>CM063313.1:11093905-12293905 GCA_032173965.1 Sitta carolinensis | reverse complement strand
TCTAACCACTAGCACTTCCCACTAACTGAAAAACAAAAGTGTAAGAAGTATTAACTGATTACTAATACAGGCTTCCAAATCTAAACCTCCTAAGCAGCAGGGAGAGGACTTAGAGACAAATGGTGAGTAAAGCTTACCTGCCTGACCTGTATTAACACACAGATTGTTCCTCCTACTGCAGAAAAGCTGCCTAAAATGAAAGCCGGCACAGCTGGTCAACCCCCAAGAAACCATTCTTGGCTCACACCAATGCTTTTGTCATTCTTCAAGATCAACATCTTTGATTTGCAAGAATTGGCCCGATCTTTACTGGTATGACTAGCTTTCAGCAATCCCATGTCCCTGAGATTGATGAAAAAGACTGGGTTGAGGAAGAGGAACAGGTTAGGAAGCACTTAAACAAATGGCATGCTCAGGTCCCACAGAGTACCCACAAGCAAAACAGGAGTTGGTCCTTGTAATTCTGAGGCAATTCTATTGCTAAAAGGTTGGGACAACCAGGAGAGGTTCTTTATGTCTGGGATAAAGTAGCATCATTCCTGTCTACTAGAAAGGCAAGAAGGATTTCAGCCTCAGTCCTTGTAAAGATAGTTGAGCAAATAATCCTGGAAAATCAATTCCAGACACTGGCTGTCAGCTAGAGGAGATCATTTGGAGTGGTCAGCATGAAGGGGAAATCATGCTTAGGCCAAACCAAAAACCTTCTGCAAAAAGAAGTTGATACAGTCTTCTGCAGGATGAGGGACACGGCAGTAGATATTGCAATATCTTGAATTTGGTAAGGTTTTTGACACTGTCACTCACAACAATCTCATCAACAAACTGATGGAAATATGGGCTGGGTAAGTGGACTGTGAGGCAAATTAAATAATATTCTGAGATGCTGGACTCAAAGAGTCGCGATCAGTGGCACAAATTCCAGTCAGAGGGCCACCACCAGCTGTGATCCCAATGATTAGGAAATGGGGTAAAAACTATTAAATATCTTTATAAATTACATATATAATGGGAGACATGACACCTTCAGGCAGTTTGCAAAGGATACAAAAATGGAAGAAACAGTTGATACACCCATTGCGTGTGTTGCCATCAAGAGGGATCTCAACAGGATGAATAAATGGGTCAAAGGTATTTTTCATTACGTTTTAGTCTGAAAGCCTCTCGAAAAAATGACTGTTTCTACTTGTGTCATTATTGAACATCTTCTGAAAAAAAAAAAAAAAAAAAAAAAAAAAAAAAAAGGTGTGTAAATCAACTCTTTAAACAATAGTGTTCCAACACCAGTGAAATGATTGTGTACCTGGCTCCTGGAGTACTTCATAATAAAAATGAGAAACTTTCCTGCGGCTTTCTCTGACTGGTATTTCTACATGAAAACTAGTAAAATGTATACATCTGTAAGAGACAGACTGCCAGAAATACATAACTGAATGACTGGATTATATTCACACCTTGGGGATCACTGCCTACACATAAATTAATCAGAAACCTGTGTTTGTGCCACAGAAAAATAGAATCCAAAGTAAGATCTTATTTCAAAGTGATAAAATGTCCACAATAAAGGCAAAAAGGTACACAAACTCTCTGCAGTTGTGCTTTTTGCCGGTTAAACACAGAACTCCCCAGCTGTAAGCCCATGGACAGTCCAGCTGCCAGTTTTTTCATATGATGCAACACAGAAGACAACCAGAATTATCAAGCCATTAATGTAATTCAGGCTTGCTAAAAGACTCTCTGTCTGAGCCTAATCTAAGAACTCGTATTTTAAGTCCCTTTCATCCCATCTTTCCCCAGTCTGTTTTGGCTGAAGTAGAGTTATTTTGTTCACAATGGCTGGTATGGGGCCCAAACCACTAATTTTGTAGTTTTTACCCTTCTGATTCTCTCCCATTACTTGCAGAAATTCTGACAGGACTGTTCTTGCATTTTTCAATGCTCAGTGAATTAGTGACATTCAAATGTCCTTTCAGCTTTACTTTTCAATAGACTGATGTATGCTCAGTACAAAGCACAGACTGCAAAGTTATGTGTTGTCCTGAATATAACTTTAGAGCAATTTATGTTTTGTCACAGCTATAAATTGATTATTGGATGTGCTGCTACCAGACACCATAGCACTTGATACAATCACGGAATGGGTCAGGCTGGAAGTGATCACATTCGGTCATCATTGCAGAGCAAACTGCACAGGATCACATCTAGATGGGTCCTGAGTATTTCCAGTGAGGGAGACTCCACAGCCTCTCCGGGTAGCCTGTTCCAGTGCTCTGTCACTGCACAGTAAAGATCCTCCTCATGTTCAGGCAGAACTAACTGTGCATCAGTTTGTTGACTCCCGTGCTGCTGCTCAGCACCACTGATCAGAGCCTGGATCCATCCACCCACTGACACCCTCCCCTCACATCATGCAATTATGAGGTCCCTTTTCAGTGATTCTTCTTGAGACTGAACAGGCCCAAGTCTCTCTTATCTCTCTTACAATAAATATTCTAGTACTTGGAGGAAAGATATTCCAGATACTTCATCAAACTTTTGTGAGCAATGCATATAAGATCTGGCAAGGAAACCTAAGTATAATCTCCCAAAGTTAAAAAAAAAAAAAAAAAAAAAAAAAAAAAAAAAAAAAAAAAAACCACCAACAAAAAACACCTCAGTGTGAAATACTGATTGCTCTGCAGTGCTGCACAAAATTATGGCATACTCTCTGCAGAGGAAAGCAAGGTACTGTACCTTGCACTGTGTTTCAGCTAATGATAATACAATGCACCTAATTTCAGAAGCCTAAATTACATACTTTCAGGAAGTTGAACAAAAGAATCTTGATTAGGAAGTTCATGAGAAACTGAATTTCCCCAAGCTTAATGGGCAAGAACTTCTTATAGGTATCTTAAGTTATTTAACACTGTACATTAGGAATTCAGTATTCATCTTCAGCAAATGCATAGGTTTAAAGAAGTCACAGAAATACAGACAGTTGTATTTCTGGCTGCTCATAATATCCTGTTGTTCTCAATTTTCCCTTACTAATCAGTAAATTACTGTTCTAAATGAGAATTTTACCTAGAATTTCAAATTAATTATGATGGACTTCCAGTATATCTCCAGTGTAAGCCAAACCAAAAATTACCTAAGTATCCAACACAAACCAGTGGACAGGAGAGCCACTACTTAAAATACAAAAATCATAGTGTTACATTTAACTGCAAGGAAGAAAGATTCTGCTTTTATACATAACTCCAGGTGTGAGGCCAGGTCTTCACAGGAAACTCAGAATTTTTAGATGCCGTTTTTTAATCCCAAACTGTCAATGCAGTAGCAACACACAAAATGCAGTGAACTTTTCAATAGGCCACGATCTTTTTATCTACATCCTTACACATAGCTAGCCTACAGTCCATCTAACTATCTGGGCAATGTTTGCGAAGTCACCAGTGCCAAACTCTAGAGCCCAGGCATGGAGAGAACACAGCTAGGCCTGTTCCAGGCAGCCAGTAGCTAAGATGGCAACGGGATCATAGAACTTAGGTTGGAGAAGACCTTTAATATCATCTAGTCCAACAAACAACCTAGCACCACCACTGTGTTCACCATTAAACCATGTGAAGTGCTGTATCAACATTTTTTTCCAACACTTTTTTTCAACACTTCCAGGGATGGTGACCTCATCAATTCCCAGGCCAGCCTATATCAGTACTTTATAACCCTTACCATGAAGAAATTTCTCCTAAAATGTAAACTTCCTCTGGTAGAACTTGGGGCCATTCCCTCTCCCCTGTCCCTTATTATGTGGGAGACTGACACCCACCTGCCACTCATCAGACCTGGAGAACAGCTGATTCACTGTCTGACCAAATTGTAAATTTGCTGTTAAGCAGTACTTCCCTCTTATCTGCGAATGTAAACAGCCACATTATACATATTAGTTTCCTCAACGATCCACATGCCTTTTCATAGAGCCTGTCAAATACTGCTTTATAAGAAAGATGTCAAATACAGGTGGAGCATCTTAAAACCCAAGGCTTTGTTTGGGAAGAAAGGAGGAAGACAATCCAGAACAGAAAACCAACTTTATTTTAAATGCCTCTAAACACATTAGGCTAGGAGTCAGTACTTTTAACAAAAGAAGTTTACCTCTTGGAATCTCAAGTTGTATTTTCTCACCTTACTACAGGCTCTATTACCTGTTATATCACAACATAATAAGTGCATATCAGTTGTTAAAACCAAGTAGCACGAACACTCCCAAAAGCAATAAATTTTTATAACTTCAGTATAAAGCATTTATTCAGTAATGCAGCTGAAGGAATACGCACTCCAGTGAAGTTTAGAAAAAGGGAACAGCCTCTATCAACAGGTAGAATTGATGACAATATAGCTAAAAAGTCTCAGTAGGAGAGATGAATGCAATAGAATGTACAACGCCAAGTAAAATTTCTATATGTTAGGTTGAGGGTTAGGATGGAGTATGAGATGTGGATTAGGAGCAAATTAACAGATTTCACTATTTCTCCTTTGACATTTCATTTTTCCATTTTCTAGGCTTACACCATTTTCTCAAAATCTGCGGTTTAAAATATGCTTAAAGAAGAAAATATAGTTCTATATAAATGATGGGCTGTACATAGAAAGCCACAGTGGATGATATGAAATTAGCAGTGCAGGCAAATGACACTCTTTAACAAGACTGGAATTGAGTCTCCACCAAAAGGAGTGCAGCATCTCTATCCAGACAACACTCAAAGATGCTACACACTCAAGTGATCCATTAATACACTGCTCTGGCTAGCTGCTGCTTTATAAATTCCATCCTGACAAAGGTTCCTTCATGTCTGGCTTCTAACTCAACTGATCTTATCTGAAAGAGGAAAACATACTAGTTTGTACTCTATAGTATTCAACTATTAAGACAGAAATACTGAAGTTGTTACACATGTATTAATAAAGCGTATATGAAATAGTACTCTAATTTTGAGAAGGGCTTCCATCAGTTGCTAACACAGCTACAGTTCTAAATAAAACTTATATTGCAGAAAGCTTGCTCAAAGAAATAGATTCCACTACTCCTTGTGACTAGTTTATAATAAATTCCAAGTACTTCATTAAATCACAGAATTACAGCATAGTTAGCATTGGAAAGGACCTCTGGTGATCATCCGGTTTAACCCCCTAACCAAGGCAGGTTCACCTAAAGCAGGTGGCACAGAAATGTGTCCAGGGTTTTGAATGTCTCCAGAGAGGGAGACACCCCAGCTGCCCCAAGCAGCTGTTCCAGTGGTATGCCACCCTCAGTGTAAAGAAATTCTGCCTCAAGTTATGGTGGAACTTCTTGTGCTTTAGTTTATGGCCACAACTCCTCATCTCTTTGAGCACCACTGAAATAAGTCTGGCACCATCCTCCTGACACCCACTTTTGAGATATTTCTATGCATTGATGGGATTCCCTCTCACTCTTCTCCAGACCAAACAGGCCCAGCTCCCCGAGTGTCTCCTCATGACAGAGAAGCTCCAGACCCCTGACCATCCTTGTGGCCCTCCTCTGGACCCTCTCCAGTAGCTCCTTGTCTCACTTGTGGAGCCCAGAACTGGGCACAGCACTCCAGGTGTGGCCTCACTAGGGCTGAGCAGAGGGAGGATCACCTCCCTCTTCCTGCTGGGCACCCTCTTCCCAGTGCAGCCCAGGGTACCACTGGCCTCTGGCCACGGGGCACTGATGGCTCATGGACAGCTTGTGCTCCACCAGGAGTCCCAGGTCCTTCTGCACGGAGCTGCTCTGCCATGGTCAGCCCCAGCCTGTGCTGGCAGCTGGGGCTGCTGCTCCCCAGGTGCAGGACCCGGCATTGCCCTGGCTGAGCCTCGCTGGGTTTCTCCCTGCCCAGCCTCCAGCTGACCGAGGGCCACGGAATGGCAGCAGAGCTGAAGGTGGATCAGCCACTGCCCCAGTTTAGTGTCACCAGCAAACTTGCTGAGGGTGCATTTGATCCCTTCCTCCAGGACACTGAGAAGCAAGTTGAATAAGATTGGTCCCAGTATTGATCCCTTGGGAACACCACTGACTGCAGGCCTCCTGCTGGACTCTGCTCCACTGATCATGACTCTCTGAGCTCTGCCATTCAGCCAGTTCTTGATCCACCTCACTGTCCATTCCTCTAACCCACATTTCCTGAGCTTGCCTATGAGGATGTTATGGGAGGCAGTGTCAGAAGCCTTGCTGAAATTAAGGTAGTGCTGATACCATCTAATCCACTCAGAAAGACATCCAAACTACTGACTGAGAAGTATTCTGAGATCTGGGTGGGAGCCTGGGACAAGAGGCTGTGAACTGCCAAACTTTGGATAACATGGGGCATGAATGTGGGTGACAGCAGCCAGAATGGACACTGAGACACATGAAGAGCTGGGAATTGCCCACCTTTTGGATAACAAAGGAAATGAAGACTGGTGACTCTATACAGGTACAGAAGCTGAAGACTCAGGAGCAAGAGCAAGACTTACATACAGGGAGACTGAGGATGTCAAAGATCGGGGTTCCTTTGCTGGAAGTCCTGCTCAGAGATCCCAGCTCGAGCTGTTTCTGTGTTACTGCACCGTGAAATAAATGGCTTTATGGACTGAGACACCTGAGACACCACTGTGGGAAACCTGGGGTTGAACCTGTAATGAAACCTGGTCTGACTGCATGTGGGTGTGGGCTGTGTAAGGAGTCAAGCAGGGCACCAGACAGCTCACTGCAGTCACCCCCTGTGAAGGGGCTTCACTTCAACAATGCAAGGCTCTGATGATGGGAATGTCACTGCCAGAGTCTCATGGCCAGATTGGGAAGTTTCTTTAACAGCAAACAACAATCACTGCTCTCCCCTAACCAACCCATCCTGCCATGTCATCTCAGCAGGCTTTTGGTAAAGTATGATTTCCACCTGTCTACTCCTAAGGGCCATGCTGACTATTCCTGATGAATTCTTCTACATGCTTGGTGATGATTGTTGGGAATAAATCCCCAAATTAACTTGGTTCAAAAGTTATAAAGTTCATATGTTAGACAAAATAATGTTAAGTTGAAGTTGTAATTACCTGTTAACAATTCTATCGTTTTTTCAACAATTTTATTGTTTTTTCACGCCCCCGAGATTGCCTCTGCAGTCCCATCCTAGGAATAGTGCCTGGGGCTATGCGGAGGAGGGTGACACCAGAGCTTTTATGCAAATGAGAGGACATTTTGCATGATCCAGCAAAAGAAAACCCCTAAAACTACGAGCCACCATGAAATAGAAATATTTAAATAACATCTACATGTCAAGAATAAGGTATAGTTGTCCTCTTAGACCTTTTTAACTCCTCACCCTAAGTACCAGAGACACTAGCTGAAAAGAGGACCCCAGACCTCAACTCGAGAGACATCTTAGGAACTCCTGCGAGGACAGAAGGCCCAGCTCTGCCTGCATCCCAGTGGAAAAGCTGCATTCCTTCTCCTCTGAGTGACCCTGGGAGCAGCAGTGCTGTGAGCATGACCTGTCTGCCCCCACCCTGAGCTGATCCTTAAATAAAGGCATTAAAAAAGGAGCAAAAAAAAAAAAAAAAAAAAAACATCCTGCCCTTTTTTATTTCAATGATCTTCACAGTGATCTGTTCCACCACCTTTCCAGGGATGACAGTGAGGCTGACTGACCAGTAGTTTCCTGATTCTATCTTGTATACTGCTCTAAATGAAAATTTTACCTAGAATTTCAAATTAATTATGGACTTCCAATATAAGCCTAACCAAGATTGACCTAAGTATCCAACACAAACCAGCGGACTGGAGAGCTACTACTTACAAATACAAAAATTTTTGGAACATGTATGTAACATTTGCTTTCATCCAGTCATCAGGCATCTCCTGTTCATTTCTCAAGGATGAAGTAAGGCTTAGCAACAGTATCTGCCATTTCCCCTAGCATCCATGGGAGCAATCCATTGGAGCCCATAGATTTATGGGAATTACGTCTGTCCAGCTGACCTCTAACTGAACCCTCTATAACCAGGGGCAAGCCTTCCTTTCTCCAGCCTTCCTCTCTTACCTCTGAGGTCTGGGATTCCTGAAAGACAGCCTCAGCAGTAAAGACTAAGGCAAAGAAGGCATTCACTAATTCCACCTTCACTGTGCCTTCCATCACCTGAACACCTGTCTGCTTCAATAATGCACCCACACTTTCCCCAATCTTCCTTTTCCTACTGATGTACTTATCATTGACATCCTTTACCAGACTTCATTCCAAGTGGGCAGTGGCCTGCCTCATTACATCCCTGCACACCATCTGTTTTCATGGAAGTCCTCCATTACTAGTTCATTTTTATTAATGAATATCAGTAATTTAACCTCACATATAACTAAACTCTGCAATACTAGTTAAACAGTTGACACTTCTGTTGGAAATGGGGTAAGGGGATAGGCAGGCTGGAATGTGGAATAGTTCTATCAACAACTTAATGAACTCATAGAAGTTACAATGACCTATGACACATTTCTAAATAGCCAGATTTCTTCAGAGTAAACACAAATCTTCAAACTATCTTTGTGAATTCTCAAAATCTAACTTCAGATTATTCAAAATGTAACTGTAGATTGAAGTTAATGAACCTTAAGCTTTTTGGTTTTATAACATCTCCAGATTATGGCAGAAAGTCACATGAACATCTTTTCTCGTACTAGAAGAATGTTAAAAGAACTCTAAAACTAAAGGCAACATGTTTCCTTTATTTTTAATGTCTCATTCTCTATGAGGAATAAGCATACAAATAAATTGTTTCCCTCCACTTCCAGAGCACAGAGTTAACTACTCAGAGGTTTTTCATGGTATTACAGCCAATGACAGAATGGACAAAATCTTGATGCATAAAGAATATAACCTTCAATTTATACAGTAAGTTTAATGGGACTTCATGTACCATCCATCTGTTGACAGGATACCAGCAAAGATGACAGGGAATATTTGCTTTCATTAGGAGAATTTGGCAATGGCATCTTGGGAAGTCCTTCGTCCATGGAAGGATTGTCATCATTTTCCTCTCCTTCTGATATCATACTTAGTTTAGATCTATACCTTTCAGATTTGTCTCCATTATGTGTTTGATGCAGCTCCTCTTCACTTTTAGATGCAGTCTTTTTTTAGCACTTCACGTGAGTTGGACAGGGACTGTATATCTAGGTCCCATTTTTTAATATCCTCATTATTTTCTGAGCCATCCATTAAATTTTCACTGTCCATTGTATAAAAAAAGGAGTCTGAGCTTATGCTGACATCTATATCATCACATTCTGGAAGTGTCTCACCCAATATCCCCATGTCAGTAGTTTCATGACCAACAGATTTTAACATGGATACATTCCAGCACAGCCTCTCATCCACCAGGGAAGTGCGACAGTGGTCTGCAGGTAGTGTATTTGTTCTACTACCACTTTTCAAACAAGTATCTGGAATATTCATGCTCTTCTCTACATTTTGCAAAGTCTGGCTTAGATCTTCTACAGAACTTCCACTCAAAGTAAAACAATCTAGTTTCTCTGATTCACTTCTCTCATTTTCTTCAATTCCAGATGCTTTTGAATCTGAAGATGAGAATGTATGACTTACGCTCACCTGCTCCTGAGAACTAGATTCTGTAGAACTTAATTGAGACTTCTTTGCTGACACAGGAGGACCCAAGTCAGATACAGGAGATGTAGGTTCAGAGTACACAAAGGTAGAGTCCACATCCTCCTGCATACTGGGTATAGCATTCACTGAAGATTCTTCTGTCACCACTTCAGCTGACAACAGCTCTAGGTCTAATGAGCCCTCAGTCTGAATAGCTTTTCTCCACGAACTTCTCATTTCAGTACCTAAATGGAACAAACCAAGGTAAAATTTTAGTACTTCCAATCAGTCTGTTTTTATTCAGCCCCCTCAGTGACATAAGCAATCCAAGAGGTACTATGTACAGCTGCTTTATATTGCTTATGTTTCCTCAACACAAAGGGGATTCTATGTAAGAAAAAAAATCTCTTAAATCAAATTCACAGTATTCACATCTTATTAGGTATACTGTGTTGTGTTGCAGAGTGAGCCATTAGAATAACATGCAGCATCACTGAAATAATTATCTTTTTCTTCTTGTGTGACATGTCAATAAACTAACCACATTTTATATCAATGAGCATTATAAAAACAGAGTTTCAAACTCACACATATTTTCTGGAGTTCGGGGTATTTCTTTCTTCGCTAAAAATGGGTTAAAAGACAGTGAAGTAAGGAGATCATCTAATGCCATTCCATTTTCTTCACCACTGTCAGGTGACTCAGACACTAACTTTGCAATCTGTAGGATGTTAGAGAACAACAAATTCAGAGAAAGCAAAATTATAACCTCTTCATTTCTGTCAGTTATGGTTCAAAATAAATCTTGTTCTCCAAATCATCTGGAGAATTTGGACTATCATAGCTTTTCTGTTATTTACTACTTAGGTTCACATTGACCATAGTATCCTACAAACACGAAGATAAGGGAGTGTGATCAGAGTCAAGTCTCAGTTCGCTCATCAACTATGAATCTACCTTTCAAATAAGAAAGTGTGCTCAGATAGAATATATTTAAGACATTAGCTAAGAACTGCATAAGCATGATGACCAGAAATATATTCAGATAAATCAAAAATTTTAGCAGATGAAAAGTAACATTTCAGTGAAAAATGCAATTTACTTTCCAAAATAAGATGTGGCACATCTGACAGTAACTATTGTGAAGGAATTCCTCAGACAAATATAAAATAAAATACTGAAAAGTAAAAATACATTCCTGCTTAAAATTACCAAGTCCCTGTTAAATACTTAACCTGTAAAACTTAAGAATTCAACAGTTCTTTTTGTTTCTGACTATAAGTAGCATACTTCACAGACTGAAGTGTAATCACACCATGATTCTACTGAAAATGCTATTCACTTCACCATGATTTTTAAGTATGACACCTCCACAAACTCCATTCTTTCAGTGTGTACTTTATCAGTGCACTCTAAAATTCCATAACTGATAACTATCTAGCAGAAAAAGGTAACTTTCAATGTATGTGTATTACAACAGACATTTCTTATTATAATTAGTGATTTGTTCTCTGAACTTAGTTATCATTTATTTAGAATTAAACAAAAAAAAATTACATCCTAACCTTTTCTGCCAGTTCATCTCTGGCTTTCTCAAGAAGGCTGTCGTTTTTCACAGGAGACTCTGGCTGGGTAACATTTTCACCTGCATTCTCCTCCATTTCCAAAGTGAGGAATTCTTCCTTTCCATTTTTTAAGATTTCTGGAGGCACAAGGTTTTTATTTCCCACACAAGTATGCAAGTTCTACAGGAATACACAGGAATTATTAGTAAATCCGTAATTTTAAAATCAAGCAAGGATATTAGCACAAACTGCCATAAAAATTCTGAACTGCAATGGCCCCCATGTTTAGTCAACAAAAATATTTCAGTCTTGAATTCTAACTAAATACAAAATATTTCTACAACTGTATTCCAAGTAGGAACTAAGTAGTGACTAAGATAGGTGTTACATACAACACAGATGACTCATTTGCAACTACCTTGATCACAGTACAGTGAACAGCTGTACAATGGACAACTGTACATCCAAGTTGCTTTTACACCACATTTTAACCATTAAATTTCATTTACAACTTAAAGAAACAAAGTCTGACCACTCGTCAAAAAGACTGTTTCATCAAACAGGCAATCGGTCACACACTGTATGTTATACAGGAAGGACACCTACTTCCTACTTTTCTTTCCTAAAGCTTAATGAAGTCACTGAGAGTTAGCTTTTACAGTTTTGCCAGACTAACTCAAATGTGTAAAAACATTGCTCAAAAGACAAGAAAAACACCACTAAAACCTCACAAAACAAACCAAAGCCCCCCATAAAACACCCCAATACTTTTTCACAAAGTCTAAATTTCAACCATTATAAAAAGGACAAGTCATAAGTTTATCTTATTTCAAAGATAGAAGGTTACATTTTCAGTTAACAGGTCTTCGTTTTCAGATGCTTCTGACAATGCCACTGATGAGCTCAAGAAGGGAGAGAGGAAGTGACTAGATAAAAAAAAAAACCAACAATTTTAGAGACAAATTAAAAAATTGGAATGCAACTCTTAGAAGGGTGTTATAAATTGTGTGCTCCGTATCTGTCCGTTACGATTTCCCTCAATTCGTCCCGGTCATCAGAAAGCAGTTTTACTATAGGGAGAACAGTGTGACAATTAGAGCAGCTTTAGCCCTAGTTGTGTATCAGCCTCCCAAAAACAGTAAATTAATAAACTCTGCTATTGATTAGCACACAGAAAAAGACGGGATTTTTCAATTCACTTATAAACAAGTCTTCTGCATTCTGCTGTTAAAGTTAACTGGAAAGTCTTTTGCAGGCTTGACAACATTCTTTTTCCTATGTCGTCTTTGTCTGAACGATTTCTGGCATCCGCACATCTGTTCCTACATAAACTTGTTGATATTAACAATCACCAGGCCACCAAAAACTTCAGCCTTATGACTTTTGTTAAGTTTTGTGCCAACTGCATAGCTCTCAAAACTGCAGAGTCCTCACCTGCTAGGAAAAGCACACCTCAAAATGTTTTTGATGTTACCTGTCTGTATACGCAGAAGCAGACAAACCTCCATGCTGTATGGAGTCACTGAAAGAAACCCAGAATTTAATTGTTAACTACTCTGACAGCCTCTGAGACTTAAACACAACTACCTCTACTGATGTATAAGAATGGATAGCATTCCTTTGCTAATTCCTTTGGTCTCTTAGTAGGCAACACTCAAGCATTTTTAGGAGTCATATTACGAAAGACATCATTATTCAAAATACATGAATGAATACTCATTAATATTTCATATTTCATTAATATGAAATTATTCGCATGTCACTGTGACGCAGAGAGGGAACACAGTAACACACACAACAGGTGTTCAGGCAGAGAAGAAGGAAAGAACTCTCTCGTTTATTGTTGACCTTGTATCTATAAGCTTCCGGACAGTGATCAGAGATTGGACAGAGAAGTTACCACCTCTCCATCTCCACTGGTCACTTGAGAAGTCCATCAGGTGATATCTTTTCACAAGGGAATGCAAACAGATCCTTGTTTATTTTACACTTCATGAGAACTGACTCCATTATATTAAAACAAATCAGAAGGCTTGTTTTCAGGGACATTTGTATTTCATGAATATGAATTTCAATATTCATTAAATATTCCTGGACTAAGCAAATGATGAAAGGGAAAAAACTTTCTAGGATACCATTGTTCTGTGTTTAATCCTTTGCTGGTACTGTAGGAAGAGTAGCTACAGAACAATGTGACTGTAACTCTCAAGAAGAATAATGGAAAAATCTTGTAGAGAGGGTTTAGCCTGAGAAACAGAAGTATCTGTTCGTTCCATCTGTCTCTTGAATCTTAGAATACAGCTAAAAAGCAAGAAAAAAAACATTGCAATTTGACTGCTACTCCTCCTATTCAGCAGCAAGCGGTTGATCAATCTGTCATCAGCTGGAGAAAGCAGCAGTTTCTTTAGGACTATCCCGCTAAATCACACAGTTGTGATGTAAAGATTGGGCTACTGAAATATTCCACTAAAACTCAAGAGATGCAAAATATTTAAGTCCAGTAAGTAAACTTCTAATTTTTCTACTCCTTTTTTTTCAAATTCTCCTTAAGCATACATACCATCTTGAGGGTATTAATGTTGTATCCTCCATGGTTTCCAAAGCCTCATCATTTTCCCAATGGCATTCTTCATCATGAGAGTCATTATCTAGAAAAGCAACTCAAAAGTTTTAGTATTGCTTCCATTTTCTTCACTTGGGCTTTCTATGTGACAGAGCTCACTCACACTACTTCTGTAGACTACTCACTAGATGGCTTTTATGAACACTACAAGAAAAATAAATTAATACATAAGCAGGATAGTATTATCAATCCTTTTGCTCAGGCAGTACCTGTAGCCTCAGACATCACTAGCAGCCAGCACCTCTGTTTTTCCGGGACACATGTTGAGGAAGCATGATTCTATCTGCTGCCCAGCACACATCAGACTTTTTACCTTCCTCCAGACTACAATCCCAGCCACATCGTCATTATCCCCTCCTCTCCACCTACACCTCAATTGTGTGGCATATCAATTCCGAAAAGCACAATTCCACACAACTTCACCCCAACTGCATTAATCAATAAATATCTCTGTGGATATAGTCATCCCTCTTGCTGCCTCAGTGCAAGCAAGGCAAAGCTTTGCATAAGTGAATGTTACAGAGGTAAATGTTTTGAACATTATTAGAGGTACATACCTCAATCATGGACTGTCTAGAACAATGTACTAATTCTGGTATATCTCGAATGGACAACTAAAGTTTAACCTCAGTAGTTCTCTACTAATCCTAAATTTCAGCTTCTGCAGGGACAAATGGCATTTCCTGTCATGTTCAACTCAACAACACATCAAAAATCCAAGCTCACTTCCAGTAGGTGAGGTCAGTATCTTGCTCCTGGAGTAAAATACTGACCTCTCTCTTGGGAGACCCTGTTAACAGCCAGGAGTTAACCGTTTTCTTAGTGGCTGTATTCTCTGATAATGCATCTCAACCACAGAGTAGAGAGAATGTCACAGACATCACCTCGTCTCAAACCTTCTGATTCTACCAGCTCACAACATCATTGTACAGGGCTTCAGTATTTTAAATTTTTAAGGCAAACTATGCTCCAAATCCAGTTCTGTAGCTTTTCCTCTGCAGCTTCTAGCCTTAGACCCACATACACTCAGACAGCTGAAGCAGTACTTTCACCTTTGTAACCAAAAGGATCCTCCTGCCATTGTTTTGAATCTTGAAATTCCAATACACCTCTGTTATGCCATTTTTCCTGAAAGGGACTGCAAATGACGTAATTCAAGCAGTTTTCCTCCTTGCTTTGTAGCTTTTAACTTGTAATTGTACCAGTGACAGTCAAGACTTGGTCAGTAAGTAAATGAGGTCACCCAGTAAAATATCATCAGATCATCAGCCAATCAGCATGTGCGACAACCACGCCTGATCAAAGTGAGCTCTGGTCAACACTGTTAACCTAATGACTGCATGCAACCAATACAGATCAGGTGAGGTCCTGATCAAATGGCACAGCTACTTAGGAATAAAATATTTCAGAATGCACCAGGGAAAGGTAGTTACCTGGCGGGACACCTTCAATTTCTTTTCCTAGATGGTCAATGGGAAAAGTTTTACCTGCTTTCTCTCTTTATTACTCCTCTAATCCAAAATAACCTTTACTGTTGGACTGAATTTATTCTCTAGAATCCATGAATAAACATTTGTACATGGACATCTATCTCAACATCCTTTGTGCAAAAATAACAAAAAAATCAAACAGCTTGGCACTGCGTTTTTGCCAGGCTTCAGAGAATTTCCAAGGTACTATGAAGTTGAAAAATGCAAGGCTATTTTGGCAGAGTCATTCAGAACCAATTACCACAGACTATAAAAGACCATCTGCAAATGGAGGGAGTCCTTTTCACTCCACATAACTTTTAACAATTGTGGCAGTGGGGGAGGAGAAGAAGCTTCTCCTGTTCACCTACCTGAAAACGATTCACAAAAGACATTGTCTTCATCTTCATCTGAAGAACTAGAAGATTGGAGTGATGAAGCAGGTTGCTTTCAAAAGGAAAAGAAAGTTACATAAGCAGACCGAAAAAGTCAGTTTATCAACAGCAATTAACAGTTATTTAAAACAGCTTTTCTGCAAACCAGCTGAAATGAAGTTTCTCCTCTCTGCTGGGTAGCTACACAAGGGTTGTACTCTGTCAGTGTGAGCGAAAATGGAAGTTATTGTTCGTTCATCAAGTACATCACTTTAAAAGCAGAAAACAGAAATCAGCAAATATTCAGACTGAACATACAAACGCTCACCTTCCACAGGGGGACAGACAGAAACAAAACAAAACCCCATCTGCTCACTTTTGTGCTGATCTACCATCTCAACATCTCCAGTGAATACATCAGGTATCATAAAGTCAAATTTATTGTCTTAAAGAAACACTACTTCTTAAAGCAGAAACAGGTATACTGGATTATGTGAGTCCCCTAACCTTACATATAAAGCTGATGTGTTGCAACAGAACACAACAGGTTAGACCTACATCCTCTCTCACCTTCACCCTTTTCTTTTTCCCAGAATCAGATAAAATGAACACGACTTACTAAATCATCTTTAAGGATTAAATTAAAAGGACACTGGCCAAGAATTGTTTTCCACTTCGACTCCCAGATTTCCTCTTTCCTGGAAATAGACTGACTTTTTGGCTCACAATGCTTCTGCTTTCTTCCTAGACTGTAACATATAAACATGGAAAATGAAGACACCTGTTGGTAGAGATAATTCTACATAAAGAGGGGAAGTATTATGTGTTCTCCCTTATCCTGACAAATCTTTGATATGTATCAATTTATTCATGCATTTATGCATACACTAAGAACTTAAATTCAAAACCAAAAAAGCTGCTGCTAGGAAAGTCTTCATGTTTCTTAACAGAATTGGAAAAAAACTACACTAAAACACATACACAATAAACACATTAAATTTCCCTAAGCCAGTTGAAAGTTTTAAAAATCTCACAACTTATTAATGCAACAAGACAAAAAAAAGCAAAAATCAGATCAGCAAGCAAATGAGATCACCAGGAACAAAGACAAAAAGCTGAAGTTAACTAGAGAAAAATCTCAATAAAAAATCATACAAGTAATTTTTTTAATTAAACACTACTTTTCCCAGAGGCACAAGACTCAAACAACATGTTTTTGCTTTAACATTTTTCTAGAAAAAACTCCAGTAGACATGATCCTACCATTTAAGAACTAGCAATTCAAGAAAATTTCCCAACAGTTACCTTTTTGTGTTCAACTCCTGTAGTATGTTCTTGTAGGATGTAACCATGTCTCCAATTCTGTGAAGTTGTTTTAATTCGCATGGACAATGTTCATCTCTCAATGTCATCAAGGCTTCATTTAGCAACTGAATAACTGTTAGGAAATTCAGTTTTCCATCTTCATATAAATTTCCTGTACAAAACTTGAAGTAGAGCAAGCAATTAAAAAAATAATTAGTGAACAGTTCCAATATCAGAAAGTTATGTATTCAGTAGTCATAACCAGGACGCTGTATATGTTATACTTAGATTCAGGTCCTGATAGTTTCATTTTTCAAAAAATACATTCTAGGTTAAAGCAATACAAGCCAATAAAACTTCAGCCAATGATGTAATCTGTTCGACTACTGCCCCAAAAGATATGGCACAAACAACACAGATGCCAAAACTGAATAATACAATATACTACAGAATGGAAACAAAAGCCAATTAGTTAAAAAACTGGTTAAACCAGTCAACATAATTTTAATGTCTAAACAACAGAAAAGTCAAATACTAATTAGGCAGACTTATCAATGTACTTACTGAACTGAAAAATTTAATGGGTTAGACATAACAAATACAAAACAGCATCATAATTAAATCTTTGCACAGGAATTATACATATTTCATGCATCCTTCCGCAGTCATGTCTAATAACCCATTAAGTACTTGTTTAATTTTTAAGGTATTTAGTTGCATTCCTGGAGACTAAATGAAAACAGTTTAGCAATTTAGCAAGGAAAAAAACCACTTACTCCATATATGTTACTTTCAACTACGTAAGTCAACAACCCCGGAACACTCAAAACAAAATCAGTTCCATCTAGAACACATGGGTTAACACAGTCTTCAAGTACAGAATCCACAATCTCCTTTTCCTTTTTCAGAGATGTAAGCATTTCCACTATAATTGTCCACATCCTGCGGACCTTAATAAGAAAAGACAAAAACACTGTGTTAAAATGTCTGCTGTAATACCTATAATGACAGAGTATCAAAACAGCATGAAGGCAGCTGAAAGTGCTAGCATAATCACAGGTAGACAAGTGCAAATAATAGTACCTGACAGCAGGTGTTGCAGAAATGTTAGAATTCAACACACTGCCACAGCAGGAACAAAATGCTCACCTTCTGAATTCTCTCAGTTGTGTCATTTTTGTTTTGGTCATCTTGTTTCATCCTATATGCACATGCAAAACAAAAGTTGAAGTGGACTACTGTGAAATTATAGTTCATATTTCATAAAACTAAGCATCTAATCTATTTTATACATCCTAATTTGAGTTACAAGGAAAAACACTTACCTGCAATACTGCTTCCATACAACTGCATATTCAGACCTTGCCTGTTCTATTTCTCTAATCAAAACCCTAGGAGAAAATACAACAGATAGCACAGGCTTATCAGAATTGCTTACAGTCACTAACAATTGTGTCCATTCTTTCCAAATCTACATACTGAGGCAACTGTTTCTTATTCCCAGCAGCAATAAGTTTCTGTAAGTACCTATTATCAACATGAACTACAAATATATTCAGCAATTCTACCTCACTTTGAGAAGACCAGAGAACAGACCACTAGAGTACAAGCAGCTGGACCACAGAAACTCTTCTTCAAAGTGCTTTTGCTGACATTTTAAGCATGTAAAAATGTAGTAATCTGATTTTCAGAAACACTGGGTGCCTGAATCATGCTGCATTCAAAAGGATCTGGTTCTGGTGCATTCTTATCAAGAATGCAAGAAAGCCTATATAGAATCATACTTTTGAAGGGTATCACTCCAACGGTAAACAGTGGTAGTATTTCCTAAACAAGGTCACTGGAGACAAAGAATTATAGAAATCAGAGAAGTTTAGGAGACTTTGACCTCTGGAAATTGTATTTTTGAGCCTTCTATTGAAAGAGTCTTTAATTACGCTACTCATAGTCTTGTCAAACCAAGCCCAGGAACTGAGATTCTACTTCTGAGGGTAACCTTTTTCAGTTTAATAGCTCTCACAAGAGATGTTTTTAAATCCAGATGGTTTTCCTCTGAACACCTTAGGCCCACTGCCTTGTCCTGTCAGGACACATCGTTGTGAAGAACCTCCATGTTCTATACAACTGCTTTTTAGATACTCTGATTTAAACTCTGATTAAACCCCTAGCATTGCCTTTTTCAGGCTAAACAAACCAAATTTCTACAGCTTTTACTCATACATTTTACTCTGCAACCTTCTAATCTACTGCAGTCCTGTGCTAGTATCTCTCCCATCTTTCACTTTCTTTCACTTTTACTTTCAAGTGGGCTGATAAAAACTGAACACAGTATTCCACACGTGGCATTAGAACTCACAGCACCAGCCAGCAACTAAGTACCACACAGCTGCTCGCTCACTTCCCACCTCCCCAGCCCAAGCAGAATAAGAAGAATCTGAAAAATGGTAAAATTTATGGGCTAAGAACAGTTTAACAACCGAGACGTAAAGAAGAGAGAAAAGAATAAAACTAAAGAAAATTGAGTGATGTATAATACAATTGCCCATACAACCGCGTAGGCTTCTGGTCCTGATTATCAGGACACTCTGCTGACTCATGCTCAGCTTGTGGCCCCACACTGCTCTCACTTCTGACTCTTCTTAGGAGAGCTACTCCCCAGCTAATCATTCACAAACCAGTGCTGCTGTTGTGGACTATTCTCTCTCAGGTGCAGGGCCTCACACTGGTCTTTGTTAAACCCCACATGATTTTTGTTGTGCAAGTCTCCAGACCCAGAAAGATCTCTCGGTGAAAAGCTTCCACATTGCAGTGTATCTTCCTTCCTCACAGTCTGGCACTATCTGCAAGTCTGGTGGGTTTGTATTCAAGCCTGTCATCCATATTCCTTAAGAACGCACAGCACCAGCCTCATATGAACTCCCCTCATAGAACAGTTACAACTTTGAGGCACTATCACCCTTTGGGCTTACCCCTTTAACTAGCCTTCTGTCTCACCAAGTATGTCAGATCTGTTCAGAAACAATGTCAGGCAAGTACCCCTGTACTCTTGGATGAAAGCAATGAAACCTTTCATTTACCTTATTCTGCTATCAGTGTTTTGTTGCTTCTTTCACCATTGCTTCTTGGCACAGACACGGGGCTACAGATCTTACCCATGCAGCCTGAGGCACAGTGTATACTGGGTATTCCAACCTCTGAGACTTGCAGCTTACTATTTTGTTAAGAAACAGATCTAAATCCCCTATGTACTTCCACTTTCTAATAACATATACTACAGGACTCATTTTTCAAGCTCTTAGCAGGCTCTTGGAGCTTTAGCTGAACTTTGGCCTTCCTAGCTACATCACGGCACACTTGACAAGTATTTCTGTATTTGTGTCTAGGAGTTAGTTCCCTTTTCTATATTCTTTATGTTGCAAAAACTGTCCTAATCAGGTTGGTTCCTTGTTGCAGCTGTTTCTTTTTTGACTTAAGAAGGCTGATCACACATAAGCTTCAGCAAGGATCTCTGAAAGTATCCTATCTCTAATGAGCTTTCCTGCTATCCACAAGATGCCTCCTACAGTTGCCTAGGCCAGTGGAAATACACTCAATTAAAAGAGTAGTGTCATCAGTTTTCCTTGTCTTCCTCACCTTCCTTTGAATTTAAAGTTCTACAGTCTTGGCTGCAGTGACCATAAGAGCCCTGTAACTAACGTCTCCAGAAAAGAAGTTTCTGTCATTTACATGCAGTGAGTTCAAGAGTACTGCTCTACTCAGCACACTCAGTGATTACATTACAAAGTCATCCTCTAGGTAGTCCCGTTTCCTCCATCACTAATGCACCACTGAACTACTTTCCCAGCAAATACCAAGGTAAGCTGAAGTCCTCTAAAAGAATCAAGGCCAGCAGAAACCCACCATGAGGTCTCATTGGATGCTAAACCTTCATCCAAAGGCATGAAACATGACTGGTCCTCTTGTAAGGAGATATGCACTGACACTGCTCTTTTACCTACACTGCAACCCCTCACCCTTTTCCACCATTTGCTAAACAACTCACAACTGTCCATGACAGTGCTCCAGTCATGTAAACTATCTCATACAATTTCTGAAAATTCCTCTGATACATAACTCTATAACTGCAGAGAAAGTTACACCTTTCTTCCATTTCTTAAGCTGGGAGTGTTTGCCATAAGAGCTAAGAATAGCATACTTGTGGTGAAATAATTAAGGTTTAAGTAAATAAAATGTGTCTCACAGTCATTCTGAGAATGTTATATTTTAGGATATGACCCCTCAAAGAAATCATACTGATATACATGTAGAATTCCCTGAATATTTTTAATGCCCAAGTAATAAATACCATCTCCTAAATGATTAATTTCTTTAGACTATTATGCTTCACAAAAGATCAACAAGCAGTGGAACTGTCAATGAAAGAAGGTAAAGGGGGAAAATATGGGAGAAGTTCAATAGAATGAGTTCTGTGATGTAAAGCATATAGACTTTTCAAATCCTTTTAAAAACACATACACAAGTCAATGTTTATGAAAAGACTCACTTCCTTTTAATGCATTACTTACTGTTCTTTTCCCTTATATTCTTGAATAACAAAGTCTTCCCTTTGAAGAATTTGCAGCAGTTTATTGTATGCAACTCTGTGTCTTGCTTTTGCTATGTACATATCCTTAGGTCTCCACATTACGGCTTCAGGAAAAGGTAAACCAGTGCCTAAACAGAAGTCAGTGTTTGGATTACATTATTTGCTTTTAACAAATGGACAAATTCCTAATCTACCTAGATCAAACTGCAAAAAACACAAATCAAGATGCGCATTTTTACCTGGACTGAAATATAGCATGCAGTGCTATGGTGTACTGCCTATTTGCCTTTTTTCTGTTGAATACATCTTCATTCCCTCACTCCCATTCCCTTTCCATATTCTTTAGGTTACAATAAACAAGATGCCTGAAACAGACAGATCTGATCCTTCAGAATTCCTCAAGTACCAAGGATGAAAACAGTGTAGCTGTCCAGTACTTTCAGACCATACCATTGCTTGTGTGGGTAATGGTGCAGAGCATTGCACAGGTGAACCTTGGAACAAGATCCATAAAGCAATAGAGAGCAAAAATCACCTACATGGTTCTATCAGCAGTAGCTCTATGCAAATGCACAGAATCCTGTGATACTCTGACCTGAGCAGCCAACTAAGAACTCCTTAAAGCTCCTGTCATGTATTTAAGACTTGTTAGATTTACAAACATAACAAATGAAGCATTTTTATTGTCCTATACAGCTTACCTACAGACAGCTTTTTCATGCTCTCAATCATTACGTATCTTGCAAAACTGTAGAACACGTGAACAAATTTAGCACCACCAGGACAAATCAGTGTGGAAGGTGTAATTTGTGGAAGAGGTATTTCCACTTGATTCTAGAAAGGTAGAATAATTTTAAATTTAAAACTAATCTAAGAAGTAAAGCATAAACAACAGCTATCAAAGACTTGTCTGCATACCAAAATGCTGCAGATTACCCTCTAGCAAGCCTGATGCAAAGCTAAATGACTTTGCCACTGGAGCCAGAAGAAGAGAATAAAGCTTTTTTCAGTGTTGGGAACATTGAACCCACCTAGTTTTGTACACAAGATAGTTTCAATGCAAGGACTGAAATCAGTGTTGGATAAAGTCAAAAGTTGTTGCCCTCTGCATTTCTAACTAGTAATCCCTATCTTTGAAAACACATTCAAGTTTTCTTTCATAGTTTCTCTTGAAGCCATGAATCAGTGTACTTTAATCATATTTGAGGATACTGCATCATTGGTTTACCCATTATTACCAAAATACAGAAGTGTTCAAGAACATAAAGACAAGATTTTTAGAACAATCATTAAATTGCATAAGAAAGCAACATAATAACCAACAATATCTGAAACAATCAGTTTTGCTTTGTCTTAAAAAAGCTTGCCTTATATTTTAGCCCCTTTCTCGATACACAAGAGAATACTATTAATTAAGTTTTACATGCATGTGAATAAGCTTTCACAATAATAAACATCTTCCAAAGCAACTTAAACGCCCCTCAAGCTGAAGGAAGTTATTCTTGCCCAGGACTAAGGGACTCTCTAGACTTCGATTTAATCAAATACTGTTACCCCAAAGGCAAGGCAATGCAGTTTTAGGACCCAACTAGGTCTCTGTCTTCTAAATTCCCCAATGCCTACATCTTTTCTTCAAGGAAGTCCAAGATAAACTATATGAAAGAATATACAAGGCAAAACTGAATTCTTCGATTAAAAAAAAAAACCTTATTTAAAACTTCGACATAAAAGTTTCTTCAAAAAAAAAAAAAAATAAGGTCACAGAAACCAGTAGAGCATCATCTTCCACTTTTCATAATACTCACTGAAATTTCTCTTAGCCACAGACAGCAGTGCTTCCTAAAACTACAACTTGATAGTCTTCCAAATTCAGATTTTCTTTTCATTTAAAAAGGAAGCAGAAAAAGGGAGAAAAAAAAGAAAAAGCCATGTCAAAACACATTCAAATATCTAATTAACCATTGTAAAAACAAGAGTAAGACACAGATTTCTTATTGATGCTGAGCCAAAAAATGAGGGGCATATACCCTAGACCAAGAATAGATAAACGTCTGTTAAATTACAATGTTTTCTTTCTATGCAGATTATTTCAGAGAGGTCTGTCTGAAGCTCTTTCTAACTTAGGACAAGGGAAGAAGGAAAAAAAAAAGGCCAGAACCCTGACCATTTTCCTATCACTGGTCTTTCTCCTGCCGTGTCTCCAAATGCATAAGCTGAAACAGCTGTGCTATACAAAGAAAACCATTAAAGAACACAGGGTTCTTGCCATGTAGAAGGTCCTGGCAACAATCCATAAATCCATCCATGTTTTGTCAGAAAGAACAGGACAGGTAGATTATCAGCTATTAAAATTAAGTAACAGACAGTAACAGAAACAACTAATTAAGGTTTTGGACTGATCAAAATTGATTGAATGAGTCGTAATCAAAAAGAAACAAATTCTCTGACTCTATGCTCTTCTTCCAAAGTACTCCCCAAGAAACCACTTCCTTCCCCTCCAGCAAACTGTATAAAACAAATTGTTAATTAAGGGCATAGCAGTAACCCCAGAGGCCAGACACTTACTTGAAAGTTTGTCTTGCGCGGCGCTTATCCAGCTTACTAAACAAGAAGCGCGAAACAACAAAAAATGCTCCGCTGTTTGGTTTTGCAAACATATCCCTGATACACAAAAAAACAGCCACATCAGAAGTAGTTATGGTAACAAATTAACAGAGCATTTTTACTGGCTGCCAAAGACTACAAACTAGTGTTACGTTACAGAGTAATTAATTCAATGCTTCATTTCTATATCAAAGTATACACTTTTCATCGTATTTAACACGGGTGAAATCCAGGGCTGCAACAAAAACAGTGTGGCCAGCCGGTCGAAGGTGGTGATTCTGCCCTCTGCTCTGCTCTTGTGAGATTCCCCACCTGGAGTGCTGCATTCAGTTCCGGTGCCCCCAACATAACAAGGAGCACCTTAGAACTCTGGGAGCAAATCCAGAGACGGGGCACAAAGTTGAAAAGCAGACTCCCCTACAAAGAACGAGAGAGCTGGGGCTGTTCAGCCTGGAGAAGAGAAGGTTGCATGGACACCTTAAAGCAACCTTACAGTAATTGAAGGGGGCCTACGGGGAGGGACTCTTCGTCAAGAATTGCAGTGACAGATCAAGGAGCAATGGGTACAAATTGAAAGACGGAAAATTTAGGTTAGATATGTGGGGAAAAATCTTTTCTGTGACAGCAGTGACTCACTGGAACAGGCTGCCCAGAAAGGTCGCGGATGCCCCGACCCTGGCAGTGTTTAAGGCAAGGGTGGTAAGGCCTTGAGCCCACGGCGAGGGGGGGGGGGGGGGGGGAGGGAATCTGTGTGATGTTTTAAGGTCCATTCCAGCCCCCTAACAATCTACGATGCTACGAAACAATTCCAGCAACAGCGTTATCTTTCAAGACAAGTTTTCAAAACGCGCTACAGGAAGCCACTCACCCCGCCCTCCCCACAAGACTGTGCGCGGGAGTAAGAGACCTCAACATTCCCGAGTCTCATTTCTTCAGAAAGTCTGAGATAATGTGGACTGCGGCAGCACTGCGGGCATTTCCCGGGCGGTCTATGTCGCCAGGGGCACCCGGCCCCTCGGCGGGCATAGCGAGACTCTCCCGCCTCGCCCTCCCGAGCGAGACCCAGGACCCCGTTCGGTCGTCCCCGCCTCCGCCCTTCCCCGAACCTCCTTAGCACTAACCTCCCTAGATTTACGCCACGGTGCCTCTTCGGGTAGAAACCCAAGGCTAGCAAACAGACCCAGAGGTGATCGCTCTCCCAGTCGGTGTCCATGGCAGCTCTCGGCACGGGGCGCACAGCGCACCCGGCCCACCCCTCACAGCCCCGCCATCTTCCTGAGCCCGCCAAAAACTCCCGCGCGCGGGCCCGCCCAGACCGCGCCGCCACCCTCGCGAGACCTCCCACCCGCCCCGGCGCCCGGGCGGGGCGAGCCGGGCGCGCTGCCTCACGGGAGGCGTAGTCCGGTGCCGCCATCCCGCCAGAGGGCCCTCATTTAAATAGGGGGTTTGTAATCGCTTTGCAGAATGTACGCGGCGGGTGGAATCATAAACCCGAACCCTAAAAAGAAAAACTCGCCACGGCAAGCGGGCTGTGCGGTTCAAACTTTTATTCCAAGGCATTTCAGTGAGCAGACTTCCAGGCCCTCACAGCGCCAGGTGTCCCAGCAGGAGGGCGCAGCGGTGTGCCGGCTGCCACTGCGCTGCACGACGCGGCGGGGCTCTCCCACAGCAGCGCGGCACGGTCCTGGAAAGAAATGTTAGCAACTCCACCTCCAGCCCCGTTCCCGCTCTCCCCAACTCCTAGAGAAGTTATTGTGTGCGAGCAAATGCAGACTCACCAGCCCATAGCAAATAACTGACCGAGATTTATTAAAACGTTTTCTAAAAAATCACTGTCACCAGAACTCTTTTTACATTCAATTCCTTCTTTTTTTTCAAACTCTTTTTTTTTTGTCTGAAGTATGTATCTCTTTACTCTATTTTTCCTTCTTTTTACAATCTCTTCCCCTTTCTTACTTAAATGCTATCCTTATACCAAAAATACTTTAATATTGAAGCATTTATTCCCTTTTAGTTTCAGGTGCCACAACTGATAGCATCATGAGGGCCAAAATATTTGCACAAAGAAGGCATGTGGAAAGAAAGGAAGTCCTTTTGTGCATAAAGCACTCTTGCCAAATGAAAGCTCTAAGCTTCTAAGCTCTGTAGGTGCAGAGCCCAACAAAAGAACCTGAGAAAGTCTGAGATAGACAAAGTCTCTTACCCCTTCCAGCAGCAAAGAGGTAGATGCAGCATTGCTTTTCACACAGACTGAAAGGGGAAATTTTGTGGACAAATCCTCATCAACTCCTTTTGTTGGCAGCCCTTTATGCAAAGCACTGGGGTGTTCTCATGGCTGCTACCAGCAGGAGAACAAATCATCAGCAAAAATCAGATTATTTGGATACACTGGTTAGGCTATACCCAGTTTGTAGAATGGGAGCCTGACACCCATGCTAACCAATTAATGTAATGTGCATTCCTTACATTGAAAAACTCAGATTTTTGATGCAGCTAAGTGAAACAGTATGAATTAAAAAAAAAATATCCCCATAATCCCTAAACTA
Organism: Sitta carolinensis; assembly: GCA_032173965.1. Classification (NCBI taxonomy): domain Eukaryota; kingdom Metazoa; phylum Chordata; class Aves; order Passeriformes; family Sittidae; genus Sitta; species Sitta carolinensis. The sequence goes on along the minus strand of CM063313.1, from coordinate 12,267,223 downwards.
GGCAGGTTCATCTTTAAAAACAAGAAATCTATATTAAACATGGCAAAGGTACATTGTATCAAAAAGACATTTTTATGCTTTTCTATTCAGCTCTTTGCCCTGTAGTGTAAGGGCCATTTGTGCGTGAAAAGTCCTGTTGATCTTCTTCATCCAAATCCAAAATGTCTGGGACATCATCTGACTCTGAAGACAGGTCTGTAATAGTGAAATCTGGAACCTGTGTAGGAATGAAATTTCAATCAATTTAAAAGTAAAACTAAAAAAAGTTGTGCAGTACTCCTTCACTGAAAACAGGATACAATGATTTCTCTAGAAATCAGACCAAACATCTAGATTACAGAGTGAAATATGCTCAGACACATAGAAAACACAAACCATTAAGACAGATGAAATACTACACAAGATGGATATCAGTTGCATAGAAAGTAGGATTTTATATTAGATATGGAAAAGAGCTGAATGTAATGGACTGAATTTAGTGAAACTGATGACTAGAAAATTAAGAAAGTTAAACTAACTTGGTCTTTCTTCTTTTCACAGAAGCAATGGACTATACAAAGTAATCTGCTCTGAGGAAATTGATATGGATTCCTGTGTTGCTCTGTCTCCGTACTGCATCAGACCTTTTCTGACAAAACAAATACCTGGAACTGTAATCTCACTTTGGCCTGTTTTCACTGCATATATAGTATTCTGTACTGCTAAGCAGCACAGGGTTTCAGGAATTGCCAGAGAGACATCAGTGGATAGATACATGGATGTTACAGACTTCTAAATATGTTGACTAAGACACTTAGGAGCTTAAGTCCCAACCCTTAAGTCCCCTTAGTAGGACTTAGATTACTTAGGCACTTCTGAAAAATGGGATAAAATTAAGCAATTTACTCATAGGCATTTTGCCCCAAGTGAAAAATACTAACCTGTGATAATGATTTATGGTTAGTTTTAATGTTGGTGATGTTGATGATGACATACTTGAAGATGGACACAGTATCAGCAAATAACTACTGCTGCATTTTGACAGGACTTTGGTTCTGTACGTTCAAAGCAACAGCAGCTTGTTGGCATTTCTGTAACTTAAGCTCACGACTGACTGAAGTGTAATTTTTAACACATTCCCTAACTGCAAGACACCTTATGACTTACTTTAATGAAAGATAATAAGCAAGTAAAATCTATGCTTTGCCTGTTATGAAGACAGGTCGGAAGGGCAGACCTCCTATCAAGTAAAGGGACTACTGCTTCGGCTAACAGGTTGTACAGAATACAGAAGAACTGCATGTTAATTTACTGGTCTTACAGAGTAGGTAGTCATTGGACACCAGGGATCTCTAAAATACTAATTATTTATTAAAAATTATCCTTAGAAGAACTTAAGCAGCATGTGACTAACCAGGCACTACTGCAAATACTAGGAAACACTTGGACCACTTTGAGAACTTAAGCTTGATCGAAATAAGATCAGTAATTTTTGTTTCCCAAAAGATCAAAAGGCACTAGGAATGCAGAAAACACATCTTTCTACCATCAAGAATTATCTTGCATCTTTCTTCTTATGGCAGTTTTCCTCTCATTACTGCATTTACGGAAAGCAACACATTGCCCCATTATCAGCACACGATCTTGGTTTTCACACTGCAGTACAAATACAGGTATCCCAACAAGACTAAGTAGTCCATATGCGGTTTTTAAGAATGTACCCAAATGGATGGCTATATGTATTTATGCTGACCAGAACACAGCCATGTTCAGTGTGTCTGACGAGTAAGAATTTTCTCCATCGTACATTGAAGAGGTTTTTATTACTTTTATCTATTTTGTTCTTAGTGACAACAGAGTAAGTGCTCAAATTTGTTTCTGTTTTCTTCATCTCTTTAATGCATGCAGTAGAAGAATCTGACTCCTTTAATATAATATTTTAATAGCCATGAGAGAACTTCAAATTGGAGTGTATCTCAGCATGATTAAAACAGACTGGGCGTCAGAATGACTCACCTCACTTTTGACCTTGCTATATTGTATTAGATTCACATATTCTGACATATGCACCAGTCTAACTAAAACAATGCAAAGCCCTTGGTGTTATGGGATTGCTTAGGTAAAAGACTTTTGCTTCCACACCACTTTTCACAGTTGACTCACTGCTTTCTTTCAACTTCCTATCAATTCTTGCAATAAAAGAGCAAGATCAGATTAACTCTTCTTCATCCAGTAGCTCTGTATGATTCAGTAAATCATTTACAAAGACATAACACTTGCAAAACCCCTACATAGAACACTACAAAAAATACTTGGGCATTTTGCTGTCTTCATATACAAATGTTAATGTCTGTACTAATAACTTCATTTTTTTCCTGCTAAGTTTTTAGAACTGAGCCACTAGCATGTTGACACAGCATTCTCATTTTGTGAACTTTCAGAACAAGCACTTATTTTTAGTCATCACAGACTGTAGTACCCAAAAGAAATAAAACTGCCATGAATTGACAATAAATGAAATTAATTTAAACATAACACTGTGCATAATACCTCCAGCAAGCTGCCGCACACAAGACTCTCCAATCATGCAAATTACTAAACAAGCATGCTTAAAAGTAAGTTCGATTCCACTCCATCTTTTTAATTAGAGTGTTTAAAAAAGCTTTTTGGTGGTAGTTACTGCTTTCTTTTAAATAATGAGAAATAATTCATCAGTTGTTCCCAAATCCTTTCACCTATTTGACTAGCTATAAAATATTACCCTAAGTTGAATTCTAGAAAAGATTATTGCAAAAATATTAATCTTGAAGGAGACATTACTAAAGATTTACACCTTTCTTTAGATTGAGGCAATCTATCTGCAACTCCAGGCCTTATATAAATCTTATAATTTGGCTTTGACCAATGCTATAAATATGTTTGCAACACTTGCCATATGGAGCTATTCAGAAATGCTTATATTGAAAGCTTTTCTAAAAAACAACTATCAGCAATGACAGATTAATTCTCTGTTAAATACATCGGGGAGGATTAAGTGTCAACTAGCATGAATGATTTTTGAGTGATCTCTAAGAGAGAAAAAGTAAATTTCTGAATTCTAAATAAACCCTAAATAACCTTACAAGTGATAATGATGTTAAAGATTATTCTAACCTTTACCATCCCAGGTTTTGTATGAATAGCAGCCTTTGACATTCTTCCATTTAATCTAGTTTACCTATCTTGCTGAAAATAGTTGAATCTACTTCCTATCATTTTCAACACATTTGGTCTTAGCTTTTTTAAAAGGTTCCAGAGAAACCTCACAGTTTTCTAGCCCACACTATATCCTTAAATGTGATTTTGGACTAAGAGGAAGCAAGCTTCGTTACAGTGCAGCTAAGCTGTTTAACACATGCAGTTAGAGAGAAACAGGTCAGATGGCAGTATCTCAAGTTTCCCCTCTTTATTTGTGAGGAACCACCTCAGGTTCAGTTACAAACAATTCTGGCAAAAAACAAATAAGACTTTGGAAGACATCATTATTGCCTCCAGTGGACATATTAATAGTCACTCTCTCTAGCTGCACTAGAGAAAAATCCCATGTCTATAGAGCTGAAGTTAGACTAGAGTGTAGAATATGATGTGCTAAATTACCTGCAATAAGATACCCATGCAAGTACAGTTGCAAATCACTTTAAACATTCAATGCTCTCCTTATTACCAGAGTCTAATAATCTTAATCTGAGAACTTTTTTCTACATAAAATATCAGGTACATACCAATTTGTTATTATTCAGCTGTCTCTTCCACTAGGGAATAGTTCCTAATTTGGATGGGGGGTGAGGGCTTGTGTGTGTGTGGATAAAACTTAAGAAATTTGGGGGCATTGGCAGAATCCAACAAAACAAGCACCTATTACAACAGCATGACACAGGAGCCAAACCATTAGGTAAGCATTTAACCAGGCCTTGCTTTCTTTGCAGCCACCCAACTTTCTTGTAGGTCGCTGCCAGAAGTCCAAGTAACTTTCAAGCAGAAGCCACCCAACAGTGCATGGTAAGAAAGAAGTTCTTTGAAGGTCTAGGCTGGAAACAAGTTTTCCTTGCTTACTACTTCATCTGTTTGCTGAGATTTAGTAAAGCTGGACAGCCATGAAAGAACACAAACCAGTAGCACAAGACAGAACAATGTACTGCTCCTGCACTAATGCTAGATGCTCCTGTTTATTTCTCAGTCCTTAAAAGACATTGAAAAGTCTGAATATCTTATTTGATTGATCACCTCAGGATGAAGTCCCAGAGCAATTAGACTTTAAAACACACATAGAAGAATGGGAATTCCCTTCTTTGAACATCCCACTGCTCCCACACCTAATTAGTTTGTTCAGTTCCTGAGCACATCTACAATAGTGGATGCACTCAAGTATTACAGCAATTGGAGATAAAAACGATCTTGCTGGACCTATGCAAGAGTAAAGTAAACTGAAAAAGAATTTAATTCCTGAAAGCACTGTCTCCAGAAGCCTTAACTCAGGCCCTAGCTGGAAAGGAATCTCACCATCTCATGCTAATTTCATGTTAAACACCACCCTTATATAAAGAGTATTAAAAGCTCTAAGTTATAAAATCTTTACCTGCAATCCTGTTTTGCTACAGTTTCATTTAAAACTGTGCTTAAAACAGTCTTCCTCACACTTCTGGGCCAACCCCGATCTAACAGCCAACCCACTCACATTAGAAGGCTGGACATGCAATTTTATTTAGTGCCTACTTCATGCCAGGTGGAGGAATTTGTTCCATGTAGCAATGTGTGGCTATATGATAAGCTCTTTCTAAACTGCATTTTTGCTTCACATTTGTTGATTCCTTGAAAATGGTGGCTGGCATTGCTACACTAGATGATTGCAAGCCAAAGTTGTATAGGGCATGCCATCAGGAAAAGACACAATTTGCCTGAACAGCACGAACCCAAGAAAGCTTATTTCTTAGTAACTACTTTTCTAGTGGAGGGGTTCACAGGACTTCCTGAGAACAATTCCACTGAAGTAGTTAAGTGTTAACATACATTTGTAACTCAAGTTCAAGAGGATAAATAAAATTAAGTTAAAAATGGTAATACAGCTGAGAAGTAAACACTGTTTATAGGGAGTCAGAAGACAAAGCAGATAGATGGCCATGTCATGCACACACAACACCTACTGTGAAGGGAGGAGAGGGTTCTTTTGTCCATATCCATCTCTTTTCAATATTAGAACATCCAGCAGCTCACAGCTTAGGTCATCTTTAAAGGTGACAACAGCAAGGATCAGCAAAAGCAGTGGTAAAGCTAAGACTCAATGGTTGGATAACAGAAATTCGAGAGGAAGGAAATGCTGCAGCAGTATCTTATCTATCAATATATAACACAAACATTTGCAATGCATATCTATTTCATTTGCATGTCAAACTTGCTTTCTGCTGGACCCAGTTTGAGGGAGTCACAGAAGAGCAAGTTAGATTGTTTTAAAACAAAGGAGACAGGCTTTGGCTACTAAAGCATTTATTACTAACATACAAAAATGAGTTACACAACAATGGCTACAAAAACACACACACACACAACAGCAGGCACCTGGTTACAAACAGCATGAATCTTTCCTTTATATTGTATATTAAAAAGTGTGTTGATAATTATTTGGTCAGTCACTGAAACAGTGTTAATGGAGCAGCTAGATGATTCTCTTAGTCATATTGGTTTCGTTTTTAGGTAGTCCTGCAAGGAGCAAGAGTCAAATTTGATTATGCTTATGGGTCCATTCCAGCTTGAGATATTCTATGATTCTGAGGTCAAGTTACTGTGTTATACAATAGTTACATTTATATTATTAAGTTACTGTTAATACTGTAACAGCATTTAGCTCCAGCTGACTCATTCAGAAACCCCACTTTCAGCTTTGGCACTCTGCACTCAACTTTCGTCATGAATGATATAGCAATACAATAATAGATAGTCAGATGCATAATTATCAAATGTGTGATCTGCAGCAAACAGTACTTAAGTGTACATAGGTAGACTGTAGAGCTCTTAAATGCATTTCACAGTATGTAAAGCTTTTATATCGTCTGGTAGAGATTAAGCAACAAATCAAAGGCTTTCAGCTATAGTGGGTTTCATTTATACTACTGGTATTAATACCACTGAACCACAATAAGGTGCTTGACAGACAAATTGGGCATCTTGACAACTGTCAGCTGCCATTACTTAGGCACTTGTTTCTAGTTTTTAAGAGTGGCTTAACTACACAGGACAATACAGCACCTGTGTAAGTGTCCTGGCCTGTAGATTCCCCTATTCCTGTGTTTATGGATTGTTTAGCAAAAAATGCTGAAAATATATTTTGACAGCTACACTTAGTAAGGCCACTGATTTGGTCAGTCAGCAGAGTACATACAGGCTATGCAGTTTATTCCATAGTGTGTTCAGGCTGTTTGTCTTTTTGACAGGAACTTTCTTCCCCTTCACCTTTCCTCTCAGCATGCTGAATGCCAGGCAGTTGTGGGTAAAAGGGACCTACCAGCCAGTTGAGCGGTGTGTTGTTAACAAGATAATCCATCACATCATCCAGAGACTCCTTCATTTTCTTCAGCTGTCCTTTGCTAGCTGCAATAAAGCTGTCGGATAATTCTTGGAAGGAGGATGCTGACCGAAAGCTCTGGTAGACATCACCTGCCATTGACCCAATACTGTAAACCTGATCCTGTACATTCTGTGGCAGACCCTGTAGGCTCGAGACCAGTGTGAGGCAGGTGGTCTGAAGCTGCTGAGTGAGGCTTTGTGCAATAGCTAGAGTTCTTGACTCAATGTACTAGAAAGAACAAGCATAACAACATATTAGTGTCTTTTTGTGACCGTAGCAGCTTTATGTTGGTCAAGATACATAAACAATCAAAGTAATGGGGATGTAAGTGAAATAATGCTATAGCAGATAATAAATCAGGTTTTAAGTCTGAAGCATCAAAGACTTAAAAGTACTTGATATTTCTTCAATGCTCAAGTACTTTGTGAAAAGAACCTGATAGCTTCTACCCAGTGACAGTTAAGTAGATTCTTGTTTCAACTCTGGATAAGAAGTCACAGCAGCACATCCTAAGCACATCCTAATCAATGAACTATCCTTGAAAGCAACACGTAGGACTCACGTAGTCTGTGCCTAAGTCTGCTGACAAATCATTGTTTCTGGTCTGGACACATCACAAAAATGTTTTCCAGCTAATCTACATACAGACATCCCAACAGAAGTTCCCACGCTAAACAGGATAAGCATTCTCAAGAGAGGAGAATGAACTCCGGAGTGTTTGCAGGTAGTAAGATCATTTTAAGAGTTTGGGTCCCCTACTTCTCAGAAGTCAGCTGCCCTTAGCTTCAGCATCCAGCCTATCTGTTGCACACTTCAGGGACTGCTAGCTTGCCATTACCTTGATGGGATGCAACACATTTATTTCTGATGCACATTTACCATCTATTTACCTCAGCACTACGTAGATCATCACCATCATTTTGGCCTGTATTTTTCTTCCATTCTACCCAGGACTGATAAAGCTTTTCCTGAGCACCAAGAAGTTTCTTATTGGCACTATTCATGTTCTTTCTGGCATACTCGATCTGAAATACAGCCAAATAAGGAAGTAGAGACAAGAATCCAAACAGTTCCTTTAGGGCTTCTCTACCTTGACTGTTTTGTAATCTCCTTTTAAAATACTTCAGAAACTCAGTATAAACAACTTTGGGGAGTATAAAAGTGTGTTTAGTCTCACCAAAGAATTGAAAACTAAAAGCAGTTTTAAGACATTATGTAGTGTTCCCCTCTGCCTCAACTATAACCCACTCCCCCACTGGCATCCTGTAAGAGGAATTGAAAGTGTACAGAAGGCCATGACTCTATGTGGAGTTTGTCATGTACATAAAGGTATTTGCGGGGATAAGACTACTGAAGTACTAGAAATGCTCAGAGATAGAAGCAGCAAGAGAGTAAGTCCCAAAAGAATTTGAAATTTTACTAACAAAAAGGACTTAAAGGACTGATGTGCTTCTAAATTGCATGACACTCTCTTCACTGAATGAAGTATGTGTCAAAACCAGCGCTACAAAACAGGAATTTAAACATTTCACTTCTATTTCTGCAGTGCTTGCACTTACAAGCAATTGCTCAGAAGTACACAGCTTTGCCTGATTTAGAACTCTCCTCAACGGTGATGAAAATCTCTTAATGGCAAATTCTTTGTATTTAATGTAATACACATAATATATGTAATAATATATTTATGGACTTAGTCAGAGAGCCCAGTTTTCCTGTGACTCTTTCAGCTATTTTCTTCACTCTAAACCAAGGCCAACATATGCTTTTTATATACCAAGTGCAAGCTTAAACTTACCAGACTAACAGTGTAGTGGAGCTGAGAGATTGTCTCCTGGCTTTTCTGTTTAGCATCTCTGACTTTGTTTAAGGCTTGTTGGTAGGCACGTGTGCGGACCTTTGAGGACAGTGATCCTAGTCTAACATAGTAGCTTGACTTTTGGACTCCAACTTCAAAGCCTTCAACATTTGCAGCTTCTTTCTCTAGGTACGTAGAAAGCAAATTGATCAATGGAGGAAAACTTAAGAGGTCTGAGACAATTTTATCTGCCTAGTAACAGCTAAATACAGGGCTTGTTGAGTAGTCCTTTAGCACCATGATTAGGATGACAGACCGCCTTATAAAGAACTCCTTACCTTCTTCTGCTTCCTTGTGCAGATGCTGCTATAAAAACCAGCAAGGCAAAAGGCAGTTTGGGAAGCGTGTGCCCCCTTCCCCACTATGAGTAAGCAATAAATGGATGATTGCTTGCTTCTCTCCAATATAAGCATTCCAACAAAAATCAAGCCTTCAATTGGTCTTACCTAGTTCTGCTTCTGTAAGTGGAAGATACTGGTCTACAAGGGTCTCTGATTTTGTGAGAGCACTGTCCACTCCGCTGCTCACCATTTGCACCACACGACTTCCAAGGACAGTGTTAATGCTGCCATTGACAACTGACTTCGTCACTTCTACACTGTCTTGCACTGCTTCTTTAGTCTTGCCCACAACTCCAGTGATCTTGTGAGCAACAGTTTCCTTGGCACCAGTCACAGTGGTTGTTACAGCTTCTCTGGCTCCAACAACTACATCCTTGGCATTGGCAACAACCTGCCACAGGACATATATGGATTAACTAGAAGTATTAACTAGTGAAAGCTAGATAATCCAGGAAATAATAAATTTATGCTAAAGCTTGTACAAGTATTGGTTATCTAGGAGAAAATTTGCCCTGAAAAAGTATGCACAAGAGAAAAAAAACATGACTGCCACACAGGTTTCAGCTCAAAAATCTTCACTGAATGTAATCCAGGAACTTCACAATGAGCAAGAAGGAGACAAGGATTCAAGTTTTAAAAGACACCCACCAGTGAACTGCACCCAGAGAGAGATATTGTTAGGTGGTGAGCCATTTAAAATAATTAAAAAAAAAAAAAAAAAAAAAGCTTAACAGTCTCCCAAAAACAGCTCTACAGATACAACTTTGACTTTCTCATTGCTTACAAGCTGTACTTCAGGCACAGCTTCTTGAAATGTGTCTCTCTGGGGTTTTAGTGATAATAGAAAAGAAGGGTGTATGGTTCTTTTGCTTAGCATACATAAATGGAAAGAACTTACCTTGTCAGTGGGTTGATTCAGTATAGGCAGTCTCTCTTCAATTTTGTCTAGACCTATACAAGCATAGTTGTTGGCAACTACAACTACAAAAAAATTACAAGAGTTGGTTTTAATTATTTTTTCTCTAGTAAAACAACTCAAACCGAAAATTCCTCTTGAAAAGAACTCATGCAATACCCTTGGAAGTAGTTCCTTCCTCTTCTCAGTGAGATTTGAGGCAGCAAAGCCAAAGAACAAGGCACAATTACAGTGCACTTGCAGGCAAAGAAAATTCACTTGATAATTTACAAGCAACTGGTAGAAGAGGCTGAAATACCTGGCCCTCTGCCATTCTATGAAATCAGGCTTCTGATTACAACAGCCTTGTGACACAGCTTCCAAATTTAACCAGTTCTCAGTGTAACAAAGTACATCATCTGAAACCAAAAGTAGCATCTGAAGCCAGGTGAAAGGTGAGGAAGGTATTGAGCAAGAGACTGCGTAATCATCTCATGTTCAAAAGCCATTCAACAATTTAGTATTACGAAAGCAGGAATCTGCTTTCACTGTGGATGATTATTATCTTTTTTTTTTTTTAAGTCTTATCAATGTGTAATCAGTTATGCAACAAGTCAGGCAACAGGTTCAGACAGCTAACCAAATAGCTTTCAAGACCAGCATGACCATGTTAAACCATAAGTGCACCTGGATACAAAAAAAATTCAGCTGAACTAAAGTTATCAACAGCTTCATCTTTGCCTTACTTTGTGGTTCCAGCTTCTGAATGATAGGCATAGCACTTGTCATGGCTACTGATGTAATCGTCTTCACTCCTTTCTCTGCTATCTCACATACTGACTTCAGATAAGGATGGTTATCCTTTGTGGTGATGTAAGCTGTGGACACCATATCATAGGTGGAGCTCACCAAAGGAAGGTTGGCAACCCTCGATACAATGTTCTGTTTAAAACAAAAGGCGTTAGTTGACTCCTATTTTTCTGATCTAGACAAAGTATGAGACAAAGTATTGGACATACCTGTTGTGGATCTATTGCTGCCAATGCCATTTTTTCAGGTCTTGAACCTTACACAACCTGTGAGAGAAGCATATATGAGTTACGGCATCCTATCTGCTTCATCTAAGCACCAAACTTTGAAACCAAAAACCTTCTTGTGATCCACCCTATTTACTGGGATCAGGATGTTCACATTTATGCACACAAGAATTAAGATCTTATTGTAACAATTTACAAATCCAGACCTTCATTTAGGTAACGCAAGAACAACAAGCATATGCACAAGACAGGCTTTGAGGCACAGCAGGTTGTTCACTGATGAATAACCATGTGGTGGAGTAATTTATTTTTTCTAGAAGAATTAAGACAAACTTATCTGTTCAACCAGGACAAACAAAAGCCAGCCCACAAGTCACTATATATCTGGTTCAGAATGTCCAAGGATGAATAACCCACTACCACTAGCTTTAACTAGATTAGATCTTCTAAGGAGACCACCTAAGGCTCACTCTGTTCTGCTTACTAAGGAGTTAGTCTTCCTGTGACATAGAGAGGATTGAATTTCCCTACTGCATAAAATAAATCTCCTTTACTTTAAGTCTGACTAAATTATTACACATTCGCCACTGAAACAAGTTGCAAACATTGGTCATTGAACAAATCTACGGTACTCAACATGTATTCCAACACATACTCCCATGGAGAAAATCCTAACAGCTCTCCCCAGAAGAACCCTATGGAAGGGGCAGGGTAACACTGAAGAACACACTGAAATCACACACTGAAGCACAGACACCATATGCACACACAGAGGCTGAACTATAGCTGCAAGAAGCACCTTTTCCATTAATGATTTCACATAATGCTTAAGTTCCAGAAAAATCTGCAGGAGGGAAGGCAACAAAAAGGTAAACTAGGAGTCAATCCTCAAAAGGATTGTGGTTTACAAGGCCTTTTGCTAGGTTTGTCAAAGAACCAACAGCAGTGTTCTGTCTCATATGTATGACAGCAAAAAAAGAAAAGTGTTATTATTACATCTGATGTAAAATAAAACTCCTCCCCATTACATAATGGGGAACAAGGACAAAGGCATCCTGTTAACGTTTTGCAGGCATATTTGAACATATTAACACACATGTGTCATAAAACAATGCCTGTAATGAGATTTACCACTGTGGAACACACAAGCACGATAAGTAACAGGCAATGGTTACAGAGACAACAAAGAAGTTCTCTTCTCATTTAACAAGGATTCAAATACCTGCAGGAATGTGTTATGCTTCTCACACAGCATTACAAGTCAAATGACTTGGAGTAAACTGACTTTCATCATGAACTGCAAAACATGCTAAAGAACAGGAGAAGATGCTAACGCCACAGAATCTGGTCTCTAAAAGAAGAAGGGTCGTTGCTTTAAGGGTTATTCCGTATTCGTCATGTCTCATAAGATCCATCCACACAGGGTATGCATGAGAATTTTAGTCAATAAATCAGCGCAGTTAGCCTGTGAAGTTATTCCTGTTCCTAAAGACAAGGAGGATAAGTAGAATCTTGCACGGTTTCAGAGACCCCTTGAATAGGTTCAGCCCTAGCGAAAATCAGATACACTTCCCTGGACCAGGTGAACGAGACGCCTGGAATCCAAGACCAAATTTCAGAGACAGCAAGAGAGTCTGGCGAGGAAAGCAGACAGGCTACTTCACAAACTTCATTCCTACTCTCCCCCCTCGCAATGGAAAGAAGTGAGAGAAAGCAACGCGATGAGCCACGCACAGCAGCCGCGGCGCCTGCTCCGCTCGCTGAGGTACCCAAAGCAGGAAGGCGCACCGCTTTCCCAAGTGCCTCCAGGGGCCGCTTCCGGAACGGGGCATTCCAACGCCTCTCCCGGGGGCGGACGAGGCTCTCGAGACTTTCTGGTCCCGGGCGAACCTCGGACAGCGCACCGAAACACGCCGGCCCGCGGGGGCAGCGGGGGCGGCCCGGCGGCCAGCGCCGGCATGGGGCCGCGGTCCGCCCGCTGCGCCGCCGGGCTCCACCATATTGCGGCGTCAGCCCCGCGGGGCGGGCGGCCGGCCGGCCCTGCCGCGGCCGCCGAGAGCCGCGCCGGAGCACCGGGCCGGCCGTACTCACCCGGGAGGAGGAGCCGGAGCCGCGGTCGACTGGAGCAGGGGCAGGGTCGCGGGCACGGGCGCCGCCGCCGCAGAGCAGAGAGCGCCGGCCTCGCCCCGCTATTTATGGGGCGTCACCGCCGGCGCGCGTCACGGGCGGCGCGGGGCGGGGCCGCGCACGCAGCGGGCGCGCCGGCGGTCAGCGGGAGCGCGCTGCCCGCGCCGGGAGCGCCCCGGAGCAAGGAGCGCCCCGGAGAGGGGGGCGCAGTGCCCGGAGCAAGGAGCGCCCCGGAGAGGGGGGCGCAGTGCCCGGAGCAGGAGCGCCCCGGAGCGGGGAGCGCAGTGCCCGGAGCAGGGAGCGCCCCGGAGCGGGGAGCGCAGTGCCCGGAGCAGGGAGCGCCCCGGAGCGGGAGCGCAGTGCCCGGAGCAGGAGCGCCCCGGAGCGGGGGGTGCCTGCGGAGGTGGTCCTGCGGCAGGACGGTTCTCTGAAGCACGGAGAATGCTGATTTGGAGGGGACTCACAAGGGTCATCGAGTCTAGCTACTGGCCCTACACACGACAGCCCAAGAGTCACACCATGCGCCTGCGAACACTGTCCAAACTCTCCTTGAACTGTGTCACGCTGGTGCTGTGACCACTGCCCTGGGGAGCGCGGATCTTCCCTGTTCCCGTGTCCAACGACCCTAGGGGTGAAGAAGCTTTTTCTAGTACTTCAACCTAAACTTTCCGTGACAGCAAAGTAGAATAAATGGAACAAACCAGAATTTTACACTTCTTTGAACAGATTTATTACACCTCAGCTAGCTTGCATACCAAACATTTACATGCACTCTGCTCTTTTCATTACATTATTGTAATCTGAGAGCCGTCTGTTTCTTTTCCGGGTCATGTGGCTTCTCAAGTGTAAACCACTCAGCGTGCCCATGGCTACCACAAAATTAACACGCTTTGTCAGGAATGTCTCTACTAGACACTCTAGACCACTCTCTAGAATGAGAACATGTCTCTAGACCATTCCAGGCATTTATTTAGTAAGCAGCACAATTATTTGTAGTACAGAAACAGCTGGGACTTGCACAGCCCAGTGACACACTCCACCAGAATGCAGTAACTAGAGATAGTACCAACCCCTTGACAGTCCTTGACAGGCTAAGAGTGAAGATCATGGTCATGTTTTTCTTCACAACTAGGCATCCTTCTGCATTTTATAAACTTGGAGGGGCTTATCTGAAGTTTTAAAAATCTAAAAACTTGCTTCTTGAGAACATTGTCTTTGTTAGAGGGAGAGGCAGACAGGGAGAAGGCAGGGGGAGGAAGGGGGAGAGGATGACATTGCATCTTGGATTGACCAAATTCTTCAAATATCATAAAACAGAGAGAACAGTGGTGTAGTCCATGTCGAGACAATGAAAAGGAAGGCAGAACATCAAGAAAAGCAGTAGTACCAGATGACACCAAAGCATGACACACCAGCCTTTGCTAAAAGAGGAAGGAAATAATAGTATACCATACTCTCCTCTTCCATGAGGCAAGGACAGATGTTTAAAGTCACGTAATGCATCTAGTGAAAGAAGTTTCATTCTTTGAAGAAGTAACTCACAGTAATACATCAGCACATTCATCCATCCAAGTCCATTTAATTAACATTTTAAATGTAAGTCCACCTATGTATCATTTACTACAGAAAAAAAAAATATGAGTTGATTTTTTGTTGAAGAGAATTGATCAGACAATAAACCTATCAATCTTTTGGTGCATCTCTTTTAAACTCATTATAATACCCCTCATAATACAGAACACCTCAGGTTTCAGCCTCTTATCTCTGTAACAGAGCTCTGACAGATATAGCAGCAACAGATAACATGGGTCCTTCAGCTTTTCTTGCCATCTTAGTACAGCCAAGTGGAGGAGCTGCTGAAATATCAACCCCAGAGCCCAGCAGTGCTATGGGAGCCAGAGAGTGTCCCTGCTGTGGCATCACTGGGGCAGGGACTAGCAGCCCCGGGAAGCTGAAATGGCAGGATGCGGGATGCTCTAGGGAAGGCTGGGCAGGAACAGTAAGATCTGTCCGTGCCATCGAGGCCCTGACCAACAGTTTCAGCTGGTGACAGGTACTTCCACTTGTCTTGAGACCAGGTTATCAGCTGTTCCCTAACAAGGTGATAGAAAGGCCAAAGGGGAGAGCAGTGCTAAGTTTGAAGGGACCTGAGTAGTCTGCTGATATTCCTTTAGGAACAGGTGTAGTAATTTGCTCATCTAGTGCTGACTGACAGCTAGAGTTCTAGTGTATTAACCAGATCTGATACAAGGATCTTCACCTTACCTCACAGCTGGTGGATGGAGGGTTATCTTGGGAATTCAAAAAATGGGGGACTGAGAGCCCTTCCAACAGATTGAAGCTGTTTTATTTAAAAGTAGTCATGCTTGCACATCGAGATAGCTAGCCACAGCCTTTTCGCAGTCTTTGGGATGACTGTGAAAGTGGTGTCATACTCCTAATCGTGTTATGAGAAACTATCAAAAAAACTATCTGTTTGGCTTGCAAACAGAGAGCAGAGAAGGGTGGCCCTTTTGTGCTGTAAAAAAAACCCAAATTATGTCCACTCACAGCCTTAGGAAGCTGCCAGGCTTTGAAAGACTGCCTCCAGACACAGTTTTTGAGGCTCTCAGTAGGGAGCTAGAAGCACAAGAAAACTGACATGCCTTTTCTGCCTCAAGTTTTTGCCAGTAGCACCAGCACTGAAGTATTTCCAGCAGTCAGGAATCCTGTAGGGACACAAAGGAAAAGGAAGTGTTTATAGCTGGGAAAGATGGATGGTTCAGGGTCCATAACATAAATAATCAATTCAATTCATTACACCCATTCATCTGATGTCAAAGATGTCTAATATTCAAATAACAATTTACTTTTACATGTTTATAGATGTCAAGCGAGATGCAAGTGATTCTTCTGAACTGGGCATCAACCTATTTGTTTTGGGCACACTGAGACTGTTAATTGTGAAATAACACAATTGTCAAAGACTATTTTCACTCAGCTATCTCACTGTTCCCCTTTATTTACAGTCTCACAGTAATTAATTTCTAGTCTTTGTAATCCTGTCTTGCACCATTCTGTCTTTGAACTTGCAATTAACTCCTTATTCACTTAAACTGTTTATTTGCCTTACTTCTTGGGTTTGGTATTAAGCCTTTTGTATTTTCCTGTATGAAAAGCTTTCCCATTGTCTTGATTAATCATGTCAATAGTTTCCTGCTGTGACTTACTTAGGTTTCCTGTCTCCTGAAGAGGATATCAGATTTGTGAGGCCTGATCCTTGTTTTGTAAGTCCACACTAACTGTACTTAGACAGAATAGCATCCTTATTCTGCTTGGCCCAGAAGTAAAGCACTCCACCTTTTGTTTCTGAGTAACACAACCTGCATGTTTTCTCTATGACATACTCCATTTTTTCCAGAATGTACTTATCTTTCAGTGTGTCTTATCTTTCATTAGCTGTCCAAAGATGATTACCTCTCACCTTTTCAGCTGTAACAGAGTTAACATGACATCTGATTCAAAAGAGACTAACTGGCCCAAACTTAGTTCTCCTCTGAATACTTGAAGAAAGGCAAAAGCAAGCAACACTATCACCAATTACAGGCAGACAGGCACTATAAACCCACCCATACAAACAGATGTTACACGTTTAATTAAGACAGAAGAAGAAGGAACTCATGCTGGCTTGATAAGGACAAGGAGTGAATTATGCATATTTACATATTGTACAGGATTTTTTTTCTGTTAAATTTGGCTGCAGTTTTTCTACAACCCTGCCAGATGTCATCAGAAGGCTAGGCAGCAACCTGTTGTTATGGTGTCATGCTGCACTTCAGAAAGATAACAGCAGGCCTCTATGTCTCATGATATTTAACTCCCATCAGCCCATGTGTACCCATTTAGTTTTTACCCTTTACGTAGTCAAGCACAATAGTTGAGACAGGAGTTATCAATAAAGCAGTCTATTTTAAAAGACAAATTACTTCATAATAACTTCCATCAGAAAGAAAAATCTCATTGTTTAGCAATTATCTAGGTACCACCAGTTAGACAATACACCAGGTATTGCATTTATGCTAACAAGATCCTGTAACTATTTAACTGTATTTCATTAATAGTCAGGAGATGCAGCAATAAATAAGGATTTTGTTGGTAGATACAAAATGCACATGACAAAAATGTCCAGGCCCTGTTCTAGAGCTAAGGAACAGTTCTAGTATTATTAATATAACTAATAACTAATTAAAATGTAAAATATAGCTATTAAAGCTATAATGGCTCTACTATAAGACCCTCTCACCACAAAACCTGAGATACTTCATGATATTCTCCACCTAAACCACATTCTCTTTTGATGTTTTATCAACAAGCCACTTATGAGTGACTATATTGTTTCTTTTTATCTGGATTTGAGAGTTTCCTTTATTAAGTTCCAAAAGATCTAGTTCCTTACTAGATGTATATTTATTATTATATACTTGATAAGAATCTAAGATGAATGCACTACAAAACACCCAAGATTTCTCTGCTTACATTTCCTTTGACTTGATACAAAAAGAGAAAATAGGGCCAGACAGCTGCTGGAAATAATTCTGGTGTTACTGACTTTATGGGCTCTATCCTGATTTAGCTGCAAAAGATCTTGTGTCAAACGCCTTTGGAAACAGAATCAAGTCTTAGGTTTGACAGTGTGGAAGACATTCTTCTTTTGGAACCCAAAGAGGCTTCCACAGAAGCCTTGCTCCAAACTCTGCCATTTTTGTGGAGGATACTCTTGATACTCTAGCTTTCCACAAGCTCCTCACCTTAGTAAGTTTTTTTCTTGAACAAGGCTAAATGTCTTTCTTTTAGAATCATTTTAGTGTCCCTGGGTAGCACTGGAAATTGTGCTTTTTACAAGATACTTGCTTTGAATATGTGCTACTGATAGGCAACACATGCATGGAAGTGTTCACAAACCCTGGTTAAGGCCTACTTGGCTGTTTTGCCACAATCAATAAAAATGACTCATCTTTTATTGCTGAGCAATCTGCTAAATCAAACACTACTATTAAATTAGACTACTAGGTGCTTGCTTAATTGTACTGCGCAATGTGTGTACACAAGGTTATGTATTCTAGTCAGTGATTCAAGGGGAATGAAAATCAGCAGATCAAGGTTCAAAATCCACTGCTAACAGATTCCATCCACTTCCTAGATTCCATACTTGCTAAACACAAAACTGGTGATCCAGAAGTTTTTATTGCTATGGCATTAGCAATAGCAATTCTTTTCAAATTCATGCCATTCTTTTCAAATTCACCAGCTCCAATAAGAAGCAGAGTGTAGGTATCTCATTTTATTAAAAGGGGTGCATGGGTTCCCATCAGATTGGAGCATAAAGCTGTCGAAACGGAGGTCATAAGTGTTGACCTACCCTAAGTTACAGAATTTATAACTAGTTACTTTGTTTCTCCATATCATCTCAAAAAGTTCTTCACAGGGTTGCTGTTTACTTCTGTTTATTTGCTTATTCCTGAATGTTATTCTTGTCATCAGAAACAGAGCCACTCACCCCCAATGCTTAAAAGCAGCAGTAAAGTGAACTTAATAAACCAGGAATATTAATGTAACTGGTTTCAGATGCATATCTTACTATGCTTTATAATGTAGTAGTGTTTTCTTTCAAATTGTCAAGCCTGGGATGGTAGCTAACAGCTTTGAACAAGGGCAAATTTTCCTCAGCTCTAACACAAGTTTCCAGATATTCAGTGCCTCTGGAAGGCATGTCCAATTCAGACATTCAAAATCAGGTTGCCTTAGAAGCTGTGTTCTAGCTCTCCTAGTGCTTTAATTTTCCCAATTGTAAAAGTAAAAGGAGTTCGCTTTGTTATTAACAAAGAGATATGAGATGCACTCAGTGACCCCCAGTCTTTGGGAAAGCCTCGATCTATAGTTCTTTATCTTCATAACTAGATGTCCTTTAAGGTCCCTTCTAACCCAAACTATCCAATGATTCTGTGATTTTGTGCTCTGGATCTAATCTAGTACTCTTACAGATTTATCTTACAGCTTGGGGGGAAAGTATTCTTAATCTGAGTAAGAAGATATTCATCATCTGAACTAATTAACTAAAAGTCCTAATGAAGGAACAATGTTTCTTCAGTGGGATAGTATAAGAAGCTTGATAGTTAATCTGTAGATTTGTGTGAAACCTCTACCTTCATTGACTGTACATTCAGTAAGCAGATCTAAGAATACTTCTTTCCGTTTATTTTAAGAGCATGTGGAAAATGCTCTTAAATGCCCAATCTCTTTGTCTTTGTTTTGCTATATGAGGTTACTTCTTCCTTAGATTTATTGGCAAAGGACTTCCCAGGAGTGTTTATTAATTTACTTTTGGCAAGATAAGTCTAGCTAAGTTCACCTTGACAAGTTCAAGGCAGATAATAAGCAATTTGCATGAGGATGTGGGATGATGTTTCTCAATGTTCTGTCATGTGAAGTTCAAGGAGAGCTAGAAAAAAGGTTGAAGGTTGTTATTTGCCAGCTTCTGTTTCCACTTAAAAAAACCAGAACAGACAGCAAGTCCACAAAGGTCCAAACCTGCAACAGAAACTGAAATAGAGTCCAGAAGGAGAAGAAAAGCACTTAGAATAAAAAAAATAGTATCTCCATAGATTTAGTTGAATTTCTGAAAGTGATAGAAATTCAGCATGTAGACTATATTGTTAAGTGTATTCTGAAGGTTAAAAAAATCTAGTCTTCTTTCCCACATGCCCACCAGGGCAGGATTCCATCAGTCATGAACCTTTTGAATGTGGATTGCTAAGCAATTACCCATCTTAAAGTATCCACTTGTATCAAATTCACAAATAATTAATGGATAATAATCCGTCATTTGTTTCAGAGAGGAGCAACCATATTTGTTTGAGGGTATGATGACAATAATCTGGAGCCTGTACAAAGTTCACTGAGGAGGAACTGAAAGGCATTTTAGTCAACAAAACCACGAAGTTCTCATTTCTCAGATGCCCTAGCAGGTTTAATGCAAAGACAAAATGATACAAAGAAATAGAGAAGAAATTGATTTAACATTTCCCAGGTATCTCCTGTTCTGTAGATACAGATGTCAACACCTTCTCAGATCTGCTGAAGGAGAGAATTGTGTAATACTCCCCAGCCTGTGTCCATCAAATTATACCTGGTTATTTCAGATAGCTTAAATAACATTGTTAACTAATCTCACATTGCCTCACATGGGTTAATGAATTAATAATTTACACAAGAAGATCACAAGAAGAGTTTCTAGATCTGAAACTCTCGTAACTTAGTAGAGGATAACAATCTGTTCCATCAGCATTGGTGAAACAAAAAGAAGCTGCATCTCCTCTGTAATCATGCAGTAAAATCATCATAGAATAGAACTTAGAAGAATTACATTCTCACCGAAATATAATTTCATACACGAATAGTTTCCTAGGATTTAATTTTGAAGGAGCTGGAATGAAGGCTTGGCACAGAACCCTAATACTCTCTTTGAAAAGCCCTGTTCTGTAACCAAAAGAACAATAGGTTCTGAGCCTATGAAAAACTCTGCAGTAAGACTGTGAAACTGTGATAAAAGGTTCCAGGACTAAAGTAAAGCCAGCTTGAAATACTTGTACAGAACAGGTCATTTGTTGGAACTTCATCTTCCATTCTTACAAGGGAACATGTAAAGAACTAAGCAGGGTAGACTACAAAACCAAAGAATGTAATGGCCCTTTTGGGAAGTGTATTAATACCAGGTGAAACTGCAGATGGATTTTTTTTGTGAATTTTTTTTTTAATATTTTATATCTTTTCTTAGATAATCTTGGATATTCCTGGAAGGCATATGTGACTTTGGTACTGATTACAGACTGTTGTATTTCCCCTCTTTGGGCAACAGTTTTCAATAACCAGACTGAAATCTGGTTCCTAATTTCCTGGGTCTGGAGACACTTTTCATTGTGCTGACTGTTAGACATGTTCACAAGCACAGTTTTCTCCCAGGATACATATCAGTAGGACTGCTTCAAATGCCAAAACAAATGTCAAATTTTTACACACTAATCAGTGTAATATGTACAAAAATTATTGTGGCAAATAGATTAAAAATCAGAAGACTGGAGAGGAGGATTGTAATTTGCTCAAGTGACCTTGCAGTTGGGAATAACTCTGCAAAAGCATAAGTGAAGAGCACACCAGTGATCCTCTAGCATGGACTGAGTTTAAGAGTGCCTGCCTGTCCACTTGTATACCTCTACCCAGGTGTTGCTTTGGGGATACCCTGGTTCACAGGATAACAGAAATTAATTCACTCTTTGTGTTCAAGCCACAAGTTTGTGGTTGTTCCCTCTGCCTGCCTGTGTCAACTCACACACTAATGTATGCCAGTGTAAGTACTGTAAGTGCATCCCTCCTCACAGGCTGACCAGATTGTGAGTTCAAGAGAGTCAGAGGTTACCATGATGCACAGGCTGGCTGCTCCATAAGAGAGGGGAGCTGGGAGCTGAAGGAGACCCCAGAATCTTGCCTAGAGCCCAGGACATCAGGCAAGGTCAAGGTCGTGAGACAGGGATGGGGAAAGCCAGGAATAAAAGCCAGCAATTCAAAGTCAGGACCAGGCCCTGCAAGGATAACAAGTGATCACCAGAGAGGCCATAGTGATGAGGAAGGTACAAGGTCAGGATGGAACATTGTCCTGTGTCCTGGGGTCTGGACCCAGATTAGCAGGCTAAAGGCCAGGCATAGACAGGATTGTCATGTAGTAGCACCTGTAGCTCAGGTAAGATCCAATCACTAGAGCAGCATCTTAGGTCGGTTCCCGCAGGAAGATAAAGAATTTTTGCAGTGCTGTCTGCAAGGAATGTCTCTTGGAGGGATTTCTCCAGGCTTACTAGAGAGGAGATAGTCCTCAATGAGATTAAATTAGCCCTGAGGTAGCCAAACCCCCAGGAGGAGGGATGGTTTCAAGGCCCTTCAAACAAGTGTATTTCAAAGTAACCAACAACTACTGAGAGGAGAAAAGAAACTAACTCAAGGTCTGAGAACTCTTACTTCTGTCAAGCCAACTTCTTACTCTTTCCAGGTTTCTTTGGTTTTTTTCCTTCTTCTGACAGATAGTTAAGGTTTCTATATTTAAACTTAAAAGCAGAGGTATGATACAAAGAGAAAACAGAAAATAATTCTTTAATTTACTACAAGCTTGCTAAAAGAAGGTAACTGTATGTCTCTTCCTTTAGGAGATTAGGGCAACAGGTTTATAAATTCACCTCAATTTAGCTGCTTGGTAAGTAAATAATGACTGTTCTTTCAAACAAGATTTATGACAGATAACCACTAACAATTCTTTGATGAAATTGCTGTTAGCATCACATATGAATGAACAACTAGAGACCTCTACAAGTGAATTTACACTCAAATCTCAGGAAGCAGGCACTGAAGCTAATAGGGCGCAAAGAGCTATTTGAAGATCCATGCCCTTCCTTCTCCAGCAGTGGGAGAGTTCCAGGCTAACTACTTTTTGAAAATCTTTTCTTCTGAACATCTGCAGGCATCTCTAATACCTTTAGCAAGTAAAACTTACTTCAAGCTTTGCATTCAAAAATATCTCTAGTCTTTTTCCTGATATCTACCAAAAATTTATGTTTCTTCCGCTTTTCTTACTTTATCACAATCAGGTTTTATTTGCACTAAGCAGGTATACTTTTGGTTTACTCAGCATTTCCTTTCTAGCTAGGTGCCTTTTTTTTTTAAAAAAAAAAAAAGCATATCATGTGGAGTTAAAACCTACTCCTTTACACTTAAAACCTCAGTGTTTTTTCCTTGACTTTCCTCAGAACTATTCAGCTGATTGTGAAGTCTTCTTGTCATATGGAACCACTTTTTCTCAAAATGAAAAATAGTGAGTCAATGAGTCAGCAGACCACAAGCTTCCTGAGTGAAGTCAGTGGTCACTATTTCCCCTCTATTCTGTAATGCAGTGGGGTGCATCAGACAAAGATTGCCAGACTGCTATATGTATTTACTGGAATTGCTAAATACTTCATCTTTGACCTTTCCTCTAGTTTCTCTTTCTTTTCTTTTTGTATGTTCATAGTCTTTTGTATCAAAACCAACACCCTTGATTTTAAAAATAAGGAAAGACAACAGATTCACAAATTACGGTATTTTCTCCTGGATTTTTTTTTTTTTACTTGCTCATCCCTCTGATCAGTAACTACGTTTACACAAATATTAAGGACAGAACTAGTCAGGTAGCAGAAACCCATTCATTTATTCCTCTAAATAATTAATGTCAGTACCTCGCTTTTTGTTAAATGCCTTCAGTGTGGCCTATTTATAAAGCTCTCTTTCTGATAAAGCTGCAAAATTATGTAGCTTCTGTCAGAAAACAGACATCATGGCTTCCATTACAGATGTAATATTTCTTGTAGGAGCTGAAACTAAGAAAAATAAAGAAAAAAAAACCAAACCAAACCAAACCAAAAAAAACAAAACAAACAAACAAAACAAAAAAAAAAACAAAACAAAAAAAAAAAACAAACAAACAAACCCAAAAAAACCCAAACTCTGTGCTTCATAAGAACTTTGAAATTTGGCAACCACTAACAGTGACATCTGAAAATGTAATTCCAAAGGAAAAATAATAACTTTCCAAAACCACATGATCTTCTAAATGTATTATACACTATTTTGAGAACAAAATATGGAAATAAAATATGGTCCTCATGGAAATTATGCTAATAACACTAAATAATAATGATATTCAGAATTATTTTGCACCAATAATTAATATAGTGTATAAGAACCTCATATGGAGCAAAAAGGGCATTTTAAAATTGTTATTATTAAACAAGCATTCCACCTCTGACAGTCCTAATTTTCAGACTTTAAAAATACATTAGAAGTTTGTTATTAACTCCACTAAGCTTTGGATTAGAATGCAAGAGATCTGTCTAACATTCCTTAATGAGCAGACAGAGGTCCCAACAGGCGCTGAATAAATCTCTCAGGGTTTGGATGTCACTCTTCTTTCTACATCAGTCCTTTTCCTGACAAAGGAATTCCTATTTTTTAGGTTATTGGCAGATAATGGTTTATTCAGATCTCAATCAAAATACAAAAATAAAAGTGATGATATTTGTAAGCTCAGAATCAATATAAACCATGCAAGTACATGCAACTTAATAGCTTTGATGCTATATGATGCTAAGGTGGAACAGCCTCACAGTCTTGTATTTGCATTTGTAGAATGACTTAACTTTCTCATCCCTCTTTTAAAGACAACCCTTATGAACTTAAAAAGACAGCTCATGTTTGTTGGCTTCTAGGCAAACTCTAGAGTATCTGTATTTGAATAAAAAATGAGTGGGTGTGACCTATGGACAGTTACAGTCACTAAGTATACAATAGTTAAGCTTACTCATCTTCCTCCTTCTTAGCAGCTACAGCTTTATCAGCTTTTCAGCATTTTTCTGTGGATAGTCTTAACCCAATACTGAATTTCCAAGCTCTTATTACAAAGCTTCAAAGTACATACATAATTCAATATGAATAAATTTATTTTCTTGCTTTTTGATGTAGAATCATTAAGGTTGGAAAAGACCTCCAAGATCACTGAGTCCAGCCTTTGACCAAATACCACCATGACAACTAAACCATAGCACTAAGCACCATTCCAATAATTTCTTGAACACTTCCAGGGATGGTGACTCCACCTCCTCTCTGGGCAGCTCATTCCAATGTTTGGTAACCCCTTCAGGCAGAAATTCTTTCTCATGTCTAACCTGAGCATCCTCTGGTGCAACTTAAGGGCCTTTCCCCTTGTCCTGTCACTGGCTGCCTGAGGGATGGGCCAGTTCCCACCTTGCTACACCCTCATTTCAGATAGTCATAGATAGTGATAAAGTCTCCCCTGAGCCTCTTTTACTTCAGGTTTAACAACTCCAGCTTCCTCAGCTGCTCCCCACAAAATTTGTGCTCCAGACCCTCTATCAGCCTCACTGCCCCTTACCTGGACATGCTTCAGCACCTCTGTCCTACAGAGAGTGACAGGCCAGAACAGAGCACAGGATTTGAGGGCAGCCTCACCAGTGCTGAGTGCAGGGGGACAATCCCTGCCCTGGCCCTGCTGGCCACACCATTGCTGGTACAGGCCAGGATGACACTGGCCTTCTTGGCCACCCAGACACACACTGGCTCATGTTTGGCTGCTGTCACCAGCACCTCCAGGTCCTTTCCCACCAGGAAGCTTTCCAGGCATGCTGCCCCCAGCCTGTAGTAATGTTACCTGGGGTTGTTGTGCCCCAAGGGAAAGACCTGGCACCTGGTCTTGTTTAACCCAATCAGCTGGCCTCTTAACTCAGCTTACTCTTGAAACTTCACTTGAATTTCCTCCACTAGTTGTTATTTAATGTACCTGTAAGTATCATTGCTAGCCAAATTGTTTAGGTAGTGGATCTATCACAATCCAAGGCTGTTCATAAGTAAGTAATTTTAGTTTTATGTATATATTTACTAAATTCTTAGTTGGATGTGAGCAGTGCATTAATTTTTCTGATAAAAAGATTCTTGGTATGTTCTCATAGACAAACACTTAGCTAACATATTCTTGAATAAATTCCACATAACTTATGAAAGCATTGTCCTACACTAAATATTGAAAAAACAAAAATAGATTTGGGCATTAGATGGCATTCCATGTCTACTCTAAAAAAATAGGAACTTAGTGTAAATGTTGGTCATGAATTTTGTCTCACTAAGTTACTGGTGATCTATTCCGTATTGGAGAGGAATTTATAGTTTCTCAAACCCTTGAGATGTCTTAAGAGCAGGAATAAAGAAGAAACCTATACTCCAGGGAATATAGTTTTTAAGCAAACTGTATTTTTGGTAACTTTCATCACTACATCGTTCTAAATTACATCATGTAATTTAGAATTTAACTTTTAACTCTATTACTGGATGCAAAGAAATATTCTGAAGACCAGAAAAACAAGTATTTACAAAATCCTTGAGAACACCAAGCTCTTCCAATTCCTTAGTATGTTTGATACTGAAATTGGCTGGATAGAATCTTTCTAACACATTTTGAGTATTAGAAAGTATGCTGGTCATTCAGGACACTCTTCCTCGATTTGAGTGCCCTGAGCATGGAGTGAACAGAGTTTTTATAATACACACGGATTATAATATATTCATTAGCTATCCCCATTTACTTGATTTTATTTGACATAATCATAATCCTTAATCAGAAGTCATTATATGATTCTTTGGGGTCTGTCTTCAATATTCTGTGTCCTTTCTGTGTGGCTGTTCCTTAACCTCTGCTTTTGAGTAAGTGCAAGGTCGTTGATTTGCACAACTTCTATTTTGCCAGCCTTGCAGAGCTGAGCTGACATCCTGCTCGTGTTTTGCATGAATTCTGTTTGCCTAAGTTGCATCCTTTATTTATTTCTCCAAGGTTGTGCTGTTCTGTTCTACTGACCTTATCAAGTGAGTAAAGTGCTGTTCTGTTCTACTGTCCTTACCATGTTGACCAGCAAATTTTCACAGACTTCTCTCACTCTTCAGTCATTGTAACTTGTGGCAGAATGACTGCAGGCTGCCTCACCATGGTCTGCACTATGTGCTGGAGGGGAATCTCAGGTCTGGATCCTGGAGCACCTCTTCCCCCTCCTTCTCCAGTAACCTTGGTGCCAGCAGAGTTGTTCTTCTCACATATTCTCTCCCTGCTCTTCTCTAGCTGCAGTTTTATCTGCTTATTGCCTTTTACTCCTTCTCTAATACATTACACAGAGGCATTACCACCATTGCTGATGGGATTGGCCATGGCCAGTGGTGGGTTCCTCTCAGAGCCATCTGCCATTGGCTCTGTGAAACATTGAGGAAGCTTCTAGGAGCTTATCAGAGAAGTAATCCCTGCAGACCCACTGCTACCAAAACCTTGCCAGGCAAACCCAGTACTGATACATAGCATAAAACCTGTAACTAACAGAAGTCCGACCAAGGTTTCATGTGAAAGTAGGAGATCTGATGTGCAATTCCACACATATCAACATATAAACTAGCTGTACAAGAGTGAAGCAATCATTCTAGAAGAAATTATTCAGCATACCATATTGCATAAGACATTTAAGAAACCCACAATCATAGTAACATGACAAAAGTGCTGCCCAGTTCAGCTCAAAAATAATCATTGAAGTGAAAACTTAATTCCTGTTACATTTATACAGATCAGCTGAGTAGTAAGATTAACATACCATATTAATTCTAAAAAAATTTATGTCCTTCTCTGGGTAACTACTCATTTTCATCAAAAAAGCACTGTTATTCTTATATATAATACATAAATATTATATATTTACAAAATATATATATTTATATAATATAAAATACAAAAGGATACTAAATACTAAAGGACGGCCAGCCCTAGTCATGTGGCTACTATGAAAATCCTTTCTTAGAGGTCAAGCAACATCAACCTAAACCACATAAAATTCCCATTTTCAAGACTCCTCAAACGCACTACATTTTACTGAAACAAGAGTCAGGAAGAGACTCTTTTATAGATTACAAGAGTCTTCAGCGAACAATTAACCAGGACAGTTTCACTCAGGAGAAAATATTCTCTGAATCAATCTCCAAAACGGTGACAACCATTAAAGCTTGCAATTATCTTCTCAGTGAAAACAGTATTAGGCCCTACTACAGCAAATGATGGGTTACGATTTCTGTCCCTTAAATCCCACAGAAATACCATTTAATTTCCTAAAAAGTGTTTTCTCTTCCACAAAACTAGTTATGAGATTTGCTTCTGCCTTGCAAGTATCATCTTGTCAATTAAAAAATATTTTATGGCTTGTAATTTACAGATTATTAAAAATGAAAATGATCAATTGAACACATTAAAAGAATACTGGCTTCTGCATTTTATATCAGATTTGGGAAGAAACATGTGTCACAGTAGAAATTAAAGTTTAGACAATTAACCTCAATTTTAAAAACTTTCTTATGAATACTGTACACATCATTAAAATATATTGCAAAATTGTTACAGAATTACATAGTTATAGAATTAGATATTCATACATAGTGTGAAAGATATTATGAAGGAACATGAAGAAATTCTTTAAATTATCCTAGTGGAATATAAACAAAATAGAATGTAAACAGCAACTTTGTCTATTTATAATAACCACAAACTTATTTACAGACTTTCAGATGGAGTAGCTATAATTTGGAATACTTTTCCTTCTCTTCCTACAAAAATCACACTATATTTAGAATCTCTTGTTCTTCCTTCCTTCATTACAAAGAAAAATAAATCCTATAAACCACAAGTTGTCGCCTTCTTCCCTCAGGTGAGGATATTCTCTGTGAATTGCAAATAAAATTAAGACATGTGCACTCCAATTTTAACTCTATATGAGTGTAGCAGCAGCCTGCCTAAACAAAGTTCCTGCAACACCAGCAGGACACAACACATTCAACTTATGTTTAAGTATTGGGACCTCCCAGATAATTTAGTTGATTTTAACAATTTTAGAAACTTACATCAGAAAGAGAGGTAATTAGGTATTTAGGGTCCATGTGATAAACAGGCATATTTCACCAGATATTTTAGTGCAGCAATCCATACATATAAGGAATATATAAGACACAACCCAGTAAAGTGCTTAAATATTTGTTTGACCTGAAAGCTTGACAACATCCACAATTAGGGAAGCCTTCATTATGATGATTTTATTGCTGAATTTTTGAAAATTTCCAGCTTTTTAAGTAACATCAACTCCGGTGTCTGAAATTTCCTGAAAGGAGATTATACAATACTGCCACAATCTGTCAGGGAAAACCAAAAACACAACAAAAGCAAATAGAGGCGGGGACAATTTGATAGAAATAAATTAAATAACTTTCCCGAATAAGAGATTTTTAGCTCCATCTAATGGTCAGAAAGGAAAAGTTTTTTCTGTACGCTTCCTATTAGCTACGCAATTAGTTTGAAGACACGACTGAATAGGGTGCACCAAAGTAATAAACATAACCCTATCAAAATAACACTATAAGTAGGACTTACAGCAGCAATAACTAAGAAACACAAGCAGTTTTACCTCATGCATTCAACATGAGCTAATGGATTTTTGCTATCCTTGAAACCAGATCAATGGCATCATGGTAGTTTCCAAAGAACAGTGAATGTGCTGAACGTTGCTGCATTTGTACATTTAATAATGGGGAAGGTCCTTTGTTTGTAAAGACTGACAGCACTTGAGTGAACTCTCTGAACCAACACTGGTAAAGACCTGGTCCTTATTTTATGCTTTGTTAGCTGAAGCTTTGTTCCATGCTGTTTCATTTACTCTTGTAACATGAATTCTCCAGATAAAACCAAAGTCTTTCACACATGCCACTCAAAGATCTATGTGCTAATTCATTAGGTACTTGCAGATATGGGGTATTTTTACACTAGGTATGAACCTGCAGCACAGACCATCTGGCCAATTCAGTGACATCCCATGGATCTGTTGTGGGGGTTGATTGATTTTTTTTTTTTTTTTTTTAATGTAGATATGGAAAAATTCTCTATTTACCCCTGTGGATATAATTGAAAACACCTTTTTGAGAATAACAAAGTGAAGGTAAGAAGGATTCTTCTAGCAGGTAATCTGGTTTGAATAAACCTATGAACACTGCAATATGTAATGAGCTACAAAAAATTCTCCAAAAGCACCATAAATTACTAAGGAAGGTTTGAAATAAAGAAGGTTTGTCTTTTTCAAAAAAATAATTCTGTTCTCAGAATATATAATATCCAAATCATCTATAAGATATACAAATTACCTTCAATAATACACCTTTTAGTCCTATGGTATGTGCTTCTGGTTCTAGAAACTACATCACTAAGTATGGGAAGATTTGGTCTTAGTCAAAAATTTTTATGAAAGACCAGAATACGTACCAGAAATGGAAAATCCTTGGGAATTTATGTAAAAATGGGAATAAAAACCCAAACAACAACAACAACAAAACCCCACCACAACCACAAAGATGAGACAAAAAACAGCATTAAATAGACAATAGGAAAGAGAAGACCCTAAAAAGTAGACTAACATGTCCTAACAGAATTACATTTAATAGGTTATTAAAAATTCATAGTTTGCTCAGAATTGAGAAGAAATTTTGCTGTACCTAATCAGCTACTCCAACTAACTTTTATTAGATTTTAAAAGAAAAATATATTATTTATTATTTTTTATTGGTTTATAATTTTTTTATTTTATTATAACAGTGCTTTAAAAATTAACTATTCTGCAAAATGTCATGTTTAGAAAAACTCAGTAAACTCAGAAATACATGAAAGTATGTAATACATCATACTGATTTCTCATTAAGACACTTGAGCTCCAGTGATCCAGATTCTAATCACAGTCAAGCTCCTTCACCTTTTTTTTTTTAACAGGGTAAAGAACCCTTCTATTTCTACAATTTTGCAAATAGGAAAGCTTATTGTTTTGGAAATGTATGTATTTTAGTGTATGAATAAGCAATTTTATACTTTATGCTACAGTACAGAGCTATTCTGAAATTGATTGATATTAATATTAATATTCTTTACAACAGTATCCAGTAATTAGACTTTAAAGCTCTGTATCAAGTATTAATCACTGTATTGTTTTAAATATAGTCAAAATAAAAAAAAAAACATAGTGTAACAGGCCATGCTCTCAGTTACATTAAGTTGTGCTTGGGCAACACATTAGCAAGGCTGACTACTCTATCAACCAACTGTTTTGGAACTAATTCATATAATTGTTTTTCACCCACTGCTAACTATACATTTATTCTTACTCATTCTGATAGTAAAATAACCTTTACTTTCAGATAATTTGAGGAAAATCTTGTTTGTATGTGTTGGGATTATCTCCTATCGAAACAAAGTTTTCACGGGGTTTTGCAATGTTCCATAGTTATGAACCTATGGAACAGTTAAATGAAATCTGAAAACATTGTTCTAGCAGAGAAGTATTTTTCTGTTTGAGTACTAGGTTTTTTAGTTAGTCAATAGTAATATAAAATTATAATAATAGTTAACATTTTGTATGTGTTTTTATCCTGATATCACACAATGCTATAGAAAATATTATTTATACAATATTATGATTAGCACAGACAGATAAGGTAGTTAAAAATCCTGGGGAAGAAGTAGAAATACAGGAGCTGTATTTCTTGTATTACTTGTGCCTTTGTGATATGCTCTGGCTACCAGATTTTCCTGTTTCCTGAAAAGATATAAATGAACATGCATCTGGAACATATCTGTACATTTTGCCATCAAATAGCACTGATTTGGTCATACATCTAGGCTTTCTCTTTGTTATGCAATATGTAACAAATTTAGGAAAGAAGTGGAGAACCAATAACAAAGATTCAGGAAAAGAAAGTACAATAAGCAGTTACTCTTCTGAAAAGAGTGAAGAGAAATACATGGAGCAAAGAGATCACAAACTTTGAAGGTCATGACTGAAACCACCACCCATGGTACACTGCAGAGAACTCTATTTATTTACTTCGGGAAGATGAAAGGCTGAGTCACTCCTGAGCCAATGGGTAGGGTAGCGTAGGGAGATATCCTACCTCATTTCTCACTCATCTGATGCCAGAAATATGTTACAAGGTCATTCCCTCCAGCTTTCTCAAGCAGGAGATAGAAAAGTTGAACAAAGAGACCTCTGGGAATGCTGAAGTCTTCTTTGTGTTCAAATGACAACACCATTAGCTCAGGAATGAAAAGGGCCAGGCAGCATTCATGTAGCTAACTGTTTACCTGTGGAGTCCTGAAAGAGAATCACTTCTGTACTCTAGGACTCTCCAAAAGGACCAAATACTCTATTTCTGTATACAGCCTCTGTACATATGACAATAGACTTATTGCCCCATCTCACTTCCAAATCTTTTCCCTGTAAAGCAACTAATAAATGAAAAAGGAACCATGAAAGGGAAAACAAAACCAAACATACACACCCATTTACTGTATTTACATATGCTCTGGGACCAAACTCCATTAGTCACACTGAGTGAATATTTTTCCCCTTGAAATGGAGCCTCAGATAAATGCTGCCAGGATTAAAATCTTAAGAGTGGACTTTACTAAATCCACTTAACTTTTAAGTTCACTTACACCAAATGCGAATAGGTTTTTCATAGAAACCCAAACTGCCTGGATAAGGCAACTCTACCTGCTGTCTCATGCCTCAAACAGTACTTCCTACTTCCACTGTGAGTAGAACTACTATGATTCTCCTATCACTTTTCAAAGGTACTTTCTGAAGAACTCTTTAAGCAGACTGAGTGGCTTGGGAAAAGGGTGCTCTTGCTGATGCCTTTGTTTTGCTACGAAATGCATCTGTGGAGCCACAAGAAAACTAAACCCATGGAATGGGGTCTATTTATTTATGGAATGGGATGACTGAGGACATATGGCTATTACTGAGATTAGAGAATCTCAGGAATTAACAGGGAAGAAATTGCTAGAGGAGGGGTAAAGTCAGAGGGCAAAGTATTGAGAAAGCTACAGTCAAGCAACAGAGACCTGTTGTTAACTCTCAGGAAGAAAACACCCCCACACACTCCCAGGGAGGCTAAGCAAGGCCACGTAGCTCCCAGACACCTGGGTTCTCACAACAGTAGTCCTCAGCCACGTCCCTACTCCCTTCCCAGAAAGCATTTTGCACTCCCCCCGTGTAAGAATTGTTGCTTCTCTAATTCTTAAATGAAAACAGCAATAGCATGATAAGGTTTATTTTTACTCTCCTCCAGCTCCTTTTCTCTTGTGCCCTGTTTCTCTTGTGTTCAGCTTTCTACAATCACACCCATTTCCACCAGTATCTCTGAGATTCAACAAGGAATAAGGAACATCCTACTAATATTGACAAGGTCAAACTTTTTCTGTTAAGCATGGATAAAATAACAAAATAATGTGGCTCAGTGTTACACATTTCCAGTCAGTGCTTAGAGGACCAATTAAAGACCAATTGGGTAGGATCTATTTTATAAAATTAATGAGTTAAATGTTGGATTTAATCATAGATGTTGAAGCCAAGAGAAGTTATTATCTCATATTGCCTTCCTTAGACTACACATAAGTAAACAATGCTGCACCAAAAAGCATTAGAAATTAAATATCTACCATTTTTCAGTGGGATCTCTCACTTATTACTACACGGTAAGAACCTAATGTCTTGTTTCACATTTGAGTCTCATAGAATCATAAGATGTCTTGGGTTGGAAGGGACCTTAAAGATCATCTATTTCCAAACACCCTGCTGTGGGCAGCAACACCTTCCAAAGAACAGATTGCACAGAGTTCCATCCAGCCTGGCCATAAACACTCCTAGGGCTGGGACATCCACAATTTCTCTGGGAAACATATGCCAGTGTCTTATCACCCTCACAGTAAAGAATTTCTTCCTAATAATCTAAATCTGATCTCAGTTTGAAGGTGTACTCCCTTGTTTTGTCACTATATGCTCATGTAAACAGTCTCTCTCCACCTTTCTTGTAGGCTCCTTTCAGGTACTGGAAGGTCACAATTAGGTCACTCTACAGCTTTCTCTTCAGGCTGAACAATCCAAATTCTCCAGCCTGTTCTCTTAGGAGAGCTGCTCCATACCTCCTCTAGACTTTCTCCAGCAGGTCCATGTCCTTCCTGTGCTGGTCCCCAGAGCTGGTGCAGCCCTGCAGGTGGGGTCCCAGCAGAGCAGAGCAGAGGGGCAGAATCCCCTCCCTCCCTGCTGCCCACGCTGCTCTGGGTGCAGCCCAGGGCACGTTTGGCTTTCTGGGATGTGAGTGCCCATGGCTGGGGCATGTCCAGCCTCTCCTCCACCTGTTCTCCAGCTGTTCATCTTCAAGCCTGTGTTTATACCAGGGATTTCCCCAACCCAGGTGCAATTTGTATGGTGTTATATTCCAGACATTATTTTTTGTTTCATCTCTCCAAATTAAAAGGTCCTATTTAGTCTTTGTGAAGGTACCTTTTTCTTTTAATCAAGTTAACCTAAATCTTTTGATAAACTAAGCAAGTTTTTACTCAAGAAAAAGAGTTTTCTCATTTCCAAGAAGTGAGTTTTCTTGGAAAATAAATAAAAAATAAGGTTATGTTACTAAAACCAGCCATTAAGGCCTAAGTAAGTAACTACAGTTAAGAAGTCGGGTAAGGTAGGTGAGGGGAAAAATGAGTCAGCATAAACTGACCTGAACTTTAAAACAGAATTTATGCTCAGAGACATTCCTATTAGGATAGGATCAATTATCTTGGCAATTACAGGTGAATCAAAAATCGCATAAATCACACATCTGAGTGTACTTAAAAAAATTACTCTCTTTTGTTCCTTTTTGCTCACATGGGCTGACTGGCCAGGTTCAACATGCAACAGCATACAGAACCTTCCATGAGTAGAGAGAAGTGACTGTAGTATGATAGCTAACCCAGGAACCTGCTTAAAAAATCCAGAGCCAAATCTAACAGCAAAAAACAGGCAAAAGAGAGTCCTAGTAAAAACAGACATTTCAACAATCATGCGCTTCCTGAAACCCCCATCTTCTACATGCAGCCAAAACCAAGAGGTATCATGCTCAATACTTTCTAGCAGGAATAACCTTTTTCCAATGACTGAGGACTTACATAAGAAATAATACTTGAGGGAATCATAAGCATTTTGTAAACAATTCGAAGAACTGTTGCCTTCTAAGATGGACATAGAGAGACTCTAACCAAAAGCTTTTACAAGGAAAGAGAATGTGATATTTTTCAGAAAAATGTACTGAGAAAGCCTACTGAGAAAGAAGATAGATAGCTCAAAAAATCCTGCCACATTTTATGCAGAAAAGATCAAGATAACTAGATTTAAAAAAATGAAAAATTTAAAAGTATTCTTGAATTTAGGCCAGTATTTTAAGCAGCATATATTATTCATTTGAAAATAATTAATATAAAGAAAAGGACCCTAATCCTCCCCTGCTAGTAGTCATGAAGACCTTTCCAGCAAGAATAGCCTAACTTAAGTTTTGATCTCTTAATAGTGACAACTAGCAAAAATTTATAACTCTGGATTAAAATCCTGACCCTTTCAGACAATGTGATGGTTTCCCAACAGATGGGCTTGCTGAAATACTGTTAGTTGCCAATTACAGGATATGTTTTAAGCTGAAGCTATATATGACAATGATTTTGTGTTTATCCCATCTCTGTATGTCACTGATTAAATGACTAAAGCCAGAGAGAACCTGTGCATCTTCGGCTCCCACCCATACCATATCCATACCCATACTGAGCAAATAAATTCTGAAACCATAAGCAGCTGCACAATAAAAAGAAACATTCAGATTCAGAGCTTTCTGTCTTATATGGAATTGGAGAACACAGCTATGACTGTTCATAAGTAAAGTGATCAGATCTTCCCCATATTACAGTCACTGTAATTAGCATTACCTCACAAAATTTTTAACAGATTACAATCAGCAGAACTTCCTGGGGCTGCAGGCAACCATCCCTTTATTCATTTCCACTACCCACTTTATAGACCCAACTCCTACTCCGTCTGTCAATTCCAAAAGCCGGAGAAGATGAAGTGGTCTCTGATGTCATTTCCATAGTTCATATGACTGGAGGCAACTACAGGATTAAGGAATTAAATCTTCCAGTAGTTATGAAGAAATTTTCAACTGTTCTGTCAGAAATCTGAAAAATAAGGTATTTTTATTTTTAAGGACTCAAAATAAACAAATTATTTGCCACTATGAGTTTAAAGAATCGGGCCTGCCTGGAGTATAAATTTGGCTATTGGTGATTAATCAAAGTCAAGGCAATTTTTGAAAACTATCTGAAACTACATTGAACAGAGCGGGGTTTTTTTTGCTACTCAGATAGAAATTAAACAGAATTATTTGCTATAACAAAAAGTCCTTAAATTATTTGTTTTCAGGGTCAGTAACAAGCTGCCTGACACATGCATGATTTAGAGGATTATTTTGGAAATAAACCCCATTGATTGGGTTTGTGTAGATTATCTTCTTTGGTTAAAAGACAAAAAGGGCAGAATGGATACAGAAACTCATGGTGTTCCAGGAAAAAATCCCAATCTACTAGTTCTTTAGATGCAAGGATCAGAGCTAACCTCTCTGGGTGAAATAGTTTCAAAATCACATAAATTAGCTGCTTTTCTCTTTGCCTCATTCTTTCCTTTGGAGAGGTGGTGAATTTAAGGATGGCAAGAGCAATACTGTGACTAAGTGCTATGAAAAGGATGGTCATCTCGTTTTTGTGGCAGATCTACTACTCAGTGACTTTTTAGGGTACTTTATTCAATCAAAAATTCAGAAAAAAAAGTGAACACTTTAAAACACCCTTTGAGCTTCCTAGTCAGTTATTGGGTAAAACCAGAATAGTGGAACATCTGATGGATGTCAGAGTTGCTGAGAGGTGATAGAAATCTGCAGCCAGAAAGGAAGACACCTTAGGAAAGAATCAAATAGAGTACTATAATATAGTTCCTCTTGGAAGGGACCTACAACAATCATTTAGTCCAACTGCCTAAGCAATCCCAGGCTGACTAAAAGCTAAAGTCCTTTATTGTTGGCACCATCTAAAACCATCTTAAACAGTGACAGGCTTAGGGCATTGACCACTTCTTTAAGAAGTCAGTTCCAGTGTTTGACCACCTTCTTTGTGAAGAAATGTTTCCCAGTGTTCAGTCTAAACCTTCCCCAGTGCTGCTTTAAGTCATTCCCATACATCCTGTTGCTGCTTCCCAGAGAGAAGAAATCAGCACCTCCCTCTCCACATCCCCTCTCAGGAAGCTGTTCAGGGCAATAAGGTCACCCCTCAGCCTCCTTTCCTCCAAACCAGACAAACCCAGAGTCCTCAGCTGCTCCTTGTAGGACATTCCTTCCAGCCCTTTCACCAGCTTTATTTCCCCTCCTTTGGACCATTCAAGGACCTTCCCACCCTTCTCACACTGTGGGGCCAGCACTGCACACAGGACTCGGGGTGAGGCAGCCCCACGGGTGAATCCAGCAGGATGATCCCAGCCACAGCTGCTGATGCTGTGTCAGATGCAGCCCGGGATGGGCTGCCCAGGCACACACTCCTGACTCACTCTGAGCTGCACCCCCAGATCCCTTGTGCAGGGCTGCTCTACACACACTCCTCTCCCAAACTGCACTTGTGTCCAGAGTTCCTGCAACCCAGGTGCTGAACCTCGTGTTTGCTCTTGTTAGACATCATGACTGATTATTTTCCAAAGCTTTGATGCATCCAGATTGCTCTGCATCCAAAGGGTCCCCCAAGAGAGTCAATAGCAGCCCCCAATTTAGTATCATTAGAAAACATACTAAACATAATTTCAACTCCTGCCTCCTGATCACGGATTAAAAACATCAAACATGCCTGGCCCTAGAACTGAACCCTGAGGAACACCACTGATGAGCTGTTTCGAGCCAGATGTAGCCACACTGACTGATATCGTTTGAGGTCTGTCCTCAAATTGTTCATCCACTGCACTGTGAACTCGCTTCTCTCACAGCTTGACAATTCGGTCAGAAGGATGCTGCAAATACCAAGAACCTCACTAAAATACAGAAAAACTGTGTCTACAATTTTCCCTTCACCCAAGGTAAGCTCCTCTGACCTTGCCTATACCACTACACTTTTATATCTTTCAGAAAATGTGACAAGAACTGTTTGGTTAAGGAGAGTCACCTATGAAGTGCATAGCCTCATCGGGGTAGGTAGCTGAAATGATCATTGCCATACAGGGATAGGCTGAGGTCATTTGGTCTGCTCAGCCTGGAGGAGACTGTGGACAGACCTCACCAGAGTTTACAGGTTCCTCATGAGAGGAAGCGGAGGGGCAGGCACTGATCTCTCTGGTGAACAGCGACAGAACCCGAACGATATGATACCGCATCGAAGGATGTTTAGGTTGGGTGTTAGGAAAAGGTTCTTCACCCCGAGCGTGGCTGGGCACTGGAACAGTATCCCCAAGCCTGACAGAGTTCAAGAAGCACTGGGACAATGCTCTCGGTTTGATTCTTGTGGCTGTCCTGTACAGAACTAAGAACTGAATCTCGAAGATCCTGTGGGTCTCTTCTAACTCAGAATACTCCGTGATTCCCCAAGTTTCCTTTCTTACTACTTTTTTTCCTGGTACAACCCAACAGCCGCGGTCCGGCTGCCAGCCCGAGGGGCAGGTGCCCGTGCGGCGGGGCCGGGGCCGGGGCCGGGGCCGGGGCCGGGGCCGGGGCCGGGGCCGGGGCCGGGCTGCGGCTGGGGCCGGGCTGCGGCTGGGGCCGGGCTGCGGCTGGGGCCGGGCCAGCCCCGGGCTCCGGCCGCTCCCTCCGGCGCCCCCTGGCCGCACCAGCGCCGCTCCCCGGCCCCGCCGCCGCCCGGCCCCGCCGCCACCGCCTCCTTTCGGGGCGGGCCCTGGACCCGCCTGTAGGCGTTGGAGGGGGAGAAAGTAACATGGTGGCCGCTTCCTCCCAAAACAGGAGCGGTGACGGGTGCGGCGGCTCCTGAGGCAGCGGCGGGCGCGGGGCGAAGCGGCGGGGCGGGGGCGGCGCGGCCGGCGGCGTGCTCGAGGGGCAGGGTCCGGCGGCAGGTGAGCGGCCGCGGCAGGCAGGCAGGGAGGGGGGCAAGCAGGGAGGGGAGGAGGCGGCCTGACAGGCGGGAGCCGGGGCAGGCGGGCGAGCTGCCGGCTCGGCGGGGGAGCCCCTCTCCTTCCCTCGACTACACGGCCCCTTCCTTCCCGTCTAACGCCTCCGGAGCAAACTCCCCTCCTCGCCGGACAGGCGGGGAGGTTCGGGGTATTCCCCGCGCCTACTCAGTCCCTGGGAAGGGCTCCTGCCCCGACCTGCCCCGGCGGAGCTTCTGCGCCGGGGTAACCCGCTCTGCGCGGCTGGGAGGGCGGAGGCGGTTTCTGGACTTTTTCCCTATAATTATTCCCATGATAATTGTTACTTTCCCTGCTCCTGTCGGGCGCGGCCGCCTCACGGGAGCGCGAGGCTCTCCAGCGGCGCAGGTGGCAGCGCTGCAGGTGAGTCCTGGGGCAGCTCCCTCCTATATTTCTCCATTTTCCTCTCCCTTTCCATGCCCCGGCTCCTCCCCTAAGCTCCGGCGTCAGCGGGTTTAACCCTTGCGGGTGTCTTTGCCGAGCTGGAGATAGGCACTGGCTGTTGGAAAGGTGTTAGGATAACAGGGATCGTTCTAAGTCACGCTGGTATTTTGGAAACTGATCGTATCAGTGAGAAACTTAAAGTACTGAGGATGTGAGAACAAGAAAAAGCTATATGCCTAACTTTTAATCAGTCTGTGTTGTCATCTGAGGATATTTCATGTCTCTTTGCTGCACAGCCAGATAGCCTATGAAGCGGGAAGATCCGGTGATATGCTATGGCTTTCATGTGTCAAATAGTGAAAAAGTATTCACAGAAGCTTTAAATATGGTGTAAGCTGATTACTGTGCTGTTAATGCCAAACACAGTCCTCGAAAGTGCTGGAGCACAGCTCAGTTGTTGATTCTGCAGTCTCAGAAGGGATGCAAAACTGAACAACATATCAATTCTAAACTTATTGTCAGTTCTGTGCAATTTTTTTTAATACTGTTCGGTCCTCGTCTCTTGTTAAGATCACACACACGTTGCAGACATGGACCATTGTGCTGCTGTCGAACAATACCTTTGGCTAACCTTTTATATCTGCGTGAGGGCAGGACAGACAACAAACAGGACATTTAATTTGACTTCTTTTTTCTGTAACTTGTGTTAGTCTGACTTCTCTAATATTTTCTTGGCTTCCTATGAAGTTGTAGTTAAAGTTTCAGTAAATTTGAATCTGCACATGGATGTATTACTAAAAAGATCATTATTTGCTGATAGTTTTGTTGGCTGTTTCTTTGTGTGGACCAGACACAAAGTTAGTGAAACTTTTTGCATCACTTTTTTTATGGTGACGTGTTAGGAGTTAAGACAGTAAATGTTTTGTTCTCGTGGAAATAAATAGTGGCGGAATGCAAATTACTTCATATCTGTTTTGAAAAATTAAAGATTTTTTTTTTGAAAATCAGTCATAACCAGACTACTAACCAGCCATACTAGCATATATATTTCAAATTCTTTGCATAAAGGACACCAGCTAAAAACCCATAACTAGTTTGTGATAGATAGTTTGTGAAAATTTGTATTATAAATTTGACTGTAAGTGGTTTTAAGAATTTTTTTTTTTTTAAGAATTGGCTGACAGGCTGCTTTTTACCATTCCATTGGATATGAAATGCTAGTAGTGCATGTCTGTCTTGAGCAAGGAAGTTTAGTAGAAACCAGAAATGTAAATATTAGCTTACCTACATGAGTTATGACTTCTGTGATAAAAGTTACTAGCAGAACTTGACACTGATTTCTGCTAAAATCTCAATGTTTGAATCTTCTAAAAAAAAAAAAGAAATCTTACAAGTTAATGTTAAACAGCCAAATGTAACATTATACTTATCCATAAGTATTTTTGTAAATACTTATAGATGAGTATAATGTTATATTTGGCTGTTTATTCTTCAGTTCCGAGTGGTCCCTCCATAGCCAAAAGTAAAGAAATGGCATCTTTTAGGACCATGTCTTACATGCTTGTTTTCTTACTTAAAGATTGTGTGTGATTTCCTTCAAATCAATGGTTTTCATTAAAAACAAAAAACAAGGTTAAGCAAAGTTGGAATATTAAATGCTGGTATGTGTA
The DNA here is from genome assembly GCA_032173965.1 of Sitta carolinensis. NCBI lineage: Eukaryota > Metazoa > Chordata > Aves > Passeriformes > Sittidae > Sitta > Sitta carolinensis. Next base: position 12,226,619 of record CM063313.1, on the reverse strand, counting down.
ACATCACTCTGACTCTACATATATTAAATTATCATTTCAAGTGACAGTGCTGCATTTTTTTTAAATACAGTTCTAGAAATGGTATATTTTTAAGCTTAGTTCTTCTTTAGGTCTGGGCATGACCAGTGGAGAATTGATTTTGTAGTTCAACCTCGATATGCTTTAAGGAAAATTATGTTCAAGTGTTCATCTTGACACACCATCTGGGTTTGCTTAAAAATACAGTAGGAGAAAGTCTCAGTAGAATTTGGTAGGAAAGATACGTTCATGAAGATGTAAGAAGAAGGTAAGATAGTCTTTTGACTCTTACATCTTACTGTTAAGCTTTCAGATAGATTTCATTGTCACTGTAGATATAGAGCAGTGTGCACAGGGCTACATGTTTGGTGGTCTCCTTACTGGTGTCATGGCCTTCTGACTGAAATAACAACAAAAAGTGCCTGTTACCTCTAACTTTTTGTCTAAGGGTGGCTTGCACTGTTGAAGGTTATCTTTTATTCCTGTGCTTGCTAGTCATCTCAAGGCAAGGAGTGCCCACCTTCAGCATGTTGCTTTCTTGGATGGTATTCAAGGTACTGGAGGTCTTGGCATAGGTGACCTGTAAAATAGTTCTTGGTGGTCAGAGTCAATCATAGTTAATAAGTTGTCTCCCATATGAGTTGCCCGAAAGTTGTCCATACTGCTTATTCAGATCTGTAAAATGAAAATCAGTTTCCTGCCCTTGCATCATGAGACCTGTTTTCTTTCTGTAGTGCTTCAAACAGTAAACTAAATGTTTTAGGTTTTTTTATCTGCTTTGGAATTTCTGGTTTGCTACAAAAATAATTCCTCTGTTAAAGTTGTTGCCCATGGTTGTACAGAAACGGGATGCTGCTTCTTTCCCACCAGATAAAAAGGTAGTGTTGTTGGAAATGCTACACCCATGTAATGATAATGAGTGTTTCATTCTGCAAATTTTTGGAGTTAAAGGCTCTCAGTTCTGACCTCTGTTCTTACAAGCAAAGTGATTTATTTCAGGACAGTTTCTGGAGTGCAGTGTAATTTCTGGTGCACTGTTACTGTTTCATCTTCGGTTAATTCCTGTGCATCAGTCACAAAATGTGAGCATGTAGACTTATTTTAAAGTTTCAGGAGTACACTTATACTGTGCTCTGCATTACAAGCTCTGTTTGAACAGAAATTTTTGTCTTCATTAGTATCTCTAGCCCTTTCTTTCTGCTTACAGACTTTTTGAGGGTATGAATGTGGTCCTGATGTTTACTGTTTGCTTTGGCAGACAGGAAACTGGAAAAGAGTTTTCAGGATTACTGAGATTATGATTATGGTCTCTATTTAATCATGCAACTTTTTTTTTTTTTTTTTTTTTTTTTTTTTTTTTTTTTTTTTTTTAAACAGCATCTCAGAATTGTTGAGAAAACAGTAAAACTGTACCCACAGTTTCTTGCTTAATATTGGCTTGCTTGTCATTAAACATTCCATTTGCTTTGTTTCAGTTAAATGCAGTAGGGCAGTTTTGCTTTCATCTTTGCATTTAGTGACACTTCAGTTCCTTTCCTTTATTCTCAAAAAGTCTCTAAAGAGACTTAATGTTTTTCAAGCAAAAAACAAAAGCCTGTGTTCCTCTGTCTAAAAGATATTAAAAATAGTATAAATTAAGGATTTGTGTGTAAATTAAGTTATTCAGATCTAGCAGCAAAAGCTGAGCTTACAATTACAAGCATCCAAAGGAGTAGAAGCTTTCATCATCTTGAAATGTGTTTTCCAGTTGTGAACAAAGGGCAGGTATACCAGAAAATGTAACTGTTTTTTACCAAAGAGGCAAAAATCCCTATGTTCTTGATTTTTCTCTGGACCAGCACATTTCAGCGATAGCTTTTGTCCTTAAAATTAATTTCAGCCTTTGCAATGTAGGAGAGTTGACTGCTGAAAGCAAGACTTTTTTTTTTTTCTTCCCTATTGAGCAACCCAGTGCCGCTGTTCCTGGTGTCACATAACATGGCTCCAGCCCTTGTTGCTGTTCTCTGGGGAAGAAGCTATACTCTCACCCAGATAAGAAACCTGACATAGATAGAAGTCTTGTGATTAAAATATCCTCCTGCTGTGTCTGTATAATGGGTACATTTTTCTGCTTCAGGAAGGGATAAAAGGGTTGAAGTAAGGAGAAAGAGAACATAACTAGAGAGCAGCTACCTATGAGCAGCATATGAAGAAAAAGAAGTTCAAGGACTTTAATTAATGTTTCAGGAAATTCCAGAATTCAGGGCACCTCTAGTTGTATAGCTGAGCCCTGAAGCTTCTGCAGGATATCAATCTTGGTCTAAGAGAAGGTTATAGAAAGGAAATATAAAGTAAAATGCTGAGTCACAGCAATAGATTATTCATTTGGTTACTCTAATCATCAAAAAGGACTATTGCAAAATATGGAAACTGGTGTGGCCAGTTCTCAATAGCTGATCAGTCAGCCATCCTTGGAAATAGCAGCAGCAGCTTGCCTACGCTACAGTGTCATTTGTACCTGTGCTTTCACAGCTGAGCATGAAATCTCATAATAACATTTTATGTAATTAAAGATCCTAGTGGGAATGTAAAAATCTGGGTATCTAGCTGGAAGTGGCAGAAAATTGTTGTATTTGCAGGTAATATGAGCTTAAGTATGCTGAGGTGGATTTTTTCATGGCATAGAAAATACCTTTTGCAGGTTTCCTTGAAACAAATCCTGAAAAATAAGCTGTGTCTTTGCCAGAGGAAATGCTTTCAAGGAGATGGATAACTTGAGAAATATTTAATGTATGTAGAACTTACATGTCTTTTATGTATTAGGGTGCTGAAGCTGCCAAAGATGTGACTGAAGAGCAATATTGACAGAAGTGCTAGGGAGACTGAAGGTTCTAGGCTTTCTTCTTCCCATGTTATTCACCACCTTCTTTTTAGGTGGTGATTCCCAATGAGAGCCTAACTTCAGGTGTCCTCAATTACTAGCCAAAGCTCCTCTTCCAATTCCTGCAGAAGGAATATGGGAAGGCTAACCCTATGAAGTTTGAACAGGTACTACATACATTTAAGAGTAAAATTTGGATTAGGCAGGAGGAGGAAGAGTACAAGTATTTTTATTATAAGGTTTCAAAGTCATAAAACCACTGTGATGTGGTTTACTAGTGCTTGGGAGCAGTTTACCTCTTACAGGTCACATGCAGGTTTGTTTTCAAATATTCAAAGGTCAGTAGGACATAAAAGATAAAACTTTGTAACTGCGTAAATGTGTTACTATTTTCTCAAAATTATGCTGAAACCAGAAAAAGCAAGTGTATATGTCTCTGTACAATGTTTATTTGACTCAAAAAGACTTCTTGCAGTTAGAATCATCAGTGAAAGACTTGAATTTTTCTGGCCTTAAATTCTTGCTTAACCTTGGGAGTGCACCTTCCTTAGCTTTTTTTCTTTTCACTTTTTTTTATGTCTCAGTAGTAAATAAGTAAGTGGTAATTTTCCATGTACAAGACTGTTCATTTTGTTTGTGAATAAAGTGTAGATGTACCACTAGATTTTCCCAGCGCTAATAAACAATGTACGCAAACCTGGAGTTGAACTGGTATAAGAAAATACCATGCCATAAGTAGAAGAGATTTTGCAAACCAAAAATTTGTTTTGCTAGTGTTGGCATACTTTTACAGGAGGTTATATTGGAATACCTATATGACTCTGAAGACCAGAATTGTTTTGTGGAATTCTGGATATGCTAGTACAATTGTAGGAATAAACCAGATGTATCTAACACACCATAAAGGGAGAAATATGTTGTTCAGGATTGAGTAGATGAAATAGCAAGTTCACCTTTGAAAATAGGCATGGTACACAAACTTTCTTAAAAGAAGCCCATGCTTTCTTAAAAGGCAGTGTCACTTCAAACTCTGATGCATATACTTTGCTGCATTTTTGCTTTGAACTTTGTAGAAATCTACTTGTAAGATAATTGTGAATGCCTGAAGTTCTTTTGGACTATGGTGACTCATTCACTGTGAATGTAATGACTAATGTGACATTTCAGTTTATTTTAAAGAAAACAGAACAAATCCTGTTCAAAGTCATATACAGATTTTCTTTTTTGTTCTCTGAGATTCAGATGTATTGTGTATGCACTGTACATCTCAAACCCTCTTCTGCATAGCCTGTTTGATCCAACTGATTCTGCTAGGAATAAAAGATCATATTTACTCACTCACTCCTCTAATTTTGAATAGTTTTTCTAGTTACATTAGTAGCCAGATGATTCATAGTTCTGAGGAGGGAAACTGCTTTGAACCTCAAGTGTCTAATTGTCTGTTGTACCTTTTCAAAATTCTCACCATTTACTAGCATGCTTTCTAGTTTGAATGTCTGATTTGAAATACTTTGCATTTGAGTTGGCTAGGTTGTTGAGTGTAAAAGTAACATCACTCCATTTATATTTCTACTCGCCTTGTCTGTACAGAGCATTGACACTGCCCTAGACCTGGCAGAGGTTAAAAAAATGAGTGTAAAAGATTAAAGCTATTGTAGATGACAGGGTTATGCGCTCTCTTTTGAGCAGGGACTACAATGATGGTAGGCCATCTCTAAGGTAAATCCTCTGACTCCACAACTGTCATCCTGCCTGTCCTGTGGAGCAGTATTGCTGTAGGAAAAGGAGAATGTTTAATTGCTGAATACTTGGGAGCATATTGTAAGATCTGGAATAGGTTTCTGGTTTTTTGATGGCTTTGGCTGGTCGTTTTTTGTTTGGGTTTTGGTTTGGTGGGGAAGGGTTTGAGGGGTTTGTTTTGGTGGTTTTGTTGTTTTGGGGCTTGGGGTTTTTTTGGTTGGTTTGGTTTGGTTTTTTTGCAAAGGAGGAAATTGTGAATTCGACTTCACCCTGTGCAGAGAAATGAATGTAGGGAGTCTCAAATGTCTTGTGCATGCCACAGCAAAGGAGCATTGGGACTGTGCTGTTTTGGAAGTCTTGTGGGATCTAATCTTGGAATTTAAAAAAAATTTGGAAAAGTCTGAGGTCAGTTCTCTAAGTAAATCAAATTAATTAATTCCTAAATTGTTACATTGGAAGTAGGAACATTAACAATTATGAATTGTATTCATGTTACTAAATCCAGAAATATATTGTGACACAAACAGTAAAAAATCCACAAAAATATAAAAACAAGTGTGAAGAATATTTTATGTAGAAAGACAAGCATGTGTTAAATTGTGACAGAAATTAATGGTATGCTCTTGGCAATGATTTGACTTCTTCTGCTGCCTAAAATCTGTACTGTTTAACCCAGAAAATCAAGTTCCCTGTAACTGTTTTGTCTGAGAACTCCACAGTGTGTTGAGTAATACAGTATAGGTATTTTGAGTATCATATGATGATATTAAGAGAAGCTCAAAATAGGTGTAATGTCAGACTTCACATTTATCATGTCTGGTGTGTGTTAGGACTTCATGACAGAGAATCTCAAGCTTGCTACTCTTTATAGCTTTTTTTCATGTTTGAGGAAAATATTTATTGACACGTATGCCTGTGTAAGTAGTACACTGCTGCAGCTTAAGACCAAAAGCATGAATATTGTAACTGCTGTCAAGTGTGTGGTTTGGACTTAATTTTAAGACATCTTGGCAAACGAGAGTTTCTTAATGAGGAGTTGGCAAGAAGATTAAAAGAAAGACTTCTGAAGTGTTAGTAGGTTCCCACCAAGCCTGAAAAGCAGCTGAGGAAGAGTGAAAATGCTGAAGCCAAGTGGTTTGAGGCAGGTTGTCATAGGCCGACCAGAAATGGGAATCATACCTCTTGATAAGCACAAGAAGAGTTCAGTGGGCTGGGAATAGGCTGCGGGGCTCTGAACGTATTGATAAATCAGCCTATGTTTGGTGTGGTGAAGCTGTCAATGAAGAGACCTACAGAGAAGAAAGATGCCTTCCTGTAGTGGTGTTTATTTACTGAAAGATAAAACCAAAGAAAATCACGTTCTTCAAAGCCAGTGAGTGGGTTTTTCACTCTGGTTTTGTAGAGTCCTTAGATGATGATTTCAAGCGACATATGGCTGATTGTGTTATAGATGGCTAATAGAAATCAAGTCAAATCATGATTCTATGATCTGACAAATCTCAGCTTGCGGAGATTCTGGCAGAATAATTTCAATGTTAATACTTAAATATTTCAATGCTTAGTAGAGAGTAAGAGAGTATCTCTGATTCTTACAGCTTACTTGGAGTAGCCTCTCAGGTGAACTTGAAACAACGTTCTTTCTTCTCTCATTTGACCTCAAAACCAAATCATAGTCCCCACTCACCCCAAACAAAAATAGGCACCAAAATAACTGCAAAAAGCAATCCTGGAGATCTGGGCTCCCAGAAGAAATTTAACCACTGGACTTTTTGTATCTTGACTTTTTCTTTGCTGTTTTGTTTTTGTTTCAGGCTACTATATTTGGCTTTTTTCCAAAGGAGTTTCCAATTACAGAAAGAGTTCTTTAACAAAGAATGTTTCCAGGGCAGCAGATGTTTCACTCATTACATAATACTGAGCATGGCTAACCTTTAAAGCTTTCAACTGGGACAATAACTCCATTTTATAAAGTGCTTTTGTTGCTCTGAGAACTATGTTGTTATTGTTATTGTTTTTAAATTTTATCTATGAGCTATTTTCTTTGCAGTCTTTAAAAAAATTGTTGTCTCCTGTTATATGAAAGTTTTGGGCACAACACTGATGGAACAAGATTAAACTGGTTTATTAAATGAGTGTAGCTGGACTGCTTGCTTATTATCATTCTTCCTGTATCATATCTTTTCCATTTCTGTTTTCTGTCCTTGGCAATAGAACTTCATTTACTGGTACCAAACTTGCCTTCACTGATTCCAACTGCTTCTCAACACTGTAGGTCAGTTCAGAATTTGAGTTTTAGCCTCATGTTTCTATAACTGCTTCAATTTTTATTCTATTGGACAACTTGAAATTGCTGTTCAATAGCAAAACTTAAATTGTTGAATATTAATATTGTAGAAGTAGCCTGGAGGGTCTGGAGTAGGTTGAGTATTTCTTAGATTTAGGGGATTTTTTTTTTTCTCGATTTAGAATCTGTCTGAGGGGCAAATTTACAGATCCCTGAGTGTCTTGGATTACAGGGTCCATCATCTTAGTGATATTTTCAGCCATTTTTAATTTAAGTAGCTATTCAACTTGCTATCACAAAACTTTGCTTCTGAAATCTTTGTTATGTTTGATACAGCATTTATATAATCACATCATTGCCCCACTGTTTTATAGCAGTTGTTAACAGGTTTTACTGGCAACCAAAAAAAATCAGACTGAAAGCACAGTTCTACTTCTTAAGACAGAATCTTAAATTATTAGTAGATTGCTTTTCTAACTAATTTTAATTTATTAAATATAAACCTGAAAATTTGTGGCTAGGTTCCTCACTTCCTTTGATAATCTTTGCATACAGGACAGGAAAACAGCAAATGCAAAGAAAATTCAAGGTAAAGGGGAACAATATTTTGTTTAAGGCCAAAGTGTTCTCCATTTTTTCTGAAATATATCTGAAAATCTGTAAGACTTCTCAGTAACAAAATTGATGTGTAAGTGGCAAACTGCATATGATTGAGAAAACTAGACATTTCTTGCTATGTAATCATCGCTTATTATTATACTGGATTTAGAGTTAGTTTATTTCACCTCTACCTCTTCTTCCTGTGATGTACACTTTTGCATTATCTTCAAGCAAATTGAAAAGGAAGTCCAATATTGGAAGAATGCAGATACCTTTTTCCCATTATATGAATGGTGTATTTTTTAGTGGCTCTCATGAAAATGTTAGTATCAAATTGCCAAAAAGAGACACCAAATACCTGTCCAAGTTTTTAAAAATGGTAGTTGTCTTTGTAGGAGTAACAGGTAAAATGTGAAAAACATCTTTGCACTTCCCGCCTGTGGTGTTCCAGGCTTTGGTGTTTGGGTTCTAACTGTGGTAATTTGATGTTAAGATTTATTTATTTAATTTATTTATGTAATACAGGGGTTTTTTCAATATTAACTCTCTTAACAGTATTAACTATATTAACTATGATTGACATACCAAAAGCTTAATGCAGAAGTGATTTTGTTTTCAAACATTCACAGTCTGCAGATTTCTACTGCTCTGAGAACAGTTTTTTCTACAGGTGGAGGAAAAAAAACTCTTCTGTGTCATCAGTTTTTTTCCAGGCTTGGTGTCTTTGCTTCCATGAGAGATGTTTACCTGAGTTGATTTGCTGTGGTACTTCCCTACTGTTGGCCTAATCTGTTTGGAATGCTTTAGAAAACTTTACCATCGAGCCTGGTTACATGCATTTTATGCCTGGTTTTTGTGTTCATATGCAGTCAGAAAGCAATCTGGTACACGAACAGTAACTGCAGAGTCAACATTTCTTTTTTTTTTTTTCTTAGCACTTGTTCAAATTTGCAACAATTTAGCCATCTGATGTGAAAAGCTAGTCTAGGTTATTTTCAGAACCAGACGTTGATACAGGTTATTTTCTGGATGAAGTTGAATTAACTCAGTCATAAGTCATCCTGTAAGAATGCTTCATTAAAATGTAATTGGCAAGCTTTTTGTCTTTTGCCTTGTCCTTAAGTTTATTTTTCCAGTGTTAGAGGCCTCTGTAATATAATCACCATGTAGATTGTAGTGTATTTCAGTTGTGGAATGACAATATTCTCAAATGTTTACTTGAAAACAGGAAGGAATAGTCCTGTGTTTGCGTATTTGCATGTTCAGACCAAAATGTGGGGGACATCCAGCCATTCCTGTTCCACAGCTAGTTGTGTTTAGACAGGTAGAAGGTGGGCAGTGCATCTCTGAAGTTATTTTTGCAATTCTGTTTTTTCTAATACTCACGTAATTTAGTCAAGTGGCTGTAACTGTTATTTCATTTAATAATTTTCTTTATACTCTGATATGCAATTTGAAAAAGAAAGTCTTTTAAAACATTTCTAATAAATTTTTTCTCTTGCTGTTGACTGACTGGCTAATAATTTGTAAACTACTTTATTTTTTTTTTTCCTATTTTTATCCTGTATGCTGGAAGTAATTTTGCCTTGTGTTTTGTTAAGGTGTGTATACGTGTGTGTGTGTACACAGATGTGCTTTATCTTCTTAACACATTGTTAAATGTGCTTCAGAGAACTTACATATGGATATGTCCATGGGACTTCCCTGTGTGCTGCAAGTGCCATTTTAAGTGTTTGATAACTTCCTTGCTCACTAATTCCTTCTGAACTCACTTAACTTTGTGGAATAGTCTAGTCTGTAATGTTCCTTACTGTCATAATTATAAGTTGTATGTGATATGCATGCAAGGTCTGATTTCTGCTGTGAAAGCGAAATGCATAAGCTGGAGTTGCACACTTATCTGAGTAGAAATGTTTTTGCTTAAAAGCGAGTGTGATATGGGTAAGCACAGTGATGTGCACTAGCAGTGAAAGGTATGCTGAAACAGGCAACTAGAGTGCCAGTGCCAGTATGTTCTGGTTATTAAATGGTAGTAATGGGGACTGTTCGTACTTGCTGAGTACATTTAAGCCTGTGTGGATACATTAGTGTGTTAGAATCATAACTGTATTTTGTGTCTAGAAAAAAAGAGTTAAAATAAGTGCTCTTTTGTCTTTTTTTTTTGATATATTTCACTAAAATGACGTTTTAAAAAATCATATTCATAGTATTAGTACTAACCACTATATCCAGTAATACAGCCCTTTAGCATTTGTATTTAGATTTGATTTTTATGAGTAGTCCTAGAGACAACTTAGTGTCTAAATCCTCACTGCGGATCAAACTTGCTACGTTCAGGTCTTCAGGTTCTGCTTTCTTTTGCCACATGTGATTGAACTTTATTGTTCTGATTTAGGACCACCTGCTTCTACAAAAAGTGGTCTTTTGTGATCATCTGTTGTCTGGTGGCTGTTTCTTGCCACCAGCTTCGTCATGCTGTTCTCTTTACAGTGTCGTGAAATGAGATTTTTTTGCCAAGGCCTGTAGGTCACAGAATAAGGGGCAACAATTTTAAACTTAAAGGATTTTATATTGCACATATGACACAATGATGGTGGTGAGACACAGTTTGGCAAGAGAATCAGGGTATCCAGCCTGTGGATGCCACATCCCTGGAAGTGTTCAAGGCCATGTTGGATGGGACTGTGAGCAGCCTGGTCTAATGAAAGGTGTCCCTGCCCATGGAAGGAGGTTGGAACTAGATGACTGTGATTCTGGTATTTGAAATGTGTGCAGAAGAGTGACAAGCTGAAGGCTTAATGCAGCCCAGAGGTATCTCTTTGATGGGTATGACAGTGTTTTAACTTCTTTATGTGTTTAATTTCAAACAAGTATTTAAAGCCAATTACAAATCTTGTTTTAATTTTTTCTCTTTTAGCTTGAACAGATAGCTGACACTGTTTTTCTCAAGAAGTATTTTGAGATTACTAGTTACTTAATGTGGCTATTGGAGGTGTATGTTCATTCTTTGTAGTACTTTTGATGTGTTTTAAGGCACACTTCCCAATTCACTGATTAAAAGAAATTCTGCTCTGGTTGTTTAGTTACAAAATAAAGATTTAGCTGGCATCAATGAAGATTCTTTTATACAAAGGGAAAACATATTGTTCTTCCCCTTCCTTCACAAGTAGTGCTATTTAATCTCAGTACAAGATCAACAATGGTCTCTGTGAATAGAGAATGAGATATCTCCCTTCTTTAGCACTCCAGGGAAAGTTTCTGTATTTTCAGAATCTGTATACCCTTTTTCTCTTCTGATTAATTCATTGGAAGTAATAGAGAAGTTGCCTCTATAAAGACTTGTCATGTAGCTGTATTGTCTGTATTGAGAAGTGAGGTGCCTGTGGTAGTCATTGTGTTGTCTATGAAGTTTTGCCTAGAGCAGTGGTTGAGAAACATAGTAATGCTTCTCTCTTACTCAGATTGTAGCCAATAAGTTTTGCAGATGACTTCCTAGTGCACTGTCTTCTATCTATCTAGTAATTTCTTTCTCTCTTAAATTAGCATAGTAAATTCAGTGTTTTCAGTGATCTGTAGGTCAGCTTATTTTAAAAGTAAATGTCAAAGCAGACTGCATGTGAGTTTTTAAAACTTCTTTACTGCCCATAGCCAAGTATAATTAATTCACTTCCTAAGTTACAGATTTGTACAGAAATGCTGAGTTAATTTTAATATCTACATGCTTAAAATTTTAACTGTGGAGGCTGTTTACAAAATAGATGTTTCAACCCTAGTGAACAAAAAGTGCTGAAGTTACTCTTCAGTCTGGAGTAAAACTCATGTGCAGTCTAGTTACAAAAATATTTCTGGTTATGAAGGAAAGAGCTCATCTTTCTCAGTTCTTCAGTCATCTGTGTATGCATGTTACAGTTTTCCACCCAGCAAGTACTTTGTAAGGAATAGTTTCCACACACTGTAGTTTGTGGGTGATGTCAGTGTATGAAAGAAGATACAAGTTTAAAAAATTGCAATGACATGTGTTAGCCATTAATGACTTAGAGACATTACCACCTTTTTAGGTGGTAGAGTGCTTACTGAAGTGGAAATACAAGACTTTTAACACCAACTTGATTTTTCTGAGTAAAGCTGTGCTAGTTGGCCTCCTGAGCTTTGTGGTGAGTTTTCTGGAGAACACATAAGGTTACCACTCCAGTTAGGGGTGAACTGAAAAAATACCCCTTGATATCCACACACACTCTAGGCTTAAGTTTACTTTGTAGGTTTTGTGTATTGAGATAGCAGTATTTGCAACACTTCTTTCAGGGAGCTGAAAGGAATAAGCAATACTCAAGAATTTGCCTGGACATAAAACCAGCTATTTCTGAATCCAGGTCTTGTTCTTACTCTGGAGTGAGTATGTACATACAGTTTTTCAAGAATGCTGCGTTCTTGTTAGTTGAAGGTGTTAGTATTTGCAAATTATATGCAAATTATCAGTTTGTAACAAACCCTTTTCCTTGGTTGCTTCTGTACACAGTTTTGCAAAGCTTATGCCTTCTTTTCTTTGAGACACTTGTCAAAAATTTCATTTAACTGTATCTATTTTTTTGTAGACTTATGCTGACTTTCTAGCCTAATTTTAGAGGATAATTTGACACTTAACGTCTTTTTAGAATCTAACTGGAGCTTTAGAGACAGTAAATAACGGAAGCAATTTGTAACAGTAACTTTTTTCAAAAACTATAAAAATTATTTTTATAAAAATGGAATCCTTTTCATGAAGGCAATTTCCCTATGAAACCTCTCCTTAAGAAAGTTCAGTGACCTTTGTAAAGATAATAGCAGCTTAACTATATTTTTGCTTGAACTTCATGAAGAATTATAAAATTCCATTTTGATAGTGAGAAAGACTATTATGTTCTTAAAGCAGCCAACCTTAAGTGAACTGTGAGAGGGAACACTTTGTCATGTTTCTGGCATTTAGCATTAAAAAGATGTTATTGCTTCACTAATGCATATTTTTTGCTTAACACATCTCTTCTTCGCCTAAATGTACTAAGTGCCTTAAAGTGTGGTCTGTGTTAACTGTTTTTGTTTTTCATCTCCAAAACTCATTAATGCCCGTGGGAATTCCTTTTAGAGAAACATGGCGGGGGGTTGGGGTTGAAAGTGCATCTTTTATTCTGAATAGATTTTTCTGGGTTTTTTCCTTCTTTTATTTAGAAAAATAATTTTGTTCCTAAACTACTCACAGCAAACTTTCCTATTGTGGACTATGAATTAATTGGAAAACTAACTTCACTTAAATAGTTTTTTCATAACCCATGTGGGTATATATGGACATTGGAACTGACAGTCCTCAAACAGTATTGCTTATGTTTTAAAATGGAATTCCCAGTTTTTGTTTTCAGTTTGTTTGGCTTAAAATGAGGTATCTTTGTAGACTTCAAAACCAAGATCTTTCATGGAACTTGTATGTTGACTTTTTTTTCAATATATCTTGCATTGCCATTATCCAACATGAAGATAGCAGTTTTAAATTTTAGATTTTTTTTTTTTCCCGTCAAAGAAACACGCTATTGTGTTTTATGGTAGATATCCCAATATTTTCTAAGTATTGAGGTTTTTTCTTAGTTTTGTGATATACAGAATTGTGCTCATAGAAAATGAACAGAAGACAGTAGCTTTTGAAGTTCTTGGGAAGAGTTGCTTTGATAAAATTTAGAATAGATGGGCTCTTAGAAGAATGTTTCTTCCTCTGTCTATTAAGAGGAGCAGCGTTCATACTTGTTCTTGTGTATCACAAGAACATCACAAAAATAATGGAAAATAATAGTGGATTCCTCTTGTTCCCCTGAAATGCTATGGGGATTTTATTCCTGCAGTTCAGAACGCAGAGTATTCTTGGACTTGATGTATTCTGCTGTTTCTTGTATTGGTGACTATCTGCTAATTCTTTGTCTATTTATGTTTCTAAAACCACTGCATTAGCGAAGATCACTATGGCTTAATTAAGAGCTATTACTTCAGGTCTCTTTTGAGTGATCCTGTTTCTTTAAGTCTTTCTGAAACTGGAGAACAAATTCCTGAAGAGCTCTCTTGTAGAGCTTATTTGAAACCTTACTTATCCTTGTGGAAAAGGAACTGTATTGAGAGACTCGGAACATTTTGAAAAACTCACTAAATGTTGTGCTGACATACAAAACTCTTGTGCCAAGTATCTCACCTGAATTGTCTGGTGACTCTGACTTTTGCCTGCCACATATTACGCAGAGTTTCTATGACGTTAAGCATAGCCATTATAGAAAGATAATAGAAGGAAAGTGTAATATACACAAGGAGATACAAGTGTATGCTCCTTAGCAACTAATTGCTACAGTTTTATTGATCCCCACTGATGAAAGTTTAGCAATGGCTTCTCGTCATTTGCATTCTAACTTTCAAAATCTTTTTTTTTTTTTTTTTTTTTTTTCTGGTGCTTTTAAATTTTACTCCCTCAGTTTTCTCAGGAAAACTATGTTCTCACTTTAAAGCATATTTGAGGATGACATTAACGCAATTCCAGGAAATGGAGCTGTGATTAAAAATGTAAAACTCTTGTGAGTCTGTGCTGTTATTGTTACTGTTTTGGGTTTTTTTCCTGCTCTGTGTGCTAAAAGTAAATGTAGGCCATGATTTTAATGTTGCATTGAGAGAACATGATACTGAACTGCGTGAACATGACCCAGCTCATAAAAGGCTGGAACATTTAACAAAGGTTTTGGGTTTAAAAAAAAAGTAAAGACTATAGGATGCCAACCATTTTGCTATTTTTATCAGCTTTTTCCAGTAATTTGATTTCAGTTCAAATGGTGTTTTACAGATTGTAAGATATTCTAGCTCAGGACTTTCCTTTAAGAGGAGTAGAGAGTGGATGGTTTATTTCTTTATTTCTCTCTTTATTTATTTATTTTTATAATTCTGTGAACAATTCCAAGTAACTGAGAGGCAAAATGAAACATTTTAGACTTTGCAGTTTTATGATTAATCCAGTGTAAATCACTGGTGCTGCTGAAAGGGTTGTACTGCTGCTGCTTTTGTGCTGACACAGGCAATTGCTGGGGAGCTGCTCTGGTTGAACACTAAGTCTCTGCCAGGTTAGCATTCAGCCAGAGCAATTTCTTGTTCCAGTTCATTATATGGTTGCACAAACTATAGTTCCAGGCAGAAGCGAAGGTGGAAACGGACAGTGGCAGTGTGAGAAGGGACCTTTTAAATGAAGGCCAGTTTATAGAGATGAAGTTGAAGCCACTCCCCCTGTGTTTCTTGCTGACTTGCTCAGCTGTAAGGCACTTTATTGCTGATTTCATGCTTTTTATGACAGTAAAAGTAAACTGAGGCAAGTTTTGTACCTAAAGGTGGTAGGAGCTTCACATAGGTATGGCTCTGGAGTAATTTCCTTGTTCTTGAATAAACCTTTTATTGTTCCTGTTGATATGGCATCCACATGTTTTAGGCATTAATCCAGTCATATTAATAATTGTCCCATGGCTTTCTTATTTGCAAGGATGCCAAACTCTTCTGTGTCTCTGTATGGATTACCCTACAAAGCTGTTAGCCAATGTGTTTAGAGAACATTGTAGTCACAGTGTGAAAACTATTATGAAATAATATTTTAAAGGGTGCAGGTACATCTCCTTTTAGGTTTGAAGGGATTTGAAAAGTTATTTCAGTGTAAGAAAATAAAACTGTAGTTGGAATATAGTGGTACAACAAATTTACATGAAGTTATTTCCCTTCCCCTCTCTACTTTCATCTCATGCTGCAGTAGCTTGCAATATAGTGTTTGGCACCTAAGTTGCATAATCATATGCTAAAATTTCTTAGTACATATGCAGGATGGTTAACCGATTTTTGCCTCAGATTAGTATTTAGTACACTTATTATCAAAAGTCTTAGAAATCTGTGTGCTGTGAAGATCAAAAATACATTTTGAATATAATGTCAGTAAGAAAGAGCCAGATATGAGCAGGAGCATAAACAGGGTTGCAGGGAACAAGATTATACTGCCTTCACCAAACCACCTTTCTTTCAGCATAGGCTAGTGTTGCAGTTATCAGACTTGGACATTCTGAATACAAGAAACTTCTCAATTATTAGTAATTAATTATTCAGTTGTTATTAGTGCACTAATTATTTTGGTGATAATACCCATGAACCACCGCTTCTTGATAGGTGGAACCTTGGCAGCCATGGCAGTCTTGTTTTCAGAGATGGGAACCAGGCTTCCATTACTCATTAGCTTTTTGTATGGGATTCACAGAAATCAGATGATGGAAACAAGGAGATCTAGAATAATGTCGTACTTAGCTTCCAGAAGAGGTATAACAGTATTCAGGCTCATTGCTTAGCTGCTGCTTTTTAAATATGTCTTATTTATCTTGTAAAAATAAAAGATTTAATGAGATTTGGGCGCTTGAAATTGTACTTGAGGTACTTGAGCATAGGCTGTCAGCTAGGTTTGTTCTTAATAGAAACTTATGTTTCACTGCTTTAATTTCATATGCTTAGTGAATATCAGTGGTGTTGGGTGAACAACTCTTTCCAGATCTGGAATGTGCAGCTGAGCAGTGATGTGTAGTGCCTGATCAACTCATGAAATGTTGGTTTGGATGTGTGATTTTTTTGTAAATGACTTCCAGATGTTACAGCTGAATGTCTCAAGACTGCACAGTTAGGTCTATGTTATAAAACAAAATGGATGAATTATGCAGTAGATAAAGTGGTGAGCCTGTACTTGCAATTATTCTCTTCTCTCTCTCTCTAAAAAAAAAAAAAAAAAAAAAAAAAAAAGACAACGATTCTGTAGTCTGTGATTCTGTGGTCAAATTGCTCACAAGCAATGGTGGAAAAGTATGGATGCTTTTACGTTGGGATACCTACATCAATATGTAGCCTATGAAAGGGTTGGACAGTCTAATAGATAACACGAAGAAATTTTCTATGTAGTTGCTGTGTTAAGAGCTCTGAATTATCCTATATCTCATTTAAACTTCCTTTTGCTAAAACATCAATTCTGTGGTGCTAGAACTGAAATCTGATTACCCACAATATCTTTCAGTATCGTTTTTGTGCAGCAAACATCAGTTCGTTTTGCAGTTTCCATAGAATTTTCATGAACTCTGTATATAAGAATTCTTCTGTTTGCAAGAATTTTTTTCAAAAGTTCTATATCCTCATAGTTGTTGAGAGAAGGGTTTGAGTTTGAAAGCAGAGTATTTGATTTCTCTCTCTTTCTTCTCCCCAGGAAGTACTGACATAACCATGATAGAAGACAAAGGTCCACGAGTTGCTGACTATTTTGTAGTGGCAGGGCTCACTGATACAGACACAGCAACTCTCCTGGACCAAGAAATCAGCCGACATGAAACGAAGTCAACTGGTCCCAAGGCTCCTATTACTGACATTGCTGTGATAATTAAATCAGCTGGTGAAACTGTCCCAGAGGGATATACTTGTATTGAGGCCACCCCTACTGCCCTCCAAGCCAACTTAAACTATGGAAGTCTAAAGAGTCCTGAACTTTTTCTTTGCTACAAGAGAGGCCGGGACAAACCACCTCTTACTGACATTGGGTGAGATTTCTATTGCAGTTCAGTTCCTCCTTCAGTAATGATAAAATCTTACTCTTCATAGATGATGATGAAAATGGATGTGAGATAACTTCTTAAAAAGTTCTTTTTGAATCTGTTTTACTTTTTTTGTGTTTCTGTATAGAATACTTTGAACAAAATGTGAGTCTTCCAGTGAACTTGTCTTTTTAAGGTCTGCGATAATGTTTCAGTTTAAAAGATGGGACAGAGAGATGAAGCTGATAAAATATGAGAAATTAAGTTCTCTGCTGCAATTTTATCTAAATCCAGAAACATTAAAATGCTTAATCTGAAAATTATGATTTTGGAAGTAAAAAATTATCACTTCACGGAATTCACTTTACTGCTTATGGTAAAAGCTACAACTTAAAAATGTGTAAGGCTGTTGTAAAACTACTGGGTATATATAACGAGAAAGAAAATAGAGACTCATTGTGGGGTGCTGTTACAATTATGACAAAATAAAGAATGTGTATTTTTCTCCCTATTTAATTACTAAATAAATAGTAGGGAGTAAAAATCATGCATTTACATATATGCTGTGATACTTTTAGTTGTTTCCATTTATAAGCTTAAATACTTGGACATGAAGCCTACATACCCTGTTTTTAACCTACAATTTGTGTGCTTACTGACAGTGTCCAGTTAGGGGGAGACTGATAGTGAAATCTGGGTAATGAAGACAGCTTCATGGCAAGACAGTTCACTCTTAAGGGTTATAGTGCAAGTTGCATAATTAAGCTGGTACACTCTAACTTCTGTTCCTCTTGATCATCTAACCTTCGTAGTGAAACTGATTTTTAACATAATCTTTTCCCATGTGTGTGACTGGTGCTGCAAGAAGAGACACTGCAATGTGAAGTTATGTTTTGATTGATTTGTTAAACTTACATTAAGCTTTTACAGGAGGAAGAATTTCTTTAGCGAGTGTTTCCTCAAAGGAATTCCTGACAAATCAGTCTTCAGCATATGCCTTTAAGAAAGCCACTTGGCTAGCGTATGTTTGTGTCTCCTAGGACCTTAGGAGCTTGAATGCTTGGGGAGATTTTTGTAAACAAAATAGGCAAGTAGTTGGCTAAGATGATGGCATTTGGCAGAGTATTTATTCTGTATTATGTTGTAGACAGATCTAGTTAGGGTGTCACACCTAACACATTATGGCAGTCTTTTCTCCCTGAGCAGTGATGCATATTCTCCCCCTGCTGTTCCTCCTGCTTTGCAACTATGTGCAAGAGATGGGTAATCTTTTCTTCTTTGTTTTTTTTTTTTCTGTGAATTCCATTGTGTTAAAAGTAGAGTTCAAACAAGAGACGCATGTACAGGCTGAATGCTAATTTATGCTGTTTTCTATTATTTTATTAAAGAACCAGAGTGAAATAATATTTTACCTTTGAGCCTGCGTGACATGCTATGTACAGTAAGAGTACATCCCTTGAAAGGGTGAAATGTATACTCTTATGTCAGGGTTGTTAATGTTTATATAAAATTGAGTTATGTCATAGTTGGAGCATTCAAGTTTTGAGCATTCATTCTTGATGAATGCTTGTGTCTGTCTGTGTATTTCTTTCAGTGTTATTTTTAGGGAAAGTAGTTAAACAAATGCTGTATGGCGAAGAGGGAGATAGGGTTATGCTCTACTGTTTGTCTGCCCCTGTTCTTGTGTTTGGTATTTCTGTGCTCTCCATCCTCATTCCTTTCTATTTGTCCACTGCTCGTTGAATCAAAGTGTCTGTAAGTTGCTAGAGTGAATTCCTGTTGCAGTTACTTACTTGCATAAAGTTTAGGCCATGTGTTATGCCTCTGGATGTTACTTTTACCATATTTAATCAGTTTAATTAGTTGGAAAAAAATATTAGTTGGAAAAATAAAGGTTCATTCATAGGGTAAATGATCTTTAAGATCATTTTCCTACATGCAGTTGTAAAATTTACTATCTTAAACTTGTATGTCAATTAAATAATTTTTTCCTTTTTTTTTTTTTTTTTTTTTGTGGAATGGGAGGCTTTTGTTTGCTTAGAGTTTCTCTGCTGAGGACACTTGTGATTCTATATTGCCTGATTTCTGAAAATGTCTGCAGGCATATCCATTCAACAAATGAGCCTCTTCACTGGAGATGTATTTCAAAAAAGAAAATTAACTCAAATATCAAGAAGTAGAAACTGGAAGATGTTCTTAACACCCAGCATCTTTAATTGTTCCTTAATCCCACCACTGTGAAAACTACAGCTGGGTATTTAGACAGTGTAAGGTAATAATGATGAAACTGATAATTTGTTTGTTCAGACAAGTAATACTGGAGATGGCAGTAGAAATAAAAGGTAAATCAGTCTATTAGTCTTTGATTGATCCACCACTTTTCTGACCTTACAATATTTATATAAGTTCCCTTATTATTCAATACTTAAAAAATGAGAGAGAAACAGAAATTATAAAGGTGTATTTTCCTTAAGAACTATGAGAGACAGAATTGTGTTTGGACCTAGAGAAGGAGTAGTCAAACTGGACAGCAGTCTTAGACAAATGCCATTCACAAAAGTCTGACAGTTTTGAAATGGTTTTCCAAAAGCAAAGTTTTCTATGGTTTATGATTTTTAGCTCAACAGTCACAAAGTTGTATTTCTTCTTTCTCAACTTTATTACCAGATGCACTGAAATATACTTTTAAATCAGTAAAAATGGTCATGAGAGAACTTCCACGTACAATGTTGAGCAGTCTTAAAATGAGATAAGATTCTTTTGGGCTTTCTTGCAGAGGACCTAACATCTAGAGGAAACTGGTTTATATTTTGCTTGAAATGAAACTGTATTGACATTGATAGAATAATGTAGCAAATGATCTGTACTTAGGATCGAGACCAAACTATAAATGCAAAAAGATAGGAAACAAGTTGAACCATGATCAGTGCTAATTAATCAAAGGCGGATACCTAGGAGTTGAAACAAGAAGAATTAAACTTTCTCTGTGAGGGAGACATTGTATATACAGGGTGTCAGATTCAGTATTTCATACATCACTTCAGAATGTTTTCTCTGAATAATCAAAACCATTGTTTAATTTGAGTGATTCCTAAGTGGTGGCCATCTTCTCTTTGCTTGTAGATACAGCATCATACTGTAAGTTCAAAACTATGTGTGTGGTTAGGAAATGGTGTGGATTTAATAATACTTCTCTAGTGTACATGTAGAGGTTTGTGATGCTGTCATTTTCTTTTATCTTTTGGTGAGAGGTGACCCCACTGATAAAGATTTGAACACTTGAAGTATTTTTCTTAGAATTCTTGTAAACTCATTAAATTGGACTGCTGGAACAGTGATTAATGCTGTATTGCTTCTCAGAAGCTGACAGCTGACAAATGTTTCTGGAATAAATTTATAATTTTTATTTAAAATACATGAAACTGAAATAGAACTGAACTGAAACTTTTATCGGAGACTGCTCTGTTAGTATTTTCTTCTGATTAACATAAGAAAGTGATATGAAGAATTTGTGTAAACTCATGCACAATGGATGCGGCCTGAGAGCTGCAGCCATTGTAGTTGTTTGGGTTCTGTTTTGTTTGAGGTTTTTTAGCATTATGGAGCAGGTAATCCAATAAAAAGAACAAAATATGTGTTCTTCCAGAGCATTATTTAGTTTAGAAGTAGTTCAATCACAGGTACTTGCTCTATAAATATCTTGAACCAGTAGGTAGTGTATTAACAATATGTTGCAACTTGGAAATGCTTGTTTTAGACTGGGTTTGAACCTGAGAGTTCAAACATTTAAAACATACTGTTTTAAATATACCAAGTCTGATGGTCAGAGTCTTTACAAGTGAAACCATTGTTGAATATTAGTGTCCTCCATGAGCTAGTTGAATAAATTAGCAACCTGGTAGCTACATGAATATAGTCCCAACTGATGTGATTTCTTTGCTTTTTTAAAAGTATTTTATGATCCTATTCTGTAATTCATGTTTGTCATCAATTCTATGACAAGATATGTGTTCTTTTTTTGATTAATCATACTAAACAGTAGTATTTGTGTATTCCAATTTAATGATGGAAATAATCTTGAAGTAATTTTGGAAGTTTAATCCTGTGGTTTTTTTAAAGTTCTGAGGATTGTTGGATATGAAAAAATACTTATTTTAGCCTAGACACATGACTTTTTGACATTTTCAAAATACATAATTAGTACTAGTCTGTCAGATGTTTAACCAGAGGTATTTTTGGACAGAAATATGTATTGCCTGGTTATTTTAATGTTGTGAGGGACTATGAGTGAGGAGCTGGAGATCACAAAGGTTTAATATTGAACTTTATCCTATGTCTTGTTCTGATAAAAGCTGATCTGAAGGTGACGAGTACTCTGTACATACTGCAGAGAACCAAGCAAATAGAGCCATTGCTTATTTGGGTGTGGAATGGGAGATAAAGCTTGACCTGTAATAGCATCTTTGCATTAAAAATGTTCAGGTGTATGCTTTGACATCTGTGTTTTTTCTCACGTTGACTTTCTAATAGCTTTATGTTAGGTGAAGAAATGTTGCAGCTTATTTAGCTGCTGTGAAGCTCTAAAGGATCGTTCATTTTTTGCTAAGAATATGATGATCTAAGTTAGTGATCTTGCAAAGAGAAAGAAAGCCATGTACCACACAAATGTTGCTGTACAGCCATGTAAGTTATATTCTGCTTTCTAGGAGTACAGTCAACTGAACTGACTATTTCTTCCTTTACTGTGGAACAAAGTATTAGTTTGTCTTCCTGTCTCATTGTCTTAAGTGCTGTTATTCAAAGAGTGAATGTCAGTTATTTCTGGGTTTGGATTTTTTTTTCTGTAAAAATTAATCTGGGAAGCAGACTTCTGACCTCTGTTGTTCTTTTCCAAAAATATTTATTAAAAAACACAAACGAATAAAAAAAAAACAAACCCAAAAAATACTTAACAAAAAATCCAGGGAAAAAAAAAAAAAAAAAAAGCTTTGAAGGATTTAGCAGGCATTTTAGTGATTAAATTATCCACTGTCATGTGTGCAAGCAATATAAAGTGGCATTTGTTTTTATTTTTCATTGATAGTACAGCACTCCAACTAATTTTGTAACTAAATCCTTTTCAATGTAGGTTGATTTTATTTTTATGTAACTCTGATTTGTTCTCACAGAGAGTTCAGTATACTTTTAAATACTTTTGGGGCGGTTTCCTCAACCTCAAGTGCTGCAAGATGAAAAACAATGTAAGAGATGCATGTTAAAATGTTCCAATGATGACATAGGTTGCTAATGAATGGACAGATTCTGCAAATTCGTTCAAGTTACTTTGTGTCTATTCGAATGCTTGTAATAGTGTTTCTTTCCTGTGTGCAGAGTTCTCTATGAAGGGAAGGAACGCATAATTTCGGGCTGTGAGGTGATCCAGGCTACTCCGTACGGTCGTTGTGCTAATGTTAACAACAGCTCAGCCTCTTCGCAGCGCATCTTCATCACCTACCGAAGGGCCCCTGCAGTGCGGCCCCAGAACTCACTGGCAGTGACAGATATCTGTGTTATAGTTACCAGCAAAGGGGAAACCCCTCCTCACACGTTCTGTAAAGTGGATAAGAATTTAAACTGTGGTATGGTGAGTATCTATATAGTTAAGTTTCTTTTTCTTTTTTTTCCCTTTTTTAGCACAACACATATATTTAAAGGAGGAGCTCCTTGAACTCTTCTTTGCACTACTGTGATTGTTCGATCACTACACCATAATTCTTTCATTCTTTATACCATGTGTGAGATGTCAGTTTTGTAGGTTTTGTTGCATTTATTTCCTTTCATGTTGGAAATTACTGATTACTTGCTTACCTCAGTTTGCATATTCATGGCTAGATGCTATTTAGGAGTAGTGCAATGGAGTTTGTTTGTGTGGGTGTTTTTTTAATTGTCTCTCCTACACCTTTTGGGGATGCTGACACTTGGCATGAATCAGAAACATTTTTTTCTTAGTTATTCGTAATGCCTGTGTTACTAAGGTATTGTAAGGATGATAATTGCTGCTTAGAGTTTGTCAGTGTGCTTTGCTTTAATTGGTTCTCTTTTATTTATCTCCGTTTTGCATTTAGTTTACTTCAGTGGAATAAGTGAGTTTCTTTGAATAGTAGAGCATATTTAGACAAACTGCAAAAACACTATGTCAATAACCAGTTTATAGAAGTACAATAAAAGCTTCAAATTATGAGTTATGATGATTAGAACTTGACTTCCCATAATGAGGTCCTCATAAGAGTCTGCTTTGAAATGACCAAGGAAACATGAAGGTAGAAATTAATATGCTTCACTTTTGCTTGTTCTTTTGTTGAAATAGGTCAGAGAGTAGTGTGGTGGTGTGTGGTGTGGTTATTTTATGTAAATCCTGTAATTGCTAAAAAATGAGAGAAGAGTGAATTCTCATTTTTGTCATGTACCTGCACTCAACAGCCAGCTGGTAATTTATTCTGTAATGTTTTTTGTTAAAATGTCTGATTTATTTGTAAAGGGAGTATATTCAAATGCTTGATATCTGTTGCTTGGTGTCCTCTTTGTTGGTTCTGAGATGAAACATGTCTTTCAGTGGGGTTCCAGTGTATACCTTTGTTACAAGAAGTCCGTGCCAGCTTCTAACTCTTTAGCATATAAAGCTGGTAAGTAATTTTAGAAGCTGTCTTAGCATGTTAGCAAAAGGATTCAAATGCCCTGTAAAATAAAATAATAATTTTATTTTATATATAATAAATCTGTCAGAATATTGGTCCTGGGAGATGTTAGTAGAAGTAAGCTTCTATAATAACTTCTTTGCTCTCCTTATTTTTTCCCAGGGGGAAAAAAAAAGGGAATAGCATTTTTCTTTATTATTTTAGTTCTTACCATGTCAGGCTTTCTAACTGGGGAGCTTTAGCAAGCTTTTGTCATAGCAAACATTACAGATGTATGAAAAGACTTCATATTTCTTGTGTTGGTGATAATGGAGAAGAAGTAATTAAAATCCCGTTCAGGCTTACTTGTAGTTCATTCCCTGTCTAAACATCTTCTGTTTAATTTCAAAGTTAAATGTGTTCCTTCAATTCTGCAACTATTTTCTTGTTCCTTATTTGAGGAGAGTGAAAAATATTCTGAACAATAAATGACAAGTCTGGCTTTTAAAAGTTTTTTAATGCATTGCTAAAGATTATATTTTGTTTCTGAAAAAGCAAAATAAAAAAAAAAAAAAACCAAACATTTCAGAAGCATTTCTCCTGAGCAGTAAGTGCACCAAATTCCTTCAAAAGGAGTAATTTACCAAATAGAATTTGAAAGAATAGATAATGATGTTGGTGTACCACAGAACTAGCCAGATGAGCAGCAGTAGTAAACCCATGGTTGTGTACCTTTTTTCTACCAGCAAGAGAATATATACAGAATAGCAGAGGATGTAGACAGTCAGCTAGTTCATCCTATTTTCAATGAAGGTATTACTACTGTTTTTTACAGTAAATTACAATTTTCTTCATGGGCATTTCTATTAAAATCTATTCCAGTAGCACATTTAAATAGCACAAGTAACTCCCAACTGGTTTGATATAAAGTCTTCGCTATGTACTGTTTTAGAGCAGTTACTAAAAGTGTAATAGCTCAAAGAATATCTTCATATTCATACGCTATTTTCAAATGATTGCTACTTGGACAGCTTAGTCTTACTGTCAGATGACTCTTTGCAACTATAATCCTCAGTTTTAAAGTTGAGGTAAAAAAGTTATAAAGTCAGACAAATATATTTCATGGAAAATTATACTGCTTGCAATATTTAGGGCCTACGGAGCAAATGTCCTTACTTTTCTTTTTTTCTGTTTTTGAGGCTTAATTTTCAGATATCCTCAAGAGAACTATGAATCATTTCCACTGTCAGATTCCGTACCTCTCTTCTGCCTTCCTATGGGAGCTACTATTGAGTGCTGGGACCCTCAAACCAAATATCCACTACCGGTGTTCTCAACATTTGTACTGACCTGCTCTTCTGCAGAAAAGGTATGGCTCCACACCATGTTTTTGCATTCATTTCAGATGACTGTTGTGGAGATAGATATATGGGTTGTTTGAGAAACATATTGTCTACTTAACAAAGCCAAAGCTCACAGCACACGGATTTCCCTGTTCTTTGATGTAATGAGAATGAAAGTGTAGTCTATGTATTAAAGAGAACTTAATACATGTATTAGCAATGTAGCAAATTGTTAGAGTTTTCACATGGTTACCTTAAAAGACACTTCTATGTAACTTCATATAACAGTGCATGTGACTTAATGTAATAGGGCTCTGTAGGTATCTCTGTGTGAGTTTTCAATTCACAAGTATCTCTATATGTGAATTGAAAACTGGTTACTAGGAAGAAGGAAGGCAGGGAGAGGAAAAGTTTGTAGTAAAGAGAGGTAGGATGTGAAAGACTAATGAGCTTCCAAGACTTGGTGATCTTGTCAAATTTACATGAAGGGATAGATTCAGAACATATGAATTCTATCTTCTAACATTCACATTTGTCTGCTGAATTGGTATAAGGCCATCAGCACACAAAGGTACCAAAAATGTGTTGTATGACTTGGGTTATAGGTGGTAAGGTAGTAGAGGTATTCCTGATAAAGGAAGGGAGTTTTTGCTTAGGGTTGGTCTGTCAGCTGTTATTTCAGCTTGCCAGCTGTGTGTGTGTGATCTGTATGAGGGAGTAAGTGATTGTAATGTGTGATTGGTTCTCTGTGTAACTGTGTGATTGCCTCTCTGAAAAACAGCAGTTTGGCTCTGTTGGTGGTAACAGCTTCCACTCTGTCTCACTCCCCTAACAGAAAAATTTAAATACCACTCCATTTCCAAACAGGAAAAAAACACATTTCTTCAAAATATTAATACTTCTTTTGCAAGGAGGAATGCAGTAACTGCTTCTGTTTTTCCTTTTCTTACTCATTTTTGCTAAGCTTGCCAGAGTAACTCTTTGTTATGAAACACAGACAAATAGGGAAAGAATATTAGAAAAGGTCTGTATCTTTTTAAATTGCTAAAATGAGGGAAGTCAAAGCTAAAACAGTTTAATTATTTAGTTTGGTAGTGGTAGGGGAATTTACTGAACAGAAGCATTTCCTGAGGGTGTGGGATTGAGATTTTGGGGATGTCTGGGGATGGCCCAGATGATTAATGGATAAGGTTTTGTCACAAAATGAAGGTTTGGTTCCTTCCTTTTCAATTAAGTATGAATACTTTGTTGAGGAAGGTGCAATGAAAATGAGGAAGAGAGTTCAAGGCATTTTGTTTATAGGATTGCTTTGTCATTTCATAACGTAGTAGCAGAAACATTGTACTGTGTGCAAATTCCTAAGACTTAAAGATGCATCAGAAGCTCTAGCCCATATTCCTGTTAAATACTGGGCTGCTTAGCTCTCTTTCTTCATCTTGCAGGTTTACGGTGCTGCTATCCAGTTTTATGAGCCTTATCCCCGGGAGCTGTTAACAGAGAAACAGCAATCACAGCTGGGTCTTCTGACGACTGTAGAGAGAAAAGTGATTACTTCTAAGTCCATCAATTCAAACAAATGCATCTGTCTTCTCTCACACTGGCCTTTCTTTGAAGCATTTCGAAAATTTCTTATGTTCATTTACAAACTCTCTGTCTCTGGACCTCATCCTCTTCCCATTGAAAAGTATGTAAAACGTTTTTCAAGTTGATGTGGGAATGTAGTTATAAGTTCAAGAAATAGTGTGATTTGTGCATCTCACATATGCTTAGTTGCTATAGTTGATCCATCATCTTGTTGCATTGTTTAGCTTATGTTGTACTGGTAGAAATTATTGCTGCTTTTGTTTGATAGTAGTGGCTCTTGAAGTGACAGTGAAGCTAACTGGATTTTAGCCTGGGTCTTTTTTAGACTATGTCAAACCTGTTTACCTTTCTTATAGCTACATCAAACACAGAACAGGCTGAGCTGTGATACATGCTACATTTGCAGTCCTGTGTTTTAGCTTAATAAATAAAAGCTCAAGAATGCTGTACATTAGTGGTGAATATCTGTGTCTGTTTCCAAGCACTGCAGCTAAATCAGATTGCCTGTGAATATGTGTGCAAACTCTGCAGAGAATGCTTGTCATGGTCCTGAACGTTTGCTGAAAACTGATACTACTTTCAAAACTGTTAAGACATCCAGCAGTGAAGTATACACTTTCTCTTAACAGAATCTCTTTAGAAACTGTAGAACAGGGTTAGGCTGTCTGGAATTTTAAGAGGCTTGCCTAAATGCCAGTATGTTCTTATCTTACACATCTGAAGCTGCCAGTATTAATTTTCAGGCATGCAATTGAGTGAATGAAGCTTCTTCATTTTGACTTACATAAATGGGCTCTTAGATGTATCAAAACAGTAAAGAAATCCCAACAGTCTTTCTAAAGCATGCTACCATATTAATTCTAAAATGTGATAAACATTGTTTTCAGCCCGTCATTACCTCTCTGGTATTGTTTTTCTAATATCATGTCTTCTTTGCAGGCATATATCCCATTTTATGCATAATATACCTTTCCCTTCACCACAAAGGCCAAGGATTCTTGTGCAGGTAAGCAAAACATTTTCATCTCTTTTAAGATACAGCAATGGTAGACTCTCTCTTGCCTTTGGTTTCTTCTTTATTTTTTTACTTGGCTTTGAATACACGCCTCCTAGAAGGGAGTGGGGAGGAGATGAATGGGCTGGCCTTCTCTTCTTGATACAAGTCTAAGACGGCTTAGCAAAGGAAACAATTTCATACTTCAGATGGTGTGGATGGCAGAAGTGTCCTACTTGCACTTTTGAAATATCTGCCATGTATTATGCCTTCATTTTATAGGCACCATTTACACTACCTCAGTGGTAAGGTGGTTTTTTGTCTTCCACCCACTGCTGTGGGTCAGAGGTTAGTCTCCTGGGGCATTGTCTTGTGCTTCTGTTTAATCATCTAGCAGCAGTTACATGCTCAACACTGAGTCATGGACAATTTCCTGTAATTCTCAGAATTGTTTCAGTGACTTATATGAGCTCTGTTCACTTAGTGAACCCAAGTCCCAAAGACACTGTGTCTGCATGCCAGGCAGTTTATGAGACTATAGATATATATTTATATTGGAATGTTTTACTGTATTAACTTTGGGGTTGTTCATGTCAATCACATACTACTTTATGTGTTTCAGCTTTCTGCCCATGATGCGTTAATATTGTCACAGCCAGTTTCTACACCATTGCCATTAAGGTATCATTATTAATGCTTTAAAGGTATGCTACTTGAAAAAATTAGAGGCAAGCAGGAGTCAGTCATAGAAGGAAGTCAATTATTAGTGCAATATCATGAGGTATTATAAACAGGAAGCTCAATATGCATTTGTAACATTACACAGTCTTGTCTTGACATACATGTGCCCCTTGTGGAAGTACAAGATCACTAATCATCCTGAAATAAAGATGAATTGCCAGGTTATGGCAAGAACTCTAAAGGAATAATAAGGCATTCATGAGGAGAAAAAAATACCCATATTTAAAGAACTTGTATTTTCAGAACCAGTGTAGTAATCAAAATTTATTGGCATAGAGACTGCTGTCTTGCTTTTTTGCCCCTTTCGGATCCAAGAAAGACAATAACCTCAAGCAGTTAGGTGAAATCCATGAATGCACAAGTGTGCAAACATTTTGGGAATTCAAAGGTATACCTACAGATTGATATTTGCACTTGAAGGTTGAGGCAGTCTCTGTGGATACTTTGTGCATCTTCTGTGTTAGACCTCCCTATGAGAGTGACACGTAGTTTTATTTCAAGCTTTTGGTTTATCTTCAGTTTCAAGTTAAAACCCAAAATGTTCTCCCTTTTTATTCTCTCCATTCCAAAACATTATCATATAATATTCTTTATGCAGAAGAATCCCACCTTTATTCACATTTGTTACACAAGCACTTGGTTGAAAAATTGCAGCCAGGCACTAAATTGCAAAGCAACACATTAGAAGTAAAAGGACAGGTTCCCTTGTACTCATAGATGTTATTACTATTCCTAAATACGTACAGTCCCAACAAATTGAATGAAGGCTAAGCTGTAGAAACTAAAAGCATGCTGCCATTGGAATGATGTATTAATTTTGTCTCATATAGAAATTTGATACCGTGATTCTAAGATCAAATGGATACTCTAGTCCATGGTTCTTGTGTGAGGTAACTCATCATACGAACTGCTGGTGTTATTTTTGTTTGAATTAGCAATTATATTTGCTTTACAATTGTGAAGACAAGATGCCAGTGCATCTCTGAGAGAGTGTGCTATGAACAACATAAATTTAGCAATAGCATGGTTTAGAGGTTTCTTTAGCAATAGAATTAAAATTTAGGTTTCTTTGGGGTAATACAAAGTTAAAATAAATGATAGCTATTGGTTTTTTAGGTAGGTATTTGATGTGTGTTAACACTATTCAATTAGTTGATCCCAAACATTGACAGTTGTCAAAGTTTGATAGTAGTGAAGTTTTTTTTGAACCCTGTAACATTTTTCTTTTCTTCCCCCTTCCCTTCCACTCCTTAGTGGAGCAAACTTCAGTACTCTGCTCATGAATCTTGGACCAGAAAACTGTGCCACTCTGCTACTCTTTGTGTTACTGGAAGGCAAGATCCTCCCCCATTCTCTTAGACCAGCTGTTTTGACAGGAGTTGCTGAGGCTGTAGTAGCTGTAAGTACAAAGTGTTCTGTACAGCAGTGAAACAAATTGATTTAAACACCACTCTTGTAACAAGGCTTTGAGTTAAAATGACTGATATTCTAAATGGTCATTTTTCCCAGCAGTAGTATTTAGTTCAATTGCCATAGCTAGTAATCATAATTTTTGCATAGCTAACTGAGAGTTATACTGTTTTAAAGTGACAGAGTTGGGGGGGGGGGTGTTTCTGATAGTCTTGCAAAGCTTTTGGTAGTTTCATTTCAATGTGCTGCATGTAACTTCTTGTTTTTGCTTGTACAGTATCTGTTGTTTTGTTTTAATGCATTTATTTTATTTAATTTTTCCTTTAGATGATATTTCCATTTCAGTGGCAATGCCCATATATCCCTCTCTGTCCTTTGTCTCTGGCCACCGTACTCAGTGCACCTCTTCCGTTTATTGTTGGAGTTGATTCACGATACTTTGATCTGTATGATCCACCACAGGATATTGTGTGCATTGACTTAGACACAAACATGGTCTACATGTAAGTTCTATGGAGATTTTACATTTTTCTGTAGATGAGATATTGCTGAAGTGCTCAGGAGACAAAATTGTTAAACACTGTTTGATCCAATGTGGTTTGTTTCTTACTGTCCTGCTTATTTTCTCATTTCTAAAGCTTTAAAGTAAATTAAAACTTAATAAGTAAGGGATCAACACATTTCCTATAGAAATGTGATGCAGATCTTGCTATAAATTTAATTACAATGGTAAGTAACTGGGAAAAAATTGTCCCCCTGCATTGGACACTGGTGAGGCCATATCTCAATTTCTGTGTTCAGTTCAGGGCCCTTCACAACAAGAAAGACATTGAGGTGCTGGAGCATGTCCACCATGTGGTGAAGGGTCTGAAGCACAAGGGTTGTGAGGAGTAGCTGAGGGAGCTGGGGTTGTGTAGTGTGTAGAAAAGGACCCTGAGGGAGACCTTACCAGTCTCTACAACTGCCTGGAAGGAGGTTGTAGCCAGGTGGAGGTTGGAGTCTTCCCTCAGGTAAAAAGCAGCAGGATGAAAGGAAATGGCCTCAAATTGCACCGGCAGAGCTTTAGATTAGTTAGTAGGAAAGCTTTCTTCACTTTTGGCCAGGCATTTCGATGGACTGCTCAGAGAAGTGGCTGAGTCACCAGCCCTAGGGGTATTTAAAAGACATGTGGATGCAGTGCTTGGTTTAGTGGTGGACATGGTTTTGGGATGGCCGTGGCAGTGTTACATACGTGGTTGGACTTGGTGATCTTAAAGGTCTTTTCCAACCTATATGAACATGAATGCTTCAGGATCTTCCATAATAACTCTTGATACTATCTTGCACTTGGGCTACTTTATGTTAGTGTTAATAAATAATTTTTTTTCAAGTTACAAGGACCAAATTTTTTGTAAGACCAGTCAAGCAAAATTTGGTGTCTTTGCTACATTAATTCTAAAATATTTTAACTTAATTATTGTATTGTTTTAGTACTTTTCTTAAATTGAAGTATTCCTTGAACAGTTTCTTTGCACCTTCTTGTGGAGAGGCTAATTGAGAATAATTCTTCTATGTTTCTGTAATGTGAGTAAAAAGAATGGAAATGAAAAATCTTTTTTTTTCATGTGTTTAGTAACTACCTTTCCATTTTTAACTAGATCATAAATAAAAAGACATATCTAAGCTAGTTCAAGATGAGGTTAATCACTAAATCAAGTGCACATCTTTTCTCTGTGAAAATTTAGTTTTACTTATCATGTAATTTTTTAACTCACTTGAGTTAGAGTTCTTAATTTTATCTGTGGATCAATGAAATACCTTCTTGGTTTTTACTGTCTCAGAAGGACCCTTCCTCTACTGATGCCAGTGTTTCCTTTACATAACTGGCATGCTTTGTTTTGTTAGTAGCATCACAGGAAATGGTCAACAATGGAGCAAATTGTGTTTAGTTTTTTAATCAGGATTATTTTTTTTTCTCCTTCCCCTAAGTCTCCATAAAAAACACTTCAAAAAGTATTTCCATCAGTTTATGACAAATAAAGAAAATAATTATAGGTATTGTGAAAGAAGAATGTATTGAAGAAAATCATGACAGATTCTTTCAGGGAAAAACACCTCAATATTTTTATTCATAAAATAGAATGTAAGTTGAGGTGTGTTGCAGGAAAGTGGAGATAAAACCAGGAGATTTCACAGGGAGGTAAGGATGACAGGATGCTTTTAGTGTTGTTAGAAAGACCATGTACCAGCATTACTCAGATTGGTTGTTGAACTAAAAATCTAGTGGCTGACCTCTTATGAGGCAGTCAGCTAGAAAGGCTTTCCCACCCTTTCTTTTACTATTTTATAAGCCCTTTCAATAGTGAATTAATCTCTCCTGGTTTTGCTGCCCATTTTACATTTATCCTATCTATATAGCATGTTTAACTTCAAACTTAAAGGAGTTTGGCATCTGTAGCTTTTGTCTTTGGGAAATGTGAGATATTGGTATCTGCTTTATAAAGCATTTTTAACCTGGCTATTACTATGTCTTTCAATTTTGGTGGTGTGTAGGTAAGCCCAAATCTCCATAAAGTGTTGAAGATAATACATAATTATGAAAATACTGTGTTTTTAATGAATGTATATTTTTTTCATTTAATTTTACCTACATCAGTTTCTGCCCATTTTTGTTCTATGGCAATGTGGTGGTGCTGGATTTATTTGTTTATTTGTTTAGGTGTAAAAACTTAACCAGAAATGACAGCTCATATCATAATCAGGGCCAGATCAAGATTGGTTGGGTTTCAGGGCAAAGAGGTTTGTTGTAAGTCTCTGTAAGAGCTGTTGTCTCCCATCTTCTGCCTTCCAGAAAAAGGCATAGGAGTTCTCAGTATTTATTCCCTACTCTTTATTTATATACAACTGCTTAAAGAAGGTCTAGTATTGTATCTGTTGTTCTCCTTAAAGAAGATGAGCATCCCTTTACGCAATTCACCCCACTTCTTAATCAACCACATCACTTTCCAACTGTGAACTGAATTCCCAGTCTTTCTAGTGCCTGTTAGACTGTGAAGATGGGACTGGGTTGCCATAGACATATAGCAAAGTACTGTGTGACTGTTAAATTCCCAGACTGATGTGGCCTCTTTCAGTAACATGTTGTACTCAGAACAGCCTTTATTTGTATCAGCAGTGGAATGGCAGGTTTATGCTAGAACAGACTTTGTATAAAAATTACATGCAAGAGTGTGCTTAAATCATAGTAGCAAGGCTGATAAAATATCTGAAAGGGAAATAGTCTTTAAAGTCTCAATCAAATCTGATGGCAGATCCTCCTTGCAGACTGGAGAAAACTCTGCTCATTACACACTGTATACTGTTCTGTAGCTGACGAAATGAAATTCTGTCAGTCACATTTTTTTTATTTTAACAAATAGGTGCAGTGACAAGATAATCAAAATTCAAAATAATTTAAAGGTTCTGTCTTCTGAAAATGAAGTGACTCAAGGCTGTTGATATTATTCTTTTTTATACTGTCTGTATTTTATATGTGCTTTTTTGTCTTCTGTGTTTTAGATCAGATGATAAGAAGAGCACCAACTGGAAGCAGTTTCCTAAAAAGCCATGTAAAATCCTTCTCAGCACCTTAAAGAAACTGCACCCACAGCTGGCAGCAGGTGAAATAGATAAAATAAAAACTTCTAGTTAGTATATAAATCTAATGATTTTTTCCTATTACATGAAGAGTGATTTATTTTTTTTAGACTTTTTTTATGTGACATTGAATTTAATCTCTTTTTTTAGCCTTCACTCATGGTCATGCCCAGCCTCTCATCAACCAGCACCCCCAAGTCCTTGGCAGAGATCTGTTCATCCCTCAACTGCTGTTGTTCCTGGGGGTTTCCTCAACCCAGGTGCAGCACCTTGCACTTGATCTTGTTAAATCTCATGAGATTTCCATGGGCCCAATTCTTGAGTTTGTCTAAGTCCCTCTGTATGGCACCCCATTCCTCAGGTGTGTCAACAGCATCACTCAGCTTGGTGTCATGTTCAAACTTGCTGAGGGTGCACTTGGTCCCATTGTCTATGTTATTGATGAGGATATTAAATAACACAGGCCCAATGTGGACCCCTGAGGGACACCACTTGTCACTGATGTTCATCAGGGCTCTAAACCATTTACAACTACCCTCTGGATGGGATTGTCCAACCAATTTCTTACCCATCTAGCAGTACACCTGTCAAATCCATCTGTCTCTAGTTTAGAGAGAAGATGTTGGGGGGGGTCTGTGTCAAAGACTTTACACAGTTAGAGAGATCTGTAGCCCTTCCCTTGTCCACTGATGTAGTCACTCCATCATAGAAGACCACTGGCTTGGTAAGGCATGACTTGCTCTTGGTGAAGCTCTGCTGATGTCTCAAGTCCAGGACCTTCCTGTCCTCCTTGTGCCTTAGCACAGCTTCCAGGAGGATCTATTCCATGATCTTCCCAGGCACAGAGGGGAGGTTGACAGGGTGGTAGTTACCAAGGTCCAGTGCTAGTAAGTATCTTAGATAATAACTTTTCTACCACAATAATGGAGTAGCTATTTTTTGACAAACTCTTTTGTCAAAATTAAAAATAAAGATTGACTGTCTTCAGCCTAATGTCTTTGACAGATAAGAGCAAAGTTCTGACTGACCTAACAGTTTTCAGGTATTGTTCCTTTCTCACTGTAGATAGGTTATTTCAGGTAAGATGGTTCAGGGTAGGTAACGTTATATTATTGTGGGGAAGGAAACTGTGATAACCTCATAGGTGTATCTAAAATACACAAAATTTGTAAATGACAAAACCAAAAACTGGTATTAATTAAGAGATAGGTGTTCCTGCCATAGTTTTCTATGATTTTTTTTTTTTTTTTTTTTTTTTTTTTTTGCAAATAGCCTTTACTTCATCTGTTAGAAAATCTTAACTTTTACTTTTAACATAAGCGTGTATCATTCATTAGGAACTACTTCCTAATTCTGTCATGAGTGCAGCCAGTGGTTACTCTTAAATAATTTTTCTATTTTGGCAATATTATAAAAGTTATGTTGCAATATTTATTTATATTTATGTAGAGGTATTTTTATTATTATAACTGATATTTTTGTTATAAGTGTGGAACTCTCATTTTCAGCAATACCTTCTGCTGCTTTTTAAGAATGCAGGAGTAAACTCTAAATGTCACTGACTTCTTTCCACTATTTGGTGCACTAAAATGTTAGGATCGATGTTGGAAAAGTAGTTTTAGATGTGCATTCTTCAGAACAGGGGAAACATGGTGTAACAAATGAGTGGTTTAGGTCATTTGAAGAATCAGTGGCAAAAGTATCAGCAAAAGCAGGTTTTATATAAATTTGCAAAAGCACAACAGAGTTCAGTAGCAAGATTCACTCTATCATTGACTACCTGGATGAAGCACAAAAGGAAAATCATATTAGAATCAAGGTGGAATAATTGCAACAAAGTCTGGGAATGCAAAGGGGTGAAGGTATAAAGAACTAGGGGAGACCCTTCTGTAGACTCAAGAGTTTCAGAGAGAACCCACTTGCTTTCTAAATTTCTGATGGAGCTTAGGTGCAACTGAATCCAAACCTAGCCTTAGACTAAGGGACCAAGTCTAAACTAAGCCCCAGGTTTGTCAAAGGGATTTAGCAGCATTTTAATCATTGACTGATACAACATTTACAAAGTGATTTAATAAGATTTACTGTAAGCACTACAGTAACTTCATTACAGATCTGAGATGGAAATATTTGTATTACACTTGCCATTTAAATCCATTCACACATATATGCACACAGACCCAAAGAATTGTATGCAAAGGTGTATGTACCTGATAAAAATTCGCCTTGAGTTCAGTGAGATATTCCCATCCTTTGACAAAACTCAAGGGGTGACAGACAGTTTGAGCTTTGAGGATTGGGTGGTACTGAGGGTTATCCTAGACCCTCTCAGCAGTTTTCAGCAATGGTCCTCAGGGAATGGCAGACTGGAGAGGTGGTTGTCTCCAAGAGGTCCCACTGAGAATGAGGCACTGGTGCACTCATAGCTGCCCAGGAGGGTTCAAAGGGCCTGGCTTAGGACTAATTTTCATGGTGTCACAAAATTATTATCTTCAGACATCTGTCAGTCTTCATCCTGTAGACTAAAAACTTCTGGAATTTTCCTCAAAAGTCCGGTTATAATAATATTTTTCTGTTCAAGCTATGATTCAGGCAGATAGAGTTCCAAGGCTATCCATTAGGTAAGAACTATTCTTCATGCAGCAGCAGTTCCTGAGAACAGCCAGTGTTTCTGATAAGCTGAAGGGGACCATAACTGCGAGGGAGCCATTAATCAAGGCCAAGGCCTAAAGAGACTGGAGATTGTATAGCAGCTGAAGAGGAGCTGGGATGGGGCAGGGAGTGGAAAAAACTACCACACATGGTGCTTTGTGTTTGTGTTGATTTATTGTTGAAACACTGTATTCAGTTGAGTATAAAGTAACATAATTGAGCTGACATCCTTGTTTTATGTCACAGACTGCTACGTGAATTAGAAAAACACACTCTTGAGGAAACCTGCCTTTTATGTCAGCCAATTCAATTGAAAAATAATTACAGGATTTCTAGTGTTTATCACTTGTGAATATGGGCAAATAGAAAAAAATTTTGAATGCCCTGATTTTTTATTAAAGGATTGTATGTGTTGTTCATTGCTAGTTCACAGGAAAACTCAAGAGGGCTCTGCAGTAGAAATGACTCCTATAGAGGCAGATTTCTCCTGGCAGAAGAAGATGATAGAACTTGAGATGGAGATCCAGGAGGCATTTCTCCGTTTCATGGCGTCTATTTTGAAGGGTTACAGAACATTCCTCAAGCCAATCACACAGGCACCTTCAAATAAAGCAACTGCTGCTGATTCCTTGTTTGATCATCAAGGTGAGGGTGGGGTAAACAAACTGCTGATAGCATTGTCAGTGTTACAGCTTTAGAGCTGAAGAGCTGCATAACTTTATAAGGTCAAAGTTCCCTTTGTACAGTTCTTGTCAGTATTTATAATTGCAGTTGTCTAAAGTTAAGGTATTCAGAGTTGATTTGAACACAGATACGTACATGTATGTAGCTAGTGCAGGTTTGCACTAGCTCCAGTATTAGAAAAACCTTTTTTATAGTAGCATGATGTCCTCTCATCATAGCATATTCTGCAGGGGAATCTCTTGGAATGAAAAGTTATTTCTCAATTTGTATGACCCAAAAATGCTGAAAGCCCAATAATGAGGATTGAAGTAATGGTCTTCATAGAAAAAGTAGAGAATGGGGCAAAAATCAGAAATATGGCAAGTAGTCAGAAGCTGTCACTTCCCTCATCATTGTTAACTATTCAGATCTGTCCATGAGTTGGATGCTACATAAAATGTCACAGGGGTTTCTATTCTTCATTTGGGGTTGTTGATTTTTTAAAAAATAACTGAATAAGAGGTCTGAGAAGAGTTTTTTAGGTAATAATTTGGAGAGTTTTCAATTTTATCAGGCTCATCACCTTTTAGAATAATGTAATTTTTATTTTAGTGTTGTTTTAGCTGTTGGATGCTTTTGTAAAGGGGCATCTTTTTCTTGCACAATGAATCAACTGAGTGAGAAGGGATTACATGGGTCTGATTGATTGTCAAGGATGTTAAAAAAAACATTAAAAATGCTGTTATTTTAATCGTCCAAATGTAAGAAGATATAAGTAGTTACTGATAGAGCAAATACTTTGTATTAGCATTTTAAGTAACTAATATTGACTGCATGATTTATGTTTATTAACACACTTCATGTGTTAATTTCTTGTGGAACTTTTAACTAGTATTTAGTTGTGTGTTCCCTTTTATAACCAGGATTTTTAAAAAGCAGAGACCGTGCCTATACAAAGTTCTACACGCATCTCACCAAAACACAGATATTCAGCCGCTTTATTGAAGAGTGCAGTTTTGTGAGTGACAAGGATACTGGCTTGGCATTTTTTGATGACTGCATAGAAAAGGTGAAAAATATGCTACTAAATAATACTCTTCTGATCACTTTGTGATACTGTCCTGTCCTTTAGTTGAGAGAGTACATAACTTTTGCAGGAAGTATTCAAAAGGATTGGAATTCTTGGTAGTTATTGCTGAGTAATTTTCCTTACTTCATCTTCTTGCATGGTCATAATTCCTGTGTTATTGGAGGAAATTTTAATTAGAGTCCTATAGTGGGATTTCAATCTATAAGATAATGTGAGAATTAACAGTAGCTGACACTTTAGCAAAATACCATCCATGTCTTCCTATTAAATGTTGATTTCCTCTCCCTAATGTGGAAGTGCTCCCAGTGTTCATCTACCATGACCAAAAACGTTGTAGTTTTTCCCACAATTTCAACTTTAAACAAGCCTAGTGCTTCAGGTGTGGTCAGGGCTGGTTTAGATGGATAGTTCCTCTTTCATTACATTCATGTTATAGGAGAAGAATTGATTTTTGTTTTGTTTTGTTTTATTTTATTGTTTGATTTTGGGGTCTTTTTATGAAGTCACAT
This sequence comes from Sitta carolinensis, assembly GCA_032173965.1. NCBI lineage: Eukaryota > Metazoa > Chordata > Aves > Passeriformes > Sittidae > Sitta > Sitta carolinensis. The sequence goes on along the minus strand of CM063313.1, from coordinate 12,188,279 downwards.
CAGTGTGGTTCTGGTCTAGATAGGTTATGGAGTTTGCAGCTTCATCTTTAAAATTTCAAGTTCACAATATGAAAGAAGCTAGAGAATTGTATTTATTTTTTAAGGTATATGTATATGATTCTTTCTGGGCAGAACCTTCATTTTAATAACAAGTTCTTATGGATTGAATGTTTGATTCAGTATTGATTCTAATCAGATTAACAGTTGTGAATGGACAAAAGTTTATTTGCCTTTCCTTTTCTCTGCTAAATATGGGGTATACATTTTAATTAATAATTTGTTATTGCTGCAGGTTGTCATGTTGGAAATAGCTTCAAAACAGGTTTTCAATTAAACAAAATAAAATTTTTCTTTCATAGATTAAGGATTTTGTATTAGATAATGTTAGCAGATTGAAAGCATGCTGATTACTGAATTCTTCACTGAAGTGTTTGAAAAAGAACATAATTACTTGTACAGTAATATGGAAAATTGCTGTTTCTTCTTTAATATTTCAGCAAGTGACACAGCTTTTATAGAATTATTTAGGGTTTTGGTTTTGAATTGAGAAGAAACTTGTGATTTTTTTTTTTTTTTCTTTTCCCAGCTCTTTCCAGATAAAGGAACAGATAAAGGAGAGAAGGTACTTTGCCCTTGAAAATGTTTAGGAATGTCTGATCATGAAATCGAAATGGAAAGACATGGCAGTGGACCTGTTATTTGAGTAATTAGAACAAGTATAATTTATATATATCCAACCAAATACAGCGTATATTAAATATATTTTTACATATTCTAATGTAATTGACATTGAAAAGGACATTTTGATACAAAGCCAAACTCTGAACTTGGTGTACAAACTCTTGTTTTCAGGTCGATGTAGATTCTGTTGAAGATGCACGCTTGATTGAGCTTGATGAGTCACAAAAAAGTGAACACACAGTGTTCATAATGCCACCAGAACCACCTGCTGATGATGGACAGGACCGAGTGCCAAAATACAGGTACAAGTTAGACAGTCACAGAGAGTGCAACTATAGTGCTTATGATGTTTTTAGCAGGGCAGATGTTCCATGCTGGTGCAAGACTTGCCTTAATGCAGTGTTCAGAAGAACTCTTTGAAAGATATGAGCTACCCAGATTCTTCTAAGTCTCTGAAGCTCTAGAAGTTAGTGTTTTGGGTGTGTATGTGTCATGGCATGTGGATTATGGTATTAATTTTTCAATAACTTCTTGACAACTTTATATAGTAATACTTTTCTGTATGTCCTTCCTTCCTTACACATTTGTGTGTATTTTGTAGCAAGTGCAGTGCTCTTTGTTCCATGTTGGTGTCGCAGTAGAGTGTCAAAGAAACAGCAACACAGAGTTCTCAGAAGGCAAAATGAGAACTACTTTATTGGAAACCAGCCGTACTTCTATAATGTACTTTACTGTCTAGACATTGATTGGTAGGGAGAGACACTGCCCTTTGGTAAACAACTCAGCAACAACAGCACATTTCTCATGCAGCACAAGGTCTTTGAAAGTACCAGGTGCTAGATTGCTTACATTCTTTTCTCCTGCTTTCCCAGGACCAGCCTGGGAAAGCTCAAACTGCTTCTCCCTGATCACTGTCAGTGTCCACATGTTGGGAATGATGAAGGGTGGGTTATGAGTCTGCCTGTACTACTGATCTGCAGACAATGACCCAAAGGAACAAAACACACGCTCCACTTTTCGAATTTCTTGCATTCAGTCTTTTTCAGCCCTGTGCAGGAAGTTTCAGACACTCTGGGTGCAATTTGTTTCTTCCTGTCTCACTTGGAGATCATGAGGGTTCTGTTTTTCGCTATTATCCTTGTTAATAAACGTCTGTGCTCCCCTGACCTTCATGACATTGTTAGCAGTCTGGTTCTTATTTCCATTGTCTTTGGAGGTTTAATGTCAAAGGCATCTTCTTGTAGTACCTTTGTGAATAAGGCTAAAAGGATCTTGCTGTTTTCTCTTTTTTTTTTCTCCTGGTTCTTCATTCTCTGTTTGTCATTTTTTTCCATACCAGTTGTTTTTGTGTGGCTTTCCTGCTATGAGCAAGTATATGAAAAACTTTAATTTTCTTTTTTTTTTAAATCATCTATATAGCTATAAAAACTTTCCACGACTAGATTTCAAGCTCTTTGACAGGCCACAGGAGCTCAAGCTTTCCTTCAGCAGACACCCAGCTGGAAGCAGCATTTCAAATAGTCCAGCACTCATGGCAAAGAGGACAAAACAGGTCAGATGAGTCTCACTGTAATCACAGTGGAATTACTGAGAAATACAAATTTTCTTGGTAAAACTGCTATTACGTGTTTATACTATAAGTTAATGTTGTTAGAAGTTTGGTCTCTGTAACTTTTCAGAATGAACACTTATAAATGAAAGAAACAAAAGAGATTAAAAATTATCATCTGAGATTACAGTTTATTGTCAAATGCATTTTTAAGCTTTAGACTGTAATGTAAAATTAAGTTAAAATTAATGCTTAGTGTGGAAAAAACAAGATTGATCCTAATGCTTGTTTTTGCTTGCAGAGTCTTAGTATGAGAATGGTAAAAAGGGATCTTCACCTGAATGTGTGTCTGTTATTATTAAATGCTTACTCTTAAGAAGCCAGTATCTGAGTTAGATTTCTAGATTCAAGATGTTATATCTTTTGTCTGCTCTTGTGTTTTGTTTTACCCTTGCAGGAGATAAAAACAGCCCATAAATTAGCCAAGAAGTATTACGTAAGCCCCTCCCAGTGGGCTAAGTGTCTCTTCAGTCATAGTTACAGCCTATGGTTTATTTGTCTGCCAGCCTATGTCAGAGTTGCACATCCCAAGGTCAAAGCACTGCAACAGGCATATGATGTTCTGATTAAAATGAGGAAAACTGATGTGGAACCACTAGATGAGGCAAGTACAAAACAAAAAAAGCTACCATGACTGTGAAATAGAAGACAAGGTGGAAACACTGTGTTATGCTGACACCATCAGGTTAAGCATACCTGTGGTTAGACTTGTGTTAAAGCCACCTTAGAATCATATCAAGTCAGTTTAACTATGGCAACTGGAAATTGGTTTCCTTTTTTATCCCCAGCATAGTGTCTGCTGGGTCAAGTACTCTAACTCAGTGTTGCTAGTCTTCTCACAGATGACTTCCAGAAAGAAGTTTTGAATATCCCTGGGTTTTATTGCACTTTAATTTACGCTTTGCAGCCTTACTGCACTGAAGGGGTGATGGGTTTGTGTGCAGCATACTATACTTTCATTACCACCCACAGGAACACAGCAGAAAGTTATCCTGCTTTTCACATGGCTACTTTACCTCCTTTTTTTCTGAAAGAGAAGAGCTGAGTGGCAAGAAAAAATCAGCATGCTCAGCAGTGTGACTGGTGATGTTATTTCAGGCACTGTGGCTTGCTGTTTAATTTTTGCTCCCTCTTCTGGCTGTAGCATGTTATGGACTAACTAGTTCTCACAGTTTTCATTTTCACATGTATAAAAGTTGGAAATCAGGAAAGAGTTTAAGATACTTCAAAATTCTTGCCCTTAGTCCATTTAAACATTTCTGTATCTTGTCAGGTCTGTTACAGAGTAGTAATGCAGCTCTGTGGACTTTGGGGTCAGCCTGTTCAGGCTGTGAGAGTCCTTTTTGAAATGAAGAATGCTGGAATACAGCCAAATGCCATCACCTATGGTTATTACAATAAGGTAGGAGTCTAATGACTTTTGCAGTTGTCATTTACAATGTCTGGTAGCATGATTTTAAGGTTGTTTTTTGCAGCTCTTTGCTTGGATTTGCAGATTCTGTTGCTGAAGCAATCCTTTTGGACATGCTTACAGAATGACAGAATCTACACTAAATGATTTTACACTGTTAAATTTACGTTCCAATGCTGTTTGGCTAACCAAAAATTCTATTGAAATATGGATTTACACTGTTTCCATTTGCAAATTTTAAAATTATCTAGTGCTTCTATGTCAAATAAATCTATCCTAAGGTGTATTCTTTAAGAAAGAAAGATCCAAGATGGATGAAGGCTGGAATTAGGCCAGTTGAAGTAGCCTTCCCCTTCTTTCCTTGCTTCCAAGTTCATAATGGAACTTCATGGTAAACTATATTAAGGAAAAAGGAGATGCTACTATGGTATTCTGTTACTATCAAAATATATAGATAAGAATAAAAACCACCTTGTTTAAAGAAATTTTCATCCATTGTCTGGTTTTACTCAGCTACTGTGTACTGAGCTGTGGAATGAAAGGGAAGTGCCCATAAAAATTCAAGTGTTTGTCCTACTTCACATGGTTGACAGTAAATGTTTGGGGTTTTTATTGGGGAGGGAAAGTTTCTCACCGTCCTGTGTTCTTTAATGTAGCTTCCTTACTGTTTTTGTTATTGCAAACAATCTGTTTCTTCAGGCTGTTTTAGAGTCTTCTTGGCCTAGTGGTAACCGCAGTGGCATATTCCTGTGGACAAAGGTACGAAATGTAGTCCATGGCACAGCACAGTTTAGGCAGTGCTTAAAGAAATCAACGCAGAGCCCACAAGTGCCTGTGACATCAGGTAATAAGTTAGTTGGAATAGATCTTTTTCTGGTGAACAAGAGCATGACTTGCTTTCTGAGGGATTGCTGCTAACACTGTGGCTTTTGAAAGTGGAAAATGTATAAAAATTGATATTTGCCAACTTGATGCATGTAACAGGATTAGAATGTCTTTGGCATACTGAAAAATTAATTATCTTGATTTCTGTTGCCAGAATTTCATACTCTTATTTTATATGTGCAAACAGAAATATTTGCTGTTGTCTGAAGAAGTTAGATTGTTTAAAACCTGAACCATTAAGTCCTCTCTTACTAACCAGCTCTCGTTCATGTCTTTAGCTCTGCGGAGTCCCACGGGTGGAAGTGATGGGGACATGGTGAGCCATGGTAGCGTGGATAGTTCTAATGATGCTAACAGTGGGGAGCACACCCTCTTCGTCAGTGACTTAGTCAGGCTTGATTCCGTTGAAAATCACTCTAGCACAGGTACTAGATTCTGCTGGGTTTACTACTAACAGTTCCCCAAAAGGCTACATTTTCTAGTCTCCTGTTGATATCCCCTTCACAACTACTACTTTCCCTTTTCCAGGCTGTAGAGAAGTTTAGAGTTAACTTGTAGAAAAATATTGTTGAATATTTCTCCTTTACTGCACATCACGATTTCATTCAGAATGTACCACAGCAGAAATACTATTATGTTAAAATAAATGTCCTGCTATGGTCTCATGTACCCTGCTTTTTGTGTTAACCCTCAGAAAAGGTATGAAGCCCCTGACATATGAGGCTCTTTAATTTTTGCATGTTGTCATTTATTCACAGAAATTGTAGTCTATGTCAGTAAAATCTTTCCATGAAAGAAATGGAGTGATATTTGGTGAGGTGATTAGAAGGTAACGCTTGAAAATGTTTTTCATTGATATTATCCCAGAAAGGTCTAATTAGCATTCATGGAATTGGTACGTTATGTTAGGTTATGGTAAACTATGTTTTTAAAGGCCATATTCAAGTGGCTTAATAGTAGTTGCTAAACTTTGAAATAAATACAAAAATTGTTACAACCTTGTCATACAGTTTTTAGGAGACACCATGCAAATGGAAAGGCAGGTGATAAGCTTGAGAAAAACTCCATGTTAAACATAGTGTGCACTCCTTCTGACAAACTGAAGTAAAAAGAGTGAACAGGAAGTTAATAATTTGAGATGGCAAGACAAAATGCATGGTTCTTCTTATTTGCTTTAGTACTGATCACATCCTACCTGTGCAGTCTCAACTAAACTTCCTTTCTGTGTGTACTTCAAAACTTAATGTACAAAATGATTCTTGCACACTCTTCATGTTTTTAATATCTTGAGCCCTTCTGTAAAGAGAACTTTGAGTCTGATTCCTGTGCTTCATCTGATATGTCTGCCAGATTACTGAACTTCCCTTCTCTCTGCTCTTTGTTGCTCTGCTTTTGCTCTTTGCTGTCTCTTGGGTGCCGCATTTATCCTTGGCTATCACGGTGTGGGGTGCAGACTTATGGTGTGAAGCCTTGGATGCACGTGTGCATTATTTCTACCCTTGAATGTTACTCCTGCAGGTAATTCACCCATTTATTGATGGGGTATTGGCACTTCTGCTCAAGACAGGGATACTAACATTATTGAAATCTGATAGAGAAAAAATAAGCACCAAAGAATGTCAGAACTTAATTTTCTCTCTAAAAAGTTTTTAATATAGTTAATTAATATAGACAAATGTATTAATTGATGGCTGCTCAAATTTTTAATTATTTTTAACATAGTTGTTATTTGTTGGTAAAATAAATATCAGTGATGTGTAGTAGATGTACTGTCACCCAAGTTTTATGAAGCTTCCTAATACCTTTCACACTCAATAACTTATTTTGATGTTTTCTGTTACAGTAATGAGTGCTAATAGGTACTCTGAAGTATATAAACAATCCTGTTTAACATGTTGCTGAGAAATAGGTCCATTTTTGTATTTTGTAATTTTGCACATGCAATAGCACTTCAGATAAAAATAACAGAGAAAAGAGCCTTTCTGAATTTTTTCATATGACAAACTTTTTTGAGTACTGTAAACTTTTGTTAGTGAGTTACAGCGGGCAAGCTTAATAGGTATAACAGAGGAACAGACTTCTAAAAAAATGTTTATAGTTTTACTTTTTTTTCCTATTACAATTTATACTTTGGCATACAGCGCAAAGATGAAGCACAGTTTATAGTACAGGTTTTTTCCAGGGCTATATTCACTGTTAGAAGCTTGCTCAATTATGGCCGTGCTTGTCTAAATTTTTTTTGTTAATGTATTTGAGAATTTATCTTACCCAGCAGTTAAATATTTCATGCTAATGCGATAGGAAAGGAATGAGAGCAGATACAGTGCATTAAAAATAGTTAGTTACCATAGCGTTTCTAGGGGGAATAACTATATTTAATATAATTAGAAAAGTAAATTTGGATTGGTATAGCCTAAATATCTCTGGTGTTCTCATCACTGAGTAGATCTTTCCACAAATTAGACATACTGGAGATCTTACTATGAACTTTTCTGGAGAGAAAACATGTGAACCAAAAAAAATTTCAGATCCTTTATTTTCTTATTGAAAAACAAGTTTAGGAAGGAAAACAAACTTGAAGCTTGTGTTTGTATTTCTTCTAACAGGTGTTCAGTCAGACCAGGGTTACAGATCCAAGGATGAACTTTTGAGAGATGGTGAGGATAGTCTTGCTGCAACTGAAACACAAGTAGAGAAAGATATTTCTTCTGACATTGAAGATTTAATAGGAGGTGAAGTATGCATGTTTATGTTGGTGAAGGCTTTTGGTAATAAATGTGTTTCATGCATTAGATTGTTGCCCTGTTCTTTTCTGTTCTTTTAGCCTTCTGATTGTTTACATACTTAGGAGTCAGATTCTCACACACTTTCTATAAACAATACTATTGTTTACGTTCCTCCAGTTAGGAGGGACAATTGATAGACACCTTCTCAGACCAGTGGAATTGAAGAGGTTGAACCTCTGTCTTCCAATGTGGTCCATTCCTGTGAAATGTATATAAGGTGAAACCAAAAAAGTAAACTCCTCTTTTCCTCCTCTCGCTCTGGCTCAGTCATCTCTGTTGTGTCTCATTGTGGCGTTCCTGCATCATTAGATTATCACAAATACCCAATGTATTGAATTAATAATGTTCCAAGGCTCAGAATACAACAGATTTCCTATAGTTGTTATACTTACTTCTGTGCCCTAAATTATATCAGTGGAATGTGTATAGGTAGAAATAGGCCTTTAATAGATTAACTTAATATAGATGGAAAAATTGGACAAATGTTGGGGTACACAGTAATTTACGTTCCATTCCTCTCATTTATCTCTTTGAAATCTTGACAATTTTTTTAGCTGTACCTGTTGACCTAATAAAAGGCACTACTTTTTCTAACAAACTCTACCCAGCTTTAGACGGCCTTATGGTCCTCTCCTGTCTTCTGTTCAAATTTTGCCCTTAGTTTTTCTGTATTTTGTTGTTTTCATTGCTGAATTTGTTTCATATCTGGGTTATGAGAGCCTTTATGTGAGTTAGGTCTTTTAAACTCTCATTAAAACTGACATTAAACAAATAGCCCTGCATGAAAATCTGTGAACTACCGTTCCTATTCTGCTTCGGTTAGTTGAAATAATATCATTTTTTCAATACCAGAAATTGGCCAGTGCTATAACCCTGTGAACAGCTAAGCACTCTCTGCATAATGCTGGCAGCTGTAACCTTTCTGAGTATTGCTTCCAGGAAATTCTCAGTACCTAGCAGGACTGATCCTTTAGTTTGTTATTACATAAGGGGACAGTTGGAGTTTATATTTTACATAGCAGTGCAAATAATTACTAAGTTTAATCATAACTTTATTTATCTATATCTACATCTACTAATGTTCACATTCTCTTTCTTGCAGAGATTTCTACAGAAAAATCTTATGAAAAGCAACAGCTGAATATAGAAACTCCAAGTCCAGCTGATCCACCTGCTTGGGGTAATAGTATTGTGAAAGTTCCATCAGGCATTTTTGATAGCAGTGGAAGGAAGAGCAGTGATGGTGAGTTACTGGGTGAAAGAGAGCTTGCTAAAGTCCTGATCTTGTTGTCCTGTAGTTTTTTGCAGTCTGTTTCATGTTATGAAAAGAGACAAAACTTCTGTTCAAGGTGCAGATGTCTCACACAATGTTTGCTTTCCACCATTATCCTGTGCAAGTGACATAGAAGGATGCTCTGGATTCTAAGGTTGAAAATTGCTGTTCAGTAGATTGAAATCAAGACCTTCCCTGCCCTGCACTGAGTGTGTTTCAGTAATATACTAGGAAAAAAGGAGTAGTGTCTCCACTCTTGATTTTGTCATCTAAACCTTGGTGATCTTTACAGGTCTCTATTCCTGCAGCTTACATTGCCAGTCTATATTGCAGGAACAGAGTGTGTTGGCTCCGTGCTGTACAAAATTTCTTTACTTATCTCAAGGTTTGTAATGAGGAAGATTTATGGATATATAAAAGCCAAATCTTGGGGAATAATTTTCTTTTCTGCCTTTGTGTCTGACCTTTACTAAGACAAGGTAGTCTAGCTTCATTGTAGCTGTAGATAGCACAGAATGGGGTCTCAGATAAGAACTTGCCTGTAACATTTTAGCAATTAAGGGAATGGCTAGCCGAGAAGCAGTTTTGACGTGAGACTCAAACATCCTCCAGCATGTGAATATGGTACAACAAACAGGTCTTCTCCTGAGGTCCTAATATAGTAGAATTTCCATATTTACAGGTGTTTTAATCTAGTTAACACAGCTATGTAGGTAGTAAATATTCCAAATTACCCTGCGGAAATAGGAATATTTATAAGATTAGGTTACGTCTTCCACTTGATAAACTTAATTAGCATTTTCTAAATATACAGCTGTGTCATAAATGAAATCCTGCATCTGTATTGGGCAGATACACACAATAGGGGTTTTTTTTCAGAACCAGAATGGACTATGGAGTTTGATGTTTAAATCTGTGAATGTAGCTCTTGGGGACAAAAAAATCAAAACCAACCAGAGCAACTTTTACTTAAAATGGTGATTTTCTTTAGTTCGTGGATATAGTACTTACTCTCTGGGTGTTGGCACAGGGAGAGGAGGTAGTAGGCATAAACAGCTTTCACTCCAAAGAGTAGGTGGCTTTTGATCTTGCAGTGTAATAGTGTGTTCATGCTAATGTAACTTAATGAATGTCTTGGGACTGTAGTACTCCCAGTCTTCTCTATGTAAGGAGATTCAGGAGATTTCACATGCTTTCAGGAAATAAATGTTTTTGGTGGCTGTGGATACCTCATTATTAATGCATTTTCTCTTTTAGAAACTGTTTCTAGCCCACTGTTCATAACTCAGGATTCAGTCGAAGATACAGTCTTTAGTAATGTTTCTCCTAAGAGGACAAGTGAAAAAAGACAGAAGAGGCAAAAACTGTTTTCAGAGAGAAGCTGCAGTTTCAGCAGTGAAAGCAGAGCTGGAATGCTGCTGAAAAAAGGCAGCTTGGACTTGCATTCTAAAGAAATAGCAATAATGATGGGAGCAGATGCCAAGATCCTAACAGCAGCTTTATCTGGGGCCAAAACTTCACCCTCTCATGTGGATAAATCCCACAGCTATGAAAATACCACTGACCAGCAGGTTTCTGATGTAAGTGGAACTTGGGGCAGTATGACTGAAAGTGATTGGGACCCAGAACATAGATCTTCCCCAGTGCTGGAAGAACCTGGAGAAGGGCAGGAGCATCTTGAGAATGGAAGAGATGGAAACATGACCACAGTGGAAGACATGAATCTTGAACGGTCAGCTGAGTCTAAAAACCAGAAACTAGAATCCAAAGATTCAACTGCTAAAAGAAATAGCTTTTATGGAGTGGTTAAGCCTATTGAAAGGGAAGATGTTGAAGTAGGCTTGGACCCTCTGTCTTTGCTAGCTACTGACAGCACACAACCAGGTTATGCAGCACCTGAGGAAAAGTTGATGTCACCAGTTGCAGCACGTAATTTGGCAGATGAAATTGAGAGCTATATGAATTTGAAGAATCCATTGGGTAATAAGTTTCCCAGCATGGAACTGCACAAGCTGGATAAGGAAGCAGAAGCTTCTGGTACACTTGGTCACTCCCAAGAAAGGAGGTCAAGCCTGCCTTTGGATCCCCTCCTGCCGTCCTCCAAGTGTTACGAAAATCGAAGAAGTCCTTCTGTCTCCAGATCCAAAACATTCACTGGACGATCAAAGCAACAAACTCATCTACAAGTTCAAAAGGAGAGGTCTTCATCTTTGACAGGACTGGGTCGTTCTTCTCCACATGGCTCATTGGGAACTGTTGTAACAACTTTATCCAATCTGAAGTTAGACAATATACTGTCTGGACCAAAAATGGATGTTTTGAAATCAGGCATGAAGCAGGCTGCCAATGTTGCCAGTAAGATGTGGGGAGTTGTAACATCAGCATACAGTTACTCAGATGATGAGGTAAGTGTTTTTCAGTATGAAAAATTTGGGGACACAAAGTTAGAGGGCTAACTTCTGTGTCCAGAAGATTGCTTCTCTAGGTGGCATTTTTATTAAATATTGACTTTTATTAGGTAATAAAAATTGCATTTTATCTGTGGTGTATTTCCTTGCCATTAAAAAAAAACACTTTACAGACAAAATCAAATTAGATGGTCTCAATGCATTAATGCTTTTTGTTCTCAACATTTCTCCCATTTGTTTATTAATCTTTTTGTAAAAAAACTGAACCAAGAAAACCTGCTAACTACAAATTTTTGTCACCTAAATGATGCCATACTGCCCTGTCTTACTTTAGAAAATTAGGATGTGAAAATAAGTGACAAATCCAGGAAGTCAGGTTAGTGAGCGTCAGAGTTGAAAGTAATGAGGTACAGACTGTGATCTAGTAAATTTACTTATCCAGAATTTGGAGACTAAATGTTATGGTTCCTCTGTGACTAAGAGAGTGTTTTTGAGGGTAAAACATTTCACACAATAATGGTAAGAATTAAAGAGGATATAGAGAGATGAATATTGTAACTTCTTTTCTTGCTATGTCTTGTTATTTTGCCTTCAAACACAGTTTTCTTAGTTGGAAAGGCCTCTCCTTGATTCAGTTTATCTCTCAATCTGGTGTTTAGTTTTAAGGATCTTTTTTCTCTCCTCTTCAGGCTATTAAAATAGCTTCTTGTTGCCTTTCTCAAATTCTCCTTTCTTTGCCTTCATAAATGGTAAAGAAGGGGAAGATAGCTTTGACTTTATTTCTATGTGAAACAAATTTAACTGATGCTATTAATGGTGTCTCTAATACTAAATAAATAAATAAATAAAAATTCCCATTTTTTAACCAGATGTTGTCTGTAACAATGAAATCTTGCTGCCTTGCTTTCTTTCCTGAGATTTTTTCCTATGATGTTTGTTTTCTTCTGTGCCTTTCTAACAGACTGACCTGTTGCTTAGAGTTTTGTTTAATAGCACAGAATTCCAAGGGTTATTTTACTTTTTTTTTTTAAACTTATTTTACTTTTCTTCAAGCATCCTTTCATTCTCTCTTATTTTATTTATTTAACTTACCTTTTTTTTAATATCCTAATTTTTGTACTCTTGCATCTTGTGTTTTGGTGACTGAGTTGTTGCTGCATCATTTCAGCTGGTATGTTTCCTTCCTGTCTTCAATTCTCAAGACAGGATTCTTCAATTCTTCTTTCTTCAATTCTGAAAATAAGAGTTTAACTTGAATCTTTTTCTGGTAGTTACTTCATTTTGTGTAATGTTGGACAAATCATTTTTCTGCATAATTTTTCCTGTTTCTACTGTAATAAGGAAATTTATATGCTTATTGTTTTGCTACCCAGTTTCTCAGTTTTTCAGTATCCTCCTGTTTTCTACAGTACCTGCACTTTTTGAGGCTGCATAAATTTATCTTACATCTGATAATTTTTTTATATCAGGATGTATCTTAATCTGCTAGTTTAATTATTTATTCTTTAAGATAAAGATGGAAGTCAAATAATGGATGTGGAAGTACTCAAAATTGCTACTTTTTCTTCTTGCATTAAAGGAAGAAAGCCATCGACCAGACTGTAACTTCCCTGTGGGCTTTGAAGATAATATTTTAGGAGGTAATCTGTCACCAAGAATGGGAATCCCGGGCCTACTTACAAATGAGCTTGCACAAAGCACTACTAGTCTTGGAAGTAGCAGCAGTGGTGGAGATGTAGGAAGACAGCATTACAGTGCAGGTGAGATGATTGGGTTTTGTTTTCCCCTGATAACTTGATTATAACAAACAAACAGTGAAAACCGTCGTACCTGAAATGACTTGAAACAACGGAAGCTATGATAGTGTGAAATTATTTCAAGCCCTTAAGAAAAGTACAAACAAATTTTTACTTCCATTCTATACTCTTCTTTTGCAGTAGCAAGTAGCTAATGCTTCTCTCTTTGTTGAATGTACAAAAGTTGATACAATATGCAGAAGTTTAACTATAGAAACACTTCCTGTGTATGTGATAAGAAGATTGCTAATCAGTTATAGTGAGAAACACAAGAAACACCTGCTCATTCATGTAAAGTCATAAGACCCTTGAAAATTCTAATAGTGAAATATTAATACAGAAAAGCTGAGCAGTTTGACAACTGCAAATAGTTGCATAACTAACAGAGACAGATCATTTGAGGGAGGAAAGAAGCAAACAAACCAAAATCAAACCAACAGAACAACCTCCTAGTTCCACACGCACAAAAAAACTAAAGCAATACACACTAAAAGTTACTTATCTTCACCCTGGAACAGGAGGTATTGGACACATACTTGATTTGAACTTATGTAGGTGAACAGTTGACGACTGTGAGCCTATTGGAAACTGTCCTTCCCTCCTCTTTGCCACATGTAAAACTGGATTAAATAAATCTAGTATTTTTCAATTCAGATTTAATTCAGTTAGATTTGATTCTTATTTTGAGAAAAAAGATGTGTTTCTGAACCAGCTGTGGGGTTGGTTTAAGGTCTCTGCAACACAATACTTCAGTGATGCAAATGTTGTAAAGCTGTCTGCATCAAGAGAGGAAGAACTACTTTTTCCTCTCTTGTGGCCTGCATCACAGAATCTTGATGAGATATCTTCTAGTTCCAGTTAGGAGGGTTATAAGAGCTGACTATGAAGAGTGGCAGCCAACAGGGTATGTAAAATTTGTTCCAAACAAAATCTTGAGCTGAAAAAATAGATGAGCCCTCTTTATGATGAGGGGATACTGGTGGCATTTTATGGATTTTTTAAATAGAAAAATTTAGACTTGTAAAAGATAGTTTTGATAATTTTGCCTTCTAGGAGTGATTCCAACCGTTTCCTTCTGGTGAATGTATTACAACTCATTTTCCCCTTTTCCTGGACAAGGCTCATAACCATAAAACCTAGCATTACTAAAAACATAATGTTTGTTTTAGTGCAGTGTTAATCAGGGAAAATCTAAGTGCAGTAATGGCATTTTTGGTATCATACACCTCACCTGGTGCTGTCCCTTACTTACATTTGCTATTTACTTATGTATGTATTATTCAAGAAATCACAACTAACATTCTAGAGTTTATCAATATACATTGAGCAATCTTACTGCTCTTTGCCAATCTATTTTTTGTTTGTTTTTTTTTTCTTTTACTAATATGTGCTATATTGTGTTAGAAAAATAACCATGAAATGTTAATCACAAACATTATATTTGTCTATATTGTAATTAAAATGTAAGTGAGTTATAGATACTTGTATCTTTGGAGATCTTTTGGTACAATTTTCTTGCCTTAATTGAACAGCAGTTATTTTCTTTGGGAGTGGAATAATTATTCTTTGCTTAAATACAAAACTCAAATGACTCTTTTTGTACAGGTGAAGTTTCATTCCCAAAAAGTATGAAAGTTCTAGATTCTGAGAAATCAGAGCACAGCTCTTCACATAATACTAGTTTATCCAGCATTTTCCAGAACTATGCAATGGAGGTAAGATTAATAAGCTCATAGCTGAAAACTATAATTAGTCAATAGTACTGTATGCATTAATTACCTCTTTTGTGGCATTGTGGTTGTTTTCTTCAAAACAATTTTTTCTTGTTTTTACTGCAGAGACGCTTAATACTTGTAGCTTGGAGTGTGACAGCAGCTTTAAAAAAAGACTGTCTTAAATACTTTTATGCATCTGTCATATATAGAGAGAAGATGTTGAGGGAAGGATCAAAACTTGAAGTAAAACAGTAGTTAAAGATGAAACAGGATCTTCTGTGGGGTTTTAGATTTTTTTTTCCCTATGAAAATTGTGTTGTTACTAAATAATTGTGATGAGTTGACCACAGCCAGCACCAAAGCCCTCACATAGGTATTTGCTTAATTCCCTTTAAATGGGGGACAGAATTGAAAGGAGAAAAAAAAAAAAGCTTCCAGGTTGAGATAAAGACAATTTCATACATGAATTTTGGGGAAAAAATAAAAAAGAAGGAGACACAACCAAAAAATACAGTAATGCAGAGATCCATCAGCACCCTGACAGCTCAAGGAAGAGCTACCTTGGAAAAACAGAGAGTTTTATCTCTGAACTTGATGTTACACAGTGTCATTTGGTCAGCTGAGGTCAGCTCTCATGGCTGTGTCCTCTCACAGCCTCTGGCTGAGATGTGCACATAATGAAAAAAGTCCATGATAAAGCCCTGTGCAGCAATAACTAAAACACTAGAATGTTATCAAGTGACATGGAGCTGGTTACCAGTCTGAGATGTACTATAAAGAACACTAGCATGACCATCCCAGCACAACCAAATGAAATAATGTTTTAGTATGGTTCTCTGCTTCAGTTATTACCTGTGGATCTTTCAGATTTCAGATCTGTAGACAATGGTCACTGTGTTTACCTTGGTTGCTTTTTTTTCAGCTGAAGTGTTATTTTGCTAGATCCTATGTTATTTTCATTTATGTTTGGTGTTCTGGACATCTAGGCTGGTCAAGCTTCTGCACTGCATTATATAAAGAGTATAGCATAGTAAAAAATGTCATTATAATGAATATATAAATAATATTACCTCTAAAATTTATGAGAAGCTGTGTTTGATGCTGGTTCTTTGGGTCTTTTTCACCCATGTGACTGGAACAATGAAGTAAGACGAACAAGGTATATAGTTCATTCTTCACTTAGAACAGGATTAATTTTACCATCTTTTCTCCAATTCTCTATATAGTTTAGTGGTGAGACTTCTATTAGGTAAAGACACAATGTTCTGGTTTTCCACTTGTATTGGGTTTGCTTGGAAGGATTTGGTAGCAGAAGAGCTGCCAGAACTTTTCCCCATGTCTGACAGAGCCAATGCCAGCCAGCTCCAGGATGGACCCACCACTGGCCAAGGCCAACCCCATCAGTGGCAGTGGCAGCAATGCTGGGGTAGCGTATTTGAGAAGGAGAAAAGAATGCTGTGCAACAGCAGCTGCAGGAGAGGCATCCAGCCAGGGTCAACACACCAGACTATTATAAAGGTTTCTTTTGTGTTTGGCTGGTGGACTGTGGAATTTCTTTCTTCTTTTGAATACGTAGACATACATTTACTTACTCAATTCAAAACAATTTGTATGTGCTGAAGTCTTCATAGGAGCAAGCAATTGCAAACATTAAATTAGTAGCCTTTTAGGGTAATGCTTCTTCTGTGTCAGAAATAAATCACTAATATCTTCATTTCATAGGTAAAAGTTAATGTGGATGAGATATTCTGAGTATGGTGAGAAAGAAGTGGTGAACTCATTTCTCCCCACTGGCCTTCTGGTACCTCTTAAACTTCTGTGGGTACTAAGCCTATAGAAAACAACTGTAAAAGAAACCCAGTAGTATTAATTCTTTGCTGTTCTAGGTCTTGATGTCAAGCTGCTCTCAATGTAGAGCTTGTGATGCTTTGGTTTATGATGAAGAAATCATGGCTGGGTGGACAGCAGATGACTCAAACTTGAACACTACCTGCCCTTTCTGTAAAAGTACCTTCCTACCTTTTCTTAATGTTGAATTTAAAGACCTTCGTGGATCTGCAAGGTCAGTGCATTTTATAGGTACTCCCTTTCTGTCTTTGTACCTATGCATGATTATATTTTTTCACAAGAGGATCTTCAATAACTTTCCCTGTCTAGGTATGTGCAAGAACGTTACTGCATATTCGATGGTCGTGATTGTACTGAAGAGAACTATAAATTGTGTAAATTATTGAGTAGCATTGTAAACCAGCCAAAACCCAAAGAACTGGTTGTCTTTTTATAACTTTTTCATTTCATATTTTCTTTGTAAGCATTACTGTATGAAAGGTGTAAGTCAGTTTTCATTTTGTTTCGATGTTAAGACAAAGCCTGTGGACTTTATAAAAGCATATGAATAGGTTTTTAAGTCTGTCAGCAAAGAAATTTTCACAGACCAAATTTGCTGGCAGCTTTTAGTTCCAGAAGCTCCATCTTACTGTTTCTCCAATTTAAGCTTCTCTGCTTACTGTTTTTTACCTCTTTTAGTTGCAGTGTGCAAAGTAGAACTTAAAATTTAGTTTCAGTTCTCACTGTAGTGGTTGTTGTCCTGAAACAGAGATTCCACTAGTGTTCTCTAATGCAGAAATTGAACATCTGTATTAACTGTAGGGTGTGCACTTTAGAGACTTAGCAAAGCAAGGCATATTCACGTAGTCATGTGCTTATAATGGTGTATGATTGTGTATTCTGTAATGTCACATTACAGTAGCAACCATTTTCAGTGGTGTGTCACCTATTAATACACTGTTGCTGATTTGAAACCATGACAAACTAAGGTCACTTGTAATGATTTATGTTCAGTGTAGGATGTCTTCTTTTGCAGATCAAATCTCTTTGTGTTAATTTACTCTGCCTGTATAAGTTGCAGTGGTGAGACTAGGATGAAATGGATGAAATTCATGTCCTGTTTTGAGCTTTTTAATGTTGTGTTTCCTTTTTTTGCTGCCTTTGAAAAGTAAATGTGGAAAATAATAACTTTATGATTTTATTCTTATATCTTTACCTTTGTATTTTTGTTCCTCCCATTCATCTTGTAACTTCAGCTTTTTTCTGAAGCAAAGTACCTCAGGAGATAGTTTACAGAGTGGCACCCTTCCATTAACCACAGATCCTCTGGAGCAGAAATTGTTGACCAGTCCAGCCGTTGCTGACTTGATCAGTTTTTCAGATAACATGCAGTTCAGCCACACTATAGCTGAAGAAACCAGCTCTGCAGCTGATCAGGGGTAGGTAAACAGAATTGTTAATTCTGTCAGAAATGCATCAATACTTCCACATTTATAAGGGTAAGGTTGGCTTTTATACAACTGTGGTGAAGTACAGCTGTAACTTAAGGATCATCTCTTTCCTTTCTCAATTTTTGCATGTTTTAAGCATGCTTTTATAGTTTGAAGTAAACTCATTCCACCAAGTGAGTAGGTTTTAGAGATACAGCTATAGAAATGAAACTTCATGTCCATCTGCTATTGATCAATAGGTAGAACCTCTACTCAGTGTGGTTAAAACCCAATCACTGTTTAAACTTACACAGAAATTCAATCATTGTTTCTCCTTTCCTTGTGTGTATGATTTAATAAGAAGGACACTGCATTATGGGAAAAAATAAGTCAATTTCTAGAACACTTTGCTTGAGAGAAAGTTCTGTGAGCATTCAAGACTTGTGCTGAGCTTGTGTTCTATGACAAACAAAACCTATGTAAAACTGAAACGCTGAAAAACAATACCATTTTTTAAACAGTTTGAAGAAATAAGCATTAAGGGGAAGGTGTTGGATGAGGGAAGAACTGAAATAATTCTGCTATAAATTGTGACCTTTTTGTTGGGATTGGTTACCTTTTGTTGTTATTGTTTGGGGGTTTTTTAATCATCATTCAGTTTGAAATTCTGGAATATTAGTGCCTGAATGTAATGAGTTAATGCCTGTTTCAGACAACTAAAACTTAAATCAATGCAATAGTAGTTTGTCTTAATACACTAAAAATTAAAGGTGGTGTTGCTTATGTTAACATCTTTATTTTAATGACAGTGTATTTTTAACTAAAGTAAAATTTAGGACCAAAAGGCACCTGTAAATAATCTCTTCTCTCTCTACAGATTATATGGAAGCAGACACTTTCTGTTTCACTTTGGTTGTTCTTCTGTATTGTAGTTGAAACTGTAATTTATCTGTTATAATTATAAGGGGCACAGAATTAATATTTCCAGATCTGCAAATGTCTTGATTGCATGCGTTAAATCTGACAAGTTTACTGAGTTTACTTAAATTAACTTGCCGGTTGAGTTTGACACAATTTTTTTATTATTGCTTTGGCATGCAATTTTTAAATTGCTATCTTCTATACTGTTGTTCTGTTTATGACACTTAGAATGTAAAGGGAAGTAAAGATGAGTGTAGACAAAAGAAGACAGTCTTCATAGATTGGCAAAACTATGGATTGCTGTTTCTTTAAGCAAGCCAAAGCTGTACAAGAGCAGTGGTTTCTGTAAAGAACTGCAGTGCTTTCAGATTTATATCTTAAGTTTTACCTTGCTACTTTTCTGAAAGGATGTTTATACTGGACTGAGAAGCATTTTGTTCTGTGTTCCCTAAACAATGGAGCTAACTGGTAAAATACAATTTCTTACTAATAGAGAGAGTTGGTTTGGGATCTTCACTCGGCAGCCTTTCTCTGCTTCCTTCTTGTTGCCATAGAAATCCTGAAATATTAGCATATTTTCTTCTAAAATTCACACAGTAATATGTTAGAAGAACAGACTACAGATCCCACAACTGTGAAGACACACGTCAATAATCCACCAAAAAGGGGAGTGTCCTTGACTCGGAGCCACAGTGTGGGAGGTCCACTGCAAAACATTGATCTCTCCCAGAGACCATCGCATGGTATTTCAACAGTTAGTCTTCCAAATAGTTTGCAGGAAGCTGTGGTAAGTCTAGAAGCTGCATATTCAGTTGAGAGAAAAATATTGAAGACAATCAACTTAAGAATGCTCATAGTAGAATATTATTGTCCATTTGGGGAATGGCCAAGCATATTTTTACCTTCTTACGATGGAAAAAAAAATCTTAGTTCTGTTGATCTAAAATTGCTTTTCCAATACTTAGTCAAATGAACAGTTGTACTTGATTTGAAATGTCGTCTCTAACAGAATGAAGCTAGGCTTTGTCTTTCTAAAACTGGAAGTTCAATACTAAAGCAACTCCAACAGCTGACTAAACACAATAGTGCAACACATTGCAAGAATGAAAGTTTGTTCCATTTCTGTGCGTTTTCTTATGCTCCTAACTGTGTATTATGTTAGGCTTACCTCTTAAGTGGATGGGAGAAGCTAAGAGGCAGTATTGAAACTCTTATCTTTCTTGTGAAAAAGAGTTTCTCCTCTCTCTTGGTACTTGTTTTTTTCCAGAGCTGCCTTAACATGTGAAGTCATGATTCACTTCCACAGCTGATTTATTTACTGACATTTCTCTTCATATTCCATTGCTGCAGGCTTGGAATTGGCTACCAGCTTAGATGGCTTGAGACTGCACAATCAGGAACAAGTTCTAACAAATTAGCATTTTTTTTCTTGTTCACATAATAGAGAAAGCCTTGGTGATTGAGCTTTAAAATTAAGAAATCCCCGACAGTCAAAACTGCTGATTCTGTTAAAGTTATTGTGTGTTCAGTAGATCCAGAGGCTTCTTCCAAGTGTCAAAAGAAACTCTGCAATGAAGGTTTTCAGGGAAGTAATCCTTAAAAGTCTTTCTGGAAGAAATATCATCTTTGCTTTAGAGAAAAAACAAAAGCGGAAGCAAAAACAAATAAAAAACTCCCCACAACAAACAAACAACCCACCCCAAAGCAAAGAAAGAAAACCAAAAAACCAAAACAATTTTTTTGTGTGTCCATGTTCTGTTTTTAGGATCCTTTAATAAAACAACCTAACCCTGCCCCTGTATCTGTACCTTACTTGAGCCCTTTGGTACTGCATAAGGAGCTTGAATCACTTTTGGAGAATGAGGGAGAGCAAGTAATTCATACGTCCAAATTCATCAATCAACACCCAATAATCTTCTGGAACCTAGTCTGGTATTTCCAACGGTTGGATCTGCCCAGCAACCTACCTGGACTCATTCTAACATCTGAACACTGCAATGCAGGAGTGCAGGTAAGTGGCTTCCTTGCCACTTGCAGGTGTTACAGTGGGCTAGGCTGGAGAGCTTGGTTCAAAACAGCTGGGTAAGTCATTCCTGAACACTTTAGCCTAAGTTCTTGGATTTTTATAATACAAGTTAAAGGTTTGTTTCCCACAAGGATTCTTGAAGGGAGAAAACAATCTTCAAATTTTCTCTTAAAAAGCCTCCGAGTAAGATTCATTGAAGAACAGGAAACAAGATGTGTCTGCAAAGAACTCCAGAATTGTAATATATTGCAATACACACACAGTGAGTTACACAGATGGGTTTATAATCTTAAAGTTACTGGAGAGTATTTTTTGTTCTCTTCCAAGAATAGGTTTTGCTGTTCAAACTCCTATGAGTCTCATTACTACATGACTAGAACAAAAGAATGTAGAACAGACCTATCTTTGAGAATTTTGCCTTTCTAGTTTAAAGGAGTAGATTGATATAATTTTTGTGTGTAGGTACAAATTGAAATTAAATATTTATTTGCACCTGATACATGCCAAAAAAGTAGTATTTTCCTATCTACTTGTACACACTTCAACTTAAAAATTCTTTCCCTCAATTTTCAAAAAAATACCCACCTAGAACTGAGAAATATTTTCCAAGAAATATAGTTTAAGACAATACTAATGAAATCTAAAACATCCTGGAAAATCATGATGCATTAACAGGGAAAACAGCAAGATGGGACATAATACCATGTAATTATTATTTAAATAGACACTCTTAAGTGATAAGTTTTTCTTGCCTGGTAATTCTTATTTTATTAGTGATTCCAGATGCACTTGATTTTATAAAATAATTGCATAAGTGTTGTTTTGAATACCATATATTTTTAATGGAAAATAATATATATGTATGAAGATTCTTTCTGCTTTTTGGGAAGGTCAACATGTAGACATGCACACCAAAGTGTTCATCAGGTCAGAAAATATTGCAATATGGTATGATTAGAAGACAGATCAAGTACAGTGTCTGGTGCAGAAAAGATATTTCCAGATATGTGTTCATAAATATTTACTTCAGATACTTTTAGAAAACTAAGTGGTCTTCATACATTAGGATAAACTAGAAAAAGGTAATTAAATGTTGCAGTACTTGTGGCTGCTCTGGTTGAGTGCAGTTTACTATAGAAGATAACATCTGCTCCTGTTTATTAGATCCAAGTTAAATAAAGTTAACCTTCTTTGTTTGCAAAAATAGTAAAAGAGTAGGATTTTTAAATAATGTAACATCGTACTAGTGTTTTAAAAATATATTCCCTGTCCTCATGTGTTTCAGCTTCCTTTGACATCTCTTGCTCAAGATAGCAAGCTAGTATACATCCATCTTCTATGGGACAATGTCAACCTCCACCAAGAGCCGGGGGAGCCCCTATATATATCTTGGAGAAATCTCAGTAAGTAAAACAAATGCTACAGAAAACAGAGGGAGAAGAGACTATGGAAAGAATCCATTGATTTACAGTGGCTGAAGTATACACAGCCCATCAATTTGCAATTTTTTTTAGTATGTGAAGCATTTGCAATCCCTGAGGTACTTCACATAGTCTGGGTATCAAATTAGTTGTGAAAATAAATTTGATCTGCTCATCATATGTCATACACTTACAGGATGGGAGGAGTTGCTGATTGCATTAGATGTGGTGCTAAATAAACCTCACTTGATTTGAATGTTTCACTGCATTATCTGGTTATAACTATGGAGGCATGTACAAGAAGGCTGTATTACAAAAAAGTATATTTTACTTCTGTCAATGAATGAAACATCACCAGTCCCTTTAACAGGTACATTCAGCACCCCTATTTGCCATCAAAAAGTAAGATCAAAGAAAGCCTTAGCATGAAAACAGGCAGACTGGTTATAGTAAGTTAAGTTCCTTACTTCTGATCATCAAAAAAATTTTTGACCTAAACTTCTAAATCCATGTTTTAACATTTAAAAACTATGCTAAAAACTATGTGTGCTAATTTTGGTTCTAAGGAATTAAAGGGGGTTTGTTGAAAAATGTCATAAAAATAAAGAGACTGATCAGAAAATTACAGTCAAGAGCACAGAACATGTGTTATTCCCCTCAGATTCTACAAAGCATATTGATATAACCATAATAGATGAAAAGTATCCCCAAATCATCTAGCCATGAATGAAGATGCATATATATATGTATGTAAACAAAGGAGCAAAAGGTCTATTTTAGATGTGGAAGAAAAATAGACAGGTCATATAGCAGTGTCAGAAAATATTTTGAAAACAAAATTACATTTGTAAAGCACCATATATGTCAATTTTATGAAAACATCATGTTGATGTGGTGAAGATTACTAGGCTTGGTCTGTAATTCATTTACACACCATGTACTCACTGCCTAATCTGTAACCTTATTTCTTTGCTAGTATTTATACTGTTATATACTTATTTCTTTTACTATTCCCTCATGAGTCACTGTCTTCCAAAAAGTTTAGTGTTAAGTACTTAAGTAGGTAAGTGCATTTTAAGTAACAAGTCATAATGGTAAATATCTTGGTCATTTTCTTTCCTGTTTGATTCAACTGTGCATTATCTATTTCAATATGTATCCCAAAGTTATCAGTTAATTGTAAGTGGCTTTTAAGAAGGGCTTTGATAAGAAAAGTTTCTTTGTTAAGAAAAGCAATACTTCTACTTTATTTCTTTTCCCTTGTGTAATAGTAATCTTCTTGCAGTGAACCTAATTTTTAAGTACAGCAATAAAACTGAGCTAACCAACCGTCACAGACACCATCTGTTCAGTCTCTTGTATTTCTCTGTCATGTGGGACTTCTTGCACATGGATGCATCCTGTAACTTCTGTGTAAAGTTACTTTTTAGTGAAGACTATAAGCAGACAAGGTCCTTCCATTATAACAAATTTCTGTAGATCGAGTAGAGGTTCTCTGCATGTATCTCACTTTTGGAAATATTTCTGCATATTAAAGTGAAAAAAGTAATTGTTACTGCTGTAATGCTATCTGTATGGTTCCACTTCCCAGATTCTTCTGAAAAGAAGCCCTGCACACTGGCAGAAGATCAGCAGGCAACAAACACTTTGTTAGAGAACATAAAACTAAGTATTCAACACAATGATGTTATTAAGCCAATAAACCTCCTCCTCCAGAATGTTAAGCCAGATGTGAAACGACAGAGGTAAAGGCGTAATATTTTCTTAGTTTCTCCCTGAAAAAATTAAATCAAAATTAAAAATAAGATATTAAAATTAAATAAGATCAGACTGTATAAATTTCATAGTGAAAATTTCATAAGAACCTCTGGGGAAGATTCAGTTTCATTTGTGTCCACCAAAAACCATGTGTAACTTTTTATGCCTGTGTTTACGAACAGATGCACTCTATATTCAGATGCATACCAGTTCAAATAGATGAATATAATTCTTTACTAAAAATGGGCATTTAACAATGAGTAAGCAAAATACAGGTATTAATTACACAGATTTTGATGTTGCTCCAGATCTAGCAAATTGGTAATTACAAGTGTACCACATCCTGTTGCAGTATGTGGGATATTCTCCCTAGTAATATTTTCCAAAATTCTAGCAACCTGGAGTACTGGCTGTGAAAAGTGGATGCAGCATGAGCATGAGATGTGTAAACAATTCTTGTATGGTACATTTTTGTAACCTGCACTGTAGTTTAAGGAAGGCTTTGTAAAGCACAAACTCTGAAGTAAATTAAAGTAGATACAAGATGTGTTTGAAGTCTGTCATGCTAAGTCATCTTTTTTTCTGTGTTTTGTAGTTACTGAAAAGAAACAGAAACTGATCTGCCTAGAGAGGCATCTTTATGACTTCCACAAGGGAGAAAAATAATATCTGATTATTTAATTATATCTTTTCTGATATTGACCGTGACATTCTGAAACAAAAAACTCTAAAGCATGGGTGATTTGAAAGAAACCCACACCCACACATTGCTTCATGGTGAGGCAGGATTGAATTAATAATAAATAAAAAAGTGGTGGCTAATTTTATATTTCTTGTTTGTTAGGCATTTCTATGGAAGAGGATTTTTTCATAGAAAATACAACTACTAGGATTTGGAAGTAATATGGCTTTCTGTATCAATTAAAAGTGTTCAGGTATTAGAAAACCTTAAGCTAGTAGTCATGTAGATTGGTCACTTTCTTCACAAGTAAGGTTAACAGAACAGTTGCAGAAACTACATGATGAAAATCTTCAATGTTGACTTTGTAAACAGGATAGTTGATGCTTTCATTAACTCACCCTCCAAAATATTCCCCTAGGAGTTTTTACAGGGAAATTCTTTTCCTGTCTCTGGTATCTCTTGGAAGAGAAAACATTGACATTGGGAAGTAAAAAATACTGTGAAATGCATAGTCCTGATGAGTATTTTACATGAAAGCTAGTGTATAAAATCTATTTCTAAGATTCAGTTGTGTTTAATGAAAAGTGGTGTGCTGTCAGTCTTCAGTGTTGCTTTTATGTAAATATAATTCAGATGGAACCATTATTTTTTACTTTGAAACCAGTAATGAGTTACTTTAAACAAAGAGTATTTAAAGAACTTGAAGTTTTAATACTTCATGTTGGATAGCTTTTTTTCCAGTCTTGACCTTCTTTCTCTGACCCACATACCAGACCTATGCTATCTAAAGGCCTGATTTCCCTCCCCTCTCCTATCCTGTCTTCGATTTGGCACTACACAATCCAAGCAACTCCTTATGGAATGTGATAGGGGAAATACTTTGGCAAAACAAAAATGGAACTGTGAGAGAAGCAATGGGCATTCACTGTGATGTGTCGTGGTGCCACACCCATCTTATGGAGATGCTTTTCAGGTCCTCTGAGAAGGTGCATTTTGGGGGGAAAAAAACCCCAGCATCTAGTTGTTACTATATAAAAATCACCAAAAGCATTTTGTTGGAATAGTAGTGTGCATTGTACAGTGTTTCTTAAATAACCTCAGCTGTGCTTTTTCTATTTCAGAGGTCTTTGATAGTGAATACAGACTTGCACTTAAAAAACTACCAAAGGAAGTTCTTGAAAAGATGCAGAGAATAGATGTTCCACCAAGCAGCAGAGTTGAGTGTTGCAGGAAGTGCTTTGGAGCACCTTTAATATAAAAACAAGGAAGATGCACACCAAACTTTGGAGAGGTGAAAGCAGATGTGAACAAACCCAAGAGCATGGTGACATACACACTTTTGAGTCTCAAAAGGTGTTAATTGAACAGTTTGTCAAACCAGTTTCATTGAGCTGTAACATGTATTCTTTTCATTCATCCCATAGGCACATTGTAAAGTACATCAAGATATTTTGAAATTTGTTTCAGTGGTTGATCTGTTTTTTCCCTATATATATTCTTTAATTTCCTCAAATTTTTCCTCCGCAATATCCAATTGTTCAAAAAGCTGGTAATGAAACAGCAGTATATAGTCGATGACTTTCTTAAGGGCCATCAATATTGGTGTATTTTAATGAACTACTTTTCCAGTGCTCAGATTCTTCAATGCTTCTTTAAAAGGACCTTTACCTAGACAGGCATCCTTTTATTACTCTGTGGCGTGGTCCTATGAATGTAAATATTTGAAACCTTGGATTGGAAGCTGCAACACAGTTGCTTTCATCAGATCACAGTACCTTAAATTGCTACTATTCTCCTGTCTCTTGTCCCAATCCGTATTTTTAATTACCTTTGCTGACCTTTTCAAAATGTGTATCTACAGCTGTGAGAAAACAGAGACTTACACTCAACTTTCCTGTATTCTCTATTTATAAACTATAAGATCCTGTAAACATACTGGCTGCTTTCTCTAAAGAAGGATAGGCTTCTACACAAAGCAGCTCAGAAATGGATGGCTTTCTAAAAGTTACGTAGGAAGCTCAAATTGTTTAGAATACACACTAGAATTGTCAACAGATAACTGCCTGAAAAAAAAATGCTTTATATTATTTGCATGTGTGCTTAAGAGGTGTCTTCCTCAAATTCTTTATCACCCTCTCCCTTGGTTTTATACTAGCCTGTGGGTTACCTATTTTGCACTGATAGTCCAGATTCAATATTTCAATTAAGATGTATTTATAAATGTGGTCTTCAAGGTGTATATTAGCAGAAGTGAAGTGCTTATGTGTATGATCTGAAAAGATATATCCATCTTTTGTATTGCTTCTAGTAGATAAGACACTTCCTCACCTCACGTATTTAATTGACTACAGTAGTCATAGTGTTGGCAAGGAGAGCCTGGATACTGGTCAACAGTTTAAATGTTTCTGTTACTTGAAGAATATGACAAGATTTATTACAGGTTTTTGCTGAAAGTTAGTGATGTGGCTTTTACAGTGGAATTATTCGTAGAGAAAAATAGATATTTGTAGCATGTAAAAGGAGCACAGCTTAAAATATTAATTGCATCTGAATATGAATGTATTTACTTGATACTACTTTTAAAAATTTTTATTCTTCAAAATGATGAGGGATGAAGATCTGTCTGGAACAATTTTTTACATGAAACAAAGAAACTGTTTCTTTTCATGAGGTTAAAATGAGGGAGTTGCACTATTCATGACGAAATATATTTACATCATAGACCGATGCCTTGTATTTTGTCTAAAAGTGCTGATCCTAAGTTAATATGGGGATATTACCTGGACAGATTCTCTCCTAATAAAACCATTGTGCTTTCTCAACAACTGAAAGCAAGAAAGCACACAATGACTTTTTTTTTATTATTTTTTATTCTTTTTTCTTTGGGTTTATGCATAGTTGCTTGCTGATATCTGACATACATCACAATTAAAGAAGTACTTGATTCTTCATCTTTTCCCCCCCTTTTCCAGTTACATAATTGACATGGTTCCATCCTTCTAAAATTAAAGTCTATCTAAAGCATTGGTCCAACAACATAATATTTCTGCAAATCAAAGGCAGCAAGTTTTTCTCTATAACTCTATACATTATTTTTCAACAGTCAGCTACACAAGGACCAATTTTTGAGTGTTAAGTACACAAACGATGTCATTACGTGATGCAACTTGCAAGGAATCAAGTTTTAGTTACCCTTAAATTCTCCAAGCTCATGAAATGGCAAGGAAAATCTGTCTAGTGAGTGCTGTTTTAGATATGTGACATCCAAACAGTTTTAAAACATAGTAAAAAATATTATTATGAACTAGTTTGCATAAACACAGCATCTTCATTTCCAAACAACTTTCTTGTCTGTTGCTGAAAATATATATTAATAAGGTCTTGTAAAGACAGCAAAGCAGATTGTGTCACAACATCTAGTGTTGATTGTTAAGCCTTTCCCAGCTATATACACTAAACAAACAAAAAACAAAACACAAAAAACAAAAAACCCCAACAAAAGTAAAGCCAGAAGAGAAAAGGACAGCTGCAGAATTGAATTTGCTTTGATTTGCTCTTGCATGTTGGCATTTTTGTACACTACAAATTAACCGCTATCTATTCCTGGTGTAGGCGTCTGGATTTCAGAGTGGTAGCAGGTAGCTACTTGGAATCTTGAATCTGCATATTGGAATTGATTCTTTAATATATAATAAAAAAAGAAGACCTTAGCCTTTTTATAGGGAGTTCTTAATGCTTAGGATTTAGAGCTAACTAATCAGTTGGGTTTTTAATGTAACCTGTAGCTCAGATGAAAAGGGAGATCACTGAAAACAATTTGTTTTCATCTCAGATGCTTTTTTTTGGGGAAAAAAAAGTAAGAGTTTAACAAAATCTGGCCAAAAATAACCAGGGAAAAGTTTCAGAAGTGTTTTGTGAGTGCATTGCAAACACTTTTGTTCTTCTGAAAATTAGACACTAAAGGCACACTTCTGCAATTTAGCTGACAGGATGGATGTCTTTAGCTACATGGGGATGACTTAGTTACATGCAAATGCTTCTAACTTGTTTGACACCTGACTCCTAGGAATCCAAATTTATCTGAATCCATAATACATGACTGATCTGAGCAAAGTGCTGTGAAGGAGGGATGAGGATAAACTACATTTTGGTTCTGTTTTTCTGTCAGTGTAAACAGAAGCATTTTATAGAATTTTGCTCACTCGTGAAACTCTTGCCTCCACATACTCTTTCTAGTATCTCAACAGCCAGTGTTCAGGATTCTTCTGTGTATTTTGTAATTCCCACATACAACCCGAAGAAAACATTTGCTGATCAGCATTAACTTCAAAACTTGCAATGTGTGCACAAAATGAAGGTGTAAAGCAACCTGATAACAGAAGTAGATGCAATTTCAGGTACGCCTAAGAACTTAGAAACTTTG
Source organism: Sitta carolinensis (assembly GCA_032173965.1). Lineage (NCBI taxonomy): Eukaryota > Metazoa > Chordata > Aves > Passeriformes > Sittidae > Sitta > Sitta carolinensis. Next base: position 12,159,227 of record CM063313.1, on the reverse strand, counting down.
TATTGGAAGAACAATTTCCAACCAGAAGCTTCCGTGAATTGTTTCCCTAAGGATGTTAGAGTGCAACCCGTTCTGCTAAGATAGTATCTTGCACTTTTCACCCAGCTGTAAATCAGCTATATATAAAAGCTTGTGTGCTCACATGAGAAGAGCTGGGGTTTTTGTGGAAAACAACAAATGAGGTCTTAAATGTTTAAAATCAGGATTTTTTAAGTTACAAAGATTTCTTTATTAATTATATTCTGGCACATCACCAAAACCTGACAACTTTGAAAACCCTTGAGGCCTAGGAGACTGATGTGGCTGCAGTGTCAGCACAGTAACTGATACCAGCTTTCACATGTTACTAGAAGCATCTGTATGTGACTTATAATCATATCCTGTCTTCACATTTTATATAACTCAAGGTTAGATGATAAAATTATAATGGAAAATATTTTATTTACTATATGTGTTTCAAAGTAAATTAATTTTGCAAGTAACTTAGTCTTGTTCCAGATGGAATTTCACATTGGTTAAGTTCAAGCTTTATTGCACTTGTGAATAATATTCTGATTTAACTGTGAATTAATGGCTTTTTGTATTGCTGCAGCTAAAAGAATTGTGTTTACTGCTTTCCTTGAATAACTGCAACATAGGGGATATTTTCAAAATGTATATTAAATTAGATCATAGAAATTATATTTTTAAAACAAATTGTTAAAATGTAAGGAGCTAAAGAATCCACTCAGTAATTTTCTCTCTTTAAAACTTCTAATTCAACAATTATTTAAATGCAGATAACTCCTATTTTATTAACAGCAAGCAAGTAATCTTATTCACATAATTGTTTATTTTAACAAAGGGCTCTTTTTATCTTTCAACTAATAAAAATCTTAAAGTGCATTCTGTATATCAGCTTTTCATTATGGATCTTTTTAAAAACAAACATCCTTTTAACTTTTAAGTGTTGAAACTGAATGGTTGAATTGGACTCCAGTTCTGTACTCTCCCGTGCTGTATATTGTGATGCATACATGAGAGGATTGGATGGCGTTTTTATTTGTTCTTTCAGTCCGCATCAACCAATGGTGCAAATAAAAGGGATTGTTTGCTGTTGTTTAGAAGCACATTAAACTCCTATTAGGAGCTTAAAATAAACTGTATTGTAACAAGGATGAAATGATGTAGTGTGAGTAAATTATGAATCTGTTAAGTGAGCTGGGAAGCTTAATGCAATAAAACTTGCACTGGTTTAGAGACTGTTTTGAACTGTAGAAAAATGGCATCTATTTACTGTGCTTTGATTAACAGTTGTTTCTCTGTAATATTTTTGTACATTTGACAAAAATCTGAGTTTAAAAGGGCACTCTGTATCCTGAATTCTGTATAGATATTCTAGACTCAGAAACAATTTAAATGTTGTTACCAGAATAAAATATATATGCATCCTGTGTAAAAATGTGCCATTGTTCAGCTGGTTTACCACTGGAGTTTATATGAGTGACAAAAATTAATCTTAAGTGCAAATTCTACCTATAGTTGGGCAAAAGTCGTTTGACTGTCTTTTTGGATAATTATTTCACAGTACCTCAGTGGCTTCTGAATGGTGGGAAGAGCAGCAGCAGGGGGAGAGGGAAATAAAAAATGGGATTCACTTGTGGAGATGTGGCTCTGTGGTGCCTTCAGCAAGCACTGGGCAGCAGTAGGGGTAAGAACAGCTGAAGGCTCAGGGTGACAGAATCTGTAAGGCTCTTGTTCGATAGGAAAAGCATGGCCCCGGCTTTCTGAGGACAGCTGGTGGCCTCTGCAGCATATTTGTGGATTTACTTGGGAGAACACTTCCCAGGAGATCTAGTTTCTCAATGGCTTCATAATGGAGGCACAGAGTGATGCTTTCACCTGATGCATCCTACCTTGCAAAAACACTGGTGGACCTCTTGACTCATAGCATAGTTACAGGTTACATGTAGTTCCCAGGGGTTTCTTTAGGGGCTTTTTTGTTTTTTATGGGGCAGGGATAGGAACGAGGCTGAGATGAAATTTAAGTAGTAGAAATTGCCAGTGCCTCAGGCCTGCACAACTGAGTATCTTTCAAACCCCCTTATGTATGGCAGTCTGTTCATTAATCTGACCATAACAGTAAGAATACCAGACCCTACAGACCTTTCTTGCTGATGAGACTGATATGCATAGTGCAGATTGATAGCTTGTGGAGAAGATTCATAATGAACCCATATTTCCAGACCTATTTTTAGATAGGAGCTGAGGAACAGTCTTTTGGACTTGAATATCCTCTAAGCATCACACAGATTTTTGTTGTTTTCCTTTGACTGTTTTTGTCACTGCTGTCTTTTCAATAATTCTGCTTGCTGGGAATGTTACCCTGTCTTTGCATTTCCTACCCTTCATGTGGCCTGTTGAGGGAGGAGACAAGAAAAGAGGGCTAAAACAGGAACAAATATTTCCATTTGAGGAATCCCCAAAGAGGCATGAACACAGGGTTTCAGTTTGAAGCTGTAAAGAAGAGGGAACTGCTACTTCCTGTGCCAGAATCTGGTGGAAAATTTGAGGGAATGTGATTGTAAAGAAAATAGCAGAAGGTGCTTGCTTAAGGAAGTTCTGATCCTTCATGTGTTCAGAGCCACCTTGAATGGTAGTTCCCTACTAATAGTGATAGCTACTCCCATCTCTCTAAAGACAAACTTCTGCTGTCTACTAATAAAAGTAAGGGAAGAGTCAACAAACTTGCCAGGCTGGAGTATTGATGGGGTCCACAAGTAATCCAAAAGGTCTTGCCTCCATGTAAGAATAATCACATGTGCCAGTGTAGGCTGAAGAGCAGCTGAGGAGGAAAGACCTCATGTTCCTCGTGGGCACTAACCTGACTCTGAGACAGCCCTAGAAAATGCTCAGACTTGACCACTCACTACCCTGCTTCAGCAGGTGTTTGCACATTACTGTTTTCCCCGAGTTGCCTTGAGGAGTCTGTGGTTCCATGGAGATGGGTGGCAGACAGAAACTGCTGGGAAGAAGAGGCTCGATTCACCTAGTTATGAGAGTACTTCAGAGTGATGTTCCAACATTTTTTGTTTAGGTTTCCTCAAGACGCTTTCCTTCAGCATTTTTTCCTCATTTGTTTCTGTGTAACACTGTCTAAATTCAGACCTCACTGGTTGACAGTGATTTTATATGTCAGTGTTATGTGTGTTCTGTTTCCTTAGGTTGCAAAGAAACAAAATGGCAACCTGTCAGGTTCTGACCAGGGTCCATTACTTGCCCTAAAGCTCAAGATGTCTCCGAGTGTGCAGCCAAGCTCCAGACTTGCAGAACAATTGCCCTTAAAGAGCAAAATCCTCACAAAACTGCTGAAACATTCAAGGAAAAGCTGCTGTTCTCAGATAGCACTTGATACTGTGTTTAGTGTCATTTGAACTGCTGTTAGGGACTGTGGCAGCTGCTGGCCTTGTGGTTTTATTGAAGTTTCTACTGTAGTAAAGCCAAAAGTGCACAGGGGCAGAGAAAACATGCTTTTACTTCATTAGCCTCTTTCAGGATGGGGATTTGGGTCACCATGACCGAAAGCCATGGTGAAAGTAGATGACTGGAAAACTCAGTATGGGTTTATCAAAGGCAAATCATGTCAGGCTAAATTGCTAAATGCTACAGAAAAGGAACATGGCAAGAGAGAGCAGTACTGTTTACCTGGACCTTGGCTGTTTCCCACAGCCTCCTCCTAGACAAATGTTAAATACAGACTGGATGGAAGTGAGATGGGCAGGTCAGAGTGTTTCACTAAAGCCTGCAGCCTGTCACAAAGTGGGACGCCCAGAGATCAGTACTGGGATACATGTTCTAACGTCTCCATGAATGATGTGGACAATGGGACCAAAAGCACCCTCAACATCTTTGGTACATCACTAAACTGATGCAGATCAAGGTGGACAGGTTGGCAGAGAGCCACCTTTCACAGAGCTGAACAGGCCAGACCAGATGATGTCTTTCAAGGTCCATTCAAGCCAGAATTGTTCTGAGTCTACAAGTCATGATATGCCTGATTTGCACTTGAAAGCCTGAGTGCAGAAGGAAGCAGCAGATGAATTATTAAGGCAGGTCCACAAAACAAGTGAGGGAGAAGTTGCAGACATTTTTGCTATTGGTGGTAAGGCCATGTAGTTCCTGGCTCTGACAAGGCCACACATCCTCAAAGCTTGATAAAAATAACCAGGACACAAGTTAATACAACTGGATATTAGTTGCATTGCTTCAAAGACACACACACAGCCTATACAGAATAGGTCATACAGAACAGCTGGTAACACACTACTTAGTATTAGCCTATTCAGAACACTCCTGTTCTTGCCCAGGACAGACTCCTCTCAGTGCTTGTTCACCCTGACCAAAGTACCTCTTAAACGTGTGCAAATATGTTTTACTAGGATTAACACGCTAGACAGTTATTTCTCTTCTGCAGACTGTAAAATTCTCACCATTGTGAATTTAGAGTGCTACTCTCCTACTACATTTTCTCCATATTAACTTTTGCAGCTGAGATTAATGTGGAGTAAAAAGGGACCTTTTTATTTAATGAATCTCAGGTTTAACAGGGCCTATGGATCTTCACTATTAAACTGTAGACAATGAATCATGTTCTCCATTAAAAAAAAATGTCTCCAGAAAAAATTGTAAAATGATATCCTTTTAGAGTTTTACTGAACTAGCCAGCATTATTTAACTCATGCATAACCACAATTAGTAGCCCTCTTCACCTTTTCTGATTAGTTATCCTTCAAAAGCAGTCTCAGTTAAGCTGTGAACGATGGCTTAAAGCTTGGTACCTGCTTTGGACAAGTCTCTTGGTCCAAGGTTCCACTGCACCCAAGTGCTACATGGCAAATTCTGTCCTTGTCAGAGATGTTATCCTGTTAGCCTAATGCAAGCCCAAAGGTCAAGGACTGCAGGTTTGATCCTTCTGTGCCCCTAATGTAGTGCCAGCTGATCTTGTCTTCTGCAGCTTTTCTTAGTCCAGATTTTTCATCTGATGCACTGAAATCTGCTTCTAGCCAGGCGGGGCCCTAACTTAGAAGAGCCTTGCCACCTACACAGGAAGAATAAAAACCTCCCCAACTTCTTAGGTTGTGATGAAGTTGAAACAGAAGCACCTATCTCAGCAAAAATAGAAGTGGATCCAAATTATATTTAAAGAACTAACATTTAAATAAATAAAAAGATTTATTTAGCTGCAGACCATTTTAACATCCAACACATGTAATTTTTAACTTCGAGTCAAATTCCCATTACCCTTACCCAGTACATACTAAATACTTTAAGGCTACTGCAGTTTTTAATCAAATCAAATTTTCATGTCGAACATTTTACAAGGTGCCTTCTCATGCTCAGTATCAATCTCAAGAGCAGAATGCTGCAATACCTACACAATCACTTTTCTCACTTTTGCAGTAACCCATAAGGAGCATCAAGAGCAACACCAGGGCTCCTCAAAGGACTACTAAAGCTTTTGGCTAAGAGCATCATCCAGGCACTCCCAGAATTCTGGCAGGCCTGTAGCCATTTCCCTGGGAAACCTGTTCCAGTGAGCATCTGAACTGCACTTAACTCTGCCAAGAATCAACTAAAGTTTTAAAGTTTTACCATTGTTATCCTCAGTATCAAAAGTGAGTGACAAAATCTTCTCATGAAGAAAACTGCATCAAGATCATGGTTTGTGGTTCCAGTTTGGTGTACATGATGCAGTTAGTCTGAACTCCTGTTTAAGAAATTGCCAGTAACAACATGCACTACAAAGTCTCATACTGGAAGGTCACCACCAAAGGAGTTTATTGGTAATTAAATGTACAATGTCTTTAGCATCGTGTACATCTTTACTTCTGACTTGATTCAGACTTTGATGTCGAAGCTCTCAAAGAAGAGAGCCGGCGCCTCTTGGCAATCTGCTCCTGGCGTTTCTCCTTGGCTTCCTGAAAGGCATGGAGTATGCAGATGTTACTTATCACACACTTTGAAACACCTACCAAGGAACAAACTAGGGAAAATGCAACCTGAAGGACTGGATTCTGTAAGTCAACAGAGCAAAATCATTTCCCTTCTAAAAGTCAGAAGAATTCTGCAAGTATCGAAACCAGCAGAGACCTGTGTCTTGCACAGGAAGCACACAAAACTTATAGTTAAGAAACTGATGTAGAACTCTCAACACACCACTGGTGCATCCTTCTGTTTCTGTCTGGAAGTCATGAGATTCAGGAAGCTCTGTGCTAAGTATTACAACTGTAATGCTCACAGTACTGCTTCAGCAGTCATTGCAGTTCTAGGATCGAGGGCAAATGCATGCTAACAAATACCTTCTTGCCAACTTATCCTCCATCAAGGTAACTGCTGAATCCCACTTCTCCACACAATCACTCAAACGTTTGGCCATCTTGAAGTTAAACCAAAATTCATTTGAACTAAAATAGCTATGGAAAAAAAATATCCTTGGAGGCCCTAACTGTTTATTTTCTTCAAAAAAAACTCTCAAATTTGTAGGCCTGGTTAATTTCTACTGCTCTGTGACTGGCAGAAACTGAAAAAATACTCAAAATCCCCCAACTGACCAGCTATGTTTATACTCACATTTGGGCACTTATATTCAAAATGAGCAGGTACAGAGCAGCTGTAGGCATACAGTCCAGTTTACCAAATCCCTTGATTCTGGGAGATGAGCTATATATACTCCATACAGCTGAGCTAGAACAGCAAACATACCTTCATCCTCTTGGCCAACAGCTTTGCGTACTCTGCAGCTTCCTCCTTGTTTTTCTGAGTGCGCTGCTTCTTCAGGGCAATACGCCTGCGCTTATGCTGCAGCACTCTAGGAGTCACCAGTCGCTGGATCTTGGGAGCCTTTGTTCTGGGTTTCTTGCCTAAAAATCATTACGAATCAGCAGAAGTGGCAGAGTACCTTCCAAAGAGGCCACAGCCCTCTTTGTATTACTGTTACAGTAATATTTAGCGTACTACATATTAGAACTATAGAGTTCAGTATTCTCACAGATTCTACAGGAAAAATGATCAATTATCATCAGATGCAGCATTAACAATAAACTGCCTTACTGCTCGTGATTTGTTATTAGAAATTAAGTGTGAATTCCTAGCTTCTCAGCAGGCCTGTCTCTTGTAACTCCTCCTAGACCCAGACTCTTTAGTAATAAAGGAATTCATTATACGGCTTCCAGAACAAGCCATAGTTTCCAGCATTAAAAGCCATGTACAATTTTACTTAGGTTTAACACTGTTTTATCCTAAAACCCAGATTTACAGTCCACAATGAGTAAACAAAACACACCACCACACACATCTGTAAAATAAAACTTTGCTAAGCAATCCTGACAGACTTTAGTAGTCACACACCAATCTGATGCCCACCAGGATCATATTCTTTTCCTGTTGTGTGTTCTTTTCCCCAACATTCACAGTACAAGTCTCACAATACAGTTGTAAAAAATTCGTGTTTTATCACCCCCATCAAAAGCAAAAAACCCCAAAATTAAAATTTTGCACTGCAAGAGAGGTAGGAAGCAAAGCCCTACCCTGCCAATAAGACCTCATTTCAGGCTGCGTGCCATAAGCGGGGGGGAGGAAATCTTGGCATCTTCTCTCCACACTGCCTTTTTTCCCCCACCATAAAAGTTTTAACAACATTCCAAATTGTATTTAACTTTCTCTTATTAACAACTACTTTTTGATTATTCTTAGAAACACTAGTAAGAATTACTCCAGATTTTATCAAACTTTTAAGAAAAAACCATGACAAAATGTGGCAGAGAGGTGAAGGAAATGAGACAACCAAGAAGCTCTACCTTCTTCCACAAGTTACAGCTGACAAAGCTTAAATATGAGTGTCAATTTCCTAGATGCACTACTAACTGTGTTTTATTCCATGCAGTAGGCTGGACACCTCAGCAATAATTACAGAAACACAAAGTACTGTTCCACTGGAGTTCTTACCCTCTTTGTTCAGAGGCTTCCTCACAACATACTGGCGAACGTCGTCTTCCTTAGAGAGATTGAACAGCTTGCGGATCCTGCTGGCCCTCTTGGGACCAAGACGACGGGGCACAGTTGTGTCAGTCAGCCCAGGAATGTCCTTTTCACCTTTGGGAAGATAAGTTTAAAACATGCCAATTACTACACTACTGAGCACCAGGTCCAGCAGCAAAACAGTAAGTTTAAAATACATAAGAATTCAAGATAATCTTTGGGGTTCACCTGTCAGTAGCACCATCCCAGCCACCCTTGGCTGCTTTGACATGATCAGATTGCTGGCAGCTACAAATGTTTTAGTGACCAGCTTTAGCATTATAAGAATGCAATGCTCAGAGGGACTCTCAGGACACATTCACACTCTGAAACTGGGACTAACCATTTCCATCCCACACAACTTACCAACTACTACCAAGCAGTCGCCTACATCTACCTGTTGGTTGTTTCATCCAGACTCTTACCCTTCTTCACTATGACTAAGTTCAGGACACTCAAGTTCGCATCAACGATGCATCCACGGACAGACTTGCGCTTTCTCTCGCCGGTTCTCCGGGGGCGATAGCAGGAGTGGCCCTTGCTGAGCAGAAGGCGGACACGTCCGTGCGTCAGCACACCCTGCTTCATGGGGAAGCCTTGCTTGTCGTTGCCACCGCTTATCCGGACAACGTATCCCTATGAAAATACAAACGCTCCCGAGTTACTCATGGCTTTAGCATCTCAAGAAGTAGAAGATACCACAACAGACTGCATCTAACAACGGAGCAGCACGTCCATGATTCAGCAGAAGTTGCTGTTACTGCTAGAACAAACAACTTTAACCAACAACTTTGGAACAGTTCTGCAATTTTACCTAAGAAATGTAATAAATATATCAGTATGCCAGGATTTACATTCAGTGTGATTCACATCCCTTTGAAGTTCTGATGGAAAGTAACAGCACATGTATCTTCCCATACATTAGCAGCAGTTTAAAAAAACAAACTCAATTTTGAACAGATTGGCAGTTTTATACTGCAGATTTAACTTGTACTGAATACTACGAGGCAGCATTGAAATGAAGAGCAATAAGCTACTGCGAAAGGCAGCAAGAAACTCTAAACCCAAGGCTTTAAAAACCAAAAGCCCCCCACTCAGATAAAGTACCAAAAGAGGCTAGCCTAACCAGTAAGTTCAGTACATATCTAGGAAGAAAAACTTTTAACTTGACTGCCAAATGCACACCACACAAGCACTATATCGTGACAAATGCATATTGGAGAAATTCTGTATTTTAAGCTCCTCAAATACAGCTCTTACACAACATTCTGCACTACTTACCTTCCACTCCTCACCAAGGGAATCAGCCAGCACCTCCGTGGCCATTCGTTTTTCATAAAACGTCCTGAGCTTGCGCTCATCGTCTACTTCAATGAGCTTCTGGCAGCCAGTAGCCGGAAAGAGATGTTGAGCTAAAAAAAAAAAAAAAAAAAAAAAAAAACTGGTTGAAACTTTCAAGCAAAGATTTTAACAAAAAAAAAAAATAGAAATTACGTGATGGTTTCTGCTTGGCATTTCAAAGCTGGAATTCCCCAGGTGCTTATACAAATGCTCACCAGAAAAACCTGTCACTACCACGCTTGGGAGAGCCAAGGCAGGGAGGGCTATGTTCGGCCACACTGGGCTGTACAACTCACTCAGTCGCACAGAAAACTGTCTATCGCACTCAGAGGTCGACCACAGAATGCGAGCAGCAGAAACCTGTGCATTCCTCTTCCTCCAAACCCCTCACAGCACACGCCGCATTAGACAGACGCGCGGGGAACAGCACCTGCTGCGAGGGATCACTTATGCTTCCTTGGGGCCGCTGCAGAGCCCAGGCTGCAGGGGTGCCTCACGAACAGCGCACACAGCACCTCCCCACCAGGCCCTACAGTCCACTGCACAGGCCTCTCACTCGCAAAAGCCCTTCCGAGGCAAGCGGCCGCGCCGGAAGCTCGGCGCTCCGCAACCCTGCAGCAGCCGAGTCCCGACTGAAGGAGTGGGGCCTGCCAGCAATCCACTCCCATCCGCCCCGCAGCTACGCTCCAGCCCGGCCGCCAGGGACCATCGGCCACCAACAGCGGCTCTGCAGGCAGCACCGGGGCTATTTACGGCGGGGGAGCCCGAGCCCCTCTACCCGAGCGCGGCCCCGGCCCCGCGCGGCCTCACCTTCATCCTACTCAAGCCTCGGCGCCGCGGGAAAAGGCCGCGCTTCCGCCCGCACTTCTTACATACACCCAGAAACTCTCGCGAGAGCAGAATCACCCGCGCGCCGCGTGACCGGGCTGCCCACTGGCGAGCGAGGCTCTTCCGGCGAGGGGCGTGGCCCAGAGGGGGGGGTCGGGGGCGTGGTCGGGGGCGTGGTCGGGGGCGTGGCCGAGCCCCGGCCCTCCCTCGCGCCCGGCTTCGGGCGATTGGCTCCGGCCTGGGGCAGGCCCGCGCCTGTCACTGGTTCCTTTGGCTGCCGCTGGACAGGGAGAACGCGTTCCTTAGGAACGGCCTGGGGAACAGCATGCAGGCGCTCGGGGGCTGAGAGCACTGGCACCTGGAAAAATCAGCGCCATCAGTACGCGACGCACCGGCTTTCAAGGGAAGGCTCGTTTTCCTGCGGCATGGGTGGCTCCCGCCGGGATGGGCGTCCCGGTTCGCGGCCGGCGCTGTGTCCAGCGCTTTTTGCGCACGGGAACAGGGGCGTGAGGGGGGCAGCCGCGCCTCTCCATCACACACGGCTGGAACTGACACTGTGTCCTGTGCCCAGTTCTGGCCTCCGCAGCACCAAAGAGACAAGCTGCTGTGGAGGGACACAAGGATGATCAGGGATCAAGGATGATCAGTCTCTCATGAGGAGAGACTCTGGGAGTTGGGCCTGTTTAGTCTGTACAAGACTGAGACGGGATCTCATTAATACACAGAAACATCTCCAGGTGGGTGTCAGGAGGATGGTGCCAGACAACTTTCAGTGGTGTCCGGTGGCACAGCTTAGAGTAATAATAGCCCTAAACTAAAACACAGGAAGAATTCTTAACATGAAGAATTTCTTTACACTGAGGGTGGCAGAGCACTGGAACAGCTGCCTGGGGAGGCCGGAGAGTCTCCCTCTCTGGAGACACTCAAAACCCACCTGGATGTGTGTGTCACCTGCTTTAGGTGACTCTGCCTTGCCAGAGAGGTTGGATTGGATGATCTCCAGAGGTCCATTCCACACGTAACAGTTCTGTGATTCTGCGTGAGTTATCTTTTATCGTACAAGGGAGGCGGGCGTGCTGCCCACGCCTGTGGAGCAGCTGGCTGCTCAAAGCCGCCGGGAAGCGGGGAACTGGCGCGCCCGGCTGCCCGGGACCTTCGGGACAGGCGCAGGGAACCCCAGCGGTGCGGGGCCGCGACCTTTGCCCGAGGAGGCCGGCCCGGGGCCGCCCCGCCCCGGCGCAGGCCGCGGGAGAGCGGCGGGGGCCGCGGTCACCGCCCCGCGGCGCCGCCGGGCAGGGCCGGGGCGGTGCTGGGCGGGCGCCATGGGCGCGCTGCTGCGGTGGGACCCGCTCCGGGCCGGCAGCTCGGAGGTGGACTGGTGCGAGGACAACTACACCATCGTGCCCGCCATCGCCGAGTTCTACAACACGGTGCGTGGCCGTGGCGGTGCCCGGCGGAGCGGGAGCGGCGGCCGCCTCGGAGCCGGGAGGGTGCGGGTGGGCGAGCGTGCGGCGGCGGGCAGGTCCTGGTACAGCCTGGGGCGCTCCTGCTACCTGCCAGCTCCGTCTCCTATGGGGTTTCCGTGGGATTGTAGCATTACCTTCTATGGCTGTCAACTTCTTTTCCTTCTCCGGTCGCTGGCATACCTAAAATTAAGGAATTTTTTACCTAGTTTTTCAGGTATAAAATGGGGAGGTTTACTAGTCATACTGCTACCGGTAAATAGAGTGCAGCAAGCCCTGTCCTCGTCTTTGTCGAGACTTTGCGGTGGCGAAGCACCGAATTTTTTGTGCTAGATTGCCCTGGTCTAGTTCTTATTTGCACAAACAGGTGTTAGTGCCTTGATGGACAAGCACGGCAGTGATGGGTCAAGATAGAAAATTGCCTTGGTGTTTGGAGGCAGAACTTGGTTTCTCCTAAATATGCTTAGCTCCAAGAAGGCAAAGCTTTCATGTAGAATTTGCCTTTAGGTTGCAGGATGAAGTCAGGAGTGTATTTTTGGAAGAGGAGGCGATATCTGTTTAAGAAAGCAACTGAAGAATGGAAGGAGAGGGAAGAGGAATTATAAAGCAATAATAATAATATTTTATTAATATATTATTATTATAGCTTTCTTCCAGTTAGTCATGGTTTACCCCCGAGTCCTCTCGTGCCTTTCCTATACTTACAGTTTCAGCTGCTGGGGAGAACTTATAAAAACAGTCACAGCAGCAGAACCAGACTGCCCTGTACCACACAGCTTAGAATGAGAGCAGTGCCTCTGACATCCTGTTGATGTAAAGAATGGCAGTGACAGATCCACTAGAGTAAAATAATCCATTGGGCCTTCGGGTAGTTTGCTCTTTCATGAAAATCACATGTCCAGGAGCAAACCTGCAAATGCTGTCTGTTTTTTGTTTTGTAGGAGCTAGACCTTCTGCTTTGTCTCTTTTATGCTTTAAAGTGGGCAGGGTATTTTTCCCAAATTGCATCCTTGTCTGAACTGTCTTTCTCTTTCAAGCCATGTTTCTTTGCCAACACATTGTGGAAGAAGGTGTCTGGCTTCCCCTGCTGGAGTTTGTATCACAGGAGGTTCTGCACATATTGAGCAAAGTAATTCCATGGTGCAGTGTATACATTGCTAACTTGGTTTTTTCTTGTACTTAGCTGCCAAAGTTCTAAAGATGGTGGCTGCTCTCTGCCACTGAAGAATTTTGAGGGGGTGTGAGGGAAACTGTCGGCTTTTCTTGTGTGTCTGATGTCACTGCAAGAACCAAAAACAAAGGCAGGAAAAGATATGGATAAACAAGTTATCGAAGCCAGCTATGCGGGGGGAGTGGGTATCCTTCTACCGTATGTGCTGGTTCAGTCTGGGGTAGAGTGAATTTTCCTCATAGGCACTGGTATGGGGTGATGATTTGTACTGGAAACAGTGTTGATAACTCAGGCATGTTTTCATTACTTCTGAGCAGGGCTTACTCAGGCCTTTTCTGTTCCTCACCTCCCCCAGTTAGCAAGTGGGCTGGGACGCAGAAAGCTATTGGAGGGGACACAGCTGTGACAGCTGATTCCAACTGACTCTGGATTTCCCAGGCTATATATCATCTTGATCAGCATGTAGAGCTGGAGGAAGAAGAAAACAGCTGGGACCTTTATGGTGGTGGCATTTTGTCTTCCCAAGTCACTGTTATATCTATGTGATGGGGCCTGTTTTTCTGGGAATGGAGAACACCTGCCTATCCATGGGGAGTGCTGAATGAATTCCCTATTTCACTTTGCTTGTGTGAACAGCTTATGTTTTTTCCCTGTTGACTGTTCTCATCTCAACCCCCACAAGTTTTCTCACATTTACCCTTCTGATCTTCTCTCCCATCCTGCTGTGGAGTGAGCAACCAGCTGGGCAGTGCTTAGTTGCAGGGTGGGATTAAATCACAACCCTGTAATGAGCTGATTAGCAGTGGTATAGAAGCTTGCCAAAATGCTAGAAACTGCAGTTGTGTCCAGATGAATAACTGAGGCTTCAGACAGGTGGACAGACACGGATGAAAGTTTGCCCTGAAGCTGTGTTGTAGCAGCTGTATACAAATCAGTAAGCTGTACACTGAAAGGGGAGGAGAAGAAGAGGCACTGTTGAGAGTAGTCATGTTTAGGCTCTGTTCAGTAATACCAAGTCATTGTTAGGGCTTGGTTTCTATATTAGCAGCTTCTGAATATTGAAACAGTGAATTGCAGTGGATTGATGAGGTTGTGCAGCTGCATCCTCAAAAAAACAGATGCTCACGGACAGTTAGGAAGTTTGGCCCTGCTCTAAAGAGTACCTTAGGCGGCATCTAAATTCTATTCCTTCTAGGGGGAGTTTTTTCTCCCTGGTTCAAACTCCCTTGAAGTTCCAGGAAGCACTCTTCAGCAGACCTGAATCTGGCATCTGGGTCATTAAGCCTTAGATTAAAACCTTGCTAATCCGCATTTTAAACTGCCATGGCTGAGGTTAGAGTTGTGATTGACGTCTCACGCAATATTCATGTAAGCACAAAACTGGAGCAGTTTATCTGAAATGTATTTTTATAAAAATTAATTATTTATTCTAGTAGGACTTAAACCAAAGCACTCAGCAGGATTAAATCGGTAGGAGAAATCTGTTCAGAGGCTTTGTATGAATTGATCAAACTAATTTTTAAAAACATACACAAGCTAGACTTAACATGATTTTTGTCTAGCTAAAGTGATTCAGGTCTTAAACTTTTTCAGTAAAGAAGCCACAAAGCACTCTGTAACTCAAATTGAAGGCATAGTTATAAAAAAGTGTATTTTTTTCTTTTTTTTTTCTTCTGAAATGAATAAAGTCATTTGTTCTGATGCACTGTAACCCTACTCCATAACAAATGCCTCCACATGATCAAAATAATTTTCTCTCTGAAGAGGTATTTACAAAATAAAAGATTGCTTGTGTTTTAAATACCTGAAAACAGTATTTTTTCCCTGTTGCTGGGAAAATCAGTATGTAGCAATTCAATAAGTTGCATTTAGTTGTGCTTGTAATTTCCATTTACGAAGGGAATTGCCATTTCTCCTTCTTCTGTTCCCTAGTGGCATGGAAGTAAAAGTTTTAAAAAGTTATGAGATAGTCTTAAGAGTGTGAGAGAATGCTTTTGCTCTCCCTACAGAATCTTTTTTTACCACAGTAGAGTTTTAGTGTGTGTGAATGTCATGTTTAGGTACCAAGATATGGAGAATACATACCCACCGATGTTGCTGGGAGCTACTTTAGTCCAGTTTTGCTTTCTGCTCAGAAAGACATGGTGCAGTGCTACAGTCCATTTGTGGAATACAACAGTGCAGTAGGTTTTTTTTGTGTTAGTTGAGTGCTGCAGCTGTTGTCTGGGAAATGTAATCAATAGTGACAAATACATGAGCTTTGGTAGGACTGCAGGAACCATACTGTGTCAAGACAGTGGCCAGATGTGAGTGAAGTTGCATGATCATGGTCTAAGCAAGCCCATTCCCTATGTCCTGAATTTCTGTAATATAATTAATTAGTTGAAAATTAAAACTAAAGGTCTAGAACTGTATGAAGCCAAAATAATGGACTGTTACTGAAGGGCTTGCCTGTTTTCCAGAACTGTAATATTTAATCATTGCCTTTTGCAGATGCTGAAGGAAGTCTGTACTACTGATGTAAATTTTTGCACTTATCATAACTATCAAAGTTTTTGAATTGTACATTAACAAGTCATGGAGGCCAGTTGTATACTAATATAAAAAATGCACATGCAGTTTGCTTTCTGAAGCCATACTTTCTGAAGCCATACTTTAATATTGAAATTTTTACTACTACAATTGTTTCAGCTTCTGAGATGTTAGGAAATCCTCCTGATGGCCACTGCAAAGAGTCCAAGTCATGCTCAGGCTCCAGTTTGCAAGGGATTTATTGCATTTGCAGACAGGACCTTAGCATGAGTGGGAGTTCATTGCCAGAGGAGCACTACTATAGCACAGAACTGCTCCCTTGTTGGCTAATCACTTGTATAAATCTACATTGCTACAGCTGTGGTAAATGGATCTAGCTGATCCTTTGTCATCTTGTTCCTAGGTGGAATAATGACTTTCTAGCCAAATTTTAATAGACTGTGATTGCTTGTTCTGATTTTTTTCATTAGTCAGTTTCAGCTGTAGAAATAGAAAAGTTTACTTCCAAACCACTTCGTTTATAAACACCTATTTTTGCACGCTGACACTTCCATTTGGCCTAACTCCATCTGAACGCCTTAAATGCACTCCCAGGCCCCCAGAGGACTCGTTCATATCCCATCATCCCTGCTGTCACTGTATATGCTTCCTGCCTGATTTGGAGTAGGGAAGTCTTCCTGTTCTTTGTATGTACTGGCACATCATGTGCTGGGATCCTGGTCCATGACTGTATTTCCAACTTTGCTCACAGTCTCTGCTGCATGGAGACTGGGTTTTTTTTTGTGAATGAAAGTTGGTCAGGTGAACCTGTTTCACTGAATGTGTAGGTTGCTTTACATGAGTTAAAACAACTTGATCTGCCTCTTAAAATCTGTTCTCAGACCATAGTAAGAGATTGACAACAGTTGCTGAATGAAAAAATTCCTATGTT
Source organism: Sitta carolinensis (assembly GCA_032173965.1). Taxonomy (NCBI): domain Eukaryota; kingdom Metazoa; phylum Chordata; class Aves; order Passeriformes; family Sittidae; genus Sitta; species Sitta carolinensis. The sequence goes on along the minus strand of CM063313.1, from coordinate 12,142,906 downwards.
ATTCATGAATTATTTCTCCACTAAATCTTCATTATTGTCGATACAATTTTGGAAGTCTTTGTAAAGAGACTCTTTTACTTGCCTCTGTAAAAGGCAATCTGTCCCAAAGGAATGTTCTTGACCCAGAGTTATTTTCTACATCAGCTTCAGAGGAGTGTTGTTTGGGGTGATTTTCTCTTGTGCTTAGGCTAAGAAGACAAACATGAGAAAGCTGGGGCTGGAGACTCTTCCTGTCCTTTGGCCCACTGTGAAGCAGCAATAGACTCTTTCATAGCTGCTCAGTTACTGTGCCATGTGGCCACAGCTGGCCCTCAGCACTGGAGCTCCTGGGAAGAACCAAGTGATCACTACTACAATGACAGTTCCTGCTAATTGTTAGTAAAGTGTTTTCAGTATTTACAGAATCACGCTTTAGGCTGTTTGTAAGCAAGAAAAAACAGAAAACGTCTTCCTTCAAATCATACGTATTAAATTTAAAAAAAAAAACCAACAAACCTAGCAGTGGTCTGAATTACAGCCTTTCCACCCTTCCTATAACTAGTTTTCAATCATGTTCTGTATTTGGAGAACCAACAGAAAAAATTGAAGTGTAAAAAGACTTAAAGCTCCAGGCTCTCTTTACCCTTCACAAAAAGGGTTCTAACTATTTTAGCCTAGTGTTGTGTTTCAGACCTTCCAGACAATAACTATTGCTCAATAAATTGACTTCCACAAACTTTGTCTAGCTCTTTCTAGTCCAAGTACTTCTAGTGCTTTTTCCCTGCTAGGCTTGATAGCCATTGAGAGGACAGGTCACTGGTCCTCAATAACTTGATCTTCTACACTTTCTGAATTGCCACAGTCTTGAATGTAGATTCTCAGTGAAACTCCTTTGGGAATTGACTTGAATTGTGACTAGCCACATTTTACATTGCCAGAAGTTTATATGCTGTTACTAATTTAATGACATTAAACAAAATGTTGCTTTTGCAAAAACAGCTCAGCATAGGCAGAAACAGGGGGTCAAAATTTGTTAAAGTGGAGCTTCACTGAATGACAAAATGTTATTATAGAAAGCCGGTGGATATTTAAGATTTGTTTGCTTGCTATTTTTGTGACTTTTGTGAGTTTCTATCTTTGTTTGTTTTTTTTTTTCCTAGATAAGCAATGTCTTGTTTTTCGTTTTACCACCCATATGTATGTGCTTGTTCCGTCAATATGCAATCTGCTTCAACAGTGGAATATATTTAATATGGATTCTTCTAGTCATGGTTGGTAAGTAAAGTTACTTCCAAACTCTTGTGTTTGCCAACTTGTGTGAACTGAGAGAGGACATCATTTTTTCCTGCTTGTACTTGACTGCTTTTTAAAACAAAGCAATCCTGGACATCTACAGAATTTGCTTGTACTTGCTTAAAGCCACAGCAGCAATAGTTTCTGGAGGGAAAATGGCTTTTGCAAACTGCGTTTGGTGGGAAATTTGACCATAGTTCTGTTCCCTTCCAATCCTTTCTTGCATGCTTTTTTTTTGTTTGTGTTTGGGTTTACTCTACAGCAACTCTACTCTTTGCTTAAATGAGCTGGAGTGCCAGTGCGACTCAAGAGAGGAATAGGGTTTTCATTGTACTGAGAAGGCCCAAAGACGCAGATGTGAGATCCTGAAGTTTCTTCGTTCCTGGAGGCACTTAAAGGGGATAATCAAAGCCCTCTGGGATAGTATGACACTTTCCACCTCTAAGTCTGTATCATGGAGTAGTCATCAGATGCTGCTTTTTCTCTTTGTCTTACCCATTCTTGTGCTATTGAGAAAATTCTAAAGCAGCAATTGGCATTTATTTCTATATAGTTTTGCTTTTTACTTTTCCACGTAATATTTCTTCATGCACATCTTTCCTAGTAGAAGCTGGCATTTTTAGATGCTACTTTTGTAATGTACTTTTGTAATGTACTTTTCTTCATGATTAACAAGGGTATGATGACTTGGATTGCCTCTTAGTAAAGTTGGTGTTTTTTATTACCTTTTCTAGACAAAATGGTAGCTACCATTTCCTGTGAAGTTCTGAGCATGAGCAGAATGTTTCAGTCTATTACGGTACTGCAGCTGTTCATAATACTGTCTCTTGATTCATTCTTCCAGGAATTGGATCTGTTTATTTTCATGCCACCCTCAGTTTCTTGGGCCAGATGCTGGATGAGCTGGCTATTCTCTGGGTTTTGATGTGTGCTCTTGCCATGTGGTTCCCTAGGAGATACCTGCCCAGAGTTTTTCGAAATGACAGGTAATTGTACAATGATACATGTACACTTTCATGTGTTTTGAAACTTCTTGTGCTAACATCTAGATCTGCACATAATGGCACCAAATTATCAGCCTTACCGATATCACTCTTATTTTTTCTTACTCCATTCTCTTCCAGTTGCTTGTATCTCATTCAGCCCATTTTGTTCATAATTCCTGAGTCAGCAGTTGCTGGTAGTGGGATTTGTGTCCTGTAACTTCAGATGGTTAGATGAGATAGATGACTTACCTCTGGAATTGTCTGTTCTTATTGATTCTAGGAAGACTTTTATGATGAGTAGTTTATCTAACTTAGAGTTAATGTAGGAGAAACCATCTTTCACTCTTCCTTTTAAATATCCTGAAGTGTATTTACAAGTGAACCTATGGAAGTTAGCTGAATGTTCTTCTGAATTTTTAAGACAGTGGTTAGGGAGGGTGTTTAGGTATTCAAAGGCTAAGTGTTTCTTTAGAAAACTATTGTTGTAAAGGGTTTTTTTCTTTCAGGTTTAAAAAAAATACATTATAGCCAGATTAAACCATTTGGTTGTGGTTTCCCCTCCCATAAAAACATTGTGTTGTTCTTTTACGCACTAAAGAAGTTGAGGTAATGGAGAAGCTTGAATTGCAGCATCAGTGTTGTTCTCTCTGATGATTGCTAAGACTGCTGCCTTTTGCCCTCTTATGCTGTTACTCTTTGCAGGAGTTTTTTGAGTTTGTTTGTTTGATTGTTGGAGGTTTTGTTCGTTCATGTGATGTTTTCTTGACCATGTGCCAGATTAGGAGTTGCTAATGCATGGAGAGTTTGGTGCCTAGACTGACCATACCTCAGAATAGCTTGCACTGGCTAGAGTATACCTTTAATTACTGTATAAAGCCTGTGTGCATAGCCTGCTTCTCTTCAACATCTTTATAAATGACTTGGACTTGGACACAGGACTGGAAGGAATACTAAGTAAGTTTGATGACCACACTAAATTGGGAGGAGCTGTTAAATCCCTTGAGGGCAGAGAGGCCTCCAAAAATGAGAACAATCACCAACCAGATGAAGTTCAACTAGGGAAAGTGCTGGATTCTAGGATGGGGCAACCCTGGATGTATGGACAGACTGGGGAATGAGATCCATAAGCAGTGCCATGGAAAGGCACCTGGGGGTCCTGGTCAGTGGCAAGCTGAACATGAGCCAGCAGTGCCTGGCAGCCAGGAGGGCCAACCCTGTCCTGGGGGGCACCAGGCACAGCGTGGCCAGCTGGGCAAGGGAGGGGATTGTCCTGCTCTGCTCTGAGCTGGGGCAGCCTCACCTCGAGTGCTGGGGGCTGCTTTGGACACTGCAGTATAAGAAAGACATGAAACTGTTAAAGAGCATCCAAAGGAGGGTAATGAGGATGGTGAAGTGACCTCAGCCACTTCTCATACAGCTTCCCTTCCTTTTGGAGCGGCTATGAGGAGTGGCTGAAGTCACTTGGTTTTTCAGTTTGGTGAAGAGATTGAAGGGAGACCTCACTGCACTCTTCAGTACCCTAAGGAGGAGAAGAGAAGGGACAGGAACCAGTCTCTTCTCTGTGGTGACCAGAGGGAATAGAGTGACAGGACCTGAGGGAATATCCTGAAGCTGAGTCAGGGGAGGTTTATGTTGGTTTATGTTATATCAGGAAATGTTTTTTCACCCCAGAGGATGGTTGGGCACTGGAACAGCTCCCCAGAGTGCTGGTCACAGCACCAGCCTGATAGTTCAAGAAGCATTTGGGCAGCAATCTCAGATGCATGGTGTGACTCTTGGGAATGGTGTTGAGCAGGGCTAGGAATTGATCCTGCTGTGTGCCTTCCAGCTCAGCATGTTCTATGATTCTATATGGTTTAATGGCTTTGTTACATTGGTGTAAATTTACTACTTCTGCATATTACAGTACAGTATGCATCATCAACTTAATGAGCTTTACAGGTGTCTTTTGGTTTATGGTGTGACTCTTAGATGTTCAGTTCAAGTGAAGAATTCAGAGTCCTAAATTTATGTCTAATTTATGTAAACCATGTGAATGAGCCCCAGAAGCCTAGAGGTTGCATTTTGTCAATTAGTGTCTTCTGATATTGCAGGGTAGATTCATAGTATGGACCAAGATGTTAAACTATTAGGTTGTAAATGAATAAGAACACTTTTGGGGTGAAATACCATTTCTGTTTAACTTTGTGTTAAACCTGTAAATACTGAGATGAAAGATACTATCATATCCTTCCACTTCCCAGAGAATGTGTCAAGACAGTTGCTTTTTAGGGAATATCTTGGTTCCTTTCTGAAGTATGCAGACACTCTGGGCAACAAACCTGTGCTGGTTTGAAGGCAACCCAGCAGAAGGAGTTAACACCACACAAATACGTTGCTAGGGGTTCCAAGTCAGAATTACAATTTAAGAGGAAAAATTTGCAATAAAGGCAATAGTACAAAACACTGTCTTAAACTGAAAGTCAGAATGTGACCAGACATCCTGTTGGTCAGGGTGGTGGCAGCAATCCCATTGGAATGATGGATGTGGTCTTGTCAAAGCAGTGATCCTGTAGAAAGGTCTGGTCCTACTCTGGAGGTCCAGTGGTTATTGAGAGCTCTTGTCCTCTGGGAATCCAGTGGTGGTGGTATCCTGGTGTCCCAAACACAGATTATATACAAGTAGGAATGTTAGGTACCTCCTCCCAGGGTGGGGCATCTCACAATGGGATGGTGTAATTCTATGACTCATTCTGTGGAGTCCTCGATGGCCCATGAGCTGAGATAGCACTGGTTTAGGCAGAGTGTGCATTGGGCAGCTGTTGCAAACAACTGACCATTTACAGTTCATCAGAAGGTGCTATAGGTGGTGATAGAATGCATGCCTTATATAGTAACCCAAGACAAAACCAAAACAGATTTGGTTAATACTTTTAAGTTTTTTGCTTTGCCTGACTTATCCTCTAGTATTATGTCTATCATGTACTCACAGCTGTACTGTTCACTTTCTTCATTCTCATCACACTTTGAACTTTCAATGTTGAAACGTTATTATCTATCATGTGATGTATTTATTCATTAAGACATTCATGTCAGAACAGAACTTCATTCTTAAGTAACTTGTGGCTTTCCAACAGAAAGAGCAACTTTAAATCAAATGGCAAATGGAATGAGCCTAGGTGACACTTGTGGCCATGGAATGCTACTGTACAAATATACTGAGACCCTACTTCAAACACAGAAGGCCATCCTTGGAGAAAAAGTGTTTTTAAAAGCTGTGGGCCAGTAGTTTAAAGGCAGCATGGTGATCCTCTTCCTGACATAGTACAGCCATAGTCTGGATGTGGGTTGTTTGAAGTGTAAACCTGAAGTTTAAACATATATTTAATTTAAACGTTGTCAGGCTGTCTACATGGGGCATGATTTAATATTTCATAGTGATTTCATATTTCCTAAGAATATACCAAATCTTAGTCTTATAAAAAAGTCTGGGAATTTCTCAGCTACTGTTGAATTTGATTAAGGAAATGTTCTAACTTAGTATGTAGGTTCCAGTATCTTTTTAGGCTGTAAAGAGATAAAGGAAAATAAAGCAGACTGTAACATAGCTGTAGAAGGTGGGCATTAACAATAAGAAAACATTCTAAAAATCCATTTTGAAAGCTTGAAGACAAGCATGAGACAGAACATTTTTGAGGAAGTGCAGTGCTGTGTGCAGAGGTAGACCTAAATTTTTTTTCAATTTTAAAATAATGTTGGAATTTCTGGGTTTAGTAATTAAAATTTTTTAATTAAAAGCAGTTTTTCTGCCCATATAAACTCTATTCAGGAGCCGATTTAAAGCTGCTGTGGGCATCCTGTCTGGAGTTACCACTTGCCTGGCCTTCATTAAGCCTGCCATTAACAACATCTCACTAATGACGCTGGGCGTTCCCTGTACGGCTTTGCTCATTGCTGAGTTGAAGAGGTAAGTACAATTCCCCTGAATGCAGGCAGCATTGCCTTCTTAGATCCTTAGGACACCGTGAAATGATACACTAGATCTGGCTTCAGTGCTTGTGACAGCAGATCAGACCACATGCAAAGAGCAAATCTAATATAAATGTCCATGACAGTTCAGACACTTTTGAAAAGGATTTCTTTTCCCTAGGACATTATAGTAGGTCTGATATTTTCTATGTTCTTGCAGCATACCTCTTCCTGCAACCTGATTTAACTCAAATTTATTTATTTATTGTGGAATTAGGGCCTGGGTTTTGCTTTATGGACAGCATTTTTTCTTTATAATGTGCATAAGGGTGAGGTGATGACATAGTTGCAGTCTGGATGCTAGTGGGAATGTGGAGTGAGGCCCAAGCATGTGGAAAGTGTTCCAACTCCCAGAGTTGTACTGTGAGTCTTGCATGACTTTGTCATCTAATATGAATAATTTGATAGAGTCAGAGTGACAAAGGTAAGGTCAATAACTACATTTTGGAGGATGGGTGTCAGTCAAGGCTGTAGAAATCATAAACCAGAATCCAAAGAGAGAAGAACCTGAGACCAATTTCCACATTTTAGAGAGTTCTTCTGTTAAAGTGGTACCAGCAGCTGTCCAGAGACTTTTTTTTTTTCATATCTTCACCCACTATGAAAAGGACCAGAGGAGTACTAGCATTTGAACTTGTCTTTTTTCACCTCTTCTCCAGTGTCTGAGAAGGATTTTACAACTTATGCTTCCTCTTATATATTGCATATGTCCATCAAAATGAGTTAGAACAAAATGTCCTCATTCTGATTGCATCTGTTAAAATAGAGATTTTTCTGTTTGCTACATTATCCTGATCTGCCACTACTATACAATGGAAGTCTTTACACTCTTTACAAAATGATGTTTTGTAAAGGTGTTTGTGACTCTTTTCTCTTAGACATCCTTCTGTGTATTTCTGTGGTTAAAGACATTTGAAAACAGCACACAAGTTAGTTGTGGATAAAGTCAGTAGCGGAACAATATTGGTGGTGTCTCGTTTTGATGTCAGCACAAAGAAAGTACTGATAGGGCAAAGGGACATCTGGTTCTGACACTGGATAATCTGTGAATTTTCTGTCAGTTCCATATCAGTTTTCCAGGTATGAGCTCCTGAGAAACTTGAAAGGACAAGTTGTTAGTGTCTCCTGAGTTTGAGTACTGTTGTTTCAAATCTAGGAATTGGTATGCCTACAGGTATTTGTTTTTTAAAACACTTTATGCAGGGTCATTGTCCTGGTTTGGGACAGATTTGGGAGGAAATCCAGCATCATAAAGTCATCCCAGGACAGTTATACTTTGCTAAAATGTCTGAAGTTTCCTGGTTTTTTTTTTTAGGGAGAAAATTAAGGACACAGACCTTCTTTTTCAAGTCGTGAATATAGAGGGACCAGAAGTGACAAAGGGCCCTCTCTGGTTTTGCATTGGGATAATACCACTGATATTTGTGGATGAATTCCTAAGTGTAAAAGGCAAATAAAAAGCTTTTATTTTAAGTTATGCTGATTCTTTTGAAATTTAAAGGGTTACATTCTTGTAAACTGAGAGGTAAGGAGTCATTTCATCCCCTTTTGCAGGGGGAAAATTAATCTAAGCCTTATTTGAAAGGCTTGCTATTTTTCTGCACTGTGCTGCAATAGCCAGGAGGGGACCTCACATCCAAGTCTGGAAGGCAGCAGTGGAATTTTTTTTTTGTGAAATAGATATTTGGGGAAGAAAGGAAAAGTTGCTTCTGTTCCATGCTGAAGTTTTTGATATTTTAGACCAAAACTCCTTGTTGTTATTCCTATTCTAGGTTGTGTCAATTTTGTACAGAATGCTGGGGAGTCAGAACCACCACGTTTTCAAACTTAAATTTTCTGCTTTGTTTTTCTTTGATGAGGAGACAATATTGTCTCAAAAGAGCATTACGTTCTAAGATGTGGACCTGATAAGGTAGAGTGTATGGTTGGGAAGTATTGTGGGTAGGAGGTGATCAAAAGAGCAAAAGGTAGTCAAGCATAGTCCAAGCCATTGAGATTATAATGTCATCGAGTTAGTAGCTATTTAGGGAATTGCTGTCAGGCATATAACTTCCCCCAAGTACAGATAGATGCTAGAATACTGTTACTTAGTTGACTTCTGAGCCTTGAGCAGTGAAGGTTTACCTTTGTTTCTGATCTGACCATTATTATTTGATTCTTCTACTAGAAATCTGACTGCGAAGGGAGACTTGCTTCATTATCACAGATTCCTTTATTCTCTTGACTAAAAGATTAAGCTAGTTAAAAGTTTAAAATGTTCCTTAGGATAGACAGGGAGATACCTGTGTAAAATTCAATCATTCAACATTGCACTGGTTTGAAGAGAAGCTGGAATGCTTTTTTGGGGTTTTCAAGACATTAAAAGATAATGATGCCCTAAGTGTGTATTTAAGTGTCCCTTAAATAGCATATGACTGGAGCTCACAAGTGTTTGCAGAAATGCTGGTAATTGAATAACTGGATTTCGCTAAACAGGGAACACTGTCCATTGTGTAGATGAAAGGGGAAATAGATGTGCAAGATTTGTGGGACCCAGTTGCTTTCAGAATAGGGTAGGATAGGATCAGGGCAGCATGAATGTGTCTGTTAGACTCTCAGCTTACGGGTTCTGTTGTAGTTCTTATCAGTGTCCATGTCTGTTGAGAAATGAAAGAGAGGCTACATGTCCAGGTGGTGTTTGCATTACATCTCTTCATTGTGGTAAAGGCAATGTTTTGTAGTCTCCTTCATCCTCAACAAGCATGTCCTCACCCCATCCAAAGCAGAGTTACTGCAGAAACTGAAGACTACATGATGGGTGATCTCAGAAAACCCAGGAGTATGACAGAGATCAGCAGGCTGTGCTCTTCTTGTGATCTTTCTGCCTTAAAGTAGTCCCTTGCAACATCTAGTTTTAAGTTTATAAAAGTGATTTGCAGTACGTGATGGTGGTACTGAGCAAACATGCCATTACAGTCTGTACCACTGCTATAGCTGATCTTGTATTGGGTAAGTAAGCCTTCAGTTTTCCTTTGCAGCCTTGAGTTCTTTGAACCATGCAGGTTAATTGCCTTTTCCTCTTGGTAGTCAAGTAATCAGGTCCTGACTAAAGGAGGTCTTAAATTTGAGGACTAACATCTTATATTAAATGGGATGCAGTTGCATGTGTTTATCTCCTTCAGACATTTCCAGGAAAGCCTCATATTCTCAATACACACACCCTTTCCTTTGTCAGAACACTCAAGTACTCATCTCAGTAGTCTAGTTTTATCCATCAAATAAACAAAACTGATTCATCTGCATATCTGCTTAGGTATATGGTTTAGTATGGTTTAGGAACAGTCGTTCCTAAAGGAATATAAATGCCACTGAGGAATTTAAATGCCATAGCATTAACAGAAGTCTTTATACAGTAAGAAATATAAGCAAATTTTAGCATTTAGTGCATTGCTGGTTATTAATGAACTGCATGTGTAATTAATCCCTAGTTACATACCTCCCTAAGTATAGGAATAGTTCGATGTTTGCCCACCCTTGGTACACTGGTATTTAAGACAGTACCCAAAACAGAGCTACTGATAAAAAGATTTGTTTTATTACCTCACGTCTTCCTCGCATCAGAACCAGACTTACTGTAAGTGAAGTTCAAATGTTAAGTACATTTATGGTGGAGTCATTTTAATGATATGTGTCTGCCATTGTTTTATAACTATTTATTTATGTTTTTCTCCTTAGGTGTGAAAACCTGCGTGTGTACAAACTGGGTCTCTTTTCAGGTCTTTGGTGGGCGCTGGCACTTTTCTGCTGGATCAGTGACAAAGTGTTTTGTGAGATCTGGTCCTCATTTAACTTTCCCTATTTGCACTGTGTATGGTGAGTGTTGTGTATAAAGTCCAGACTTTGATTCAAATGTGATCCAACCTCACCACATTACCCTTCTGTGCTGCTTGGTGGCCATTTCTGGTTAGTTCTAGTCGGAATTAATGGTAAGATTTTATAAGCCCAGAACAAGTCTTGTGCTATTCAGAGTGGTAGATTTAGGAGTCTCTTGGTCCTGATTGTATTCTTAAGCCACTACTTTCATTAATTGTAACTGAATTCCTTGCCATACTGGTTTCTAAAACCATAGCTGTGACTAGGAAAATTTAAACTGCCATTGATGATGTTGATCCTCATGATGAATGAAGATTAATGATTAATTAATGATGGTGAAGTGGAGGAGCAGTGAAGTGCTTTGATGCCTTTTCTCTTTTACCACCCAGCAAATCATTGTTACATATTTGAGGTAGCATAGCTCAGCATTTCTGCACAAACCTGAGAGGTGCAGAGAAGCCAAAAAGCTGGAGCCTGTTTAGACCAGGGATAAACTACAGTTTTGTAGTTTTCCTTGTTCTCTGTATTCTTTGTCTCCATGCAAAAGAAGAGAGCAATCCTGTGGGGCCCTTGTGAGAAGATGGTGAAGGACAAACTGATTTTAAAGTATGGTGATACAGTTGATTGCTTTACTGAATTTATGTTACTGATTCTTTTTTTCTTTCCTTTTTTCTTTTCTTTCTTGGTATGTGGGTGGCTATTCTCAGGCACGTTTTGATTTGTCTTGCGGCATATCTGGGATGTGTCTGCTTTGCTTACTTCGATGCTGCCTCTGAGATCCCTGAGCAGGGCCCTGTCATAAAGTTCTGGCCCAGTGAAAGGTGGGCATTCATTGGAGTTCCCTACGTCACTCTCCTCTGCGCACACAAAAAAACATCTGTGAAGATTACATGAAGTTGGAAGCCGTGGAATGGGGATGGATTTTCAACATACATTCCAGCACAGATAATATTTATATAATGAAAAATTATGAGTGTTGTATTTTCTCTTCTTCCTAAGATAGGCAGCACTTCAAATGTCATAGGAAGAGAAAGGAAATGTGTTCACTCCTCTCTGAAGAAGAGAGAGGAAGCAGGAACATGGGGGCACTTGAACACTAAAGTAACAAAATGGCTTCTTTGTTTTTTGTGCTGTGTTTTTGATGTAATATTTCTCTTGATAAAAGCTCTTTCAAATACCAGGGGTCAAGGAACAGTCTTTTTGTAGTAGATCACCTTTGGCTTCTTTTGTAGCTTTCTTTGTGAAAGAAGGCAGTCCAAGATGCCTCCATGCCATCCTGTGTCCTTCTTAGCTCTGATTTTGCTGCACTTAAACATGGCCACAAGAGTGTGCTCGAAGCCCGTGCTATTCCCTGGTGTGACACCAGGCTGTGCATCACTTTGGATCACAGAATACATGGTTGCTTCCCCAAGTACAACAGGAGATGGGGTCTGCAGCTGGATTACTCTGTAATTAGGCAGTGTAAATGCAGAAGGAGCTTACATATGTCCCTAAAACTAGGTAGGAATTAAAGGATTTTATTGTGTTTCCACTGTCCTGTGAATACTTGTATGCTGCATATTTCCTTCTTGCAGAAATGTCACAGAAATCCCTCTCTACCTCTTGAGACATGTTTGGTCTTGAATTTGGCATTGAAGTGCTCACACAAGTGTGAACGTTACCTTCAGTAAGATCTCAGGTCAGCACTGATTGACAGTGTGGTTAAAGTGTAAAAACTCCTAGGTGCCTAGTTGCACATCTAATTTGAGAGCTGACTTCTCACCAATGCATTGCAAAGTGATGTAAAAAATAGTCCAGTGCTCTGCTGGTTATACTTAGAGGAAAAAAGTAGAAAACTGCTTAAAAACCAAGCTGAAGACCTAGATTTCTGTGAGCAATGAGATGTGATATTGAGTCTTGCATTCTTGAAAATATTCTGATTTTCTGGGTTTTTTCAGTTCATTTTGTGAAAATAAGGGATGTCTAGGTCTGTTTAGTTTTCAGATTGTTGGTGCTGAGGTTCAGGAATAGCAGTAGTTCTTGCAAACAGTTAATACAAGGCCTGTTTAAAAAAATGGTTCAGAGTGCATGCATGTTTTTCAAGTATGAGCAATTGTAACTGCTAATAGCTGCAGTTTTGGAGAAAAAAGGGTCTGCTCACATTCCTCAGGACTCTAATACCAGAACTGTAAGCAAGATAAGGCTTTGAATGTACACTTTTGTTAATAAATGTTCTTTCCATTTTTAGTATTCAACCATGAAATATGATTTTCTCTTCTGCTCACATCTCATGTTGTACTTATTTTTTATCAATGCTTTATACAGTATAATCTTTATTAAAGTGGCTTTTAGCAAGAACTTTGGGCTGAATTAATTTTCAAGCATTTTAAAACCTTTAAAATTTTATATTAAAATTTATGTTTAGAAAGCAAGAAGTAAAGTGTATACTGATACTCTTCAAGCGATTTGTTAGTGGGAAATATGACTTTTTCATGAGACCTTCAAAATAGGTGAATAGACTATTTTCAGATGACTGCCAAATCATAAAAGCAGCACAAAACCTTTTTAATGGAACAGTACATATTTATACCTATTTATACCTACCTTATTCATACATACATACTTGCTAGTAAATTTGAAACCTCTTTTTTTTGATACGCAGTGATACAATTTTTGTATGAAACCTGTTTTAAAATTTTTTGTAGTGATGTTTGTTTCTCTTTGAAACACAGGTTTTTTTTCCTTTTCCTTCCTCTCCCCCTCATTATGAAATGGTCAGCTTCAAACACTTCTCAAGTATTAAAAGTTCTATTATTAGATCCTTATACAGATAGGATTGCTAGCTGGAACCCTGCTAAGTTTTCTGATGCCTAACATGGCCCCGCTTTGAGTAAGACTTTCTGATAGTGTTTGCTAAATTGTTATGTTATGGTAAGTAAGTTATTTTCAGTATTGCTTGGGAACCTAATAACTGCAGACGTAATGTACTATTCAAAATGACTGGAGCCTTTCTGCGTAATATTTTGCTTGAAAGCAACCTCAGACTCAAAAGGCTCTAGTTAATCTGCTGTTAGTTGCTGTCTTCTACTCTGCAGAATCTGACTGCTCACAAAGAAGTAATTTTGTAATTTAAAAAATCTCAGTAGGGCTTTCAGCTATTGAAGAAGTAAATTAATGCAGATAACAGGCCAAGAATCATCTGTATTTTTGTTATCTAATCTCTAGCCTTTTTACCCTTTGTGGGAGATTTTATGAACAAAGATCACTATGTGTTGTTCACAGCTTCACTGTAGAACTGGTTGGAGTTTTCCTCTGCAGCAGCAGCTCACAATTTTAGATTTAGCTATTACACTTTACATTAAATTAGTATTAACTTATATAACTGAAAATAGCTACACTTACTTAAAAAATAAAAAAAAAATATGCATTTTTTTACAATTCACAGTTTTACAGATTGCACCTACACAATAATATTAGCACTGAAAGAAGTATATGATTGGCATATAGAAGGGTTTGTGCACCAGATCATACAGATTGGTAGAGTATGCACAAGGAGCTGTATTACATTGCAGTATAAAGTGATTTATATGCACCTGCAGGTTTTAAAGCCCCAGAATGCTTTCTTTCCCTGATGGCCAGAAATTAGTTAGTTCCTAATGTTTAGGTTCAGTTAGTATTTTAGTCTGTTTAGTGGGATGCTAAACAATATGTTTTGTTGAGCATATTGTAAATATTGACATGTGATATCCATCATTCCTTTAGTGTTTAACTTCAGGTTTTTTGAGAAAGGATGATTAGTTTTCAGTGGTAGCAAATGCCCAATTCACAGTCATTAACAACTCAAAAAGGAGTGTAAGGAGTAGTGTAGGGTTGGGGGTTTCTTTTGTCTCCATTTAAGTCTGTATGCTAAATGTTTGTGGAAAACATGTAATACTTTGCACCATTAAACTGTATTTGGAGTAAATATTGTTTGCTTTTTCATACAATCATACTTATGGAGAAGAATGCAGCTGCCAGTATAATGTCTTGAACTATAATTTTTTCTTTACACCGTTATCAGCAATTCTGTCTGAGGAGGAGGGAGACTACATTAGATAGAAGACCATTAATTAGTGAGATAGTGATTACTTTGCATATAAAACTGGCATTGAACAAATATTTGAAAACTGCAAGCCTGTGAATCAAGAAAGAAAAGTATCAAGAAATGGTTAAAAATGAGTATTTCCACAAATAGACAAAACTGGGTCAGATTGAGTACATCTGGGAGAACAAAGTGGGGATCTTCAGTGTGTGTTATCTAAGACTGTGTTTCCAACTTAAGGGAGTGAGATCATGGCTATATAGTAGCCTTGCACCTGCCCTTCCCATCCCGCTTTCCTTTTACCATGGTTCTTCTCACTTCTTGTAAAAGACCATTTTTGAGACATTCATGGATCCTCATAAGCAATTATAATCAAGCTGGAAATAGCTGTTGTGTGAAAACATAGTTATAATTCAAGAATGTTACTCAGAATTAATGTCTGTAGCTGCTAAAAATTCAAATACAGCTGGTGGGTTGGCTCATTGTTGTTGTATTGTTGTGTCACTCAATCTGCTCTTATCTGGAATTTATGGACATGGTTTCCCATGGAAACGAGAGGAGCATCATCATACTACTGCATTTCTCTGATAGCTTCAGAACTCCATGCTTATTTTGTCCAAATCTGACAGAGGTTAGAGCCTTGGAGGTAATCTTTTACAAACTATGCAAAAGATGGTCAGGTAGAAAAGCTAGGCCTTTGATTCAAGCTATTGTTAAAACAATAGAGAACTTAACCAGGAAGGAAATCAAAGCAGAGTTCAGGTTCTGGATTCACTTTGCATGTGGTTTGTACCAGCTACGGTATCCAGAGCTCCTTACACATGTGTCCTGGGTTGATGCTGAATTGTATCTCCATTTGTCTGTTTAAATCAAAAATAAGTTCTGCACCTTCAAAACTGGATCTGAGAGTGAAGGAGAAGTGGTGAAATGTCTGAGGTGGTTGTTTTCAAAACATCAAGAGAAGAGTTTTCAGCTTTCCCTCACACAGCCTCTGTTGTCTGCAGTGCTGACGGTGGGAGAGAGCTCTCCGTTGCTTTTTGTTAGTTTTTGGCTAGCCGAGGCAGAGAAGTTCTCTGGACTGTGAGAGGTTTTTTTTCCTTTTTCCTTGGAACTGTTTGAACCTGCTGTGGACTAAACCCAGAAGAGCACTGAGAGCTCAGACCTGTGTCCCCCAAGCCTGGCCTGTGCCCGGCATTTCCCAGTGCCAGGGACTGACAAAGACTGAGTGAGCCGAGCTGCACCCACGGCAGAGACTGGCTGGATTCGGCATCTCTGCAGAGTGGTGGGAGGTTTTTGTTCTTTGGTATTCATTTGTTGTGCTTTGCCTGTTAAATAAACACATTTTTTCCATTTTCCTCTAAGGGAAATCTTTCCTGAACCAGTTGGGGGAGGGGCCGTTTGGATTTGCTTTCTGAAGGGACCCATTGGAGGTTTCTTCCCAAACTTGCCTTAAACCATGACAACATGGAAGGAGTTCCACATGCTTCTGTCCCTGAGATAGAGGAATTACTTCCTTTTGTAACACAGAGATCAACATTTTGCTCCAAACTTACAAGGCAGAAACTCCCTCGACAGGTTGGTTGGCAATGTCTTGTATTCCTGTACTCCAGGCTGTCAGTTAAACACAGCAAAAGGTGAGAAAGACTGCAGTTTGAAGGAGGTGATTTCCATGCTTGAGTTCCACAAACTCAGGAACCATAAAAACCTGTTTGTAAACTTCCAGCATGTAATTAGGAGGCGAGTAGGTGTTGGTTAAAAAAAAATTGTGTCTACCTAATTTAGTTTTCTTCTACAACAGGATATTTGCTGTCCCTATGGCTATAGAAGAAACTGTATTATTAGATTTTGACACATAAGCATTCTAGCATCGTTTGACAAGACATTATTATAAATGTGCTAGAAAATCTGTTTTTGAAAGAAGTTCTGTCTGTAGATTTGTGTTTGGTTAGCTGTTCCTGAGCTGTCCTAGGTGATCATTATAAAATCAGGTGTAAAGTGGCCCTCAGCAGAAAGCCCTTCTTGGGTCACCTTCTGTTTAATTGCTCAGCAGTGCCCAGATAAAAGTTACTGATAAAATCTGGGAAGATTTGTGGATACACTGAGAAAGAAGTCTAAACTCTAAAGGTAGTTGACTGAATTGTAAAAAAAACCAACAAAATTGAATAAGAACAATATATTAAACCTATGTTGTTATTATTGACAATGCTGAACGCAGAATAACTAAGAAAGAAGTTCTTAGTACAAGAACTGAAGAATTAGTGTGGATCAGGAGCCAAATATAATAGAATAAGATATCACCTCATTGAAAAGAAAAAAATAAAATCATACTGAAAAAATCCTGTAAGACAGGAAGAAATTCTTTCCTTCAGAGACTACCCATGAGGATTACCAGCAGCTGGAAAAAACAACAGGCATGTACAGAGAAAGAGACTTAGCCTTAAAAGACAGTGTGAGATAGATATCAACATGATGCAACTATGTAGAAGGAAGTGTGCAAAGATTCAAGGCATTAGGAGCGCGTAGGTGCAGGAAACACAGGAGTAGACTGTGGAGGGTTGGTATCTCTATCTCTGCATGAAGATAGATATTTAAGGAGCAATTGAAGCTGTAGGAATTTGTATAGGACATGGACACTGATCCTGCCTTGGGAGAGGGATATGGAGGAGTTGGTTGGACTCAGACACTGATTTTTTTTTTTTCCTAGTCTTGCTGTGCATATGGGCTGGACAGAATGAGTTGTGGGCAGAGGTAGAGATGAGGTGGCCTGATTGCACTGGCAGAGAAATACCACCTGTACTTAAGAGCATAATTGGGGCTATTACTGTAAAGTAATTGTCATTGAAAATTCTTAGGTTAGAAAAAATCCAGGAACATAAAGGTCAAGCCATGATCATGGTTATGGGAAATCTGTGACACTGACACTTTACAAAAATCAGTCTGTTTGGAGAGCACAGGATAGACAAAATCACACAGAATATTCTGACTAGGAAAGGACAAGTATCGAGTCCAACTCTTAAACAAATGGTTTGTATGGGGATCAAACCCTAGACCATAGTGTTACCAGCACTATGATCTAACCAACTGAGCTGATTTTAAAAAATGGAAAGACCCACACAGCAGTGGATACACTGACATCAGATGGGACTCACCTTTCTCAGCTAAGGAGGAGAGTCTGGGACCTAGCAGGGCTAACTGACAGAGCTTTAAACTAGATGGTAGGGGAGGGGGACAATGTCAGTCTTGTCCCTGGCAAGCTGTAGAATAAGAGGCAAAAGTTAGAGGGACAGGGTGCTGGCAAGGGCCCTCAGAGTCTGACCTGTGCTGGAGCACATCTGCAGTCTTAGAGAGATGGTCCAGAGACCACTGAGATTAGAGGAATCAACAGAGAAACACCAGGGAAATATCTCAAAAGAATTAAGGGGAGCACTTCTAGGAAGATGGCACTGCTGACAGCCCAGGTGATGTGCCTTTACACCAGCCTCACAGCATGGGCAATAAGCAGGAGCTGGAAGCCACTGTGCTGTTAGAAAGTTATGACCTTGTTGCCATTACTTAAACTTAGTGGGATGAATTCCATGACTAGAGTGCAGCTGTGGATGGCTACAGGCTGTTGAGAAGGTACAGGGCAGAAGGAGTGGCAGAGGGGTTTCCCTCTGCATCAGCAGGTGGATTGAGTGTGAAGAGTTGTCTCTCAAGAAGAGGCATGGCCAGGCTCGACTTCGGATCAGTTGCGTTATTTTGCATTGCATACAGTGCTCTGGTGTAGCATCTGGGGAGTCCTCTGGGGGGCCTTTGATGGGCCATGACACCCCCTTAGCTGCCCCTCACCTGAATGTCACATGGATGTGACTTTCCTGAAGTGGCGAGGTCTGTGCAGAGCTAGGATGCACAGTGGAGGATGGGTATTCACTGCCTCTGACCAGAGGTTTTCACATGCACCCAAAACCCTCCTTCTCCCATTTGGTGGGGTGTCCGTGCAAACCTGGCAACAGATTAGCCTGGAGCTATGGCCTCCACCCTGAAACTGCTGAGCTTGGTGCTTTTGTGAATGCAGTTTCCTAGGACTGAGATACTCTGAACAATAGAGTCACCTTTCTTAGCTTTAATAGCCTATGGCAGTTTAACTGACAGTTCAAGGTTTCAGTTAGGAGACCCATTCAGGGTGAGCTTTGGAGGTGCATACAGTTTTGCCATAATGGGCAAATCTTTATGACAATGTTTGAGTCATGAATTATAACATTTCAGTCTCTAACACCCACCTGGAGTTCTGTGTCCAGCTCTTGGGTCCTCAGCACAGGAGGGACATGAACCTGTTGGAGAATGTCCAGAGAAGGTCAACAAGTTGAACAGAGGGATGGAGCACCTCTCATTATGAGGAAATCCTGAGGGTATTGGGATTGTTTGGCCTGGAGAAAAGAAGGCTTTTGGGTGACATAATTC
This sequence comes from Sitta carolinensis, assembly GCA_032173965.1. Lineage (NCBI taxonomy): Eukaryota > Metazoa > Chordata > Aves > Passeriformes > Sittidae > Sitta > Sitta carolinensis. The sequence goes on along the minus strand of CM063313.1, from coordinate 12,124,288 downwards.
TGGCCTACCTAAAGGGAACTTAAAAGAAAGACGTAAAAAGACTATTTACAATGTAGTAACAGGATGTTACTACATTGTAACATGTAGTGACAGGACAAGGGGGAATGAATTGAAAAAGGAGACTTAGCATAGATGTTAGGAAGAAATTCATTACTCTGAGGGTAGTTTGACACTGGGACTGGTTTCCCAGAGAAGCTGTAGATGCCCCATCTCTGGAAGTGTTCAAGACCAGACTGGACTGGGCTCTGAGCAACCTGGTCTAGTGAAAGGTGTCCCTCTCCAGGGCAGAGAGGCTGGAACTAGGAGATCTTTAAGGGGCCTTCCAACCCTAGCCATTCTATGAATCTATGATTCTCTAAAGCTTCTTACAAAACATTTTGAGTAGTGCGGTTCTGTCTCGATTCCCATTATCTCAAGTATCTTTATGTCAGGGCTCCCACCTCAATGCCAAAGTTAAGTACAGCACTTTATCATGTTGCAAGAGTTCTTGTAAAGTCAGTGTTGTGTTTTGATATTGGCAAAACACCAGGTACCCATGAAAGTTGTTCACCCTTTTTAGTTGGGCAGAGGAGAGGGGAAAAAGATTAATGAAGGGCTCTTGAGTTGAGGTAAGGATTAGGAGAAAAAACACTCTAAGGGCAAAACAGGTTCAAATTCATACGTATAAAGTATATTTATTATTAACAGAGTCAGAGGAGATTAATGAGAAGTGAAATAAGCCTTTAAAACACCTTTTTTCCCCAATTCCCTCCCTCTTTCCTACCAACAGTGCAGGGAGACAGGGTGTGGTGGTTTTGGACAGTTCGTCACTCAAAGCCTTTTCTACGTGATGAGGGAGAGAAGTCTTTGCTATGCTATGCTGTGGGGTTCCTCCCACAGGGAAACAGTCTTCTCAAAATTGTGGTGTGGGTTACTTGTCCGTGGGGTGCAGTCCTCAAACAATAGGCTGCTCTAGTTTGGAAGCAAGGGCCCTCTATCTCTGTAAGCAGGTGTTCTCTCTCTCTTTGTGTCTCACACTAGACCATGGCTTTCTCTAACATCCACCTGCTCCATCATGAGCACATTTCTCACTGGCTCGAGTGGATCCCTCATGGACTTTGTGCATTACAAGGGGACAGTTTGTTTTACCATGGTCCTCACCACAGCTTGCAGAGGAATCTTGGCTCCAAGCACCTCCTCCTCCTCCTCTTTCTTTTCCACTGAGCTTGGTTTCTCATGTTGTTTTCTCTCACATGTCCTCACTTCCCCCTTTTCTCTGACTAGAAGAAAAAACTGCTGCTTATAGGCACCGTTGTCAACAAGTTCCACTAATTGAAAGATTCTTGCAAGATCCTGCAGTGATTTTGTCTAGATTGATTTTGTCTAGGTTTTGCATCCGGGAATTGCTTGTCCTGCTTCTGCTGCTGGCCAGGTGGCCCCGCTGCCATTGCGCAGGCAGTGGTGGCTGCCACGGCACTGGTGCTGTTTGACACCTCTCTTCCTGCAGGGCACTGAGAGGGGCAAGCCGCCACCCCTGCCCTCTTTGCCCACAGTGTGGTTGGCTGGGGGCAGCCAGGCAGGCAAAGAGAAGCCACAGGCCAAGCCAAGAGGGCGGTGGCTGTGTCAGCGCATTGCCACACACTGCACCGGAGATGGTTCACAGGGGTGGCAAAATGCTGTGCCTGCACTGGTTTGATTTTCTTCTTAAATATGTCATCACAGAGGTGTTACCAGCCTCTCTAACTGGGACAGCAGCGTGTCCATCTTCAGAGCCATCAGAGATTACTCTCTTGGACATGGTGGAAGCTTCTAGCAGCTTCTCGCAGAAGCCACCCCTGAGGCCCTCTCTGCTACCAAAAACTAGGCTGTGCAAAACCAACAAAGTCAGTCTATAAAACTTGTTTTTCATGGATCCTTTAGAGTATATGAGACATTCTTAGAATTACAAAATGATCAGTTTAATAAATACTAAAGAAGGAAAATATCAACAACCTACAAAAACGGAACAAAATTCTAAAGCAGTTGTTTTGATTCTCATATTCTCATGTAACTTTGTGTTGTAGTTTGGAAAAAAATGAGTTTTTTTGAACTTCAGTGGTCAAACCAATGAGTGCTCAGGTTTAAAGACTGGCACCTGGTGTGGCCACTGAGGACAAGGATCCGCCTCTGAGAACACAAGGGGTTAAAAGCAGAGGGCTCCCCGGAAAGCTCTCTCTTGGTTCCGGTCCCTGAGGACGGACGGATCTCCCCTGCCCAGCGGCTGGCTGGGCGGGGGAGGGGAAGCCATACGGCCTGGGTGAGGTAGGCTGGAACCTTGGGCACAGAGGGGGAGAGGAAAATCCTGCAGGATGGAAGGGTGGAGAGAGTATAAGAACCTTGAGAGGCATCAGACAGCCTTCTTTTCCCTTCCCCCCCCCCCCCCCCCCCCCCCTTCCCCCGAGAGAGAGAGAAAACTAAAAAACCGTTGTCTGTGATCTCCGTCACCTTGAAATTTGATATCAACAACTAGACAGCACGGCCGAAGGAGTATGGGGGGGTGGCGCGAGAAGAGTGCCCAACAGCAAAGATACCGTGAGAGTTCTGGGGAAACAAAGCCCAAGATTTTAACCCTTTTCGTAAATGATAGAAACTTTATAAATGCTAATTTTCCTGAATTTGAAGAAGAAAAATAGAAAGAACTAAGTAAAGATGATGAAAGTTTGTGCAAGTAGAAGATTGTCAGAGAATGCTGAAAAGAATCCTAGGTGGGAGGAAATGATAGAGTGGCCTTTAACTGGACTCTTTTGTATAGCCATGGACGGACTCATTTCTTTTCTGTAACATAGAAGCTGTATCTGGGGAGAGGCATTGGCTTAGAGCCAAGAGTGGACAGTAGTGTGAACAGAGATAAGAGGAAGAGCTCTGTTCTCAAGGCCCCTCGGCCCCAGGGGGTAATACTGGGGGGGACTGGTGTCCCAAAATTTGAGAAGCTGTCGTTTCTTGGAACTAACCAAAGCATCTTTAAAAAGAAAAACCCTAGAAGCAACTCTGGTCCATGCACAGTAGTGAGAGCACTGGACATGGAGGAAGAAGCCACGATGTGGTGTAAGGAAGACTCCTATCTCTCCTCAATGAACTGAGTACTGATTATCGGAAGAGTGGTAATAGACTAAAGATTAATTATCTAAAAGGTGGTAACGTGATGGGGAATTTTCAGTTTGTTTTGTTGGGTTGAGAACTGGTGGGGGGGGGAGGAAGAGTGTTTTTTTTAAGTTTCCATGTTCTTCTGTATGTGTCTTCTTTGCCTATTATAAGTAATAAAGTTTTTTCTTTTGCTTTCTAAATTAGAAACTGTTTTGCTCTGTTTTTGGTCACATCTCACAACAGATACCAGAGACAGTATAACATTATAGGGGCACTGGCCTTGTGCCAACGTCAAACCTTTAACACTTTGGTATCAATGAAGAACATGGAGAGCTCAAAGCATATAAAAGGTTTGGAAGTGTTCTCTGGATGACTTTCATGAGACTGGATGAAAGGTAAAATATATTTTGATCAAAAAAGTGCAGTGTGGTGCAGTATGGTCACAACATGAACAATTCAAGTATTGAAAGACAGCAGCAGCAACCACACTGGTACAAAATGAAAGCAAAAGCACTTGGATAAAAATATACGTTTAATGAAAAAAAGTTATTTGAAAACACTACAAACACTCAATATTTACCTAGTTTGCTGTGGGACTTCACTCTGTTTGTAATGTATCATTTGTGATCATGTTGTGTCAGGTACTCTTTCTCCATGAAAAATGAAGTTACAAGCCCTTGCAGATGTTAGTTTACAGTGATAAGTGAGTGACATGATCTTGAAAAAAGTTGTTTTCTGAGAGAAAGAAAAAAAGAGTGCATATTTGAACAATGAACCAGAGGGCAAAATCTGCACAAGGCTAAATAATGTGTTTGTATAGAAGTGATTAATGACTACTAGGAGAAATTACTTAACAGCTGGGATGCAAGACAAGTGCCTTACTAGACATTTGGGGGGGGGGGGGGGAGGGGCAGAGCAGAAAGGGCTGTAATGGAAGTGACTATCTGTTCAGGGAAGATGTTCTGCTGACAAGTTGCCCGTGAGAGAAGCGTGAAGGAAACCATGAATGATGGCCTTACTGTTAGGCAGGAGGGGAAAAGTCAGTTTGTTGTTCAAAAATTCCAGTGCTGCAGTAGCCACATTTTCCCTTTGTTCCAGTCATACAAGCAGAAGGGACCAGTGGACAAACAGACTGCAAGGCTTACTACCAGCACATTTGTGCAGTACGAGGATGAAGGATATCGTAGGGGATGGCTTCCTGCTGGTCCTGCACTCACATGTCTGGCTGAGTCAGGGCTTTTATGGTGCACTAGTCCCCTGGGTAATGTGCTAGCTAGTTTGCCGCCTTTGTGAACCACAGTGAAAGGGATGGATCAGGCAAAGGGTGAGAAGATGCTAACTTAGGCTTGCCTTCAGAATTTAGCTGTAAAAGAAACTCCAAAACCAAGCAACCAAAAAATACAAACCACAAAAACCAAAGAAACCAAAACCAAAACAAAGAAAAAAAAACCCCCAAAATCCCAAACTCAACCCCTGCCAAAAAACAAACAAAAAAACAACCATGGCAGAAGTCACTCAATATATTAGTGATGCCTATTATATCTTCCTGTAGAAACAGAGAGGTGTAATCACAACATGACTTTTACTAATCCACTTCTGTCATCTGAATATATCCTGATCCTGAAAAATGAAGTATATAATTTGGAATATTTTTGTAGTACTATTATAGTATTTGAAATAAATAAAGAGGTGGTAATGCAAAGAAAAGTTTAATTTGAAGGTTGGACTGAAGCAATCTGGTTCTAAATTCTGCATTAGTTTCATAAATGGGATGGTTTATCTTGGTCACTCTAAACTCTTTGCAGTTATTAGGGCCACTGGAATAATGAAATGTAAACCCTCTGAGCAGAATCATAACCTGTCCTGCACTGCTCTCTGCCCCTCATTATATGGACTGGATTTAGCACTTCTGCCTTTTTCCAGAAATCTTTAGCTTTGTTACTTGTGATGCTGTTTTACCATGTCTCAAATTCTCTCTCTAGATTCTGTAACTTGTGGTTTTCCGGGTAGTCATGAAGCTGCAGTGTTATGAAGAGCTGCTGAATTGATTTTTGTGCTAAGGTGCTGTCCAACCTTTGAAAGTCAATGTAAATCCTTCCTCTAGCAGTGCATGATCAGTTTCCAATGCCTTTAAAGACATACCACAATAGGACTGCTGTGGCATATTCATATATATGAATATATATGTTTGTGTGAATCCCATTAAATGCGACTGTAACCATATCCCATACTGCAGAGACTTGCTGATATGCTGCCATCCAACTCTGCTTTCAGGTGATTAGGGAAATTCCAGTTAAAGTCAGTGACACTCTCCTATATCTCAGACATCTGAGGACCAGGTATGAAGTCAAACCAATCAGGCTCTATTGTGAGTCTTTCCCCAAAATCATGAAGTCAAAAACTATACTATTTTAAACTTAGGCAAAAAAAACCTTTTTCTGGAATTAGCTTACATACTCATGCAATGTTTCCATTCCTTGTTTTAAATAGGAGCTACACCTTCTTGCCTAAAGTCAACAGTTCGTGTTGCTTCTATGGAACCAGACATCACAATCCGTATGCAAAATTGAGGCCTACCAACAAGAAGTCAGGGTGACTGTCCTTCACCTATTCAGGAGAATGAATGAAGAAGCCAGAGCTTCTCTTGCTTGTGTCTCCTGGTCTCTGAACTGTAGCATGACATCAATTTATGGATACTGCATATTTCTTTTCACACTGTAGTGCTGTACCCTTATCAAACTAAGGTGTCTTTATAAAGAGTCTTCTCTTGAAGACAAAAATCCTTGCACTGGGTGTCTGTCACAGGAAGTCTGTTCAGTTGAGATCGTGAGGAGCAAACTGGCTCATGTCTTCTGCACAGGCACAAGGGAGGGGAAGAGGGTTAATTGTGGTTATGAATATTGAGTTGGTTAAGCTGTTTTTCCTCTAGCGGTCTCTCCCTGTTAACCCCCTCAATGGGTTTGTTTATCCCTGGCTGGACACACCCTGTCCCAATGGTACCTGTCCCCAGATGGGAACACCCCCAGGAAGACTCAGGTTAAAAGCTTGGACTTTGGGATCCTGCTGTCTCTTTTGCACCTCCTTGAGAAGAATAAACATCTCTGCAAATGTGCCTTTTTGGACCTTTACTTCAAACCTCAACACTGAAGGGTCAGGAACCTAGAAGGTAGAAAGCCTCTTTGGAAACTGAGTTCAGCCTGAGAACGGCTGACCCTGACTGCACAGTCAGGGGACAAGGCTGGCCGGGCCACCCGGGCCAGTAGCGACAGTTAATGACACTGCAACATCTCATAGAGCAGGACATGAAGCATCCACCAAAGGCAAGGCTACATCCGCCATCTGCCTGACACTTGCTTCTTACTTCATGCTCTGTGTTAATTTTGTGTCCCTTCCTGAATTGCGATGACAGCACTATGTCTTACCACTGAGGGAAAGGGATAAATAGCCTGGGGAGGGAAGAAGCCTGGTGCGCCAGAAAATAGCTGCAATGTGCATTGCCAATACGAGTTTTAGCTTGACTGCAGAAAGGAAGAAACAGTACAAGGAAGAAAATGCATAGGAAAGGAAAACTCACGGTATCATAAGTAATGTTGGTGAGCACTTTCATGGTGTTTTGCAATCACAAACCACATGGCACAGCAGCTTTGTCTTTGGCTTTACTGCTTGGTAGTTTTTCTTCAAATCTTCCCTTGCTAAGTTACCTATTTTGCTGATGTGTGCTTTCACCATCCAGTCTTTGTAGTTCTCCTCTTTTCCTCTCTCTCTTTTTCACCACAGCAAATAAAACTGCTGTGTCCTGACTTTCAAACTCATACCTCTGCTAGACTGAGTTATTAAATCTTTAATTTTCTGTCTGTGCAACCACTGCCAGTGATTGCAGCAATGTAAACTAATATAGACAGCAGAGCTGTTAGATACCTTCTAACCTGCTGATACTGGTGGCCGTTTCTGGCTGCAGTGTTCAGCAGCATAGAAATGTCTAAATATATAATATACATTGGATCTGAGTTTACAAAATAAATTTTAATGTAAGCCATAGTATAAAGACCTTTCCACAAGCAGTGCTCTGTCTAAAATGAAAGGTGTTACATCACTTGCAAAGGGAGAGATCAGCTGCTCTCTAAAGACTATGTTATCTTAATACTGCACATTGCTGAAAATTATATGAAATATAATATTAAAGTCTTCTTCTGAACCGTGATGAATGCCTGACCTCAAATACACGTTTTAACTATGAGTATCAGAATTTAATTGTAATGTGTGAGAGTTTGTTCTTTTTTACAAGTGCTAAATGTTCTTTTATTCAATAATTTTATACTTGGAAAACTGAGGAACAAAGATCTGTCAGTCCTCAGATTGTAGCATGCTGTTTTATAGCTGATAATTATCTGCAATATGAATAATAATAAAGATAACTTAAAAACACATGTTTTATCCTGGTCAGCAATTGAATGCAAGCATTAGTTTTTGCTATAAAGCTCTATGACTGTTTCTAATAAAGCTGAGCATTTAGATAGGCAAATAATTCTGCTTTAATTAACCACATCTTATTTACATATTTACAGTAGAGAAGAGTATAATCTTTTGTTATTGCTATTTCCTTTTGGGAAGGTTAGAAGTGGTATTAGTAATACAAGTCATTCTGTGACCTCACTGATTACTGCATCAATCAAAGCTATAGCATAGGCAGGACATTGGCAAATGTAACACAGAGTGAAAAACAGACCAGGCAAATCACAGAAATCTTTTCCCCTGGTGGCATTTGTGGCAGATAAAAGTACTGCGTCATAGAAAAGGCCCTGTGATGTTATTTCTTGAACCTAAACAGCATTTAAGAAGTCATTGCAACCTTGGGAATTTCAGCCCATTTAGCATCTCAGCTGGAAGGAGAAATGGAAAGCACAGAACTGCAGTATGAGCTGTCATTTTTTTATATCTCTTAACTGGAATATGTGGGTGATAGCATCTTGATAGTGTGAAGAAAATGCATAGAAAAAAATGCCTTGACTGTGGAAACAGCTTTGAAATCACTGACAGGTTTGCAGCTGAATAACAGCTTAGATGCTCCAGGAGACCTCATGTCAGGCTGTCTTGGTGAAAAAACAGCTCTTTGCTCTTCCATTCATACTGAAATATATGATTGACCCTTAAACTGTTCCTAGCAATAACCACACTATAAGGAAAAAGTGGACATTCTAACAGGAAAAAAAAATTTGAAATATCTCAGTGATCTCATTTTTCTCTGTTCCCATTGCTTTTCCCTTCTCTGACCTCTAATGTTCATTTTAGGAAAATGATGACTCATACAATAGAAAAACTAAATGTAAAGCATATACTGTGCATGTAAAGCACAGGTAGATGTAAGAATATATGGCATTATTTGTGATTGAATAAATGTGCAACTGAAAAATTGCACAGTCCTGGACCTTGCTTTTATAAGGTCAAAATTTTGAGAAAAATGTGCGAGACAATATGTACACACCATAGTACCTGAGTACCAAATTCATGCTAGCTGCTAAAGAAGTCTTGATAGCATGCAGGATAGGTTCTCTGTGAAGGAGATTATTCATTCCTTGCGTGCTGCCTTTTAGTGGGGGCAGAGGACACCACAGAAGTGGCTTCTGAGAGAGAAAGCTGTTCGAAACTTCTACTGTGTCCAGCAGAGCCAATCTCTGAATGCGCTGACAGTGGACATGTTTGCTGGCCCAATTTGAGAAGTTAGTAGCATCTCTGTAATGACATATTTAAGAAGGAAAAGAACCTATGGGCAGTCCTCCTTCTCCTTTGGAGGGTTGGGGATGTGCCACGGCCAGGGCTGTCCCACGAGCGGCCGCGGCTGGCAGAGCCAGCGGCCGGGACCGCGCACCCGGGGCCGTGTGGCTGCCAGCATGGCTCCTGCTGTCCTTTGCTGCTTAGCCACTTTTAACCAGCCACGCTGAGAGCGGAAGGGCAGAAGCGGCAGCAGCAGCTTCTCCTTTTCTGTGCCCTGCATGAAGAGAGGCGCTGAATGGCGCCAGTGCCGGGGGACCATGTGGCCAACAGCCAGGGGCATGGCGAGCAATTCCCTGATACAGAGCCCTGACAAAATCAACCTTTTGACACTGGAAAGCCTTATAAGAACTTTTCAGTTGATAGAACTTGAGAACAAATGAACCTGCAGACAACAATTTTCTCCTGAGTGGGAGGAAAATTTGAAACACCTGAGGAGAGCCACATGGCAACACTAAGGTCAGTGAGGGGAAGGAGGGAGAAGAGGTGCTCCAAACACTGGAAGTAAGATTCTTCTGCAAGCCCTGATGAGGACTGTAATACAACTGTTCCCCTGTAACTCCTGAAGTGCATAGGGGGTTGCAGAGATCCACTCACAGCCCATGAGAAAAGGTGCTCACACTGGAGTGAGTGGATGCTGAAAAGCTGTAATCTAGTGGGAAAATCGAACAGAGAGAGAAGATAGAGAACCCTTGCTTCCAAACTAGAACAGCTCATCCCTAAAAGACTACACACCATGAACCAATGACCCACGCAAAGCAGCTGTGGGAAGACTGCCTGTGGGGGAAACGCGCATCGCAGCAGGTCGGGTGGGACTGCTACTCATGAAAATTAAGACTGTACTCACAGAGAACTGTCTTCTGTGGGAAGGACCCCACAGCACAGTGGAAAAATACCCTCCTTTCCCTAAGTGAATTGAAAAAAGATTTGTAGAAATAACAAAAACCCCATGCCTAGTCTCTCTCCACGGTTGGCAAACAGAGAGAGTGACTGGGGAAAAAAAGGTGTTCTAAAGGTTTACTTTAGTTGTCATTATTCTCTTTTAATTCTATTAATAAATTTTTTCTATGCCATTTAAATTTGAGCCTATTTTGCCCTTAGAATGTTTCTTTCCGATTCATATCTCAACTCATGAGCCCTTTGGCTTTTCTTTTCCCCTTCTCTGCTCAACTATAGCAGAGGAGAATGAGTGAATAATTTTTTCGTGCCTGGCTTTTGACCAGTGTCAAACCTTGATACTTTGCTTCAAGAAGAAAGGCTTTAAAAGCAAATAAAACCTCAGTGGATGAGGATTACGATACAAATTCTTCAGGCCATTGCTAATTGGATACTACAAGGAAGACAGGTTGCAAGGACTCTCCTGCTTTCAAGTCAGCACTGAGGAAAGGACTCTGGAAATTCCTCTCAGTATTATTCTCTTGCCAGTAGAGATTCATGGTAAAACTGTAAGAAGTGGCAGTCCCAGATACCTGCAGATGTATCTCATCAGGTCCTTAGATGGTCTTGAACCCAGTCTTCTAGAGCAGGCAGTTAGTTCTTCATTCTCCCAGTCTTTGATTTCATGTTACACATGAAGATTGAGGCAAAAAAGCTGTTAAGTACCTTGTCCCTCTCCATGTCCTGAGTAACCAATTCTCCTGTATCCTTTGTGACAGAACTCACATTTTCCTTGGTCCTTCTTTTATTGCTGATTTTGTTACTCTTGATGTCCTTGGCCAGATTTACATCCATCAATTTTTCCTAACCAGATCCCTGTCTGTTTGGACAATTTCCTATATTCCTCCCGGGCCACCTTTCCTTGTTTCCACCTTTAAGCTAACTATTTCTGTTTAAATTCATCCAGAAGGTCCTTGTTTGTTCATGCAGACTTACTGGCATTGTTCCCTGATTTCCTGTTAGTAGGGGTGCGTTGCTCTTTAGCCTGGAGGAGATAATCTTTGAATATCATCCAGATCTCTTTGGTCCATCTTCCCTGCAGGGCTTTTTTCCACATCAGTCTACCAAGGAGATTCATGAAGAGACCAAAGCTTGCTCTCCTGATGTCTAGTAAGCTTGCAGTGTGCCCTCCTCCCTGTCCCACGGATCTCAAACTCCACCTCTTCATGGTCACTGTAGCCCAGGCTGCCCTTGAGCTTCACATTCTGCTATGGTCCCTCCTCAGTGGTGAGATAATGTTCAGCATGCATCTCCCCTTGTTGTCTCCTCTGTCACTTGGAGGAAGAAGGTGTTGAAGCATTAGAGAAATCTTCTGAGTTGCCTGTGCCCCTCTGTCCTGTCTCTCCAGCAGATGTCAGGGCATTGAAATTCCCCATGAGGACCAGGGTTTGTAAATGTGTGGCTGCTCCTCTCTTTCTTAGAGGGCCTCATTGGCTCAGTTGTCCTGGTCAGGTGGCCTGTAGCAGACTTGTACTATAGTCACCATCTTGCCACCTTTTTTTTCCTGACCCATAAGCTCTAAGCTCCTCATCTAGCTCCTGGTGGAACTCCATGCACTCCAGATAGTCAGTGACACAGTGAGCAAGACTATCTCCCTGCCTCCCCTGCCCATCCTTCCTAAAAAGCCTGTTCCTTCCATTCCAGCACTCCAGTCTTAGGAGTCATCTCACAATGTTTGTGTGATGCCAGTAAAGCCATAGCCTTGCAGGTGGGTACATGTCTCTGTTCCTCATGTTTATTCCCTATGTTGTCTGCACAAACATAGAGACACTTAAATTGGGCCCCCAATGAGGCTGATTTTCTGTCTGGAGTGGCTGCAAGTCCTTAAAGCTGCCTTTTGGATGTCCTCCTGCTGACCTCTGTATCCTCTCAAGGCCCTGGGCATGTCTTGCTGGCTCTGGCATCTACTTACCCCGTGCAGTAGAGCATGATACCTGGGCTGTGTTTTTGTTGTTCAAAAAGTAATATAGTTCTTCCACTCATGAGACTGACTGTATACTCAGCACTGCCAAACTGTTGGCCCTGCTGGGGAACAACCACTTGGGATAACAATCCAGGTGATTGCTGCCTGCCTATAGCTGGCACTGCCACCAGGTTGGTGCCTACCTCAGCCCCAGCCTGGGGACTCTGGGTAGGAGCTTGTAGCAGTCAGTTTGTGTCTTCAGAACCATACCCTCCAGCACTCTGTGGTTTTGCTAACCCCAACCAACACTTGCATGACTGCTGCTACAGAAAAGGCTTTACTTACTCTAATAACCAGCCAGCCAGCCAGCCAGGAAAAGTGAACAAGAGGAGCTCCACGAGCAGAAGTTGAGCTTAGAACAGTTCTCTGCCTTACAAATTGAAAGTCTTCATGTTGTTAAGGTATTTATAATGTCTCTAGCTCTCCCTCCCACGAATGCTCTATGCTTGAAAGTGCAGAAGGTCATTCACCTCTTTTTAAACAGAGGGGCTTGACAGCAACTATTTGCTCTGCACTAAGGTTGCTACTTCCACGTAGCTCATGGAAACTGGATTGCCTTTGGGATCTTCACCTTTCTGTCAAATCTGAGTGAAATTAGCCAGTGAGCAAAATACAAGAATGTTATCACTGGAAGAGGCAGGCATCCTGTCGTGTTTTCTAAGGAAATCATATCAGACTTTTAAAGGAAAGAGGGACAACTGAGAAATCTGTTTCTGTTGATCCACTGTTGTTTTGACTGCAACAGACTTATACCTTCTGCATATTTCTTCATTACATTTTGGAAGACTGAGGTAATTATCTAAAATCAGCAATTACCATTCCACAGGATGCATTTTGTCTTTTTTTTCTCTGCAGCACTACAATGCATTTGAACTTCTGTACTGTCTCCCTAGCCCTTTTGTTCATGAAGAAGTACTGTACAAATTATACCCATCTGAGTGTAGTTTTAATCTTTCGTTAGCACTAATGGATTTATCTTGCTTTTAGTTCTCTTTATGCAGTCTCTGAAAGCAACAGACCAGCAAGTAAGACACAAAGTCACTCTTTTAGGCTCACTCTTCATGCATCTACTTCTACTCCCACTGTGAAGCCCACAGAGATTTTGCTATCACTAAGGGCAAGGCTAGTCCTGTAGACACTGCTCAGACTGTGAAATAAGATGGCTTGCTTAACTCGGGATGCACTACAAAATTAAGGGAATGCAGACTCCAGTAGGAGTAATGCAGACCAGTTAAAAAGAACAAAGAACTATAGACCTGACAGAAACAAGACAATGGACCATGCAATGAAGAAAACTTCCTGGTTTGTGTTCTCTCCCTGACCTATTTGTGACTACAAGATGATCATCACTCAGGCAGCACAGCTGTACTGTACTGTCTGACTTTGATCTGAGGGCTTTAGAATGCTCTGTCACTGAAGTCTCCTGCCTGAACTTACCCAGTTGTCCTCCTGACAAAGGCACCAAAGGTAAAGTGAGTAGATTGTTCTTTGCAGCTGCTCAAGGAGCATTTTCCCCTTCTTTCTGTGAGTCCTATGATTCTCAGTATTGCCCTTGACCCAAATAACATCCGGCAGTTAGGAGAACTCACAGCAGTTCTTAAGCTTCATGAAATGAACACTTTATACATGGCAGAAATGCCTTCCTTCAGACAGTTATTGTCAATTACAAAAATATACTATGTATTGCTCCAGGTAGGTAGTCACAGGAAGGAGGGTTTATCATTCCTCATGGGTTCTCAGTCATGCTGCTATGGACAGAAAACTGAAATTCCTGTAAGAGCATGTGGTATCAGATTAAAGAAAAGTCAGTATCAGAAATGCTATTGGTCAAGTTGTCACCAAAACTGTGGGAAAAACAGAAACTCTCCAACAACATTTTTCAGTATTAGAGAATCAAGACATTACTTTATTCTGGCCAGGATGTGCAATTGAAATTATTCCATGGTCCTTTACCAGACTTTTCACATACCTATAAAGACAAAACCCAAAGAAATTCTCATACATGGGTCTTAAATTCTTAGTATTTAGTCCTCTTGGTTATCATTCCCTTCATCTTCAATGCTAATTTGGTCCTCATTCTTTGGTTTTCTTATCAATCTTTTCCCAGACCAGGTGTCTCATCAGGGGGTGATGTTTGAGGTAATGTTCATTTCTGTCTTGTATATCTTCTGGCTACTCCCAATCCATAGATCTTAAGCTCATTAGGTCTCTCCCTGTCAATAGTCTTTTGAAGAGAAACTTCAATTCCCCTGTCCCTGGGCAAAGGAGAACAAACCCTTGACTAAACTTACATTAAACCACATTAAAAGTTGTATAATTTCCAACAAAGTCACCTACTTCAAACCTGTTTTGGCAGAGGAAGCTCTGCTATTTACCATATGTTTTCCTGAAAAATGAAATTTTATAGTGGTTTTCAGCAGCATTTGATTTTCATGGTTGAAAAACGCTATCAGCCTAATAAAAACATGATAGTTCTGCTAGATTTTCATCCTGTGCTGTCACTTCCCAGTTGGTGGGGTGTAAGGGCAGAAAGATGTTGACAGGGCCTGTTAATTCAAGTGTTTCTCTCCTATAGGTTTCTGTACCTCTTCTTGTCATAGTCTATGGAGAGGAGATACCTTATGCCCAGATAGGGTTTTAGTTAATGCAAATGTTCACAAACATAAAGATGAGAATCTCTGGATGGTGACTTTCAATAGAACAAAAAAAGAGATTATCCATTTCATAAGCCAAGAAGAAGATGAGGAGTTGTAACCTCAGGAACTCACTGTGCTCCAGTTCCCATGTTAAAAAGTAGGTATGCAAGACTAATTACACCAGATAAACATTTACATACAGCAGCCTGATGAAAGTAGTGCAAAGGAGGTGTGTGGAAAATCACACTATGAAAAGCCGGTACATAAAGGAGATAGAGGAGTCCTGGAAATTTATTCGTATAAAGGGAGAGAGCCCTTCCACTGGGCATAGCCCTGTGGGATTTACCTCTCTGAACCCTTCAGAGAATGCAGCCTCCTTTTATCCTCAACCCTCCACCATATGTTGCCCCCTTCCTTTCCACATTGGCTGATGTAGTAGAAAGAGTCAGCCTTCCCAAACCACCACTACAAATTCTGCCCTCAAACATGTCATTTTCCTCCAAGGTTTAGAAATTCAGGCTGTCTGGGGCCTGCAACAGATTTTGTGTGGACCCGTTTGTCTATCAGCCTAACGTTTAGGAGTCAAACTAACTGGGTTCTATACCAAACTTGAGGGCGATAGAGACATTAAGACTCATTTCAAAGTTATTAACACCCATTTCTTTTAAAGACCCTCCCCACAGAATTGTTTGTAAAGAAATTAGCACTAATCCTTCCTATAAGAAGCATGGCATCAGCTGAATGCCTGAAAATTGTACCATAAGCTATGTTCCAGAAGTGTCAGACATCCTGTGACTTTATCCTCAAAAAAAGTATCTTCCATTTCGTGAGAGACAGGGGCAGGGGAGGGGATAAATTAAAGGGACATTGTTACATGAGGACAATTCTTACTCGAAGTGGAGGACACTAAATACAATAAAGTCCAAATATATTTTTAATAATTCTTTTGTAATTCTGGTAGAAACAAACATACATTTGCAGTATTTCTAATATTCTAAATATCTGAGATGCCTGGAATGGTTTTGTTTGCAATTTTGTATTAAAAATATTTACCTTATTGTCTTGGTTTAAGGCAAATTTGGGAAGGGACCTCAAAATAGGTCCCTCCAGAAAACCAATCCAATGGCCCCTTCCCCCAGCTGGTTCAGGAAAGGAAAAGAGGAAAACAAAACAAAACAAAAAAAAATTCCTTAGAGGAAAGTGGAAAAAATGTATTTATTTAACAGGCCAAGCACAACAAATGAACATCAAGGAACAAAACCTCCTGCTTCTCCGCAGAGATGACAATCCAGCCAGTCTGTGCCGGGGGTGCAGCTCGGCTCGCTCAGTCTGTGTCAGTCCCTGGCACTGGGAAATGCCAGGCCCAAGCCAGGCCCGGTGGGCCACAGGGATGAGCTCTTGGTGCTCTGCTGGGGGTTAGTCCAGAGTAGGTTTGAACAGTTCCAAGGAAAAAAAAAAAAAAAAAACTCACAGTCCGGAAAACTTCTCTGCTTCAGCTAGCCACGAACTAACAGAAAGCAAAGGAGAGCTCTCTCCCGCCGTCCGCACTGCAAACACTCCCTGTGTGTCCTCCAAACTGCAAATTCTTACCTTGATGTTTTGAAAACACCCGCCTCAGACATTCCACTGCTTCTTCTTCACTCTTAGATCCAGTCTTAAAGGTGCAGAACTCATTTTTGATTTAAACAGACGAATGGGGATACAATTCAGCAGTAACCCAGGACACTTATTCCAGAGCAGATAGTGTTGGAGATGATAAAACTTAAAAAAAAAATATATAACTTTAGTCAAGGGTTTGTTCTCCTTTGCCCAGGGACAGGGGAATTGAAGTTTCTCTTCAAAAGACTATTGACAGGGAGAGACCTAATGAGCTTAAGATCTATGGATTGGGAGTAGCCAGAAGATATACAAGACAGAAATGAACATTACCTCAAACATCACCCCCTGATGAGACACCTGGTCTGGGAAAAGATTGATAAGAAAACCAAAGAATGAGGACCAAATTAGCATTGAAGATGAAGGGAATGATAACCAAGAGGACTAAATACTAAGAATTTAAGACCCATGTATGAGAATTTCTTTGGGTTTTGTCTTTATAGGTATGTGAAAAGTCTGGTAAAGGACCATGGAATGATTTCCATGGAATGATTTCAATTGCACATCCTGGCCAGAATAAAGTAATGTCTTGATTCTCTAATACTGAAAAGATGTTGTTGGAGAGTTTCTGTTTTTCCCACAGTTTCGGTGACAATACCTCCACATTCGTATGCAAAGCCAAATTTCCAGGGAGCAAATTCATTTCTGGATATTGTCTCCCTGTTCCACAGAAAGGCCAGTTTGAATACACTCACTTGATTTCACCTAGTTGTGGTTAGACTGCTTTTTTTGGTGCCAAAGAAAGTTGTTATCTTCTCAGACTAACTCTGCCTGCAATAAATGAGAAACTGAGGAATAAGTACAGTTTAGAGTAGAAAAGTGTCTTTTCCTATATTAACTTGACTTTTCTGTTTTTTATTTCTTTCAAATTAGCTGCATATCAACCTAGATTAAAATGAGACAGCCCCGTAGGCGAAAGAGAACCTCCTTCCTTTGCAGTTTCTAACTCTGTGTAGCTTGACAAACTTCTCAAAGACATAAAATTTTCATTCTGCTGCTGACTCATCCGCAGATCAAAATCAGCAAGGCCTTCAGATGCAACCAGTTTGGACAAGTTGTTCCCTGCAGCCTGCTGGCAGGCTGCGTGTTGCACAGTGGGTTTGTGTAGCTCAGAATAGTGATCAGACATGTACTTTGACCCAGAGCCCTCCTGGAGGTGCAGCGACCTTCACCATCCCTTCCCCATACACACAATGAACATAATGAAGGAAATCTGTTGAATCTCAGTCTAGAAGGAAAATATAAACTGCAGCTCTTCAGAGGCATATGTTGGGGCTGAGGAAATTCACCCCATGTGAGTGTTAGGTGGGAAGACATTCCCTGCATGGGTCATGACGAAAGACAAAGTTCCATCCAAGCCCAGCTGCTCTTTATCGTACCTTGGGCTGATGCAGGAGCCTAGAGAAACACAGAGATTTGTTTAGGCACCTGTTCTGTAATGGCAAATGTAACAACAATTTACTGCACTCTTTATGATCTCTATCACTGCCCTTATTCTTTAACATTCAAAATTGAAATCAGCCCAGAGGAGGATGCTATTGTTGCAATGAAGGCCAGCAGGGGGTTTGACTGGAGAACAGCTGCTGTAATGCTAAGTATATATTTGGAACAAGGACACGATGAGAAGTGCTGCCCTGCTTAATGTCCTTGCCTGGCTGTGCCTTGCTCTCTTCCTGCATTAAGGGTTTTATTATATCTCCTTGTCAGCAGAGATAATTGCCTGCAAATGTCCGCAAGCACACCTGCTACCAGACACTTTGCTATTAAGGTAATTCCAAGAAAATGAAAGCTTCGGCAACCATGCCAGCACCAGTTATTAATCCAGATAAGCACTAAGGACATGACCTGTTTATGTTTCAGTCCATCTACCTCCCCTGACATTCTGCAAGATTAGTGTTTCTCTGGGAGATCACTGTGCCCACCTCTTCCTGATTTTGTGGCAGACCTGGTAACAAAGAGATTTTTTTTTTTTTTTGCCCTTTCCACTTTTGAGAAGTGTCTGCTCAGAAGGCATGTATGTTGGGGTCTGTTATTTTAGCAGCTCTAGACAAGTTTGGCACGTAGACAAGGTGCCAAAGTACCTTCATGCCAGTAAACTTCTTTCTGTAGGGCAGGAATGGTAGAGTTCACCGGGGCAGGTGAGTCAGTGGGTGCATGTACAACCTTTCTTTTGGTACCCAGACTTTGCACAAATCCACTGTGAAACAACTGAGGTTGCCCTGCTTCTGCCTATTCCTCTCTGTTCCTTCCACAGTGCCTGGTGGTGCCTGCAGAGCTGACCTAGTCACTCTGTGTTTGGCTGCCAAGTGATATCACAGACAGCTGGAAGTGGTGTCAGCTGGGACAAACTGGCCTTGCCTGGGGGACGGCAGAGCTGGAAGTGCACCTGAAGGAGCATCGTTGTGGGCATTAGCCCCTCACACTGCTGCCTCCTGTAAGCAAAACCCACAATTCTCTCTGGGGTGTGATGGGTTACAAAAATACAAATGAATTACTGAGATACTAATTAAGATGAGAAAAGGTGAAAATCCCAGGAATACATAAGACAAAGCCTCAAAGAAAGAACCTAAGTTACATCATGACCGTTTCATTCCAGGACTGTGGATTTACTTGTAGGTGAGGGCCTGAGCCTTATGAAGCATCAGAAGGCCCAAGACACTCTGAGCAGCACCTTCCTCCACTTGCTGAGGTACCATTTGTGACAAGAATAATTTTGGATGTTGGGCAATGTGAGGAACAGAGTGGATAGGAGTGTAGAGGGAGCCAGTGCAATAAAAACAGACCTGAGGGCAGGGAATATTTGGCTCCACCATGCTTATCCCAACTCTTCTCAGGACAACACCCTGATATGTTTTAAATAGGTTTTTAGCAGAACAGGTGATAATGGTAGGAAAAGGCTGTCCAGGAAATTTCTTTTTGGAAAAATTTCATATTAACAACCATGAACCTCCAGCGATTTCTGTTTTCAGTCAGTTTCTAGAAGAAGCTTTGCTGAAAGTTGTTCTTCTGAGTGGAAAGTAACCTGAATTTTAGGGAATAATTTTTCAAAAATACATTATATAATATAACATAACGGGAAATAGGTTTACTGATACTTTCAACTGAGGCAAAAATTCTGAATCCTATAGCACATTAGCCTGGAACAAACTAATGTTTCCAAAACTCAAACTGATTTTTCTTCAATAGACTTGCAGTTTGTGAACTTCAGTGAAACTGTTTAGAGCTAGTTTTGACTAGCAGTGTGTCCTACTTTCAGAGGATCAGACTACAATCTCCTAGTCTTGTAAATTCTGCTACCAAATTGGCAAGAGCTGGTCACTGCTGTGAGAGGCAAATCCTGACCAGCAATATGGCATGGTATCAAGGCAGGCAGGCAGAGGCAGTACATGACAAGAGCAGGTCTTCACAGGGAATTTGACAATTCTGGGATTAGTTTCTTTTTTCCATCATACTAGTTAGTAACAAAGAGTAGTAAATAAGTGGGGGTGAGGAGCGGGCAATGGGAGTATTTTTTTTCACTGTAACCATACAGTGCACTAAGCCATTCACAAAATCACTGAATTTGTAAGGTTGGAAGGCGTCACCGGAGGGCTCATCGAGTCCAACCTCCCTGCTTACACAGTGTCTGTAGAGGATGTTACTCAGAGTTGTATTCCTTCATTTTACAGAAAAATTAAACTGGGCTGCAGAGAGGCTGGAGGGAAAGCCATCTGTTAAATGTCCTTTTAGACATAAATTATACCTGATTTTTACATCAGCTTTTCTCATAGTCTTCCCTCCTGCCCTGCTCTCTCAGTGTCACAGTGTCAAATGCAAGGTCCAGTTAAATGGCATGTTTCCCCATGCCAGACAATGTCCACAAAAACACCCTGCCACCCACCTCCTCCTCTGCCTCCTTTGCCTCAGACAGCACGCCCAAGCCAGACCTGTTCTTTGGTTCTGACACAACACTGCAGGCAACCTCCAACACAGCAGAACCAGCACGTGCAGTTTCACATTTTTAGCAGAATTTAGTGGAAAGTTGTAGCTGAGGGCTGGTATTTGCCCATCATTGCTAGTGGACAGGCAAAAAGCGTTTGCAAGCAACTCAACGGTTTGTGGGACATCTCTTGTTCATTCAAAGTTTCATTCATTGTAAAAACTGTTGTTCAAACATCCTATTTGGAGTGCTTTAAACTTACAGGATGCTGGTAACTCTTTTGAGTATACTCATATTTAGCTAACAAGAAATAGTTCAGTTTGGATTTGATGCCTCAGAAGCAATACTGTAGATTTACTAGTAATTGCTACTACTTCATTATCCTGCCAAGAAATGTCCCTTGTCCACAAAATGTGTATGTTGTTCAAACCGTGATGTAAAAATTTGCATAAGAGATGAAGGGATGAAAAAACATCTCTTCAGGGCTAAAATCTGTAGTCTAGCTCTCTGTACTCTTTGCATGTTTCTGGCACAAATACTTATTTCTCTGAGATATGTGTTGACAGAAAAGGAGTTCCTTGTTTTAAAAGGAAATTCTGAAGGCTTTGCAGAGAAGGAAAGTTTGAACTCAGTTTTAACATTCACATTGCTTTTCTTCTTGTCAATAAATACTCCAAATGCAACTACTTGTAAAGAAAAAAAGTAATAGTGAATGGTTTTTTCAGCACTACAGGTAAGGCAGTGAAGTACTTGTCTGTGGACACATAGTAAGGCAACTTGCCTTCAAATCCCCAGACAGGATTGTATATATATAATATTTTTCTCTCTGCTCAACCCAGTCATATACCATCAAGGTACTGAAGGATTTAAAATCCTTCACTTCACAGAAGCCACTGCAGTTGAGGAAAGGATCAAAGGAGCAAGCAGTAGGGTGAGAAAATACACACCCATAGAGCAAAACTATGAACACCTCTGTGTTTATGTATGCATGTTCACTTCTCAGTTAAAGCCTAAATGTCTTTTTACAAACTCTCTATCTCCAACCTAAATTTCAAAACATCCCACATGTGCCTCTGTGACTTAGAGCCTAAACCAACTTTGGGTTTTTTAAGATGTGTTTGACCTTATTGCTTTTCGTTGTTTGGCAGGCACAAATGTCTCAGGACAATCACCATTCTCAACTCCTAGGCTATCTGCAAATTTGTTTCCAGTCTGAAATTTTAAGGCTCTAGTAAGGTTAAAGATGAATGCAAAACCTCTCTCCTGAGCTCACACCTTCAGCGTTGGCATCATGTCTCACAAAAAAACCCCACCTTAATTCATTGGGGAAGATGACTTCCTGGGGCTACTATGGGAAAAACATTAAGTAACAATGTCCATGTGCAATGTTTTGTTACTCGTGAAGATGGAAAGTTTGACTGATTATGACAAAATTATTGACTTTCTTTTGCTGTAATTTATTGAAGATCATTCTTTTATTTAAATGTATCATTCACCCAAGGACAGACTTAAAAAAACCCAAACCAACAACAACAAAAAAAGGGAAAAAACCTAGCTGGCAAGGACAACAGACTGTACAGCCTGGAGATTAAACAAGGTGTCAAAGTAAAGAATGGCATTCAAAATGTCTTGTGATCAAATGCATCAGTCAGGAAATGTAAGGGAATTTGATTCTGAACAACAGGGCTCCAGACATACACAACTACAGGTAGTTTGGATTCACATTGGACTGCAGATGAAAAATCCTTGTCTAACAAAATTTTAAGCTCACTGAAAGACAGGCAGTTTCCTTACTCTGTGTACACACAGAAGGTCACACTGGGACATGATCAGCAGCACTGCATATCATCTCTCAACCTGGAGAAGGTAGTTAAAATACTATTTTCAGAGTAATGGCAAACCCAAGACCATTCAGACAAAAGATACTGAGCAAATTGACACACTCTTTAGTCTTTTTATTAGTGTTTATTGTTGTTATTGTTATTCACACTTAGACAACTCAGTTACATTAAGTGATTTATATGAAGAACTCTGTATTAATATGATAAGGTGAGAAAGTGTACACGCCACAGTGAAACATCCTGTAGATAGTGAAGTAGGACCTTGATAGAAGGGATTATTTCCAAGAGCCTATGTACAAATAAAGGTAACTTTCATACTATATACAAACTTATATTCACAGAGAATATACTGATTCAGAGATACAAGAGTATCATCTAGTGAATAATGATCCATACACTTAAACACATGAGAAAACCTGGAATTTTCAGGGGGTTGCCTGGACTTGCAAAATTAAAATTACATGGCAATGTACTTTTACTTTTAAAATTTGAAATGAGTAAAGATGGGGTACTTCAGATTTTTCTTACAATAGGCTGAAAATAAGGGATGAAAAGAGTATGAAATCTACAAAGTGAAACAAACATGCTAAAAACTCTTTATTACAAAAATAGCATCTGATTGTCAGTTATAACACACCACTATTTTCACATCACAATACCATGTCCTGATCTTGCCATCTTAAGTGACAGAAATAATTTTAATTCATGTAAGTCAACTCTCCAGAGTCAGGATCGCAAAATTAAAACTGCAACAGAGATCTTGGTAATGGAAATGAAACAAAACCAAGTGAAATCCTTTGGCATTACTTAATTTTGATAAAGGATTAAAATAAATTATTGATTTCTATTGGATAACCTGACCCTGAAAATTTTTTTAAAAACTGACAGAAGCAACTCATCTCTTAGAAACTTACTAAAATATAAGGAGCTTCCTTTCCTGTGATCTCAGTGGGAGAAAACATCAGAGTAGCAGAATGATTTAACTGCTTCATTGGGCCTGACTCTGCAAGCATTTTATTCCTTCTCCTGGGGTGAACAAGGGTAGCAGGATTGAATCCCTACTGCAAAGGTAGTGTTCAGCATTTCATACAGCCCCATAGGAAAATTCAAGAGGATGAGGAGCAAACTCCCCTGACTTATTCACAGCATCACTAAGGCAAAACCAGATCCTGCTTTACTGTACATTTATTTGTCAGCATTTGACATTTTTCCTTAAACAGAGACATGGAACTGATTCTTTAAAATTAACGATCCCCTTACTTAGAAACCCCATACTAGTCTTCTGGGTATTTTATGGCTTATTTTTGCATTAAGACAACTATGTGACATAAAATAAAATAAAATAAAAATAAAATAGTAAAGTGCACGATCTTTATAAACGTGTACAAATTTCATTGTTGGGATTGGTTTTGTGTTTGATGAGTGGTGAATTTACAATAAATCTACATGAGTGTACAGTTCATTTACCAGTCTTGAATTACTCAGTCTTGTCCTGGGCTGTTTCACTTATGGCTCATGTAGGAACGATATGGCCAATTATGTGTCTGGTCTACCCACACTCCAAGGGATTACGTGGCTTCTGGGCTGGGGCTGACCTGTGCCTGCCTGGCTGGAGCTCAGTGCCATGCTGATGTGATGACACGACTCCTGGAGAAGACGTGGCTTGCATCCCGCCAGGCAGGAGCACAGGCAGGGGCAGGCTCAGACTGCCTGCAGGCATCCAGGCAGACAAGTCCTGGGATGCTGCACACTGACACCTGGCAACACACTGCAGACCTACAGCACGGCCTGTCTGAGCTACAGGGCTGCGAGCCATAAGGAGCTGCTTGCTGTATTGATGGGTGCACTGAACTGCAGAACTTCAATTTGGAAGTGATTCTCCCCAGTTCCAGTGGCAATGATGGAGATCCCAATACTGATATTCCTGTAACTGATGGCAACACACCCAAGAAGGATAATTTTAACATCAACCAGGAATGAAACATATGGCTGTTGGAGGAATGGAGCAGGATTCTTCTCCACTCTGTTGAGTTTACACTATCCCATTTGATACTATCAAAATTGCTTTCTCCCAGTATTTTTCCAGGTGAAAATTCTTCATTTTAACTTTCCAGGAATAGCAGAAAAAAAAGGATCACCTGCTCAAACTATGCCTCTTTCTTAGTCATTGTTATTTACAAGAAGCAAAATTGTTTAAAACTGTTTCCAAGAACACAAGTGAATGTAACTTATCTCTTTACACATAGCTCCCAGGACAATTAGGTTTCTTATGTAACTGCATTTATGAAATACGGGAATTTAAGATAAAAGTCTCTATCTTGTCCAGGTTAATGGCAGAATTCTTCTGTATTTCATTGGGCCAGTTCTTAGAGAAGGGATTATTTCCTTGTTATAAATAAAGAAAACCATCTGATACAGACTCATACTTGACTCAGAACATAAGTTATATGGACCACAAGATGCTATTTTAAGGAATTACTGCTGAAAGAATAATAATTAAGAAACATTGAATATCCCCTTTTTTGCAAAATATATAATGAAGTAAAAGACAACCAGAGAAATAATCCCTTAAAAAACACCCAAACATTAGTAATATTTCTAAGCATCTATTTTTTTCACAGTACTTGGATTAACTAAATGTTTATCTTACCACTTTGTGGACCTTCATATCCACACACAACAGTACCATGAGTGACAGTGACCACAGACTACCTCAGAGTAGTACATGTGGAAATTATATGGTAGGTTCATTGCCATTAGAAACAAATGACACCTAGATAAGATTGCTTGTCACCCACTGTGCTTTATGCTTCATGAAGTTTATGCAGTCAGCCACATCAACTGGATACATAAGCAGAAGCATGCAGACACAAGAGCCTGTCTGCACTATAAGAAAGCACTAGCTTTCAGTAAAATAGTTAATTTAAAATACATAGAGCTTTGCTGAAAGATTTTTCCATGTCTACATGTAGTTCTTAAGGAGTGAGTCTTCACACCACACTTTTAATCACATTTTTATAGCTTTTACTAAGTTGTGACCAGGGTGGCTTCTGCAGAGGGGAAACAGAATAGTTGTAGAACTCCAATGGTATTTTGTACCAATGGGGCCCATTCTCATATTTAATTTCAATGAAGTTAGTGCAGAAAACCTTTAAAACTGTCTACGATCTGAACCATGATGCTATTCAAATGCCACCAGAAATCCCTTCCAAAAATTGTGTTCAACATTGAAACTATTCAGAGATGATGGTGCCACAGAGGGTTGGCTATTTAATCTGAAGTTGCATTCTTATCTTACTTACTATGTTGCCAAGCTGGTTTCCTGAAAGAGCTAAGCTATTACAGGATCTTTATCAAAATGCCAATTTTTCTATTAATTATTCATTTATACTTCATACGGATTGTGTAGACAGCAGTATCAATTGAGTAAATGAGCACAGGCATACAGGCAGGGGGAAAATGCTTCAACACCAACTAGCTCGCTGTAGAATTTGGGCAGTGCAAAGGACCAGATCCCTAGTGAATTCATTCAGAACTTTGACTGAAGAAAACAGAAACTAAACTTTGGTTTCTAGGTGTGCAATGCTGAGAAGAGTTCATGATCCCACACTGAAATAATTATAAACAATGCGAAACACTTTATACTGGAAAATCTGCTGAGATTGTAAAACAGGAATGTTGCAAAAGTGTGTGCATTTCTGGCAGGATTGAGCCTGGACAACTCACTGACATCCAGTCACTGGGTTGGAGCAGCTTTTGATTGTTGTCTCAATATTCCAGTTTAAGATTGAATTCCTTCTGTACAGGATAAAGGACTAAGCTTCTCCCTCCATCCCACTCTTTTTCTCTACCATCCAGCAGAGCTGTTGTCTTGTCCTCAAAGAGCACATCACCTTCCAAGTATACACAAACAGTTTACACCAGCAGTAGGAAGGTGGCTTGGAAAGTATAAACATTGTTCACAGACAGCCTTCACAGAAAGCACCATGCAATTGAAATCTGTCCTATTACCTCTGGATCTGAGGTACCACTGGCACAGTTATTCAGCCACTAGAAAAAAATGATCTGCCCAACAAATACAAGGCAGTGGGAGCCATGAGGCATCTTACTCAGAAGGAGATAAAGTTATTTTTAATACCCTCCAAGATAAATATGTGATAAGGAGAAACATATTTATCCCTATGGGAAAGAAATGAAACACATTTTATAACAGTACAGAAATGCCATTACAGGATATCAGTTCTTAATGGTATAAGGTCTTCCTATAAACTGTTGATGCCAGTTGCTCTTGACTCCCTGCCTGCCCTCAGTAGGGCAGCAGTCTCTGTTGCTGATGCTGCAAGTGCACCAGAGAGCTCTTAGAGCTCTGAAGGTCAGGTGGGAGTTTTCCTTTTCCAGTGCGGGAGTTGTTACACCATGATGGCATGAAGTGAAAAAAAGAAAAAAAAAAAAAAAAGGAGTACTGTACTATACAGTACAGTACTGTACGATACAGAGATTGGACTCTGGCCTGGTTTCTTGATTTGAAATGTCAAATCAGTGAATCTGGGTATTGCAGTATTTTGTAAGTGCCCGCATACACAGCCCTTTCTTTAGATCACTCCTATATCTGATTCTGCTTACTTGGGAATGGATTATCTGTTTAGAGCACTGTAATCAGAAAGAAAATCATTTGGTGACTCCTCTGGAGTAGACTGTACTATGGAGTCAGGTCTGTGCTTTGGGACACGCGTTTCGGCCGAGGTCAGAATTTGGGATGTAATTAGCGCTAGGTTGCTGTTCTGTCAGTAGAGGTCACCACAGGTACGTTATCCACTCCCACCCTTCCACCGCGCACACCCGCGGAACAAGCGCCAGAGACGGGCAGCACTGACGCTAAGACAGGTAAGGGTTCTGCACCAGTGAAGGGTCTTGAATACAAAGACATGTTTTTGCTCTCAGTGTGAGAAGCTCACTCTAAAAAGCACTACGAAGTAGGAGATGTTGACTGTTGTATGGTTAAGATCAAATACTGATTCTGCATGTAGCTAGGACTTAGGACAATATATGAGTAGCAGACATTGCAACTCCTAGTATCCTTCCTTTATTTCATTAACGTGTGACTTTTTTCTTCATGATATCACATAATATTAATATTCCTAACATGAATTTTGTACTGTTTTCTCTACCATTGTTTTCTGTCAAGTCCTTACTTTCTAATCATACACTGTTACATACAAACACATATAACAGGAAAACAGTGAAAGACAAAGGGGATGAGTGAGAAACAGTGTGGAGCAGAGAAAAAACAAGAAAAAATGTTCTGAGCCTTCTGTTACACAGATTGAGAATGGCATTGCCATTGTGAGCACGACATACATATAAAACAAAGCTGAAACAGGTCACAGAAATGTACTGAAACTTCATGAACTCTTAATTGCACAAAAGACTTGAACAAACAAATTATTATCTGAAATAATTTCTTAACATTCATTCCAGTCCTCTCATTTTTAAAAAAACAGCCAAACTACAGAAAGATGAACCTTAGTTGCTTTCTCCCTTATTTTTTTTCTTTGCTCTAGGTTTGGACCTCCTCCTTCTCTCAGTATCTCAGAAGAAGGATGTTGCATTTTCACTCCTTCTGAGTTTCCTTAGACAGGTACACTTCCAGCAATATTGAAGAATTTTCATGTAACCTTCCTGCAGCTCCACTGTATTTAAATTGTGTTTCTCCTACCTAGTTTCAAGATTCATAACAGCAAATGTGAACTGCCCCAGCTTTATACAACAGCTGGAGATCTCTTCCAGCAATAACTATATGTAGCTGTGAAGGTCCTTACACTCCAAGTAATAGTGAAAGCCTATGAAGTATATATTCATTTAGCAATTAGGCTGCCAATGTATAACTATTTCTATTTTCTGTATGGAATACTATGCATGAGCAAATTAGCCTTTTTATTCTGGCATGAAAAGGCAAACTCATAATCATAACAGCATCTGAAAGCCATTGGTACTGTTGATATTGCTGCATTAGAAAAAAATGGTGTGTTCACATAGTTGTATGAAGTCACTGCATGCTGCGTTGCTATTAGAGAAGAAAGATTATCCCCATTCTGGTCTTTGCATGAGAATGCAATGAAAATCTGCACCAGTTACAAAATGGTCAGGCATCACAGCTCCTTCAGTACCAGAGACAGAGTTTCTGGAACCTGAAGCGTTTTGCAAGATGTAAAAACCACCACTAACATCCTGCTGATTGCCTTTACAGACCTGTGATGCAGATGATCAAAACACTGATAAATTCCCTGGCTTTGCTGAAATCACATCATATAAATCCACTTACATGAAGAGACATACAAGCCCTTCCCTGTTTGTGACTCATCACTCGGTGTATGCTTTCCACTCAGGAGTTTCAGCAGGTTATCAGGAAAATCATGTACCAGGGTGTGTGGGGGGGGTGGTACCTCCACAAAAAGTTAGTATTAGCATTCCCCTTAGAAGAGGAGAGTTTTAAGAACTGAGCAGACTGTGTGTCTGTGTTTACTACTACAGAGAAGGACAAGTCTGCGGGTATGTACCGTAGGCAGAGGAGAAGCAGTAACTTTCACTGTTGCCGTGCGTACGTAGCGTGTCCAGTACTGAGCAGCGAGGATGCTCTGCAGCAGAGGAATCCTCAGTGCACGTGGACTCAGCCCTTCAGGCGTAACTGCACTGTCCAGCAGCAGCATTCTTCAGCTCTGACATCGACCCTTTGTGTCCTTTTCTTTCTTTGACTGTTTTAAGATTGAAGAGGAAATTTACCGATCCATGGATTATTCCCACTGAAGTTTTCCAGTGTGGTTTTTTTTAGCTGTTTTGACATATGTATCTTTTTCTTTAATAAAGAGACATGTTTTGTTTTCCTTTTGTTTTTCTTTTTTTTTGTTGAGAAACAGCACTTTCCACTAGATGGAGACAGGACACTGGATCACTTTGTCCTCCAGAAGGACACTGACAATCAGGAACACAAAATAAAGCCCAAACATGAGGAAACCCAGGAATTTATTCATCCTCCACTTGCAGGAAGCAATGGAAAGGATGACAAAGAGCAGCATGATGAAGAGGAGGACAATCGCACAGAACAGACCATTGCTGCTGACTGTCACCGGGGCAAAGCTGTTAACCACAGCATACAGGAGCCATGGAAGAGGAAGGCTGTTAAGAAAGAGAAAAATTACTTCAAAATATTGCAGAAGTCCAGAAGGGAGCACTAGGAAGTTCTTGGTGACAATTCAAAACACAACCAAAGTCTTCCTGCATCAAATGAAGCAGGAAGAGTTCCAACTTTTTTAATAATTGCATAAATATAAATTGCAAGCTTTTGCACGGTTCCTGAGGAGAACACATGGGATTTTTGACTCCCACTCTTCTACCAGTTACGCTGCTGAGTTATATTTCCCATGCTTGGAAAATCACCTGGCATCCTGTCTGTGAAGAGGGAAACCCCTTTCATTTGCTTCTGGATTTCACATCATCTGCAGAAGTTATTGGCACTCTGTCCAAAAGCCTGCTTGACAGGAGGGTGAGTTGCATAGAAACATGTCCTTGCCATGAAGAACCAGCACTCTCCAAGGCACTGCCCAAAAAATTTCGCCCTTAAATATCTTTATTCACATTTACTGTATAAACCTCTGTTAAACTGTGAACTTCAACTGAACTTCAGCTTAACTTCTGTTTCTGTGTTTGCTGTCATTGCATTTCTCATCTCTTATGCCCAGAAGGAGACAATATCCCTCTGCAAGATGTCAAGCTGAAATAAATATTTAAGACACTGATCGGAGCTTAGCAGGCTTAGAAAGCGTGAAGTGAGTTGTCAGAAGCTCACAACATTAAAACTTTGAATAAGCAGCTCAGGAGTGAATATTTTATTACAGCTGCAGTAGTAACTACACCAGTCTATAGCTCA
This sequence comes from Sitta carolinensis, assembly GCA_032173965.1. Taxonomy (NCBI): domain Eukaryota; kingdom Metazoa; phylum Chordata; class Aves; order Passeriformes; family Sittidae; genus Sitta; species Sitta carolinensis. Next base: position 12,094,542 of record CM063313.1, on the reverse strand, counting down.
ACTGTGCTGTTTTGGTTTTAAACACAGTAGACTGGTGCAGGACAAAACCATTTCCATTGTCAGGAAGATTAAACATTTTTTAAAAATTAAGAAAGAACTGCAAGAGAGAAATAATTTTGTAATGCGTCCTCTGTACTCGAAGTTGGAGGACATGGTTTTAGAGGTTTGCTACATATAGGTATTTCAAAGATTTAATGCTTCTGGATTAATAGATAAGTGGCCAAGTTTTCCTACTATGTCTAAAGTACTGCCATTAGCTAACAGATGAAGTAAAAAAAATATTTACATACAATCGAACTTCAGGATTTCTACTCTAACTTCACATTCTACTTTTTGTACCTTTGTGCAGTTTTTGGCATATTTTCAGCTGTGAAAACCAGGATCTCTTCTACAACCAGGCTGTCTGGCACTGTAACTATGAATAGACCTGCTCTTCTGTTTGTGTGTAATAGCAAGAAACAACCAAAGATGGAGAAACTGAAAGTATGGACATACTTTCTCAGTACCTCCATCCTGTGTTGAAGATAGGAAAGTGAGAATAAAGACAGAATTTATCTGTGTATTTCCTGCACATTTTTGAAACACTGAGGCATAGATCACACTATTTCTAAACCTGATCTACCTTAGTCTCAAAAGATCAAAAAGAATTTGAATTACAGCATTATGCCACAAATCATTACCCAAGAGCTGCCATGAAGAAGTGAAGTTTCAATAGAAAACTTCTGCACAATTTCATGTAGCTTCACATTGTCAGAGCTATAAAAAGGGTCCTTTTTGTTAACAGAGAATTGGTTTGTAATTTGGGACTTGTCAGGAAAAAAATTAATCACCTGTCAACAGAGCCTAAATGAGTTACACAAGACAATGACTTTCTGTTGTTATTACAGCAAACATGTTGAATACTGCAGAGGCAATGAATTGTTCCTGATCATCATTTATAAAGAAAGCTCTAGTATAAGCACAATGAGTGGTAGCAGAAAGCAAACAGCAACCTCACAAAAGTATAAAAAGCTTTGAAATTCCTTTTCAGAACAATGCCCTTGCATAATTTGAAAGTGCAATTCATTTGCCTAAGCCTCTCTGTAATATAACAAAGCATGGATTAGGCAACAAATTTGTAACATTTCTTCATGCCGATATATATATATAAACTTCAGAGCACTTGCCACAGTAACATTTGCTGCATATTAGCATCACTCTCCTTTTTAAAGATTGTTGTTTGTGGCCAATACCATAGCAATGTGCTAAGAACAAAAGACTTGTTTAAAATAAACACAATTTTCTTGATGTAGAACTTACCCCACTGTGATATCAAATATATTGCTTCCAACAGAACTGGATACAGCCATGTCCCCCAAACCTTTGCGTGCTACAATAACACTGGTAATAAGGTCAGGAATGGATGTGCCAGCAGCTAGAATAGTCAATCCCATGATTTCTTCAGTAATACCAATGGTCTCTCCAACCTATAAGGGTTTAAATAAAATCAGAAAAAAGTGTCCTGCAGTGAAGAAATCTTTTCAGCTGTACTGGACTTTCTCACTAGCTTGGAGAATACCAGGAAAGATCAGAGAAATACTAGTTTACACAGATGTCCCCCATGTATCAGGAGAAAAACAGGACTTTCAAACAGAAGCATAAGGTCTTGACAGGCAGTTGCTGATGGTTTGGATGTTACAAGAATGGTCAAGTCCTGTGATCAGGCCAACCACTGCTCTCTGAACTACTTTCCTTTTAGTGATTGCTGATTTACTTCATCAGTGGTTACAGATCCCAAAATAAAGCAGCATCCAGCATGAGATAGATGAACTCTGATTAGAAACGATCTTTTACAGTGCAAAACATGATGCAAGACTTTTATTTTGTACTAGTATCAACTCCTTACCTGGTGTGCCCACCAGACCATCAAGTAAGAAAAGAAGGCAATCCAGCTGATAGAGCCAAAAAAGGTGATAGGAAAAAATTTTCTTGATGTCTGAAATAGAAAAAAGGAGAAACAGTGAAAACCTATATTGAAGGGTGACATGCCATACTCTTAATTGCATCTCAATATGAGAGTGACTTCTCATTTTTTCTGATAGCCTGTTCAAAGCAACTGTGCCTATCATCATCAGATGATCAAAACACCTGTCAAGAAAGGCAAGAAACAGAAGCCCTGACATTGGTATATACTCACCTAGGCCATATTCTTCTAATTGCTTCAGTAATAAAATAAGATCTCCTAAGAGCTTGTAAGATGAATGGCAAGTTCTGAGTTGTCGTTTCTATCATAATTTGTTACGATGCAGTTTGCATATGTGTTTAGCTCAATAGCGATTTGACTTCTACATTTATTAATGTGTTCTTCATGTTTCATTCTTCTTTGTGTTTCATTCTTTCATTCTTCATTCATTCTTCTTCATGTTTCTTCAGAATGAATATTTTCAAATTGCTTCAAGAGGTGTCCATATATTTCCTTCCTACATTAGTAACTTTTTGCAACAAATTTCACAGTCATTACAACAAAGACTGCCATATGGCAGAGCTAAAACCATGCACACCTAAAATTTATTATGGCATTTACTATGCTTGTGAAAACTATTCACTTTCTCAACAGAAGGTAAGTTAAGCAGGTTTTCCATGCTTCATTTTGTACAGAAATTTATTGTTACAATGTTATTAAAAACATGCAAAACATACTATCAGGCCCTTCAATGAATTAAAAACACTGTGTAACAGCGTAAAAGTAAAAAGTAACTTAATTTTCATTTTCACCAGTTACTAATGTCATATTTTGAACAGACAGTGTTCTTGCAGACAATGAACGGGTTATATACAGATCAGTGATTTATTTTGGTTTCTGTGCTTTCCGTTCTTTTGCATTTTCCATATTTCCTATGATTGAATCTATGTAACAAAAAGAAGTTAAGTTAGCTACTAAAGGAAGAAAACAAAACTGCAGTACTGCACGAGGTAAAAATTAGCTAAATCAAATCAGTATTTAAAATTAAATTTGTCCTGTGAATGAATTCTTCCAGTCTGTCTTTATGGTCACAGACCTCCTGAATGCAGATCTTACTCCAGATGATTTCTGACATGTGACTAGCAGAGTCCTACAAATTTAGATAAATAACCAGTAGGACTGCTTGTGGAAGTAAGTTATACCACTCTGAATGCCTCTTTCAGCTGCTGCTCAGTCCTGCAGTACTTCTCCCCATTTGTTCCTCACTAAATCCACTTCCACACCAGAATTTTATGCCCCCTTTCATTGCAGGTCATGCCCCTGCTGCACCAGGAGGCTCATAAGACTATGGATCATTTCTAGATGTTGTGGGAGGATTGCAGAGCTTTCACTCAATGAGACTTTTGGAGAGAAAATACCATTTGGTGTGATTCCGATTCTTCAAGCCATAATAAACACTTCATTTTTAGGGAGTTTTCAAAGCTGCACAGACAGGTTTTCTTATATAACAAACTCAACAGGCATTTATATGAAGCAGCTCCACATGCAAAACTGATCAGCACAGAACCACAGGGTGGTGGTAGACCAAGAGATGGAAAGTGCATTGGGCTGGTCATTAGAACTGGTCAAGCAGGAATGTCACTGTGTTTTGCCAGCCAAACCTGAAAACAATGAGGCTGGTCTGCAGCTCAGTGAGACTGTGTAGACTTTCTGCTGATGTAACTGGAATAAACTCAGGACATTAACTGATGTAAAAAGGGTAAAGTCAGCAATGGCAATTGTGCACCCTCATCTACAGCATGGCACAAACAGAAGGTCCATATCTGCTCCAGCAGCAGGTGCAGCTTCCCACTGTGCTACAGGGCACTTACTCACTCCTCGCATGTACTTTGAATAATGCTAAATGTCCTCCTGAAAAGTGAGCATGTTGACTAACATGACCTATACAATTTCACAACTGAATATACACACAAACAAGCATTAAATATGGTACAGATTTAACAACACTACTAGAGGGATAGAATACCTCTTCTTGTGAGGAAAGGCTAAGAGAAATTGGATTGTGCAGGCTGGAGAAGAGGAGGCTTTGGAGTGACCTAATTGCAGCCTTCCAGTACCTGAAGGGGGCCTCTAGAAAAGAGGAGAGAGACTAGGAGAGAGGCTATTCACAAGAGCATGTAGTATCCATGTAGTGACAGGAAAAAAGGACTGAAAGAAAGTAGGTTTAGATTGGACATTAGGAGGAAGTCTTTAGTATGAGGATGGTGAGGCACTGGCACAGGCTGCCAAGAGAAGTTGCAAATGCCCCATCCCTGGCAATGTACAAGGCCAGGCTGAACCAGGCTCTGAGAAACCTGGCTTAGTGAAAGGTGTCCCTGGCCATGTCATGGGGGCTGGAACTAGATGATCTCTAATGTTTCCATCCAACCCAAACCATTTTATGAATCTGTGATTCTAAACTCCCTCATAATATAAGTAACTGAATGTCTGTTGGAGTAAAAGAAGTGGTCCAGTAGGCGTTTTAAATGGATTACCCTTCAAAAACCACCATGGCACCTGGAAACATCCTTTTCAAATAAATTCCACTACTGTTACAAGCACTGTTTTTAGAACCACTCAGGGTACTTTGGTTGATCTATTTCTTAATTACTTCTCAACTAATTTCAAAGTTACTTTTTCAAAAGAAAGTCCTAAATTTCTATCAAGCCAGAAAATATGACAATGAGCTTTTATAATATTTATTAAAATCACTCAGATGGACTTTTAAGCTTACAATAAAAATTGTATATGCATTGGAGGACAGAAGACCTTAATGTGAAAAGGAACACAATTTGAAAGAACTATAACAGGCTGTTATAAATGATCTGACACTAGTGGAAGCAGAATTAAGACTGGTAGAAAAAATTAATCTAAATAGTATTTTCCTCTTTTTAAGCTAAGCAGCTAGCACTTTTTTTTTCACCATTCTTAGTAGTCAGCTTTTCCAACTTCCAACATTTTTCACCTTCCATGTAAAAGCTGCAATCTTTTGTCAAGACATATGGTTAATAAGATAATGATAATGATGCAATAAACTTGTTGGTACTGGTCACAAAATCTGCACAGAGCACCTTGCAGCAATGCAATCTGTATGATCACTACACAATACTCAAGACCTAAGCATACACTGGCTTAAGCAAAACTAATAAAACCAGAGCCATACTGGTCAGTAAGAGCTCTCTGATGGTGTGATTATACACACCAAATGGTTCTTGCAAAACAAGGAGACACTGACTATCTGAGACAGACACCCACAGAATTTGGATGGCTAAGAATTACGAGTCAGTAACTTTGCAGCATGCGCACTCCTCGCCTGTTTTAGCTAATCCTCTCCTACTAAAATTAACTGATAAGCAGCAGTCCAAGATACTTTAATAAGCTTAACACTTATAATACCTATGTTAAAATAGGAAACATTCAAATTCAGAAAGGGCAAAATTTAAAGCTTGTGCATTTTACAGATGATGAAAAATAGACTCCATAGATGCTGCTATATAATTTGCATTTAGATGAAAATTTAAAAAAGTCATAACAAGAATGCTAATTCTTTTTTGTATGCTGAAGTTTATTCCAGAGCGTAACAATAATAATCATACTTGTTTTGTAACTAGTTTCAGCATTCTTTTGAAATCTATGTAATTTCTACTCCCTAGCTCTTTGAAATACAAAGAACTGCCAAGTCTAAGCATCTTCCTAGAACTAGTCAGAGACAGCAATACTTCTCTCATATTTTTCAGTAGTTGTTGTGGTGGTTGCCTTGCAAAGATAGAGTGCAGAGTTTATTAGCAATTGGATCTTTTGTGGTCTTAGTAATAGATAAATGAGAGAAGCCATGGTTCATTCAGTTCATATGCTATTTTCCTTAAACAAAAGTAAAAGGATTTTGTAGTCCCACTGTAGATTAGATGGATTGGTACTGTTCCTGTCTATCAGAAACAATAAGATCATGTTTCTTGATACATTTTTATATATTTATTTAATTACAGTGTCTGAAAAATAGGGCTATAAGTAGCAAAAATATTCCAGGTATGAAGGTTTTTCTTCTAAGAGCTTGATACTGGAAGGTAGTGTGCGCTGAATAATTTGAATAATTTCTCTTTTAATTTTAGCCAGCATTATTACCAACGTCTTTAACCTGAATGATTCACACGTTTGTCTTGTTCATAAATGTATCTGCATTGCAAAGTTTGATCTTTCTTTCATGCTTAACAGTGCTTAATTCTGATTACTCAGAACCTGCTCTTCTAACTGAATCTGTACAGGGACATGTTGTCCTTGTCCCCTTGGTAACAGTGCATCTCTGTATGGCAACAAGAGTTCATGGAGGTTGTAGCTCTGAGTTTGTAATGGGAATTTGCAGAGATAGATGGAACTCCCCCATATGGGTCCAGTGATGGCAGGACTGGAGCCCCAAGAGCCATTTTTATGGTCTGTAATGCAAAGGGATGGACAGTGGAATAAAATTATAATAGAAGAGATGCTGTTCAAGATCTGCTCCTGACCTACTGGGGAACCTTGGTCACATAATTTTTCTTTCATCTTTCAATATCTGTTACTTCAGGAGATGGGCAGTTATATATGTGATTTTTACAGAGCCACTGGGGAAAGAAGCCATTAGGACAGCAAAAATACCTATTTTTGTTCAAAACACCTAAGCAAAAACTCAGGGAAAAAATTCCCCAAGGGCACACCAACCTCCGGGATATGCCAAAAACATTATTGATGTTATAGTAAACATTTTAATATATACTGGCTTAATGTGAGCAGGTGTTATTAAGGCACTAAATTAAAATATCTCAGCTAGTCAATCAGCTGACAGTTAGCTGAACTAATGCATAATCTACACTAAGTATTTAAAAATCTGCCTTTGTGTGCACCAGAGCATAATAAGGCAGCAGAATTTTGCTAACTTTAGAACCAGAGACCTTGTCTACGAAATAATTTTTCTAGAGCTTCTGGGTTTCATGCACCTAAATGTATCTCAGAATAGTACAAATAAATGCAGGCAAACCATTTCCTCTGTGTGGAGATAAAATATACATTAGAGAAAAGACTCTAAATGGAAAGAAGAGCTTACTGAAAAGTGGACACCCACAGAGGATGCCAAAGGCTCCATATGGTCTTTCAAATCAGTATATAGCACACAAGCATTCACTTTATATATGCATATGCTAATCTGAGCTTCCTGATGCAGAATTTGGGTTTCTGACTAAAATTATCACATTTGCAAATCAAGCCCCTGATGGCAGGCCTATCTGAAAAGTCTAGTTGGGTATTATTTTAGGTTTGCTTTAACTTTTATATCACAGATTTCATAGAAAATTGTCTTCTGATGCACATGCTGAGCTGTGATAGCAGACATCATTTTTGTTAGGAAAGGATTAGTGGGAATGGCTCATAATAAGTGTGACACACACAATAAGTGAGGGTATTTTTAACATACATTAATGAAGCATACTTAAAATGTTAAGACAGTTTATGCAACCGTCTGGTTAATTCTTTGACAGTAATGTTCAAAGTGAGCAGCTTGTCATACTGATACAGCCCATTACCTCTTCTGTTAATCTATGTATAATTACAAACCACATTTTTTTCTGTATAAAAAATTGCTTCTTTCAATGAATGGAGTTTTAAAACTGTGTTGTCAGCTTGCCTATCTGGCAAGTATGACCATATTTATCTTTTGTGGCATAGCAGGGTATTTTAGCTGCTGGATGTCAGCATGGAGTTCTGTTGTGAATGGTACTAGTGTTAATAATCACATCACAGTTGCTGGCAACTTGTCAAGGTATTCACTTTCCAAAACTATTATTTACAAAACTGTTCTCATTTGTACAGTAGAGAATATTAGATAAAGCTACATGTCTCCTAATATTACCTTCAGATTTTCAAAATTCAAAATAATACCCATAAATATTTCTTGCTCATTTTAGATCAAAATATGAAAAAAATTACAAGGATGGTTTTGAGTGATGAAAAGAGGGCATGAGTTCAGAAATAAACAGTCTTGAAATTCATGTAGTATGTTCTGTGTGTTATGAAACAAAAAGTGATTTCCAGAGTTTACTGGAATCTTGAAGAAAAAGAAAGCCTAAAGATTGGGAAGGGAAAAAGTGTCAGAAGGAAAAGAAGGGAAAATGTCACTTTACAGCCTATGGAACCTTTTATCTAAAAGCAAGTCAGAAATCTTATTTTAGCTTCTTTCTTGCACTGAATTGCAGTTTTTCAGCATGTGGGATGGGAAGGTTTTTCACTGTGTGTGAGGAACAAAAATGAATTCAAGGTGTTGGTTTATAAACTTACATGCTATGCATGCCTCTCTTGCAGCAGTTTTAAACCCATTTTTGATCCAGAAAGGAAAAGATTAAAACACCACTAAAATTTTCTTTTCAGCTCTCAACACTCTCTCTTTTACTTTCCACGAGCCTTCCCAGCCAGGTCTCTTTGTATATGTGAGTATAAAAATGGTAAGCCTTGGTAACTTGTCAGTCTTACATTACTTCAAGCTGTGTTTAGGACAAAACTAGCAAGTATTTTATACGTGAAAGGACTTACAGATCTCATCCTAGTATGAAAATTATAAGATTACGGGTAGGAGAGAAAGGTCTAATAAAACATAAAATTAAGAGAAATGCATATCATTATGTTTGAACTACAGAAAAAATTTAGACAGTTTGAAATCCTTCCAGTTATACCCTTTAAGGCACTGCAGATAGACTGATACTCAGCACTCATGTGTTCAGCAGAGATTCAGAAATACAAATGTGAAGGCCCCAAGGAATTTTTCAGACCATTCACTTTATGTCCTAAGTATAAGCAAATACAAATTATAATCTTTATAGAGGTATTACTAACCAGTTGCTCATAAACACCCATTTGCCATTTGAAAATTTCAATACTAATTCTTCAAAGAAGAAAAAATGAAAAAACTCCAAATAGCTCTAGTTCTATTTTGGCATCTAACTAGAGAGCCACCCTTTTGTGTAGAACAAACTGACTTAGAACAATAGCTACTTACAGGTTTTCTGACATCTGGCAGTGTAGCCCACAGTGGAAAAACAATGGGTAACACGAGAAGATAGGTGATCTGCTTTCGTGGGGTTTCAGGCCAGGCCAGGCTGAGAGGCTGTTCCTCCTCATCCTCTTCATTCTGTAAGAAAAGCTCCAGTGAGCAGATTATCAAAGTGGATGAATGAAATTAGGGACTCTTTCAAAAGGAGTTCAAGGACAGTGTTTCAGGGAGAACTGCGGTGTCTGAAAATATTGCATTAACACCACACCTACCTACAGTGTTAGCTAGGACACACCAAAGAAGGCTTTGGCTGGACTGTGAGGTGTCCCCACAGCACAGGCTGCCTGAGGATGTCTGTTTGCTGACAATGTGGCTGGTGCCTTGGGATGCACGGGGTGTCTCTGACAAGCGTTCCCACGGCTCTTCCTTGGGATGTGGGCTAGTCTAGTCAGGAGTTAAGACTTGTCTGGGCTGCATCAAGCCTGGCCACACAGACAAGAGAGAGAGATTGTGTGCACATACGTGCCTGTGCGCGTGCACACATGTGCACCTGCATCTTTATGCGTGCACATAGATGTACACATGTATCTAACTTCTCAAGCTTTTGTGAGTAACTTGAAACCTTACTATTAAATATATATGCATATATATTTGTACGTATGGTCTTCTCCAGAGGGAGACAAGATAATTCAGGCACCTGTGGAGCTCTAGTGCTAAGCTGCTGGGGTCACACTGAGCTGCTTAGGGCTCTGCCTATTCAAACTGTGAAACCAACAAGGATGGAGATGGCCCAGCTTCTCAGGGCCCCAACACATGAGGAAAGGGCTTCTCCTTGTATCTACCCAGAGATTCTTATGTTCAGATCAATCACAACACAACAGTGTTCCTAATAACTTGGGCTAAAACTGAAGACACTCCCCTCCAATCTGTGTCACTGATTTTCACATTGGTCCCTAGTCTCCATTTATGTGTAAGGTGCCCACCTCTCATTCCTGTTATAGAGAAGGTGTATAGAAACCCTCTCCTATGACAGAAAACATTTGGCTGCCACACACTTCTCTCTCCTTAGACTGCTTCTGCTAACAAAATGGAACAAGTATAGTGGGCATGACTCAGCCTTTTGCAAGCATATACTAAAATAACTTTTAAATTGTTAACACAGGCAGGTGATGTCTCCAGAACTGCACATAAATTGCAAATGAGGCAGCTGAAAAAATGGCCTGAACAATATTTTCACACAGATATAATGCAAACACTATTAAAACTGTGGAAAGATTTCTAGAGAGCTCAATAAAAACCTAAAAAGTCTGCAAAAGATCACCCAGTGAAAATTATTTGACAAAGTGAGTGATATATGATGACTTCTTCAGGTAGTACTCTGGTTTTTATTTTTGAAAAAAAAAAGATAATAATTGAGACATCTCCACAATAAGCATGTTAATCCTCCTACAGATTTATAATCAGTTTCTTGTCAGTAATTGCCCTGTATTAAGATTGCTTACATAAACATTATGACAATGCTATACGAAACAATCATTTAAATGACCATACCAGTTGTTCTCTTCTAAGCAAAAGAATTATTGATGAAATCTCACCACAATTGATACTGTTAATAACATTTTCTACTTACTGCTAATTTTGAAGAACTAGTCTTGATTATTCCACTACTGTGAACTTTTGAATTGTTCAACTTCCTGAACTGATCAGCTCTTAGCTTGGAATCTTTCACTATGAAGGTATCACCTGACATCAATGGACTGGAAGCAAATTCCTATTTACCATTTGACAGACTGATAAGTTGCAGCTACTTTTGAGTTATCTATTGATGTCAACAGAGGACAATACTTTGCTAACCCCTATACGTCATGACATTCCCAAGTTGCACAACTGTATGACAACAGTAAAGTGAACAGGTCATAATGGTTATAATACTGAAAAAAAAAATTAAAAATATACAAGCACAATTCGTAGCACTCAACACAGTACTTCAGAGGCTCCTGAGCAGCTTAAGAGGCTAGCATTTGCCTATGTCATTCAGCTCTGCACTGAAGTGGACATACTATGCTTCATGGCTGGAAATCTACTGAAGCTGACTTTAGAGGAACTGTGCTGGAGGAGACATTTGTGAGGCTACTTTCTAAAACCAAATCCATTCATTTTCCATTCTGGAAGATGCTTTGGGGGTGGGAAAATCAACCTGAGACACAGGCTCAGCTTTGAAATATGATGACTGAGATAAAATTTGAGCACAAAAGGACCAATTGAAGGGTTGCCTAGGTAACTCTTTCTGAATGGCCTCTGTGCAATTCAATCAGCCAGCTCAGCTGGAATAAAGCTTTCTAAGTGACTGCTGCATAAACAGCACTGAGTGGCAAAGTACTTCCTGAATTGCCATCTTTAAAGATTAGCCATGATTAACAATTATATTTAATCGCAACAAAACCTTACATTAGTCTGAGTTTGCACATAAATCTTAAAAATATCTAGACAGCCTATGTTGGTTCATGCAATACTGTACCAGTAGACACTGCAGTTCAACACTGGGCCTTGTTCTATTCTCATGTCTGTGTCAAACACCTCTGGATGTGCATGAGCAAGAGGCAACACGAGTGTCTTTAGCAAAGAACCACAAAGAATTGCTTTTGGAGATTGCCAGAATTCCTGAGATACCTTGATCTAATCTGTTCAAGATCTTTTCACCTTCCAGTTGTCCTACATCATCCCTTTCTCCAAGACAACTATCTCCAAATTATAAGGTCAAACACAAGGTCACAGTGCAGGTAAAACACTTTTCCTTGCTAGTTTAGGATTAACATTTAACATTACAGATGTTGCAGAATGGATATTAATTTCTTACTTTGTAAATTTGGTTTGGCATCTGATTTTCAATGCTGACCTTCCAAAAATCAGTGGTAGTAATGAAGTTCAAAGTATGTGGAGATCTAGTTTCCATGAATTTCAAAGCAATACTAAATTATCCACTGATGTTGAAGAAAAGAATGGGGAATAATTTTGGCAGCTCTTAAACCACACAATTACGAGTGTTATCCTGTCGACTAAGCAGCAGTGACAGAAAATGACTCAGCACAGATTTATGGCAGAGATTGCATACACTTTCTGTGGCTCCAGCCATGTACATTGAATATACACTATACACTATCACTTGTAGAGACTAATCCTGAAAATCTAGTTTTATTTCAGTCTGTATGATGAGAACTGTGTACTTGCAATGTTCACTATGATTATACTCTGCAGTGCTAAGAAGAAAGTGTAAATATAACATGATATATATCCAGGAATTCAACTGCCTAAACACATATGATGGTACCATTTTAGATAACATCTGGTATCTGCCTTGACCCCACATGCTCTAACAGAAGTGAAGAATATTCTGCTCACTCTATGACACACCTGCCACTGCTGTGCAAAGGTCTCCATTTCTTTAGGGCAGCTGAAGTGCTACTACCTACTTTTCTCCACTCCAAAATTCATTCCCTGTTATGACTCTGTAGCTAATTAACTTCAATGATACTGTACTGGACACATAGGAAAGCTGCATCATCTGATATGATGAACTCTGATGATAAGTTAGAAAGAAAATGCTGTATTAAGTCAGAACAAAAGCCAATTTACACCACTACCTTGTAATGGTCAGATATGGGCATTCAGAGACTAAGTATTGGAATACAGCATATTTTTTCATCTTCCATGAATTCATAGAATTATAACAATCTTTGGGATGGAAAAGACACTTTAGATCATCAAGTTCAACCATAAACCTAACACTGCCAGCTCCATCACTGAACCATGTACCCAAGCACCATACCTACACATATTCTGACCTACACATATTTAAATTCTTCCATGGATGGTGACACAACCACTTTTACGCGTGATAATTGATCCAATGCATGATAACCCTTTCCATGAAGCAATTTTTGTAATATTTGGTCTAACCTTCTCTGACACATTTTGAGGCCATTTCCTCTTGTCCTGTCACTTGCTACTTGGGACAAGAGTCTGACTCCTACCTGGCTATGCCCTTCTTTCAGGCAGTAGTAGAGAGCAATAAGGTCTCCCTTGAGCATCCTTTTCTCCTGGCTGAAAAACTCTCCTCCCTCAGCTGTTTCCTACAGGACTTGTGCTCCAGATCTATCACCATCTCCTTTGTCCTTGGACACACTCCAGCAATTCAATGTCCTTCTTCAGTGAAGAGCCCAAAAGTGAACAAAGGATTTGAGATGTGGCCTCACCACTGCCGAGTACGGAGGGAAAATCACTGCCCTAGTCCTGCTGGTCACACTATTGCTAATACAAGCCAGGATGTCTCTAGACCTCTTGGCCACCTGGGCACACAGCTGGCTCATGTTTAGTTGCTGTTAGCCAGCACAGAATCACAGCATCACAGAACAGTCAAGGTTGGAAGGGACCTCTGTAGAGCTAGACTAAATCTAGGTCTTTTCCCACCATGAAGTTTTTCATCCATTTTTCCCCAGCCTGTAGCATTGTTGCATGGGGTTGTTGTGACCCAAGGGCAGATCCCAGCATTTGGCCTTACCAAACCTCATACCACCGGCCTCAGCCCATGCATTCAGCCTGTTTGACCCCTCTGCAGAGCCTTCCTACCATCCAGAAGGTCAACACTCCAGCCCAACTGGGGTCATCTGCGAAATGACAGGGTGTGCTAGATCACCTCATCCAAATTACCAATAAAGACATTAATCAGGACTGGCCCCAGTACAGAGTCCTGGAGAACACCACCAGTGACTGACATCTGGATTTACCCCCATTCACCAGCACTCTCTGGGTCCTGCCATCCACTCATTTTTTTACCTAGTGAACCCTCCACACCCAGTCCATCCTCCACACCATGGAAAACCAGTATCTCCAGAGGAATGATGTGGGAAATGGTTTCAAACGCTTTACTGAGGTAGATAATGTCCACAGCCTTTCCCTCATTTATTACACAAGTCAATTTGTCACAGAAGAAGATGAGGTTAGTCAAGCAGGACCTGCATTTGAAAAACCCAGGCTGGTGGGGCCCGACCCCCTTGATGTCCTGAACATACTGTGTGATCACTCAGGGTGATCTGCTTCATGACCATCCCTGGCATCAAGGTCAGACTGACAGGCCTGTAGTTCTCTGGATCCTCCTTCCCACCTTGCCTGTAGCTGGGCATCACATTTGCCAATTCCACTCAACTGGGACCTCCCGAGTTAGCCAGGGCTGCTGTAAATGATGAAGAGTGGCTTGTGAGCACTTCCATCGGTGCCCTCAGTACTCTTGAGTGGATCCCACCCAGCCTCAGACTCGTGTGTTAAGTGGTGCAGCAGATCACTGGCCATTTCCACTTGGAGTATGGGGGCTTCATTCTGTTCCCCATCCTTGTCTTCCAACCCAGAGGTCTGCTTAACCTTGATGACAGCCAATCTTGCTGTTAAAGAATGAGGCAAAAAATACCTCTGCTTTTCCCTTATTCCTTGCTTCAATGTCTCCCATTGTATCCAAGAAATAATGGAGATTATCCTTAACCCTCCTTCTGTTGCTGATGTCTTCCTATTAACACCTTTCATTTCTAGAAACACCTTTCAATGCCTTTAACTGCAGAAGCCAAATTAAGTTCTAGGTGGGCTTTGGCCCCACCTAATTTCTCCCTGCATAATCTCACAATATCCTTCTGATCCTCCTGAGCTGCTTGACCCTTCTTCCAAAGGTAATAAACTCTCCTCCTTCTCCCCAGTTCAGCCTAAGCTCTGTTCATCCAGGCCAGTCTTCTTCCCAGACAGCTTTTCTTCCAGAACATGGGGACAGCCTGCTCCTGCACCTTTAAGATTGTTTTTCCAAACCATGTTCAGCCTTCCTGCACTCCCTTGTCCCCTTGGGACCACATCCCAAGGAAGGCTACCAACCAGTCCTGTAAACAGGCCAAAGTCTGTCCCCTGTAAGTCCCAGGCAACAGTTCTGGCAGTTCTGCTGACCTCCCCCCTTACAGCTCTGAGAATAGAAAGCTCTCTTTTCATGGTCTCTGTGCCCAAGATGGCCTCTGACCACCACATCTCCCTCTAATCCTCTGTTCACAAGCAGCGGGTCCAGCTGGGCACCTTCCCTGGCTGGCTTCCTCACTCACTGAGTCAGAAATATCAAGGCATGTTTCACACAGTTCAGGAACCTCCTGGGCTGTTCCCTTTCTGCTGTATTTCCAGCAGGTATCTGGTATGTTGGAGTGTCCCAGAAGAAAAAGGTTCAACAATTTTAAGACTTCCTCTAGCTGCTTGTAGTGTATCTTTGTCTTCCTCTTTGAACTGGTTGGATGGTCTATACTAGACTCTCACCAGGATATCAATTTTGTTGGTTTTACCCATAAATACTCAACCTTTTTATCACCATCATCATGCTCTAGAAAGTCAAACACTCCATAACATACCACTCCACCTCTCCTTCCTTGCCTATCAGTCCTATCATATATTGGGGGAGAGGAGCCCTAACAACTATGCAACTGTTCTCAGGAGCTTCCATTGTTTCTAATGGATTGATGATGCTTAGGACTTTGCAGCTGTATATGGACCTTGATCCACCACCTCCACTGAGATGGTGAAGGTTCTGTGTGAATTAGTACACAGAGACATTTCAAATGTGCTCTGGTGTACTCAGTGCAAGATGGAGCAGACTGAAGGACCACACTAGCACAGTATTCCTGAAACATTGATGTGCTATTCCTAGGCTTATCTCTTGCATGCCTAGTTTCATCCCTCTCTTATCTCAAATCTAGTTTAAGGTTCTTTCAATAAGCCCTGCTAAGTCTGATCCCTTAGCCCTTTGAGGCAGGTGTACCCTGTCTGTCATCAGCAGGCCCAAACTTGTTTAAGCCAATCCATGGTAAAAACCCCTAAAATTCTGCCGGTGACAACTCTGCTGGAGCAAGTTATTGACCTTCTGAGTCTTCCTGTTTCTTCCCTCATCATGTCCTGCAACTGGAAGAATATAGAATGACATACTTGTGCTCCTCATCCAATAACCAGTCATTAAAGATTTAGATGTAGCTGCATTAGATCTTCACATATAATAGTCATTACTGTGTTTCTATGAAATCCTTACTAATTCTGTCATAATTCTTTTTACTCTTTATGCATAGGATTCTCATTTCTGCTTGCTGATGTTTGAGACTGTCTTTTTGTTACAGAGACATTTTCAGTGCTGAATATCAAATGTATACTTGTGCCTAGATGGGATAATTGTGGTACCCTGGCATATATTTTCTTCTTGTTATTGTCGTTGCCGTTGTAGTTGTTGTTGTTGTTATTATTATTATTATTATTATTATTATTATTATTATTATTATTATTATTATTATTATTATTATTATATTGACAATAAGGAAATTAATCCTCTATTAGGAAAACACCCTCTTTGCATCTTAAGAAATGAGATTAGAAGTGTTATTCTGCTTGGTGTTCTCTTTCATACATCTGTTACAAATTAGATTTTAAACCAATCTACATACATTCAAAACTATTCTTGCTACTTCAACTCTTATTTAAATCATTACAGACACTTAAAAAGATACAAAAACTAAGGACGTTCCATATTTCATAGTTCTTTTTGCAAGAACTATCAAAGATCTATCAAATACTTATCTGTAATTCCAGGGAAGAAAGCACTTACTGGTTTGCTCAGGACCATTTTAGAAACATGGGATGGTTTGGGTTAGAAGGGACATTAAAGATCACCTAGTTCCAACCCCTCTGCTGTGGACAGATACATCTTCCACTAGACCAGGTTGCTCAAAGCACCACCCAGCCTGGCCTTCAACACTTCCACAGTTCCAGCTGGGGCACTCACAACTTCTCTGGGCAACCTGTTCCAGTACCTTCACAGTAAAAAATTTCTTCTTAGTATCTAATCTAAATCTATCAGATTTTCCCTGTAAATTTTTTCCAAACAGAGGAAATTATGGTGTGTTTCACATTTTATAAGCAATACAAACATTCAGTAACATTTCGTCCACAATTATTTTGTTTATAAACAACAGCTTATAGCAAACTCCATCTGCCAAAGTCACAAGGCAGTCACTCCTGGAAAACATCACAAAATCACTGTCTCCATAGAGGCTTACATTCATATTACATTAGGAAAAACAGTTGCTTTTCTGGAACAACATTAAACAGAATTTTGCACTTTTTTCCCACACATTAGGAGAAAAAGGAAAACAAGTGCAAAGAACCACCTCAAACTTACCAGAAATACTGAATCTGCCACTGTTCATCAACTACTCATATTTTATAATAGCTATAACATATGAACAATTAATACCACATTCTGAGGATTAATCTGTTAGTCCACCTTAGATGAAGACCTAAGCTATAAACTCTCAAGTTTATACATTTCTTGTGCATTCTGATTGCTGATACAATTAATCAATAAAGAAATAACATGAAGACTCCAGAGGAAAAGAAACTTAAGACAGGAATTATGTGCAGTTCCATTTGCTTATGCTATGGATGTTATGTATGGATATTGCACCAACTATAAAGGGCAATTTCTTTTTTTGCTTCAAAAGACTGCTCAGGTACTTTTTTTTTGTTTGGGGTGCATTTTTGTTTGTTTGTTTGTTTGCTTGTTTGTGAGGGTTTTTAATGGAAATGAGCTCTGTGCAACCCAACTTTTTACAATGAGTAAATCAAGTAAAAGTGATGTGATTGTGATCTCAAATGTTCTCTGTCCCAGAGGTTATGTAGTGATTTTCAAAATTGGGGTTTATTTTTTTCTTTAGGAGGGCACATCTCACATTAATCTATCTCACTAGGAAGGCAGTGAGTATAGGCAATTGTAGCCCTACTATGAACTGCCTCAATTTTGCCTTCTGCTTCTTGTCTGTAAGCCACATCACTCATCTTCTTTTATGTGTCATTAAAAAAAAAAAATATGCAAAAAAAGACGAGATAACAAGCTAGTACAAGAGTATGCAATTTCTACTGGGTGAGTAAGACAGAAAACAACAAATTCTTGAGTAAAATTCAAGCAGGCAGTAATATAAAATCCATTATCATTCAGAATGCATTCTGTATATGTGGATACTCTTAGGACAGTTAAGTTGTGCTAATCCTCGCTGCCTTTCAACTCACTGAAAAGAGCTACCTTTTGAGCAGACCCTACATGAAGGAGTAAAATCAGGTAGGTGTTTGGTCCAGATTCTCCTATTGCTGCTTGTGTCCTCTTGGGCCCTTGCAGAAATAAGTAAAATCACAGATCCCAAAACTTATTTGCTGGTTTTTATGCTATGTTAATGCCAGTATTCTTTGGGAAATTTGAGAAGCAATTCTCAGAATGCAACACACGAAACTGCAGTCAGCTCACCAGGAGAAATAACAACTATGGTACCACAGAGATACTTCTAAAGAATAAGCCTTTGTCTTTGTGCTATTTTTCAGAGCCCTAATTTTCAAGTAAGTCAAACTGGTATACAGCAGCAAAAAATGTGGAATAGGCAACTGAGTAGCATTGTGAAAATAAAGATCAATTCCTTTTGATAGCAGCACCTTCTCTTTAAGTTATGATGAGCAAACAAGATGCAGACATTTACTTTAGACCAAGTATGGCAACTGAAAACGTATTTGGGCTTTGGAAAATAACTTTTCTATGATGACTCAAACAAACATGATGGAATCTATCACAGCTTAACAAGGAAGGCTGCTCTAATCTTCTCTACCACCACTCTCTATGAAATAGTAATGTTTAACATAGTTCAGATTAATACCCTGAGACAGAGAATGCAATGCTACTCACATTCACAGCAAGCTAATTTGATGTGAATGGACTGAGTGTTCCAGGGCAGGGGAGATACATCCCCATCAGTGCTCTGTCCTGAATTGGTGCTGCTGCTCTTCAGTGGGGAAGGCAAAATATGCTTTGCTGGACTGTTGCTCAGGTAAGCAGATTAAATCTGCAAGTAATGAAGCCTTTGCATTCTCCTATGACATTAAAATTGCCTTATATTTTCATGGGAAAGTTATCTCAGTCATGGTTGGCATGTCAATACTTTCCAGCGGGGTTTCCACGGAAACAGGAAAAACTGCGCATGTGTACGTGTGTATGTGTGTATGTGCGTGCGTGTGTGCGTGTGTGTGTAGGTGGGAGGAAAAGGTGTTATCTTCAGATTGGAAACTATTTTTAGGTAAGCCACAGGTTAAAACGACTACCAAATGCTAGTTAAGAAGGTGGCGGGGGGTGGAACTGGAAAGGATCACATTCTGAAGGCCACTTGATAAAACATTTATTGAGCTAGTAAGTGTCCTTTTAGTCTTCTTTCATTTTCTTATGCATGCTTGGTACCACTCTATGAAGTGTTCTATATAACAGAATCTTACCCTCTGTGGCAACCTGCTAAAGGTTAAGGGACAGAATGCTGTAAGTAGAAAAAAATCCCCAAGGAAGATGCAATATCTAGCAGAAAGGAAGGCAATTTCTGACTTCAAATGAAGCAGTAATATCTTACAGATGGTATGGTGGGAGGAGGTATTGTTCCCTCCTGTGCTGGCTAAGGAATGGGAAGGAGACCACAGCCGTCTGTCCTTCTTAGCTGACAATCCTTGTTTTATCAAAGAGTAGGATATCACTGCTGCTTATAGTTACATGGGGTGGGAAGAGTCTCACTATCTAGAAAAAAATATTGGTTTGCTGCCAATTTTGTATATTTTCTGAACCTTTTAGAATTTCTGCAAGCAGCATTAGGAGAGATTTTTCCTTGTTGCTCAAGTGCTTGAGCTAGAAAGAGAACAGATGAATTCCCCTAGAGGACAGTAGAGTAAGAAAAATGGAGTTAAGGTCTTAGGAAAAGGGGGAAAGCAAGACAGTGAGTTTGGAAGAGAGAAATTAAGAAATTAAGAACAAGACAAAAACACCTCAAATAAATTAGGTGAAATCCCCTTAGTCATGACATCTTGAAGAAGTCATTAACTTGACAGTGTCCTCACATCTGTCTTGTGTGGTGTTTCAGCTTTGTGTAAGCCCTTCCTTCTTTCTTGAAAAAGAAGGGAGGAAAGAAAAAGAATTTGGCAAAAGGTATAAAAAGGTTCCTAAAAAGCCCCTAAAGAATTAGATGCCTATGCAGGTCTTCTGTATCATCATGGCAAACGTGCTTCATGATGACTTACTATGTGACTATATCCAGCTCACATCCTGCAGTTTTCAGGACAACACTTTTTAACCCCAAAAACACATTTGAAGCTTTGTCAGTCTAGATTGACAGTGTCTATAGTTCTCTCAGTTCTAAATTATCATTACCACAACATGGAGGCACTAACAGGTTTTTTATAGGGATTTTTCTAAACAGCACCTACAGATCACAAAACCTTATCTTTAGACTATACAAGTCAAAAAGAAAAAGAGAAAAGCAATTCTATACTATCTTTTCAAATTCTGACACTACAGCAATTCCTGTTGCATTAGAGTAAGGAAAAATCCTCAAAATTTCAAGCTACTTGATTGAATTCTACTTTGAAACAGAAGCAAATCAGTATACAATGGAGGACACTTGTTTAAAATAAGATCAAAATTCAAGACCATTTGTAGGTCAAGTTTGGAAAAGCTAAAAAGAAGACTTAGGAGGGCAATTACCAATTTCCCTTCTTCAAATTTTAATATTAATAAATGGAAAGTGTCACAGAAAGGCTGTGAGTGGGCTTGTTGTTGCCTGCAAATTTTGTTGTCTTCTACAAATTGAGAGTAATCTTATTAGTGTCCATGAAGTCAATATACAGAGCAGAAGGAAAATGAACCACCCAGTGTTAGCTTCACAGTGATGCTAGAGTTTGGAAACGTATTTAAGGAAGGCATGCACAAAAAGCCAGGCAGTATATTGAGGAGAGGCTCTGGTACACTACACTTGGCAGAGACCCTGACAGTGAAGTAGCATCCTAAGGATTATGGAAGCCTATTTACTTGTCCCACAGATGAGTAGACTATTTTTATTACAACTTCTCAAAAATTCCAGTATGTACTTTTAAATTACAAAATAGGTTTCAGCATATCAATAAGGCAAGCAGCCTAAGAAAGCTGCCAGATTTCCACTGGAAGAAGACAAAACTGGAAAGGCCACTGGGGAAGAATCCAGTATGGACCATCTCAAAATGCTGTTAGGAGACAGCTGGTTTTTATTTTGACAGCAGACAACTGAAGTCCTTTCATTCAGATTGATGGAGCTAAATCTGCAGACTCATTCCTCCACCAGTTACAAACCTCCTTGCTTTGCTCTACTGTGCCATTTGGATAAGGATAAATAATGTATCTCACACCTAATACATAGGAATCATTGTTCAGAATGTCCTAATACTTGCTGAAATTAACATAAAAGTTCCAAAGCCTGCATTGCTGCAAATTTAAACTGTCCAAAGGGAGATGAAAGGAATTGTACATTGCTGAGTAATGTACTCTTGCAGTAATTTTCCCTTCTTCCCCTGCAGTGGCTTGAAACTGAAACCATTATCTCAAATGACAAAGCTCCTTGACCTCGCAGATTTCTGAACAAGCCTAGGAAATGTTTCATTATAAAGTAAATTGATAGCATGTGGACATTGCTGTGGTATGTGATTGCTTAAGATTGCTTTTTCTTAATTGTTTTCACTAAACAATCTCTGTAGGAAAAAATCTTATGAAGTGAGATAACAGAAGGCAGGATGTAGAAGGTTGTGTAGAGGTCCTCTTTCATAATGAATTTTGTTTAGTCCATGATGCACATCATGACAGGTTCTCTTAAGAGAACAGGTTTTGTGCAATGTGACAAGCAATTTCTATTAGCTATATTTAGGGCTGCAAACATCTTATCTGCAAAGTAAAAAATACATTTCCCAAAAGAATAGATTCTAGACTCCCACCTTACTTTACACTGAAGGGCAGGAACAGAAGGCAAGATCCTCTATATACGGCAAACTGTACACTGGGTTCAGTTGTAAATGAAAACTAAATATTATGTAGACTGTTCATACTGTCAGTGTCCTTCTATTAAGATGTTTACTTTCAGTGAAATGCACAATCAAGCATGCAGTGTATCTACTAACATAAGAATAAAAAGGAGAATAAAAAAGTCATTAACCTCTTCAACATTATGGGCGATTCCATTCTGAACAGGTCCTGAATCACTCGGTGGTGTTACTGCAACTTCCACTTTTGCACCCTTCTCTGTGGCATCACCCGAGAGCAGGAAAACAAAAGATCAGAATATTAAATTACAAATATACTAATGAAATAGCTCTCATATATTCAGTCCAAGCAAATTATCGAATGCTAAAGTTGAACCAACATCTGTGTTAAAAGAGAAAAAAACTTGCCTAGTACACATTTTCAATAAAAATCTGATAAGCAGTGAGCTAGCATTCTGAGAAATATTTAAGTTCATTGCAATTTTCAGTGCTCTTTGTGCTAAATGAACTGAGCATAAGATTTCAGGTAAAAAGTGACATACAGCATTCATCCCTGACATTATAGAGTGCACCATGGTGAGATACATTCAGCGATATAAGTCTTATAACACACTAAACCCTGCAACTAGTTAAGTTGCTTCCAAGCTGTAATCCTGCTGTCTTCCATGCAAAAATGTGGGAAAGAGTAAACAGATGGTGTAATAACATCTAATAATAGAGAATGATCTTTAAACCAGAATCCTGTAGTCCTTATGCTAAACTTCCACATGAGTTAAAATTAAGCCTTTGGTTTATGATATCAAATTTATTAAAATTTATTCTCACTTTGACTATCTTGGAATTCTCTAAGCAGTAATTACCTCTATAAGTATGTAGTACATAAATGTGTCAATGGCCCAAAATCCCTTGGACAATAGAAATTAATGGGGAATAGCAATATGAAATGCTTTACTAAAGTTCAACATGCCTTATGGTATGCTCTTGTGCACAGAAGTAAATACAGCTGTCTAGTTACATTACTGCTATCCTGGGATTCTTCTAAAATAAAAATCTGAGATCACAGCCACAGCAGAGTGCCAGACTATCTGTAATTATTTCAGTATATGTGTGTTGTCTCGTAACCCCGCAGTCAGCATTATGGTTTATTAACAGACTGTCCCAACCAACTGCCTGATTTTGGAAGCAAATAATATGTAAACATAACACAAGGTCATAAAATGTGTCAATTAATAAAATGATTCAGATTTTATTGGACACATTTGTATCTCGTTTTCTACTGCAGATAATATGATGAGGTAAAGTAGAAAACCCAGGAAAATAGAGATTTTCCCTTAACATAGGAACTTTGGAACTAAAGTATAAATTCTTGCCTTAATGGCAAACCCTAGTAAGTTAATTTTCCACAATTAGCATAGATGGGTCTCAGTGACTCCTAGCAAGTAGTATACAGACAAATCAAATATTAAATATGAAACTGATGCTTTTCGTGATGAGGGTGGTACCATATAAAACACATATTCTACTAAAGCATTTCAATGAATGAATTAAATTTTCTGATATATACTGCAAGAAAGTTTTGCCTCTCTATCACTTCAACACATAACTGAAATCAGCTTTGCTTTTTCTTTTCAACCTGCTAGAAGCCTTTCTATATGCCTTGACTGGCTTTCTATTCTTGCATTTAACTTCTGTCCCATGTCATACTCTTTGGTACAGAGAATCCGAGTATTTTTACTAAAACAGAATAGGCAATGTAGGAGAAAGTAATGATTAACAATTTTCAAACAAAATAAAACAGTGGAAGAGACTCTCAGGAACAGGTGATAAATCAGTACTAATGCACTCACCATGATTAGCAGCTCCATTCTGCCTTTCACTGTCTTCCACCTGGCACTTCTTTTTGGCAATCTTATGCAGAATTGAGGCCCTTTCCTTGAACTTTCCTAAAAGAAAACATTGTCATATTACAATGCAGCCATTTTGAGATGCACAGTTCATTTGCCTTAGCTTAGGCTCCATAGATCACTGTTGATAATCCATTTCAATTCCTCCTCAAACAGCAAATATGCTATTAAACACTATCTCATATTCCTGTGTACAGGGTTGTGTTTTTTTCTTTTTTTTTGGGGAATAAAAATGTAATTCTTTTTCGAGAACTCAGCAGTCAATAGAACAAGAAACTGAAACCAAAAGCTATGATTTTTCTTTGGAAGAAGTCAGTAAAGTTCCACCTATAAATGTGCTGGTGGAAGATTTCAGCCAAAGCATAAGAGAAATACAGATGAATCAAGATATAAACAAACAAACAGTTTCAGTTCTCGATTATTAGTACTGTAGAACAGAATTTCATATCAACACATACATTGCATCATAATGAGTGTTCTCTACTTTGCCACTTTGGACTCATCTATGTGTCTGTGACTTCTACTCACTTCAGTACTTGGTAAAACTATGAAGAAAATTATTCTGGGAGTTACTGAAAAACATCTGAAAGATACAGTCACTTATCACAGCCAGCATAACTTCCTGAAGGTAAGTCCTGCTTATCAAATCTGATTTCCTTTTATGACAAGGTAACACACCCTGTTGATCAATGGAAACCAATTGATGTGTTCTTTTTGGATTTCAGTAAATCTTCCAGTACTGTCTCTCACAGAATCCTTCTGGACAAATGTCCAGCCCACAGCTGGACAAACACAGCACAGGATGGGTGAACAAGTGGCTACTGGGTCAGGCACAAAGGGTTACAGTGAATGGGGACCTGTCATTAGTGGGGATCCACAGGGCCCCATCCTTGGCCCTGTGCTCTTCAGCATCTTACTTAAATTACTTAGATGCAGGACTGGAAGGGATACTGAGGAAGTTCACAGATGATACAAAACTCATCGGAGGTGTTGACTCTCCCGAGGGCAGGGATGCCCTGCAGAGAGACCTTGACAAATCCAGGGTCTGGGCAATCACCAGCCATATGAGCTGAACAAGAGGAAGTGTCAGATTCTGCACCAGGGGTGGGGCAACCCTGGATGTATGGACAGACTGGGGAATGAGATCCATAAGCAGTGCCATGGAAAGGCACCTGGGGGTCCTGGTCAGTGGCAAGCTGAACATGAGCCAGCAGTGCCCTGGCAGCCAGGAGGGCCAACCCTGTCCTGGGGGGCACCAGGCACAGCGTGGCCAGCTGGGCAAGGGAGGGGATTGTCCTGCTCTGCTCTGAGCTGGGACAGCCTCACCTCGAGTGCTGGGGGAGGTTTGGATGCCACAATACATAGAAGGATATGAAGCTATTGGAGAGTACCCAAAGGAGGGTAACAAGGATGGTTAAGGGTAAAGGGCCTTGAGAGGAAGTATGAGTGACTGAGACCACTTGCCTGTTCTGCCAGGAGGAGAGTTGTGGGGAGATGTCATTGCAGCTTATAACTTCCTCATGAGAGGAAGAGAAGGGGCAGGCACTGATCTCTCCTCTGTGGGGTCCAGTGACAGGATCTGAGGCAGTGGCCTGAAGCTGAGTGAGGGGAGGTTTATGTTGTCTATTAGGAAAAGGTTCTTCACTCAGAGGGTGGTCGGGCACTGAAACAGCTGCCCAGGCAAGTGGTCACAGCATCAGCCTGACAGAGTTGAAGCAGTGTCCAGACAGTTCTCTCAGGCACAAAGTGTGACTCTTGGGGTGGTCCAGTGTAGGGCCAGGAGTTGGACTTGATCCTTGTGGGTGCCTTCCGACTCAGCATATTCTGTGATTCTGTCATTCAGAAGGGGAAGGAGAAATCTCCAGAATACATGATTTTCCAGAATACATCAGATTCTTAAAGGTAAATTTTATTCTAAACCTTCCAGGTTGAGGTTTTTTTGTCTCCCATGAAATTAACCATGCAGCTCAACCTCTAGATTCTCTCCGGGACAACATACTCTCCAGAAGTCCCAGATTTTGTTACCCTATTGACCACTGTGTCCAAATGACCCATTAAAACAAGGCAATATCAAAAACGTAAAATATTAAGTGAAAAGAAAACTTTTTCTGCCTTGATAGATCTTTCTATGTAAGGACTCTTTGAACAGCTTAGGACAGCCTATGACATGTAGGAAGTTGATGTAGCTGCTTTACTGACTTATCCTGATTACTATTGCACTTTTAGTCTTTTAAAGTATTTTAAAAAGTTTACCAGGTGGCTATTTTACAGCACACTTTCTAATTAAAATACTATTATGATACAGGGCCTGAAGTTCTTTTAATTCTTCATCTCCAGTTAAAAAATTCCATTGAAAACTGTTGGTGTCCCTGCAGCAAAGCCAGCACAGATTTAAGACCAGAAGATATTTCAATGAAATTATATAAAAGACTAACAGTGGAAAATAAAAGTAAGAATCCATGAATTAATTCAGTTATTTGGATAACAGTCACTTGTTGCCAAGCTGAAAACTTGGAGAAATCCCAAGCATGCAAGGATAAATCATTAGTCAGGAAAGAAATCCTCTCTTCCCTCCTTAAAACATAAGTTTCAAATCAGTGTACCCACACTTTTGTATGTGAAAAAACATATGATCGGTTCACAGGGACAAGCAGCCATCATTTGCTGTTGTTCTTAACACCAAACCACTTGGAAAGTAATAAAAATACCACAAATATTTAAAAACCAGTACTATCCTTTCTGAAATCCCTGTCTTTCCACAAACACATCATGCTCCAAAAAAAAATTTAAAAAAAAATTAGCAATTCACAATATTTTGCAAATATTATCTTTTTTTGGGACCCAGAGTAAAATGCCTGCAGAATAATATTTAAGCATAACAAGGCATCTCATTATTTCACTGCGCAGGGTAAGAGGCAGAGATTCTAGTTAGAAGGGAAGAAGCAACAAAGAGTTAAACAAAGAGAGAGAGAGAGAGAGAGAGAGAGAGAGAGAGAGAGAGAGAGAAATTTTTTGGGATGGCAGAAATATGAGAAAAAAACCAGAAAAAATACAAATCATATCCCCAAATATTTTAAGCTATAATGCTGTCATGGTGATTCCTAATTTCTTTTGAAAGATTAGGGGCATTTAAAAGTGCTTATCCGGAAGAATGAGTAGATATTAAAAGGTGCCTGATATAATTTCAGTTTGCTAAAGGATTGTGCTAGCTTTCAGACTCTAACTCAGCTTTATATGTTTGAGAATTCAGCTTGTGGTGCCACATATATACAAATGCATTTTATGCGAGCAATGAAAATGATGCAGCTGAGACACTTTTTTAAAAATATCTGTGGAGCCATCCGTCTCCACCTATTCCAAGATGGTGTAGAACCTTTCAATTAAAGCTTTAGAGGTTAATTAAAATGACCTCTATATAACCTAAGAATATTCTAGTATTTTGTTTAAGATTGCGTGAAACTGTGTAGGCTTTCTTAACATGGCCATTATTGAACTAAAAAGAAAGTGTCTTGCAGAGATTCGCACTGGCTTAAAGTTGCTTAATTGAATGTGCCCTCATTTTCTTTCACATTTACAAACACTTCCCAGCATCTTTAGAAAGAATTTCTGACACTGACTTTTAACAATTTTAAGTTACACCATTTCATTCAGGAGACTGTTCCACAATTGTAAGTCACTGTCATGGAAGTTAAAATCAACATTTGAAATGGAAAATGTGTTCTGTTTTATTTTTATTTCTCAGTAGATTCATGGTTCAATTTACATTGTTTTACATCATTACCTTCCATTAGATTCACTAAACGTAGGTAACAAAAGTGCAAGGAAATGATTAAAAGACGTTATTAACTATCAAAAGCATGAAACTGACAAAAACAGCACTACTCACCTGCATAAAGACAGTGAAAAGTAAAAAGACAGCAGAGCAATACCCCCTCTGTTCCTCCCTCCCTTTCTCTACATTTTTCCTCCTTTAAACCAAATCAAAACTTGTTCACTGAAGGAGAAGCACAGAGCCACCAAGAAAAAGGACAAGCTAAGGATGCAATGAAGTCATTCTGATTTTCCAAAAGCCACTAAGGTCACTGTTAGGCACAGATCTTTTCTAGTGTCTTTTTTCTTATCTTTAGGCGGGTTCCTTAAATTAAGCATAGGACTCTTACATTCTTATTTCTAGAAGTTAGTTGCCTATATTTCCTCTGGAACAGTCCTATGTACTATGGTTTGACTACGTAACAGAGATTTTCACAACAGCTGGCAAAATGAGAGTTTAGGGAAATGACAAAGCATGCTTCCATGGACCTAAAATAGGACAGATCGCTATAGAAATTTCTTAGTTAATCTGGGTTCACTAAACTCCAACAGGTTTGGCAGCTCGTTTTATTTTACAAAGAATGAAGTAGAAGGAAGAGGTGATCAAGGCCAGATGATTACTAAAGAAGGTAGCTTAAAACAACATTGGTTTTGTTTGAATAAACACAAACAAATCAGTATTGTATAATGGAGAGATGCCTTGATCTGCATGAGTAATTTCAGCAGGCATCAGTTGGCAGAGATTGTCCTCCTGATAAAGGATATATTAAAAAGCTAATCCTTTATCTACAAAGTAAATTGCAGTCTAGAGTCTCCCTGGGTCAGAAAAATATTTGATTTTATGTGAAAACAGTTCTTCAGAAATTCACTCATTTAAAAAATTTAAGACTCTACCACTTGGCTTGTTTTCAGTCTGTGATCAAAAGAAAATTACTGCATGTAGCTATAGCCAAGCTTTCATGAGTCTGAACATGTCAAATCTGAGCACTCTGTACTGTACTTACTAATTCTGCTCATGACCTGCTGTGGAAAATAACTAGTGAGTCACTACTGATCAATTCCAGAAATCCACCTTACATGCTTTCTCCTTTAAGATCAAGCAGAAGTATCAAACGAAAACACATGCAATTTTGTGATGTTGTAGGCTACTGGTGGAGCACAAAATTACAGTGAGGATCTCCTCTTATCTTGTAGAGCACATTTACCCTCTCAATTTGACCTGATTAATCTAAAATTAATTTAAAGTCACTTTCAGACCAAAGAGAAACGATCAAAACAATAGAAATCAGTTTCTAATATATGGAACACAACTGTTCTGTGGCCATTAGGCTGAATCTGATTGTGTATTATAGCTTAACCATTAATTCTTGTCCCTGCTTGTTCTGATGCAGCAGGAAAAATAAATACACCTGAGTTTCTTCACTGGAGGACTGAAAGAATATTCCCTATCTCCACTCCAGGCCTCAGGGCTGGACATAAGGATGTACTTTATCAGAAATAAATCGATGGATTTGTAACTGGATTTATGTGTTCCTGTGACTAAGTTGCTGTGCAAAAGGTACAAAAACCTCAGTTAAAAAACGGAAAAGAAAGAAGAAAATGGGTAATGCAAGTAAGTGTGAGGCATAGTGATAGACAGCAATTAAACTTTTGAAAATCCAAACAGAAAGCTGAAGATATAGTACACTTTAATCAAAATACAACTTCTGAGATATGCTAATCATTACTTGCTTTGTGAAAGATAAGTGAAAATGATGATGGTTGTATCTGAGAAGGTAAACTGCATCATAGACTCTTGTCAGAGTGAGTATTTCTAAATACAAAAAGCTTCCTTTTTATTTCTGCTAGTGGATTTTTCCTGCTGCTACAGCATGGTCCTAAAGTATTTATTCATGAGAAATGCATTGTGAGATGACATTGAATATTAAAGCATTACTTCTGTATAGGCACAGTAATAATATACATATAGGTATTATAATGCAACAGGGGTTTCCTTACAAATAACTAAATTTAGATGTCAATAGAATATGAATTTCAGAAGGCTACTTTTGAAATAGATTTAATACTTCATCATAAAAAACAAAAACTTTGACATACCCAGGTTTAAGGCTACAGTGAGAAACTACTTTTTTATCTTGATTGTAATGAAAACTGATACAAGACATACTGCAAAAGCTTTACCTCTGATAGCCATATCTGAATGGCCCAGGTTAATGGCTCCTTACAGGTGCTTGAGAGGTATATTTAAACAGCATAGACACCACTGTTTGCCCATTAAATTCTACTTTCAGACCTATTTTCTTATATTGGTGCCACCTCTGTGAACCAGATGCTTAATCTGGGCAGTGGAGCACAGTGAAGCAAGACCATTCTATGAGCTCAGGCCTGCCACAGATGAAAAAAGGCATCTCCCAACAACTGGTGCAAAGGTGCACGGAAACACTTCCCACAGCCAGCCCCAGGACTGGATGGTTTTACTGGTGCATCAACAGCAGATATCGAAAGAGGGAAATAGGCATTATCACTGTCTATGCTCCCTGAGGAATGATCATGAATAAGTCCTGTAATGAAGATTCTCTTAAAATTTTCAACATTGCTCAACACTAGAAAGCAACTGCGTTTTAAGAAAGAGAGAACTATGGTATTTGTCTTAAATTCCCAAGATTAAAAACAAGTAGGAATAGGTGGCTAACTTTTCTACAGGCCTCAAGATTTTCCCCATCCCCAAACATGGTGCTAATTTCTAAACAATATAAAGAAAACATCTTTCTAGCATTATAATCAGAGAGCTGGACAAGAGGCCTTGATCCTACAGACAATCAGGTCTCAGTTCAGGGATAATTCCAAATTGTAGAAATGCTGACCACACTAGGACAAAAAGCATGTGTTGGAAATTCAATAGAGAGTTAACTGCTTTCCTGAATTAGTATGATAGAACTGCAATGCTTTTGAATCATCAGAAAAATTTCCTGAGATTTCACTGAGCCCTGATTCAGGCCCTAATTACTTCCTTCTTGTATTGCTAGACTGAGAATTTCAAACTGCAAATTTTTTGCATCGCAATCAAGCATACAATTAATATTCCAGGAATAAACATGCCTAGTTTTTAAAGGTTATTCATTACCCTTCAATAATTCAGTAAACTGAAGTCACTTAGCAATTGTTCTGAATGATTTGAAAATCCATGAATTAATTCCTCTTCTCGAATGCATTGTAAAACATGGCATCAATAAGCACCTAAAATCAACGTTTTACTGTGCTGCATAATTTGCAAGTATGTTTTTGCATATGTTCTTTGCTAAAATCATCCCATCATATTTCCTTACCTGAAACACCAGAATTGAAATGTTGAAAATAAAACCTTGGAAAAAGAGTCATAACTGATTGAGCCATCAATAAAGACATGCAAAAAGGAGTTATTCAAAAATGGAGAAAATGAAAATAAGACCAAGAAAAACAAAGGGAAATATAAACACATAAAAGGCACCCAGAGGGCTTCAAAAAAAGCTCATACAAACAGTTCTAAAATATCTCTTACCTTCTTCAGTCATTGTGTCATAATATTTTAGGTTTCCATATGATCCAAGCTCTATAACATCACAGTAAAAGACACAGAGATAAGGAACCAGCAGACATTCAAGAAATGTACATGTTTTCACATGTGCTTCATAAACTGGAACAGTGATTATGCAAAACATTTTCCAGGACATTGAAACACAGATTACAGAAATGGCACTGCTTTCCCCCTCCAAAATTTCACAAGTCACTGACTTTAGCTAAAATGTTGACCTTGCTAAAGTGAGATGTAGGAGAAACACTGAAATCTAAAATTTAGCCTTTTCAAGTTTCTTGCCAATTTGGTGCCTTTACATTTGGGAAAAGATATTAAAACCTAGATATTAAACCTTGCATTAATTTGCAAACTAAGCTGTTTTATCATTTCCCAGATCAGAAATTCAAATACTTTTGTATCCAAATTAAACAAAAAAGTCTCAGAACACATAGTTTTAGGAACTGTTCATAATGCTGTCTCCCAAATACTGCTTTGATACCAGTGCTGATGTCGACTTTAGAAGCTTTAGAGGGGCTACTTAATTTAACCACTCTCTTGTCACTTGTGAAATTAGAAAAAAGTTACTTGTTTCATCAAGTGATATGAGACCTAAATTAATTAAATCATTAAATCTATCTGAATATTTTGCATTATACTATATTCTATCAGGGCAGGAAAAAAATGGAATGTGGAGGTTTCCAGGTCTGTAGGGCTACTACTATTTTTTTCCATGTGATACAATCTTGCATGAAATCAAGATTTTTACTTTAGATGTAGCCTTGCACTCCTTTTCTTGAAGTGCTTTTTCCTTAACATTTTGCACATATGTTATTTTATGTATAAACAAAGTAATTAATATAAACATACAAAACAGGAAAATGAAAAATTATGCTCAACAAGACATTTGTAAATGGTCTAGCTGAGGAATTTGTGGATGACCACTCATCATTTTTCTGTAAAGTTTTGTAACTGAGTTTATGTGCATCCAATCTTTGGCAGAATGTAACCATTAAAAATGGATACTTAACAGTTTGATGATGCTTTTTTCTTTGCAAATATTCTCTTTTCATATTTATGAAACAGCTTAAGCAATTAAATGCAAAAGTGATATCTAATTATTTTGGTTTTCAATGATGCATGGTGATTTTTCAACAATTTTTCACAAAGGTGAATTTTAGTAGAGGCCTGGCTATTAGTTTTTAAATGTAAAATACTGTGATCATATCAAATCTGACACTTTGAGAGATACATTTGAAAAATTAAAAAAGGAATCTTACAACATTTGCAGAGACAGAGAATGCCTTACACCATGCAACTAAAACCTACAGGATATTATAACTGGGTTATTTTAGAAATTATGATTGGATTGCAATGATTTTTCACAGGCGTATTATAAAGTAACTTAGAAGTATTCATATATTCTTGCTAGTACAATGCAGTGTGTTACTTGTCCATAAGTAAGCCAAATAGAGTAAAACATTAAGTTTCTTTTAAAGCAAAGAAAAACGTAATTTAAAGACAGAATTTAATATATTGTTTTACAGCAATAAAGAATGCACATGCTGTTTCGTAAAATGTTCTTACTCTTGCAACAAAATCTTTGTAGCTGCTAGTACATATAAGAAGCTATTGTCCTACCATCCTAACTTTCATTCTAAAGATTTAATTTCCTTATCTGGAAAGATCTTTCAATAACTTCAATATAGACTTTCCTGTATACTGCATTTGGAACTTGTCCTATTTAATTAGGGCTCAGTATTTGCTGATTCTACGGGCAGCACCTTTGCTCATACTCATTCTCACTGATCTCTGCCTTCGTGTGTATGGGGTCTGCTTTGCTAGAACCTGGGCCAAGGCATTCACTGGAGAGTGAGGACAGGACTGGAATACATCTGCCAAAAGGAGTGTAAGAGTAAATAAAGAAATGGAGGCACATGGAGAACAAAACTCTGGCAGAGAGGGACTGCATGAATGAAGTTGAGAAGAACATTGCACCACAGCAACAAACTTCAGAATTAGCAAAATAACATGAGGTGAAGCAGAAGAGATTTTAGAGTAAACCAACAATTGTGAATTCTAAATCTAAAAAAAACCCCAACAAATAACAGGGTGGCAGCAAGGCAAGACATTTCACACTGGCAATCCCATTTAAATCTATTTGCTTCCCATCTGAAGTGAGAAATAAAAGACAAACAGGAAAGTATAGAAGGGTCGATCTGACCTTACGGAGACTAAAAAAGAAGAGAAACAAGGTGATGCATGACAGTGCATGATGCTGATGATAATCATGTTCTGGGCACTTCAGCAATTCAACATACCAAGGATTAATCTAGGTTAATTCCTGCAGTTAGCAAAATTATTTCCAGGAAATCTCTAATCTTGCTGGTGAGATTATGTTCTCCAAAGTTTACAGTCCTATACCCGAGTGGAACACTTCATACAATCATCAGCCCACTGACTGCAAAGCACTACAATGATTCCAGAAAACATCAGCTGCATATATTCACATGAATTATATCTTTGAAGTTTTAAGGATACTTAGGTCAGTGCTGCTTAGCAGCATGACTGATACGCTTCTATACAGTCTGCATCCAATATATGGCACTTCTGGTGGACTCAATCTGCTCTTTGTTCTTGAATTCTTCTGTAATACCAAGAAGTATTCTGTTTAATATAACTCTAAGTAAACTGAAAATTAAGTATTTTTCAGAAAAAAAAAATGTACTGGAAAAATTTCACAGCTTTAGAAGTGAACTTGTTTTAAATGGAATTGAAAAGAGAACTTGAAAAATTATCCCCAAATTCAATACAATTAAAATTTGACAATTCCTTTTTTGTGAACATGCTATGCAATTCCCATGGTGAGGGCATAGTAGATAGACTGGATGACAGCCAGTACCTGTATTCCTGCTGGTCACATTGAACAAAGAGGATGCAGAGATTGAGCTTAACAGCTGATCCCCGACATTTACAGAGTCACTGAATTAATTTGTTTCCTTCTGCATATTTTTACACCAGAAAAGAACAGAAGGTTCCTGATAATCCTATCTGACATTCCTGAAGGATTACAGCAACATTTGTTTTGCTACCTGCTGTTTTCTACTGTGTTTGTAGGTGTCACACCACATCAAAGCAAACAAAAAAATATTGTTGCTTAATGGGGCTATGTTATTTGTGATTTCAAGTTACATTCAAGACACCCAGCACAGCTTCACCAGGGGAAAAGTCCAGCCTGACCAACTTAGTGACTTTCTATGATGGAGTGACTACATCAGTGGATAAGGGTAGAGCTACAGATGTCACTTTCCTGGACTTCAGTGAGATCCTCTCATGCTCCCTCACTGAATTGGAGAGAGATGGATCTGTTCAGTGGAAAGAAATTGGAGCGTTGCATCCAGAGGGTAGTGGTCAACTGCTCAGAGTCCAGATGGACTGAGTGGTATCCCTCTGAGATCAGTCTTATTTAATATCTTCATCAACTACATTGACAGGGGGCATCAAGTGCATCCTCAGAAAATCTGAAGTCAACATCAATCTAAGTGATGCAGTTGCTACATCAAAGATAAGATGTCATTCAGAGGGACCTGGATGAATGGGAATGGGAATTTGATGAGGTTTACCAAGACCAAGTGCAAGGCACTGCACCTGGATTGGAGCAACCCCTGGTTCCAACACAGGCTGTGGGATGAACAGATCAGAGCAGCCCTGGGGAGAAGGACTTGGGGCTGCTGGTGTGTGAGAGGCTGGACATGCCCCAGCCATGGGCACTCACAGCCCAGAGAGCCAAACGTGTCCTGGGCTGCACCCAGAGCAGCGTGGGCAGCAGGGAGGGAGGGGATTCTGCCCCTCTGCTCTGCTCTGCTGGGACCCCACCTGCAGGGCTGCACCAGCTCTGGGGTCCCAGCACAGGAAGGACATGGACCTGCTGGGGAGTGTCTGTGGAAGGGCCACCAAGGTGATTAGAGAGATGGAGCACCTCTCCTATAAAGGCAGAACATTTGGGTTGTTCAGCCTATAGAAGAGAAGGCTCTGAGAAGACCATAGACCAGCCTGTCACTTAAAGGGGAACTACAAAAAAGATGGGGACAAACTTCTCAGTAGGAGTTACTGTAGAAAAAAAGTAGATTCACACTAGACATCAGGAAGATATTTTTGTATGGAGGATGTTGAAACAACGGTCCAGGTTGCTCAGAGAGATGTGGTAAATGTCCCAGGCCTAGATATAGTCAAAGTCAGGATGGACAGTGCTCTGAGCAACCTGATCTAGTTGAAGATGTCCCTGCTCATTGCAGGGAGATTGTTCTAGATGATCTTTAAACGTCCATTGCAACCAAACTATTCTATGATTCTGTTAAATAAGACAGCCAATAACTCAGTTTATTTTACTCTCACTAAGAATAGTACATACAGTCTGTGATAAAATACTCATTTCTGTCTTATAAGTATATAGCCCCAGGCTGCCATATAAGAAAAGCAGAACCAATATTTCTCTTCACTCTCCTTTGACTAAGATCTCTGATACAGACTGCAGCTGACCCTGGTAAGGTCAGAAATGAGCCTGTCTCAGAGTTTCTTGAACTACTCATAAGCCATACAGCTATTTTAGAGACAGCAACCTGCATTACTAAAGGTATGTATCCCTTCATGGAAAATATAAAGTCAGACTGTCAAATGAAAGAAACTCATTGTGGATTTCTTCAGCAAGCATGAGACTTTCACTTTGCATAAAAAATATATTTGTATGAGAATTCATGTCACACTCCTCCAAGTTAATTAAAAGCTTCAAAGTTGATGTATCTATTATTTTAAACAAAACTGGTAAAGAGAAATTACTGACAGCAATCCATAATTTTTAGTACAATTCCACTGTTGCATTCACTAGATGCTCCTTTTGTTTGACTTCTATAGTCATGAAAGTGTCAAGGCTTAATCCTCTATCCACATCAGTGGGAGCCTGGCTTAAAAGAAATTGTGAGGCATTCTGGAAGAAGGAAATGAAGAACACGTATTTTTCTGGAGTTTTCATATTCATAAATTCAAACTACCAAAAGATTGAATATCTAAGACATAGAAGAGAAGTGAAATTAGAAAATAAGGGCTCTAAACTGGTAATTGAATTAAGAAGATGCATGCAGCAAAGAAATCCAACTTAAAAGTAAGTAAATAATTATGAAAAAAAAATCTAAACATAAAAAGCCCAAGTACTGGAGACAAGAGAGTTTCTGTGTGAGAGGTTGTACACATAATTCTGAAAGTCAGAAATTTCCTGGTTACAAGACATTATTTTGGAAACCCACTCTTCCCCTTTACATCTTTTTGATAAGACCTCTGATTTGCAGTTATTATTGTCATCATGTTTAACAGATGTCCATTTTTTATTTGCATTTTTTAAAAAGAAGGGCAAAAAATAGCCAAAGGAATTAGAGGAATTCATACAATAACATCAAGGAGCACAAGGATGTCTTTAATGTTATTTCTTCTAGACGACTTGGTTTTGAGAAAATTTAATTAGATGATCAGTCTCATCCAAAAACAGAAAAAGGAGGCCACTTTAAAAACTCTTCTAGATAAGTTGTAGTGACTATCCAAGCTAAACTGAAATCAGTGTTTGATTTAGTTTCAATAATGATGTTAGATTAGGAACAAAGATCTCTTGATGCTAAGAACTTGTGAAAGATCTAGTGAAGATTAACATTACAGGTTTAAAATTAGAGTCCTAACCTCTAAGACATCTTTAACAAAAGAAAATGCCTTTGTACTTACACTATTAGAGGAAAACCCCACAAAAACATCCCATCAACTGAAGGCTATCAAGATTTGTGAATCTTTAAAGAAAATTGTTTGAAATAATTTCCTTTCAGTGAATCTCAGCTTATTCTGTCTCCTACCATTTACAAACTTTTTAAACATCTTAGCTTTCTTACTGAGTAATTATATTCCATCTGGGATAGACTGTGACTTCTGCGGGAGTTTGTATGTAGAATCATTGTAGATTGCAGAGAGAAAATAAATATTCTTTTAAAAAGCAAAATACTTATTCTCCTACTACATCCAGATAATCAGATGTCGCACCCTACATTTTCACTTGTGGACCTTCCAGCTGCCAGTCCTTCAAAAATGGAGGCTTTGCCACTGAGCTATTTCTGTGAAAAATACAAAAAGTTGCCTTTTGGATATAAATAACACAGTAAATATTGCATTGAATTTCAGAATTAGAACTTTTTTCTTATACTGCTACCGGTACTGCTTTATTAGCATTCCTAAACAAATACAGAAAATAATATAAATGCAGTCTTTCAGGTACTTGGCTATTGGGCAATAAACTGGGAGTAACTAAACCATTTACTACTTTGTGCATCTGAGCTCTAATACATGTGATCACCTTTCATCTTGTCTTTAAATTGCAAGCCTTCTATTCCTGTTCTCTCTCCTCATGTGTCCTTGCCCTGTTTTTTTTTTGTTGGGTTTTTTTTTTTGTTTTTTGTTTTTTGTTTTTTTTTGTTTGTTTGTTTTTGTTTTTTTGGTTTTTTTTTTGGTTTTTTTTTGTTTGTTTGTTTTTTTGGTTTTTTTTTTATTTTAGGTGGTTTTGGCCTGAAAATAATTTTATTAGAGTTGTCTGCTTGTATATAATTGGTTTATTGGGGTATGAATAGAAATATAAGTAAAAATTTTAACTCCCTATCAGTAGAGTTCTGGACAATTTAAGATAGTGACAACATCCAAAAGCTAGATCTACCTATTACTTTGCTCTGAGTGCAACAATTAAAATGAAGAGTGAAAATCCACCATACTATCTAACAAACCTTCTTGTCCTGACAAAAGGAAATTTGTCGAGGGTTTTAATTGATCTGGGCTGAAGAGCAAATATTTTTAAGGGGATGGTCAATGACATATACAATGGAGCAGAAAATAAATTAAATTATTACTGCATGTCAGGCACAGATTTCAATATCTTTAGGAAATTTTATTTTTCTTAAATTAAAGAAAAGCATGAAATTGCTTGTTCCTGAGAGCTTTATTTCTTCCTCTGTCATAAGATACCTTTGTTCCATCTGCTATCAACTCCTGAAGACATGTGCAAAACATTCTCTATAATGTAGCAACACCAAAAGACAACCAGTACAACAGAACTGACTTGGCCTGGATCAAACACAATTCCTGCTAACTTTAAAGAACAATTTTCAAATATTCATGAAATAGAAATTCCAAGGTATAGAAGTGAAAACCTCATTATGCTGATGATATTGGGAGTTCAACAACTGATTTTACAGGGATCAGGATTTTCCTGAGTGTCTATTGAGTCAGGAACTGTAGGGTCTGGAAACCTACAACTTCAATTGAATAAATTTTAGCTGTTTTGCTTTCCAGCATATTCAAGGAGAATAACAGAGGGACAGCATGCCTTCCTTTCACTAGCCAGTAATAAAATCCAACCAACATGTGGATCATGAAGTCCTCTGCCATGTGCAAACTGTATTAAGGAAATGTCCCACTTTTAGCTTCAATGGAAAGCCCCTCACAGACACTACTTTTCCCTGACCTGTACAGGTTTATACATTATTTATGTTCTTTGTTGTTTATATTTTTTAACAAAGAAATACTGAGTTAGGAAGAAACTTAAAATGAAGCTAAAGCCATTTAGCATGTAAATACATAGTCAATACAGCTGAACCCTGTGCTGGGATCATTCTTGCATTTAAACATTCATGTCTTACTCGCATCCTCTGTAGGGAATTGTTAGATTATGCTGTCTGAAGAACAGGGCATCACTGGAAAATATTATGGAGAAGAGAAACAAGAATTCTGCCTGCAGTGTACAGCTTGAGTAGGTTACAGTTAAAACAACTAAACAAGGCATGCAGAAATAAAGTGGTGTGAAAACTGACAACAAAACAAACACAAGGATTATATTTCAGATTCAAAACTAAATTAAAAAGGCATCAGAAAACTTTAATTATTTAAATTTTCTCACCTATAAAGATCAATATTAATTTTAAATTGAGACCTATGCTTCAATTTTATGTAACTAGAAATTCTCTCAATGAAACTAGCACAACAAGGAGTTATGCTTTCTCTCTGAATTTTGAGAAACTCTGAAGATAAGCAGATCTGACACTTACTGCTACAGAGTTGGAGAGCATTACAACAAAGAGCTGAATTTTCCCACTGATCTGACCTTTCTGAGAGAAATCTGCAAAGCTTTCATTGCCCATGAAGTTATGAATAACAAAAACACAGTCAATTTTTAATATCTGTGGGTAGGATAAAAGTTGCAAGCACACACACCCCATAGTCATGGAAGCGCATCCTTTGTATCAAGAATAAGTAAGACCTACATCCCCAAAGTATGACAAGAGTGAAATGGTTCCTGTTTGCAAGCTAAACAGATCCACTCAGTAAAATAATTCAGACTTTGAATGTCTATTTCTTTGATTGTCACTATATATTTATGATTGACATATAGAAAAATCAGCTGAACCAAAACCTCATAATAAAATTCTCTTTGCTATCCCAAGACATCATTTTTCTCTATGCCAAAATCACACATTTTTATAGACAGCTCAGGTTCCACAGCTGTTACAGCGATATTTATATCTTCTGTGTGTTACATGGAAGTTTGTAAATACAACTGCCATCCATTCTTGGCTTTGAAGTCCTAAGTAATACTGGGGGAAACAGCTATATAATTTCTCTCTCTCTCTTTTTGGGATATCGACTAGGCTATGTAAAACACTGTCCCTGACTATTTAAATAGACATGGCCTTGGCTGTATGTAACCCATTTGGGTTTCTACTCTATCTATGTGGTTGCTGACTCTGGCATTGAGAAGTGTTTGGAGATACTTTTAAAATACACATCTCATCTACATTATCATGGAACTTCAGGTATCTAAATTAGGAACATAATTTTGATGGTATCTCCTGTAGTTGAAACACAGTGAAAGGTGAATTCTTGATGGGGAATGATGTGCCTCATTGCTTCACCTATCTCATACAGCTGTTTGAAAATTTCCCCAGGAAAAAGCTTTCTTCTTGCTAATGACTGTGTGGAGAGTCATACCATTGAAAGCTAGAAAAGTGCCACTGCAACAAAGGTGACCAACAGCACCCTTAGGGTGCTCCACTAGGGACAGCACTGACTGCCACCAGGTCAAGGAGATAATACTTTCCTTCCACAAGTGCTCATGAGACATGTGTGGGTGCTGGGACTAGTCCTGGGCTCACCAGTACAGGGCACGGGTAGGACATACCAGAACAGGTCCAGCATTGGGCCACAAAGATCATGAGGGTACTGGAGCACCTCTCATAAGAGGAAATGCTGAGACAGCTAGGACTCTTCAGCCTGGAGGAAAGAAGGTACAGGGAGATCTTATCCCCATGTACAAGCACCTGATGGGACAGAAAGAACAAAATGGAACAACACTTCCCTCAGAAGTGCCCATTGAAAAGGAAACAGTCAATGGACATGAACTAAACCCAAGAAAATTCCATCCGAACAAGTATTGGGATGATTGGGCAAACATTGAAATGGGTCTCCCAAAGAGACTGTGGAGTCTCCATTTTTGAAGATTTTCAAATCATGACTGGAAGCTGTCATAGTCAACCTGCTGGAGTTAATCCTGCTTCAGCAGGGGATTGGACTAGCTGGATTCTGTAAAGCAAGAAGTCCCTTTCAACCTACACAAGAAAAAAACCACCAATTTTGTGAAAGCTAGATGAATAAAAAGAGTATGAGTATCTGCCTGACATGACTACACCTTGAAGGTTAGCTAATTGTCATTTTCACTGGTTTCCCACCATCATATCAGACTTAAATACCATGGGAAGGAGTTAAAGAGAAGACACTTTATTATCATTAACAGCTACTAATATGTATGCAAGCCTGTCAGGGAGCTCCTATCTTCTCTGGCAGAAATCCCTTGCAAACATTTCAGTCTGCAGCAGAGAGGAGAGCCAAAATGGTCTGAGCACTGTGCTCAGAGGATTGTTTTTCGTTGATGGGACAGAAGAGGAACCAAGGGTAAGAACAAAGATGCAAGAAGAAGGATGTTCAGATTTTTTGCAGGCCTATGGGTACACCTAAAGGGTGCTCAAGAATGATGAAGGATTTAAAGTACAGATAGTTAATAACATACAAAATTTCTTTTATTAATTTTGTCTAGATTTACATATTTCTTCATGCTAAATAAAATACTTTCGTTGTTCATAAAGTTCTGAAGACATATTTCTTTCTTCTCTGGCATGGTGCTAGGAAGTGGTGATGCCACACTTGAGTGCTGTGTCCAGTTCTGGGCCCTCAGTTCAGGAGGATGTTGAGACAATTTAGTGCATCCAGAGGAGGCAACGAGGCTGGGGAGGGGCTGGGAACACAAGCCCTGTGAGGAATGACTGAGGGAGCTGGGGGTGTTTAGCCTAGAGAAAAGGAGACTCAGAGGTGACCTTATCACTCTCTATAACTTCCTGAAAGGTGGCTGTAGTCAGCTGGGGGTTGGCCTTTTCTCCCAGACATCAACCAACAGAATGAGAGGACACGGTCTTAAAACTGCACCAGGAGAAGTTTTGGTTTGGCGTCAGGAAGAATTTTGTTAACTGAAAGAGTGATTGGGCACTGGAATCGTCTGCCCAGGGAGGCAGTGGAATCACCATCCTTAAATGTGTTTAAAAAAAGTCTGGATGTGGCACTCAGTGCTGTGGTTTAGTTGATGAGCAGGTGTTTGGTCATAGGTTGGACTCTATGATTTCAAAAGTCTTTTCCAAACTAGTTCATTCTGTGATTCTCTGATTCTGTGAAGTGCACTCAAGTCCAGCAGCATCACCAAAACAAAGAATGTTTAAAGTTGAAAAAGACTTCTGAGATCCACATTCTGGAGATAAGGAAATTGGAAGTGCTCAGGTTACTTCAGCCATAAAGGAGCTGAGCATTACCCATGAGCTGGTGTAAGCTGTGCTGCCTGGCCTTACTTCTCTGAGGATATAACAAATAAACAGCTTCAGGCAAACAAGATTTCCAATGGCACCAATGGCAGTGAGCACGGACATCATGGTGCAGCTCACCTAGGCCATGGGAAGAGTAAGAACATAGTTTTTTTGCAAAATGAGACAAAATCTGGGAGGCTGCTGAGTAACTGTGCAGGCAAAGGTTACCCAACCTCTGCCAGATGTCTTTGGGGTGAGCTGACAGCTTCCATGACATAGAAGAAAAGTACTCAAGTAGCAGCAGCAAATGAAGCAGAACAGTTTGCAGTGAATGGAAAAGTTGGAAAATTCTTAAGACCAGTATGTAGGAACACAATAGTATCTATAAACCATTATAAATAATTCACTACTATGTCAAAAACCTTGAGGATTCTTTATTTTCCTGAGAAGTATGAATGCAGATTTCATTTTTTTTTTGTCAGAACAGTGACAGTATTTTTTTGACAGAACAGTACAGTATTTTTCCACGTTCAGTGAAGGAAGTGACAGAATTGTAAGCTCAGCTTTATACAACAGAAGGTTACTTCTCTCACCAATAACATGCACTATATTTATATCTTCAGAAAAAAAAAAAAAAAGAGTACAGCATATAAGATAAACAATTCATTTTCTGCAGAAGTACATCCTGTAGTTTTCCATTTGGGAAATAGGACTTGAGATGGGAATAGGAGAAAATTGCGAAAGATACCTACTTTTCACTGGGGACTAAGCCATGACAGATTTATATCACACTCATTTTCATGCAGAGGATGGCATTTGCATATGAGTTATAGCCTTGTCACACAGAAGCAAGAAAGTCAGCAACTAGCTAAATCTTCACTTGTGGGAAATGTTTTGCTGGCCTGTGGTGCCTTATCAGCAGGCAGAAAAGGGGCGCTATGATAATGAAAAGACCTCAATCTTCTTGCATCTTGATAAAGCTGTGCAAGAAAAACAATGTAGCCTCTGACTGCACTGGTGCTCTAAATCCTCTCTTCAGTGCTGGTATCTCCCCTGTTGAACAGATTATCTGCAGAAGCCTACAGAGAGAAAATGCTCCCTCCACACTCCTGAAGAAATCATCTTTAAAGCAAACTACAGTTTATATAGAGAAAGTAGGATTACTATTCATTGCATACTTTGATAAAAAATACTTACCTTATTGCCTTGCTCCCACTACACAACAACAGCCATCTTCTATTAAAAAATGTAAAGAGATCTTTGTAAAACCTACACTTTCATAACCCAGGAATATCCCTTTCAAACTAGGACAAAGGTATGTGAGGTACAGAACTCAGAAGAAAACAACTAAAAATTATCAATGATTCCCATGACTTATGTTCAGGTTGCTTGGATTTTGGATTGGGGCCTGACCAACACAGCAGGTCAGATGATGCCATCCATATTCATATGGGTAACGTTGTTATGAACAGACCAGCTGGATTGCTAGACTAGCACTTAAGCGGAAGCAAATATGGCATAGGATTTCCTGGGATTAATGACTGGCTGAGAGTTGATGATAGCCTGAAACACAGGCAGTCATTAATCTTAATCCTCAGGAAATTATCTCTATCAAGGTCATTATTTCTGTAATAAGAAAAAAGCAAACAAAAACGTAATGTCATATAGATATTTATACTTTTAATGAGTGATGATGTGTCAGCTGTAATGTAAAGTTCACATCCCATTAACAAACATCCTTCATGTTCACTTGCTAGAGTGGCTGAACTCTTATCTTCTTAGAAGCTTTAAGCTGAGACCAAGATTTTGAAGGGGAGAAGCCTTCCTTGTCTAGACTGTCAAATCCACAGCATGACTGCACACCTGCCTGAATAAAAAGAGCCAAAAATCCAGCAGCTCCCACTGATCTCAGATATTACTCATCTGTCAGAGGTGAGCTGAACACATTGCAAGCCTACTGATTCTGGAGAGTTTGCAAGTTGGCTATCACAAGGCAGTCGCAAGCCATCCAAAACCCCATTTATGTGAAAAGGGAAAAGGATGGACAGGTTCAAAAGTGTGTAAGAGTATATTGGGACTGCTCAGTTTATCCACATTTTGTGGAAAGCAAGTCTTACTCTCTCATTTCATGTCATCCTACTTGCAATCAAGTGCATTTTTAACATACTTTCAATTGCAGTAGAGGTTGGTTCTGATTTCAGAAATGAATTATTCAGAAGTAAATTTGATGAGCCAGTTTTCTATAAATACAAGGAATGTTAATGCAGTAAAAATGGTGCATAGGTCAAGCTGATATTTAGTAGTCACTTGGCCTGTTTATACACTCTATGCTGCTTTTGCTACCAAGAAGATGCAGATGGGACTTCTCTGTCACCCCTGCAAAATCCACACAACTCCAAATGACAGAGCAGTGTGCCTTCTGATGGCCCCATTTCCCTTGTAATTATCCAAGGGAATGTAACAGCGAACTTTATTACTGACCTCAAAAGAAAGAAAAGCTGGATCTCTGAGCAGCAGTGTGAAAATTAGGAATGTAACTTCTAAAGGCAATATTTGGTCTAGAAGCCCTCAAAAACACAGAGCTCCCAGACTTTTCCCATGCTTTTCCAGCCACTGAAGACACAGTTCACTTGGCTGTGACTGCTGCAGGGTTGCTGGTGTCTGACTGGGAGGTGATCTGACTAATGGACCCCGTAGTCCAGAAAGACAGCAGGCACGGAAGAAGCCATCTTATGGCATAAGGTTGAAAGAAGGTGGGTGCAGGTGAGTGAGACCCAGTATGAGAAAGGCAAAGAAATAAATGCTAGAGAAATGAGGAAAGAGGAAATGCGACTGCTGTCCCTGAAAACAAGCCTTCTGATTTGTTTTAGTAGAGTGGAG
Source organism: Sitta carolinensis (assembly GCA_032173965.1). Lineage (NCBI taxonomy): Eukaryota > Metazoa > Chordata > Aves > Passeriformes > Sittidae > Sitta > Sitta carolinensis. Next base: position 12,049,571 of record CM063313.1, on the reverse strand, counting down.
TCAGTTCTCATGAATTGTAAGATAAACAAGAATCATGTTTGCATTCCTTTGTGAAAAGATATCACCTGATGGACTTCTCAAGTGACCAGTGGAGATGGAGAGGTGGTAACTTCTCTGTCCAATCTCTGATCACTGTCCAGAAACTTATAGATACGAGGTCAACAATAAACGAGAGAGTTCTTTCCTTCTTCTCTGCCTGAACACCTGTTGTGTGTGTTACTGTGTGTTCCTATCTGCGTCACAGTAACACGTGACAAGGAGGAGGAGGAGGATATCAGGAGTATGCCCAAGTGCAGGGGGTGTCAGAGTCTCCATTTTGTTAGCTTTGATAAACACCTTTCAAACATTTTTCTTTGAGAGTGGCGATTTTAATGCTTTCATAAACTGTTCTTTTTCAGCAAACCCAACAAATCTGGAAAATGATGCAATGTTTTTGACCTATTGATCTAAGTCATCATCTGGCACAAATACTAAGAAAATTTAAGCTGACAAAAGTGACACTGAAAAAAGTTTTTGTAACCTCTTTCTGCTATTCCTTTGAGTCTGATCCATACTTGCATCAAATGATTTGGAAGAAACCCTTTAGCCTCACGGGTCATGCAGCAGGTCCACTGTCATTCATTGCGAGTGCAGCAGAGCTAATTTTCTTTGCTTACACAAAACTCAAAATGGTTGAGTTTTTTTGGTAAATGAAAGGACATGTACATTGGACAGAGCCACACGGGACAGAGAAGGCACCAGATAATCATTTACATTTCTACATCTCCCCAAATAATGGGTTTATAGAGCAAAGGACTGCACTTCTCAGACACTGTTAATAAATACTGTCTCTTTCAATTTGTAATAATAAAATGTTATCAGCTTAAAAAATTACTTAGCTGGCAAAAGACTCTTAAAATAAAGATGATGCACCAATTTGGTTCTTCAATGTCATTTACAGATATTAAAATATGAAAACATGGGGAGAATTTGGTAGGTAAAATTCATACAAATCTGAGTAGATAATTAATATTGTATACAGTAGGTACCTACATACTTTTTAAGTGAATGTAAGATTAAAATACAGCATCCAAATTTATTAACTAGTAAAACCTGCCTTAACCAGACATAGTATTTGCATCAGATTAAAACACTTACTCTTTCACAGAAGTTTGCAGAATGATCGGAATACAGAATAATTAATACAGACATTTAAAAGCTTACAGTCTCCGAAAACAATATGAGTGTGTTCAGTGGAGACATCCAATACTCCTCATGTTTGCTCTCCAAAATGTCTGCAGTGCAAAAGATCTTGAAAGCTGAGGCTGTTTACAAATATGTACAAATGTGTAACAGGAACATGGATGCATTTTTCTCAGATTTTTTCTACAGTCGTAAGTCTGTTTATAGAAAGCTAAAACCAGAGTTCCATTTGCAGAAACAAATTATTGAATTAATGGCACTTTCATGCTCTCATGAACTAAAATTTGAATTCTGTAAAGTCAGCAAAAAAATACTGGCTCCGTTATGTATATCAACGTAAATATCTGCACATACATAGGCTATTTTCCAACAGTTTTTTGCCATTTCTTCATGAAAGTTTTGCATTAAAATACAGTGTTTACTGTATATGTAGATAGATTATTTTTCCCCTTAGTAAATTTAACTCAGTGTGTTAGTTTTAATGAAATGTCCAGATAACAAAATGGCTACTGCCTTGCACTGACTTGAAGGCCACAATGTATTTCTATTCCCATTTTTTTTAAAGAGTATTACTTCCAGGACAAATGTAAGACTTTGGAAAGGAAAAAAATATGTAAACAGTGAAGTATTAAGTGTGAAGAAACCCTGAAGAAAATGTTTGTAGATTAATTTAAGTAAGATTTATGCACTGTGAATATCTCTATCAATCCACATTGATCTCAATTGTTTTACTGACATAATGAAAACAAGGATTGAGTTACCTGACAAACATTATTATAAGTAATACTTAATTTTCAGAAGTGTAGGGCTTTTGTCTCTCCCAAGATGAATTTCAGATTTCAAACCCCTTTTGTCTTTCACTGCTGTGAAGAGGGAAGCCTCTGAATCACACTACACAATGCAAACATTAGAGAGGTCTGAACGCTGAACAAGCTATGTATTGGAAACGAGTGAAATAAGCTTGAGCAATGGAAAAATACCTGAGAGATGATCTTATTCTCAATCTACATTAGGTTTAAATTGTGCTCCAGTCAACAATTCTAGGTTTCTTGTAGTCTTCAATCTCATGTGAAGTGCTATAGTTTTTGGTCACAGAGGTTTGAAAGGTCTGTCAGTAATATTATTTTAGGTCTCTTTAGTACTCCCCTATTCCTTCACAAGTGCTATTTCTCAAGACACCTATTACTGCAGCAAGAGAAGTCCTACAGACACACAGACATCAAATAACATTTGGGCTTGAATTTTTTTGGTTCTTCTACTAGAATCTGAGAGTCAGATCACCCCACAATTACAAAGCCTATATGGTTTTCTTGCCAGCTTGTCAGATCACAGCTGTGGTCTTCTTGCTAATTTGCGAAAGAAATAATAAATCACACCACACTTGGATAAAGCAAGTAAACCATTTACATACATGTAACAGAGAGGTATGCTGGCTGCATCTTTATTAATGTCAGCATTAAACAACATGAAGTCAAATCAACAGAATCTCATTCTTTTCTACCATGCACATGAGAAATGATCCACCTTTTTGACTATTTTTTAAAACTAAAATCAAAACCAGGGAGGAAAACAAACAAAAATATTTATGCAAGTACAGGACTATACAGTTTGTGTAACTTCTACATTGCTGCTGAAGCCAGAAGAGAAGAGGATCAGTACTTATGCTTCGACCAAGTACCCAGTTTTAGTTTCACTGCAATGAACACATTTCCCAAGTTGGAAGTCTTTGTGGGAGCATGTATATCACACCATAAAAGTGCAGAACTCTCCCAGAAAATCCAGACACATTCAGAAAAGATGGATGGAAGTAAGAGAAACACAAAACATAGTTTCATGGAGAGAAAGGAAGAATAAAGCATTTGTCTGCTTTTGCATCAGGAAAGCAAAAAAAAAAAAAATTGATAGGCATACCTTCAGCAAGTGGGTCAAGTGTGTGAATCATGAGCTGGAAGATGCTGTTCCTCATTAGACTGTTGTGGAGAGATGCAGAGCTTCCTCCCCGCTGGAGACGTGGCTTGGTCTAGGGTAAAAAATAAGGTGAAGAATTTAGCATTTTTTTGTTGTTTGTGTGAAAAATGTCTGAAACAGTACAAATTAATTTCAAACCTCATTGCACAATGAAACATTTTGAACTTTCTGATCTGCCTATAGCAGATTATGTTAAACTACTGCTTTTATCACCCACTGCCATAAGTATAGACATTTTCTCTGGAGGGCATGGATTGTCAGAACAGACATCAGTCACCCAGTACTTAGGGAAAAAACACAGCAAAAAGAATCCCTCTTTGTGAAAACTCATAAAGCATTAAGTAAATGAAAACCTCATACTTGCATAAGGAAAAATTATTAATTTGTTTCTTTGTAGAACCTTTTGCTTGAATCCCTGAAGTATGCTATAATTTTTATTACTTCAGTACACTACAAATACATGTATGATCAAAACTATGGAGAAAAAGGGCAGACAAGTACTCTTTTTTAATAGCACTCAGTCAGAAACATGCTCCTTGCTTTGGCTCAGTCCACTGAAGTCTCATGGCAAAAAGAGAGTGTGGTAAGGCAATACACTCATCTACAGCAATGAAAATAAGCATCTTTTGCATGCTTGTAATGAAATACAAAACATACTCTGAGATTCTGTTCCCCATGCAGTTGCCTAGTACAATAATTGATGCACTGTATATGTCTTATAGAGTAAGACTCTTGTGACTGTTTGTTTGTTTCTATAAAAAGGATAGTAGTGAGAGCCAACAGACTACTGACTAGAAAGACCCTGAAATCAAATTAGAGGGAAAAAACCAACACTTAAGAAAATGATATTTGGCAATAACACATTGATTTATCTTTGATGTCTTACACATACAAAATGATAAATTATAGAAACAAATAAAGACAATTAATTCACTGCTTTATGTTTGGAAATAAATTATTTAAACTCTATAGCAGATAGGGAGGAGGAAGAAATCCCAGCACTTTATAAAAATGTTGATACATACCAAACTAACATAAGGCTCACCCCACCACCCTCCTGAGAAAAAAATGCTCAGATGCATAATTGCTGCCTACCGTCAGCGTTTGGTCATCCTTGTCTCCAGCATTAGGTGACTGCATGAAAGGGAAAAAGAACAAAAAGAAGTGTCAGATGGAGAAGACGGGGAATGGAAAGGCAGTAGAACAACGCACAACACCTGATCGTATGAATTCTGTTGTGGTAGATTTTTGAACCACTCAAGACATCCTACGATCAAGTAAATCAGAGTAAATTCACACTGCAGTGTGCAAGCGTCTTTCACTCTTGTCAGTTTCCTGGACAGGAACTGTTGTCATGTCATGGCCTGGCACAGCAGCTGGGCTGCAGATCACAATGTTCACTTCATACAAAATACCTAGGGAGGCAAATTTGCTGTACAGCAACTAGTTTGAGAGAGTGAACATAGAAGACTAAGGGCAACAAGAAACTCAGGATTGACTAACTGTTCCACAAAAAGCCTAAAAAGGAGTAGCTTTGGTATTTTGCAGGAAGAGACTAGGCAAGGAAATGAAAAAAATATGTTTCAGTTTAACCATCCCCTACAAATTACAATTTAGCTTCAACTGGCTGCTCTGATTAAGGGCAAGCAACATGGCACACACTGCCCCACCATAAAGGAAAATGAGACTCTGAATGGTCTTAAATTATTTTCTCCATCTCAAGGACTCTTCTTTAGTGCTATGTAATACAAAGAAAACAAATTACATCACAACTGTTCTATGGAACAATCCCTCCCATTCAGTGAAAGTCAGTTTTTGGACACATATCAACAGTAATTTTTTGGACATGCTTTTTGGGTTAAATAACCTTGAAGGTTAAGTGTAAGACAAGCAGCTACAAACAAACACTGATGAAAGAGTAAATCCTTTATGTTCCATAATAAATACAAGAATAATAAGAACCAAACTCATTGTCAAAAATGCACTGCTTCAGCTCTGACTAATAACTCAAAGAAAAGATAATCAGACAACAAAAACAACTGCGTTCTAATAAAGGAACTACCTGCCACCTCTGAAATAAATCTATCCTTGTGTGAGAAAATAACAGGAAAAAAGTTTTATGCTCTATTGAAGAAAACTAACAGAAAACGAACTTTGAAAGGAATAAAAAGAAAAGGAAACAAAAAGAAAATACAAAATTTGTGTTCTAAAATGTAATTTTAAAAGTAGCTGCATCTCAGATAATGTTGGCCTAATGTGGTTATATATTATACATATTCATGTGTCTTTCAGATAAAAGCCCACACAAATGAGCAAACCCACAACTTATATCAGAGTATTCTAAGGGACCTTCACAGAAAAATAATCCATCCCACAGCAAAATTTGCAAGAAAGCAAAATTGACAAGCTGGGAAAAGCTTTTACTGTCTCCAAAAAAAAAGCAGTTTAGGATGGTTCAGTGCTAAGGATGAGTGGCTATAGTTAGAGAAATAAAGTCTGTGACAAATGGATGAATGCGCAGAACTGGAACTTGATTAGAAGTTAAAAAAAAAAATCTTATTTGGAAATTGATTTTCTGAAGATAGGAAATCTATTTTTTTACTTTTAATATTGAAAGATATGAGAATGTATGATTGATGAAACTGAGTAAATCGTACTTTCTACCAGACAAAGGTCTGAATGCTATCACTTTTCAACATTTCATGTTGAAGAAAACACTTCAAATTTATTTGGAAAAGAATGAGATGAAGCTAAATGAATGCATAAAAACAGCTGGTTGATAATTTGCACCGTATAATTTAATTAGTAAAAGATAATTATATAAAAAGTGAACGGATTATGAAGCACATTTTCTACATATGCATTAAGGAAATAGAAGTGTGAAATAATTTAATTATTTGCCAATACAAATTGGGTCATACACCATGAAATGGATTTTTTAAATTATTTTTTCCACACATGATTAGCAATGCAATTGTTTCTGAGTTTAACTTGCCAGTCAAGTTATATCTAACAGAAATATTCAGGACAATTTCAAAAACAGGAACGTAAACAATTGTTTGACATTCCGGTGATAAATACTTATATTTCCTGGATTATATGCTGGAGTAACAATAAAAAAAAACCCCACCTTTAAACAGTTTCTTAAAATATGGCAGTGAAATATTCAGTAGTGTTGTTGATTACAGTATTGGAGGGCATTTTTTCCACATCAGGATGGAAAACTAAACTGCTTTAGTATTTTTCACAGTAAGTTTTGAATACAGTCTGTGCTATTTATTTTTGGTATCACACACTTCGTGGGAAAGTACCTTAAAGTATCACTTCTCCCTTGCAGAAACCTTGAGTATTCAGGCATTTTATGCTGTCTTAATGTGAGACAACACTTAAAAACTGGTCCAGCTGGTGGGTTTCTTTGCACTGGAGCGAACACTGCATTTGTGGACATACTTAACAATGACATTTAAAAGAAAATACATGTTTTATGTAAAAATAGGTTTGTTTTTAAATCATGGCAACTGTTGCATGTTAGTTCCCTTAGGACTCAGTTAGGATCAGAAAGATGAAAAACCCATGTCTTATACAGTACAAATATTTCTGAAGAATTTAGTAGTAACAATTATCTTTTGCAATTACATGCTTTAGCTTCTTTAAAACCATGAATTTTTCATTATTTTTCTGCAAAGTGAAAAAATGCATTCTAGTATACCTTGTTATTCAGAAGTATTTGGGGCACAATCCATTACCATGTTTTTATCAGAATTATAAAATTATTAATCATCAGACAGATTACTTTTTTTTTTAGATAATTCAATTGAGTATTTTTTAGTTCTCCCATACCCCATGGCAGGACATAAGAATTTGTCCATCCTCCTGCCACCATCAATGACCATGTATGCAAGCTTGCTTCCGATGAGCTTAAAAGTCTTAAAACATTTTGTTACGAGAAGAATACATAAAAAATGTCTACTTGCAATGGAGAAATGATTTCTGGTATTCTTTTCATATATCTTTCTTCCTCAGTGACCTAAGTCCATCAGTGATTGAGCCTGACACCTTCGTTGTTCTATTTGAGAACATATGTTGAAAAGCAGGCTTCTGAGTAATTCATGCAAGAAGTGATGGCTCACTAAGTGCCTGGTGAGTCTCCCAGTGCTTTCCTCTGACAAAAAGTGCATCATGACAGTCAAAGGAGGAGAAGAATCTATAAAAAGCTCTAGGTATTTGACACAGAGTATCCCTGTTATCAAAAGATGGCTAGTAATTACAATCTGTTTGAGTGCATAGTCCACAACCAGAATCAGAGAGCTGACTATCTGCAGCTCGAGCAATTGTTGCTATAATTGAAGCTTCCATACTAAAGGTCCAGTATCCAGAAACAATCTGGACACTGGACTGCCCATTCTCTTCTAACATGAGAAAAGCAAGTTGTAAAACAAAAGCAAGAAAAAATGTAATGGGATTCAACACCCTTTCTGCAGTGTGGGCTCACATCTCTTTGCTGCTTGATAAATATTTTCCAAATATAATCTTGAAAAGCTGTTAAAATTCAATCAATCAATCAATCAATCAATCAGCTTTTCTGGGAATAATGGCATTTAGTGACGTTTGTTGGTTTGCAGTGTGTTGCTGAATGCAATATGCTGTCTCCAATTATTGTATTATATGAGCCCAGACAGGAATTTGCATAATTGTCTCGAGAAGCTTTCCAGTGCAGGACTTCTGCTGCTCTCTCTTGTGCCTGCTTTAAAAAGTGGCATCTGGACACAGCAACTTTACAGCTGGCAGTGAGTCACCACTTGTCAGTCCTCAAGTAAATTACAGAAAATAAGTTTTCTTGGAGCATTTTTCTAGGGTTCTCTAATCTTACACTTAAGGTCTGCAGGGTTCTTTGTTAAACTGAACTGCAGAAAAATGTGATAGATTTCAAAGGCAGCCACTGAAGTCAATCCAGTTAACCTAAGACAGCTTAGTTAATTTCTAAAAACCAGTATCCTACTGAGTGCTAGTAATATACTTGGAATAGAACTGTTCTGCATTTCTTTGAAATTATATGGTAAGTCAGGTTAAGACATAACTAAAATCCTAGCAACAAATTCTGCTGGGCAGATTTCAGAAATAAGCCTAATAAACTTACTGAGGGAACCAAAAAATAAAGGTAATATTTTATTCAGTTCTATGCATACACACTTGAATTTTACTAAATAAGAATCCCTTAGAGCTCCTTTCTGTGAATACTCCAAGACCTTCCAAAGTTATAACATTTGCCTACTTGATGGCTGGCTGGAAAGATCAAATCCTAATGGTCTCAATTACTTAAACTAAAATTCTAGGTATCTATGGAAATAAAAGTTGACCATCATCACCTGCAGAACGTCTGTCAGGTGTTGCAGTGGGGCCAGTACAACTTCATAACTGAAAGTGACACACCTCATTACTCCACTCTCTAGGGTATTTCTGTAGAAAAGTTGTAAGTGGCTGCAGGGGAACACCTCTGTATTTAAGCTATAATCAATAGCATCCTGATGGTAAGGATTTTTACTTATATATTACTGCTTAGACATCAGTATCTGAATCCAGACCATGAATTAACAATGCACACAGGATCTTTGATCTTATTTAAAACAGAGAAAGAAAAAATTTTAGCAACAACACTGCAGAAAAACACACTAAAGATCTCTTTCACTTTGTCTTTTTTCTTTTCACCTCTCCCTTTCCTAAAAGTAAAATAAAACAAGAGTTTCACCTAAAGAAGCAGATTTCTGTACTGTTGAAGAAGGTAAATATGATTCACAAAACCACATCCAAAATTAAACTGAGGTTATAAAATTGCTTTAGTCATCAAAATGAATAATTTATTAAATTAGAAGTTGAACTTCCAAAGGCATTAACCTGGACCAACAAAATGGAATATCTGGCTCTATTTACAAGTGCTTGTTTAGAGGCAACAAGTGTGAAAGTTGTAGCTCTGGAAAAAGCAAAATGGCTTTGTTAATTCAGATCAGTTGTCTCTTTTATGCCATGCAATTACCCGATGTGCATACACATAGTGAATCTTCATAAATGTTCAGGAGAGATGCATCCTAGTTGATTTGAGCAGCGACAAATAGATGGTGTAAGCCATCAGTTGCTAAATCACATGCTAAAGTTAGGTCAACTGATTTAATTCCAGATATCAGTGCATCCCACTGTGTGAAATAAGGCTCTTCTAGTCAGACTGTATAACCAATTATATGGCACTTAGTTACTCATCATGTGTAAGGAAGAGTCTGCCCCATGTCTTTTACCTCCTCTGAACTTGCTTAAAGTCAGGTATCTTTGGCTTAGGGTGGCAAAGTAATAGCTCAAGCTTAAAGACTTCATGAGTTTTTAATCAGCTTAGTGTCAAAAGTGATTATGCAGTTTTAAGTTGTCCCTCTTATCCTCATTTCAAGACTTACTAATGAAGTCACCTTTTGCTATTTTTTGAGTCAAATAATTTAGCACCACAGCTCTGTATGTCTATGTAACTTTCATGAGGGCAAAAGAATCAATCAATCAATAAATAAATAAATAAATAAATCAAAATCTAGTTACTTAGCAGTCATTAGATACACATGCACAAAACGTGTTCACAAGTGACAGTTTAAGTCCTTCAGTATGGATTGATGTCTCTAAAATACAAGGATTTAAAGTCTTTAATATGCTGCGACTTCATCAACATTACATGAAAAAGCATTAATGCTCAAAGCACAAGTTCTTGAAACCTAAGAAATTTTGGAAGTAAAATCACCTATGAAATTATAAGGAGGGGACGGGGAAGGTTTTAATCTGAACTGCCAACTGCAGTTCACCATAGAGACTACTGGCAGGAAACGCTTGTTCTTCATTTCTTGCAACTCAATCAAACATGAGCAGCTTAGTAAGAAGCCAGCAAAAAAAGCATTTCTGGGTACTTCTCCTTGCCTAAATACACAAAGGATCTGCTACAGATAATGGAGGTTTCAGAGCTTGCCTTAGAAGTGGTCACAATAATTTCCAGAGGGGAAAATGTTTGACAAATCTCCAACTGTGGCTGTTGCTATGCTGATTTGCAGCTCCTAAATAAATTTCACAGCAGTCAGTTGGCTGTATACTGCAGAGGATTCATCACATGGGCAAAAACGCTGCAGTTTCACTGACTTTCCACCTCCAGCACTCTGGAGATCCTCAAGGACAGCTCCAGCTGCAGAGAAGAAACCAGCCTGCACAGCCCATAGGGAGGAAATGATGAATCAGCACATCCTCAGCTGCCCTGGTCATATCCCTGTTCCACCAAGATCTACTCACTTCTCTCATCTTATTTCATGGCTACCTTTCCCCTCCAGGTGACTTTTTTGTTACAGGGTCTCTGCCAACTTTAATGTCAGCTGGCAGAAATGCCTGATCGAGCTCTCCAGATAGTAGCTGCAGGAAGAATATAAGCAAATGTGCAAGGGGCACATAAATAATGAATGCTATTGGGAAAGCTAGCTGAGTATTGCTAACAGAGGATATTTCCCACAGTGTTAGAAAGGGACAAAAAATAGAATGTAGACTAGAAAGGGCAAATCCTGTGGGACTACCTTTACCATGAAACAGTAATAAAATTTAAAGTGGTCTAACTCACACTTTGAGAAAAAAAAGAGAGGGTCTAAAGGAAACCATCACCAATAGCATTGGTATTAAGGCACGAATGTTTCATATAACTGTGTTTCAAAACATAAAATCATCATCCCTGGGAGCCTGCTGGCAGCCATGGGCTGCAGTAACATGGGTATCAGTTTTACACCAGTGTAATAGCCAAAATCTAACAGTCGGCTCCTGCAAAGATAATTCCCCTTGTGATCAAAGAGAATAAGGCATTGGGGAAAGCAGATATGCTGGAGTTAGGAAGGACCTCCATGGATGTAATAGGAGACCACAGCTACAGGAAAGCAAGAGAGAGTTCATGATGAAATAGTGAGGGTGGCAGCCTAAGCAGCTACTGGTGCTACTGAGGTACAGCTCTTAGCTGTGCTTCACCTCTTTATCCCATTTACAGCCTATGGCAAAAGCATTTCTTCACCTTAAGCTGCCAGATGAGCTTCACTGCAGAACATGAAATTTCTCTGAGATTTTTGCTGAGAAATGTTATTTTGGACACCAGCCAAAATCACAGTCTGCAAGGTCTTTCAATTAGCAAGAGAAGAGAAACTCACAGTAACTCCATCCATCTTTTACGCAATTCTATTCCACTACAATAAAAATTAAAGTCTGGTATCTCTAAGTCTGCAGTCTCTAACCACAGATGTCACAAGCACAAGACCATGCCATTACCCCCCAGCTCTTAGCATCCTTTTAGCCATCAGCCACTGCCCAGATGCAGAGTCCACCTCTGTCATAAAATCACAGAATCATAGAATATGCTGAGTTAGTTGGAAGGCACTCACAAAGATCATCAAGTCCATCCCCTGACCCTGCACAGGACATCCCCAAGAATCACACCATGTGCCTGAGAGCATTTTCCAAACACTCCTTGAGCTCCGTCAGGCTGGAGCTGTGACCACTGCCATGGGCAGCTGTTCCAGTGCCCAACCACCCTCTCGGTGAAGAACCTTTTCCTGATATCCAACCAAAACTGTCCTGACACAGCTTCAGGCCACTCCCCTGGGTCCTGTCACTGGTCACCACAGAGAAGAGAACAGTGCCTGCCCCTCTGTTTCCTCCTGAGAGGAAGTTGTAGTGATGAGTGATGAGGCCTTTTCTTCTCATGATTTTTCCCCCAGAATCTGCACTTCTTTCACTGTGTCTTAGACTCTTCTGCTGCCTTTTTTTTTTCTCCCATCTCATGGGCAGGCACATCACACAATGCCCATGGAAACCTAGCCCATCAGGAAAACTTCTGTCTCAGAGACTGGCACACCTCTCTTTCTGAGAGGGATGTTCCCACTTTTTCAGCTATCTGCTTTCAATAAGCATGGTCAAAACTATCTGTACTTAGCAACAAGAGGGCTATTACATTAATAATGTAATCTTTTACACATTACAGTGTAAAAGATACACCAAATGGAAGGATCAGGGAGAGTTTTTTAACTAAAACTACACCCTTGCATTAAGTGATGTCACCCAAGACAGAGGGGATTTGAAACTTAAGAACTGAACTTGCACAGTGAAGCTGGGTCCTCATAATGAAATACCCTGGGTATGAAATCTAGTCAGACAAATAAAAATACTTTCCGAGCCTTAGTATATGCATTTGTAGATTATTTAATAGCCAAACTTCAGTTCCTGTGGCTATATTCAAGGTTAGCATGTTTTTGGTTTCAACATCCCAAAATAAATCTGTTTCCAGGCAGTGCACATACTACTGGATCTACAAAAATCTGGTTGCTCCAGAAGAGAACAATCTAGTTCAAAATCATGCTTATTGAAAGAGACAGATTCATCAGATCTGTCACTGTTCAATTCCTGCTAACAGGTTTTGTTTGCAAACTGAACTTTTCTATTAACAGTCACAGAAATCTCCTCTCAAATCACATTTTTCAATATTCTAGTTAAATCTGAATTATAAAAACCTCTGCATTCTGGTTCACAGAGATTACATGACAAAAATTAAGAAGATAAGGTAAAATCATAATCTTAATTAAAAAAATATCAAGTACAGGGGTCACTGGCATATGCCCAACAGATCAAAACAACAAATAAAACTGGCTCAAAGTCTGATTTCACTTGGGATTAAATTTTCACTTGGAATTAATTTCATGGCATTAGCATAAAACTAAATTAATTGAGAGCAGGATCTGATTGTGCATGCAGGAAAAGAGGTGATATTTATTCCACAGCATGCTGAAAGGTGTCCATCTCATAGTTTGTTAGATAAAAAGCAAAAATAAAGAGAAAATAGAAGACATTTTGCAATGCAAGTTATGGTTTTATTTTGGTTATAATAAAGTTTATCTGTGGGATGTGCTCCTATTTCACACCTTTTCCTAGACCTTTCCTGACAAGGGCTTTTGAAGTCATACAGTCAGGCTCTACTGCCACCCTGCAGATTGTTGGGATTTTGTCAGCTCAGCCTAAAGCCTCTTCCAGCAAATGGCCAGATGCAAAAATGTGAAGACTTTGGTGTAGTTTAAAGTCACAAGTGTCTGACACACAACATTGAGAGCTGGGAAAACTGGGGCTCAAGATCCACTTACATACCCTGACAGGCCAGATCAAACTGCATTGATGATCTGGAGATCTCACCTGCTCCAACAAGACCAATTGCCAGAATATTTCTGCAAAAAGCATTTAAATAATTTCATATCCTACATATGCTAGTCAGCTCTCACAGTAATGGCTGTTGAAAAAAAAACAATAGATGATTAAAATTGGTTTCCTAAGGCTGTAGCAAATTATGGTGAGTTGTGCTAGTGTTTCTCCCAGATAAAGGAATGCCTGGCCACTCCCAACGACAGCACCCAGAGCAGCTTCACACACCACCAAGCAGTCATGCTGTGGCTCAGCCACGTGCCACACCACTCACTGCTTTCACTCCTGGCCTCCACCACAGTCAGAGTCACAGGCAATTAAGGACAACATTATAAACTACTCTCTGAGCTCATTAACGGATGGCAAACCAGGAACTCTAACAGGATTCCAACCCTTTCGTGTCTCTTTTCTAGCTGAAGGCTTGTTCAGGTTGGGTATAAACAAGAGCTGCTCCTGTCTGCTGGATTAGTAATGACATCTGTGAAAAAGACTGGAGTATCGACCTGGATGATTGCAGATTTTGCCGTACTAACAGAATCTATCACAGCATTTCCAGTCCCTAGCAATCTTTTGGACACAGCTAGAGAACAGCAAAATACAGATTTGCATGGGGATGAACTGGTCATTCCACCAAAGACTTTGGACCTAAAAGCTAACATAGAACTGACAGTTTGGTACACCCTTTGGAAAAACTGCGCTCCAGATTCTTGTTAGTTCTGTGGAGAAGCTACATATATTAATTCCACTGATGGAAAAAAATTGGCTAACATAAGTACAACAGCTTAATTTGCAATTGTATAAAATACAGAACTCATTCTTTGGTTTAGGCCTCATAAAATGACATGGTATTTTGGATGAAAACAAGGCAAGAGATGGAAAACTAAAACAAACAAAAGTGCTGCCAAGACATAGAAAGTACAAATTTTTGTGTGCCTGAAGAAATTGTGCTACCTACACAATCAGTGGTGTTTTTCTCTTACCTATCTTCTTATTAAATAAAAGATCAAATATTTTCTGTATTTTCTATCTATAAAGTGTTTCCTCTGCATGAGAAGCAATCAAAGACCCAGGGGCAGGCTGAATTCTAACCACTGATTTTTGGGGAAAGGCATTGATTTATGTTATTTCTCTCTCACAAACACAGGACAGTAATCTTCCAGATAAATGCAGACCTGTTGGCTAAATCTTTCCAACCACAACTTCCCAAGGAAAACTAATCCTGAGATCTGTATTGCATCTTTTTCTATGAAAACCATAGTGATCATGAAACATCTGTGGGACAAGTAAATTATAAGTATGCCTTATAGAATCATGAAAGAATAACCAACAAAGGGGCCTTCATATGTCTCAGTACCTCTGATGAAGATACTGTGAAAACCTAATAAAAAAGACGCTGCATATCTTGTAGCTAAAGACAATTAAGTATATCAGAACACAAACAGAACCAGAAGTAGATATGGTCCAAACAAACAAAACCTAATTACTTTTATCACAAGCTCTGCAAAAAGAAATGTTACATACAGAGCTGCAAAAATCTGATGTGGCAGTGTGGATGCTATTCACATAAAATGTATTTAGAAAAAAAATGGGTTTTTCACTGGCATCACCACACTATGAATTTCCTATAATCATACCCTGCTTGCTATTTAATTGAAATAGAGTGATTTAAAGCCTTTGCAGCAAGTCTTTTATTATCAATTTTCATGTAATTCTTCCAACACAAAATTGGAGCACTAATTTGTTTAATTACTCCAGGCATTTTGTCTCTCAGAATGTGTAGCCATCTACAAAAAGCAGAATTAGAATAATTTTTGCACTTTCTTTTTGTCAACTAGGACCTCACAGTTTTTTCATGATGTCTGCATGACGGACTTTTGTAGAAAAAATTCATTAGATTTTCTTAATTCATTTGTTTCCTTCTCTCATTAGCTGAAGAGAAAACTTGCCCTGTGATCTAAATTTTATGAACTGCTTTCTTCTGGTGCAAAAAAGTATTCATCTCCTAAGTAATTTATCTCCTCTAAATTTGCCTTATTTATTCCTTACTCAAAGTTAAGCCTAGTGTCTAATACCTACAAATTCTTCTGATTTCAGAAACTATGAAGGTGAATATCAGTTTCATTTATAAAATGCTATTTTTGCTGCTTTATCCTTGTGAGGATAACCTTGTAAACGTAGATGGGCATAAACCACTTATTAGGATTAAACAAGTTAAAGCAAGCAAGGTTCATTTCTGCATTAAAGGGGTGAGCATGGTGGTGTGGCAATATGCAAGAGCTAGTCTAGTATACACTGAGAAGCAAGCCTTCTTCTTACATATATCATATTTTTGTATCTCCCCCAAGGTATCTGCAAAACTTTTTAGCAATGACTGCACCAAGACCAATGGTTCCTTAAAAGGTTATGGATAAAAGGTATTGGCTTCTTCATAGCTGGTTTTTCTTAGGTTTTAGGTTCTTCTAAGGAAAACTTCCGTTTTCAGTAGTATGTGGCTCATTCTCACAGGTGAACAAAAAAAATTTCCTATGCCTTTTTAAAGTTGTTTAAAGAGAATTACAATTTTAAGGTCTTAAACAGAAATAATAACAGAAATAATGCACATGGTTAATGAAAAAGGTTTCAGAATGTTCTACAGAAAAGGCTTGATTTGGGATTCTTAGTATGGTTCTGTTTTGGTCTTCAGTCTAATACTCTCAGAATAAGAACCAATTAATTGTGTTAATTTTTTTCCCTCAACACTTTCTGAATCAATCTTAGTTCTTTCTTTTTAATCTGTAAGTTTTAGAGCACTAACATATTTACTGTCTTGTCTTGCATTTTTCTGTAAAATTGCCAGATTTTCTGCAAGGTCTGTCACTGATCTTAGTGACAGAGTACATATGACCTTTTCTGTGGTCAGAAATATGTGATAGAACTTTAAATAACCATGTGAAAAATGCCATGCAGTGCAAATTGCACTTCATCACAAGAGACAGACAGAACAACTCTGCTGGCAGTGAATTTGTCTGCTGAATTTTTTTTTGTAAGTGTCATGGAGAGATGCAATTATGACCCCTGTTGGTTCACCCTAAAATGTACACATTTATGCTACTTGAGCCAGAACATCCTGCAGCAATGGTAGGTCATTCTCTCCTCCCTGAACTACACTGATGAAATGAAAGAAACATATGGGGAAAAAAAGCCTATAAAAATATCCAAGGAACAAAGAGTTATCAGTGTTAAACAAAAAAAGCAGCCTGTCAGCTAGAGAGCCCTGAACACTGAAGAATCATCAAGTTTCATAACTAGTTTTTGTAATTAACTCTTCAGTACATCTTTTCAAGTAACTCAACTCCAAAATGTTTTAAGGCTATTGCTGTAGTAGCTCCAGCCAGAAGTGTAGTCATATGGCAAAATTCTCATGAGCATCAATTTTGAACCTAGGATGACAATATAAAGGGACTTCCTATTAACTTTGAGGTCAAGGAACTTGGTCTAGAATAAAAAATTCAACATCGTAAAGCAAAACAAAATGCAAAGCAAATGGAAGGTCACCCAGCAGTTTAGGGACAATAGCAGTGTAACTTTATCCGGGGAAAACCATGGCAAACTAGGGGAGATGTATTGTAGAGCAGATTTGTGTCTGCATGTTAAGAGCTGTATTTCAGAGTTCAAATGCAGTTGAACAAACTTTGTAGGCTGATATTCCTATTCTAGTTGATGACTCCTCTTCCTCATCAGTGTCATCAAACCCCCCAGTTTTTAAATAGATACAGTTTTGTTTAATGTCTAGCACACAAATCCATCTGGTTTTTGGCTAGCATGAATGCAAATGGAGCAAAAATCCTTAGCAAGGGACTGAGTGCAGTGGAATTAGGTAGTTTTATAGACTATCTGGATCCCCTCAGGAATTTCTTGCACTTTCTGTCTTCTGCAGTATTTTTGTAAGCAGAAAATGCCTGTCTTGCAGACCCTTAAAGATCAGGCAACTCACCAAGAGGCTCATACAAGTAAGAGTTTTTAGGAATGAGCTCATAATTTCTAATAGCAAATACATTAGGATTTTATAAGCTCAAAAAGGCTTGTGAGACTAATAATCCATAAAGCCTATTAAGCTATTAAGGTAACCAAATAAAGCATCTGCATTTTGATCTGTCTCCAATCTAAATGCTCAGCATGAAGCCTCCTTAGTGACATAAATAAGACTGAAGAAATCACTCTCTCTAACAATTTTTCGTGTTTCAGCTTCTGTTAGAAAAGAATATAAATCCCAGAAACTTCTTCCATTTTTACCACGTTATATCAGTATCATGCTTTAAATATTTGAAAATGCCTTCTCTGTTAAAATGATTTTTCATTCATTAAGACAAAGGATGAAATACACTGCTTCCTTTAGCCTATTTATATTTTTACTTGTTTGCACTATTTCACCTGCCTCAAAATGCATCAGATGCTATTCTGATGGCCATCTCTGCTCCACTTACTACTTGTGACTACTGCTCCACTCACTCCTCTGGATGTTCTCCACAACCGTTTTTTTTCTTCTCACTTGCATTCAGAATCTGTTTAAAGACAAATTTCTGTGCTCATCATAACAGGCAAGTTCAACAACACTAAATTAAAAGGAATTTTTCAGCTAATGTTTTTTGGAGGTTGCCATTTTGCATCCTAGCTTATTTTGCTTTAACTCAATGAAGTGTTAATGTCTTCAGCCTTTGTCTTATTTTGGATACATCAAGTAGGGCCAACCACAGAGGTATAGCTAGCTTAGAATACATTTCTTACCGTTTTTTATTGAGTATCATGTGCTAATATCACAAGCAAAAATCCTACCTTTTCAGTCATGAGCAAATAGGTAAACGTTTGCTGCCCTCAATGGCAGTCTATTAATATATGTTGAAAACATAACTCCCATGCCTCTGAATGAAAATGGATTATAATACTGGTTTTATAAATGTGAACTTGTATTCTCAGACATGAGATTGTCACTGTGACGCAGAGAGGGAACACAGCAACACACACAACAGGTGTTCAGGCAGAGAAGAAGAAAAGAACTCTCTCGTTTATTGTTGACCTTGTATATTTAAGTTTCTGGACAGTGACCAGAGATTGGACAGAGAAGTTACCACCTCTACATCTCCAATGGTCACTTGAGAAGTCCATCAGGTGATATCTTTTCACAAAGGAATGCAAACAGATCCTTGTTTATTTTACAATTCATGAGAACTGACTCCATTACAACAAAACAAATCAGAAGGCTTGTTTTCAGGGACAACATGAGATTTCATACACGTTTCTCAAAATAATCATAATCAAATTACAGGAAAAATGGTAATGTATTCATCACTGCAATGCCACTCATTAATTTCTGCAGCATTCATGGCAGAAATATGTTTGGTATTTCTCATCTCGGAAACTTTACTGTTCCAGAGTAACAGAAATGCCATTCTTTTGTCCTTTTAGTAAATGTGGTTAAAATTAAGCCATTCAGTAAAACTGTGTACTTTATCTCACTTAAATGCGAAGTGCCCATTTTGGCAAACTATTTCCTTACATTTTCTTTAATTTTAACTGCCTTTCCTTTCCCAGCTCTGGGAAAGTTTAACTTACAAGACCATGTGCAATTATAATCCAAAAATAACAATTACAAAGGCTCTATGGATAAGCCAACCAAACAATACTATACTGATTATGACTGGAAGTAAAAAGATGATTCTGTTTACATGGTAAAATGTAACTACTATATTAGACATGGATACTGCAGCAATAAACAGAACCTGCAGTCAAGTCTTCTTTTGCCTGACTCCAACAACAGGCCTGGCCTGATCTTCTCTGGCTGATTTTATTATTTTTCCTCTTTACTTTTTTCGTGCCAGCTAATATTGTAATGACACCATGTCAAAGGACAGTATCTGTCAGAAAGTCTTAGGTGACAAAGTCTAGTGGTTCAGATGGTTTGTTTGAGGATGAACTGAGCAGACACAAAAATAATCCCTTCACTATATTTATAATTTTTATCATCACTAAGTAGTGCTCACCATCAGCACATTTGAGTAGTATATAGAAAAAGCGAGCATGGCAAATTTGGATTTCTAGAGAATATATTATAAACACTTGCTATGTGTACTATTAGACTGTTCTCATATTTTTCAGATATAGATACTCCAGGTTTTGTCTCAATGACTCAAAATTAATAAAAATATTTTTATAGTGCAATGTAAAATAACTACCCATATCCCAACACCAAGCCTTTGATTTGTTCAGTAAGAGAGCTTGTAGAAGGAGAGACTGTAACACTGAAATTTCAGTAATTTCATTTATTTTAAGCCTTATGTAAGTAATGTAATGATTCGGTTTATTTTACTAAAGCATTTTTGAAAGAGTGGATTGATAACCACTAAGCCTGCTCCTGAAGTTAAACTTCTACTAACCTTAACACCTTTAGTTCTCTCTGTCTATCAAAGAAAATCCCTTTATTTCTATCTGAAAGACAGCTACGGTTCACTGTAAAACAACACAATAGTTCGAGACAGAGAGAGGATAAGAAACCTGTTGAGAAAACCAGGGCTATTTGGTCTATATTAAATATTTATTGACGAGTGTGACAGTTTTCTTTGCTTTTATTTACATTGTCACACACTGCTGTAGTATGTTGCCACATGGTTGCTGTGATTAACCTGAATTTCGCCCATCTGTCAAGTGGCTTGTGAGGTACTCTGCATCTATTTTGCAGTGTTCTTCATACGGAATCTTTTTCTAGATAACATGAATAGCTCCTTCCAATATTTTATTATTGAAATACTTTTATAAAAATCCCAGGAAGACTAAGCCAAATCTCAGTGGAAGCCCATATCCACACTGTGATTACTGAGGCTTCTCACCTTGCTGTGTACTGACTCTCACAGCATACCTGGTACAGCTACACACAACTAAAAGCAAGGGTCACATAATTCTCCTTGTTGTGTCTTCTCCTACATCTAAATACAATGAATGCCTGTGTAGATCACCAGATTAGACTGACAAACTTTGCTAAGAGTGTTTTAGTGCAGTTGACTATAAACCACTGAAGAGAGAACAAGGGTAGTCCTCTGTGGATTTGGGGCAAACACTGATCTGCTGCCTCTCCCACACAGATGATGAGCACTGAAGGGGAATAGCAGGGTTACTGAAGAAAATTGCAAACTGTTTCTACAGTCCTTTGAAGAAACCACAGAAATAATGATGAAATCTCACTCGCATCTGTATATGGATTTTGCTGTGCTGGACAAGTTAGATAAGTTCTAAGTAATTTTGCACAAATATCTTCAAATGGAATAAAATTAGTAGTGGACTTAAGTTGCATTTAAATACAAGATCCTTAGGCTATCCAAATCATTCTTACCAGAGGTGCCTTACAGTCAGCTTAGATCAGCTGTGCTGTCCTTTATGCAAATGGAAAGGATAATCAGGATCTGGCATTCAACCAGACAAATTTGTGACATCTTTTTTTTCCCTGAGATTTGCTGGGATAGAGCTGGGGCATAACTTTGCCTGGCAAATGGGAGGGAACAAGACCTTGTTTTCATTTCTTCTATTAGGACAAGAATGTATATATCCCTGGACATCTCCTCAGTGTACTAGCACAGGTCAGTGGGTACTACAGCACTTTTCTCTTAAAAGCCTCAAAACTGATTCACATACCTTCTAAAGACAAAAACTACTCCCACACTGTGTGAGAATATACCTTTTCTACAGTCTTATGTATCTATATTTCTGGTCTGTTGGGAGATAAGGGAGCCTAATTCTAGCTCCCTAATAGGAAAGGTCTCGTCTCCTCAATACACATTTTTATTTGAACAATGGTAATTCACAAGATTATTTAGATGTCAGACAACCAGAGGAACTCCATTCATCTCAGAAAAATAGCTTCGGATTTCCCATAATAGAGAAATTGGCTCAGTACCTTACTAGCATCTTCTTTAAAAAGAGGGTACTCTCATGCCAATAAATACACTTTGGTCAGAGCTGTTTACAAGTGAAGGCAGAGTCACAGATTTGTAAGCTGGGGGAGTGGTCAGACAAAGCCCTAAAGTGGCTGCAAGGAATGCAACAGCACTTCCTATCAGTGCTTTGTAGGTAGGCATTTTAGCACTTCCTTCATTTTGAGCAGGTAAATGGTCTCAATTATGCACAACAAGAAAGAGCTAGAAAGAAATGTGAAACCTAACAAAGAAAGTGTCAACTTCTTGACCTAGATATAGATCTTGTTTACCTGTTTCTAGGCAGAAAATGGAATTACATTCTTAACGCTGCGGCAAAATTCTTGGTTTAAATGCTGGAACAGATCCACACATCACCAGTTAGTGCTGCTGAATCTTGTATGTCCTAGCACTTCTAAACCTTTATAAGCCAAAGCAGGGACAGAATTTCTACAATTCTGAGGGCAAAAAATGGTCATACAAGCTACTGAAAGCTTTCATTTTACAGCTTGAAAGTAAAAGCAGGCACTTATGTAGAATTTGTACATGGATTTAATTAATTAAAATACAAAATTAAAAACAGTATTGATTCAATGATGAGCATTACTGTGTGAGGCAATAGTTATATTATTTTTCTAAGGCAGGAGCTGATCTAAGCTCTTCTTCATTTGCCAGTAATTGGAAGGTTTAAAAATATTCTCTAGCCAGTTTTTCTTGTCTTGCTAGGACAATGGTGACCTAAAGTAGGAGAATCCTGGCTTTATTGAGAGCTTTATTGTTTATTAAGACAGGTTAATACTTGGATGACCTTGGCAGTCCTAGCAGAGGTGGAGAAGAGATCAGAGATATTTCCAAGTGCTTCTTGTGAGATATCTAACAGAATACAGTAAAACATTGAGGTCATACATTGAACCCTAAAATCAAATCTTCCTTCTCCCTCTAAATGGCAAATTCTGTTTCCCACGTGCAGCTCTGCAGTACTGCAGAATACTTGCTCCAAATGCTGTAAACTGAGGGGCCTACTTAGAAACTGAAAATCTTATTAAGTGTATCTTTGATCCCACTGAAACGTGTGCTTAAGAACCTTCATGAAGCAGGTCCTCAGTGAATATGCAGCTTTTTTATTAGCCACAGAAAATATTACAAGAACAGGAGCAATCTGCCAAGAGATAAAATTGTCTTCTCTGGGATGATTTTACTTCTAGAGAGGGTTGCACCATTGATGCACAATTAGAACAAACTAGAGAGTTTTAAATTTCTACAAACCAGCACTACTTACTGACGCCAAAAGGCTACCCCCTTTGATGTACTGTATTGCTCTTTGTTTCCCCACATGCATATTAAAAATAATAACGTGGACTTTTTGAAAAACCTTTGCCAATCACAAAGTAAAAATGCAAAGAATGAGCTAAATATTTGGTTTAATCATCCAGCATCTTCACTAGTCCCTTGTTAATTGATATTTCTAATTCCATCCATAGTTAAATCCTGTGCATCTTGGATATGCAATGTTTTTATTGGTCAGTGATGAAAACAAACATTTGAAGAGCTACTGTTTCTGTGTGATACTCAGAATGCTTTTTATTGTTGCAATACATATATAAATTTGAAGAAGAGATTCAAAGCATCTTAGAAATATTTCCAGAACTATTCATTTTTCATGTTAGGAAATCTGCAAAACAAACATTCCTTTCAATACTGTCACATAATTCAGACCAGCAATAAGCATGTACCAGCATGGTAACCTGTTATAAGCAAGGAGCAAATCAATGTAAGCAGAATCATCAGCAGAGTCGTTAAATAAATGTGAACAAAATTCTTTTCCCATTTTCCAGAAGTTTACATGTATACTTTTCAATTACTAAACTATATGTGCATTGTCACAGCTGTTTCTTGCTCTGCACATATTGCTATATTCACAGGTGCATAGTGCATCTTCCAATTGTTTTGAGTATTTCTTTGGCTTTATTTACTGATTTCAAGCTAAGAAAACTCAAAACTGGGAGGTTCTTCATTTTTGTTTTTGTTTGTTTCATTTGAAAACATATTTTATTCATTCTCCCAAAACAATGTTAGAGCTTTTTTCTGATGAAACTGTTTTTTATCTTCTGGTTTGTTATTCTTCAAGAAGAATGCCGAAGCATACATAGTACATTTGGTAGTATCACTTATTTGATGAGTTCTTTGTACTAATGATGTGCTGGAAATCAGTCCATGTCCTTCGCCGCATGTAATATGGCTCTTGCTGTGAGATAAGGCTGACAACACTGACTAAAGTCTGGCCTTGTTTGATTAAAACAGTGCAGATGTTCCCCAACGGACAAGAAAAGGTCAAAGAAAGAGACTGAATGTTGCCTTGAAATACTTATACTCGGGTTTTTAATATACTCATTACTGTTTTGCACTTGAATTGCTTTGTGACACTGAAAAGGAGAGTATAGGAGTTAAGAGATGAGTTAGACTTTTTTATTATTTGTACAGCTCTTGATAATTCCACATAACCTAATTTACAAAAAGTAAATGTACTTATAAAAAATACATGTTGTTTACAAAATACACAGCAGCAACACCTATGAGGAGACAATGGGGAAAAAAAGTCTGTCCATGCTGTCTGTCCTTAGACACCTACTGGGACAGAAAGCTGCAAATCAAGATCTATTGTCCCTGTCTCACTGCCTAAGCATTTTTATGCCCTTCGATACTGATGAAGCCAAACCAGATCCTAATCAAATCTGTGAAGTCAATAGCCTTGGGGTTTTTTTTAAAGACTGTTAAAATTCAACAAAATTATAATGGAATTCTTTAGCATGATTTCTAATGATGTTTTGTTGCACAGAAGAACTTCATTGATTTCAGGAGCTTGCTGTTAAAATAAGAATTGCCATCTAATTTCAGAATTCACCTACCATAAATGAACAGTGAAAATCACTGAAATTACATTGATAAGTAAATAACAGATTGCATATTTTGGATAGGTCTCTACAATTATGTCCATATAGAGAAAGGGTTTTTTAAAGACATTCCCTTACCTCAATTAGGCAGAAATGATCAAAACCTAGGGAATCACAGTTCATTAAGTAGTAATGTAACCGTTGCAAGAAACTATCAGTATGAAATTACAGAAAAGGAGAAAGGTCATATTCTGTCACAGGATGATGATGAGCCATGTACATTTTCACTGTGGAAGAGCTAAATGCTAGGATGTGCCAATAACAGTGTTTCCAGTAGAGACTGGCAGTCCTTCAAATGGCACTGACAAAACCTCAACTGCAAGATGCTGAACAGCTCTAGTCACATGCCAAGAGAAAATATGGGTTCTGGCTACAGCACGTGCTGGGAAGGGTGCCAGTGGACAGGAGAAAAGAGGAGACCTCAAAGCTTTATTTCTCTGTATAGGAAAAACAGGAGAATGACAACACAAAGGCATTTTCAAAATTTATCAGTGAAACAAGGACAGAACAAAAGGTTATAAGCTGGTCATAGAAACAATTAATCTTGAAATGAGAAGGGGTTTGGCATATGGGAACAGTCAAATTCTGAGCACCCACTCTTGAATCTGCCTTTTTCCTGTGGTTTTGAGAAGTGCATACAAAGGATAGCATAAAATGATTGCCTCTGATTACAAGCACCAGGACAAGTATGTCCACACCAGTGCTATGTTGTCAGGTTCTGCAATGAATACTTGCAGTATATCCTGATGAAAACAGTAGGAGATTTGAATTTTACTAAGATTTATCAAAAGAGCATTTCATCTACTTGGTGATATGCAAGTTACAGAATTCTCCTTAATTTTAACAGCTGAAATTCATAGCAGCAAATTCAAAACATGTAAGTACGCACTCCTCCTCCAACCTACATTTTGAATGGTTTTGATTTGGTGGTTTTGTTGTACTTTTTCTTGTTGTTGTTATTATTATTACAACACTTTATTTTAATAAGCAAACCCTACTTTTTCTGAATTGTCTCCTAGTCAACACAATTCACTGGTGATTCATCACTTCAACAGTTGATAGACTTCTGCAGACTCCTGGTAGGATGGGATCTTGTCAATGTTCCCCACTTAAAATATGGTAATGGGGAAGAGAAGATTGAAAAACTGGGTAAATTATTTCCCAGGAAGGAACTCTGGACAGAAAAGATATTTTAGAAAGCTTTGTAGTCATCTACAAAAATAAATCTCAGTGACAGAAAGTGAGTACATTTTTGCATCTTAGTGATGCTCATGTGTCACTTTGAGGAATCTGCTTATTTTCATGATGGAAGAGCAAGAAGGTTCATATAATTGCTTTCTCTGTGTACACTAAATGACAATTTTGAAACAAAAACCTCTGCAGGTTTTTACTACAGTCAGAATTACTATGAGCAAACTAGAATTAGGTGTAAAGTGACAATCTGCATTAATTCAAGATTATATGTAATTTCATATCTACCGAGATGGGATATTTTGTGCTTAAGCCAGGGAAGATAGAGACTACTTCAAGGACTCAGCAGGGGACTATACTCATATTGCCTTTTAAATCCTTCCGTCCTAGCAATTGTAAAAGGCCATCTTTACTGTGTTATATTAGCACTTAAAATTAAGGGCAATACATACGTATATATGTTGTAGTAGTTACAATCATATATATGGAAATCATTTGGTTGACTAAGTGGAGTGTATAAATGCAGTATTATATTTAATTTATCATAACAAATGTCCACTAAAACACTTAGCCATATTGATAAAATATTAAAAAGTTACAAAGAATATTAAAAGATAAATATGATTTACTTAAAAATTTGTATATTGACAATATACTTTGAATTGTTGTGTTCAAATGAGAAAACCACATAGTACATTTTGTGAAATAGACCCATATGACCAAACTAAAAATTATGACAGGAAGTCCAAATAAATATTACTTGAATGCTTCAATATAAAACCAGATTACTTAATTTGGGTTTTATAAGGAAATTTAGTTGGTATGATACTTAGGAAGAATGCAATTATTAATTTGAATGCAAAGTGGCCATACTGGTATGATATGCTTTCATATGAAATAATGACCTTCAAATAGAAATAAGAAATAAAACATTGTACAACAGGAGTATTCAACTGCCTTGAATACTCTTATTTGAACACGGGAATATTTAGGTGATCCTTCAGTTGAAAGTCTAATATAGCAACCCCTTATTCCTGGCATTATACACAGGCAGTGGTGCACTGACGCCTATGGTTTTAAAAAGAGTTAGCAAAGCCAAAAAAACCACAACCCATAAAGCCCCATTTAGTTCTAATGAGTTAGTTTTATCTAATTTTATGGAATATCAAAACCGCTAATGCTAAAGCATGCAAGCACCTAATGCTTAGGTGCTTATATTTAAGTCCAAGTGATGCTGAGAAAATGTACCTTAAAACGTGCTAAAAGATGAAGATGTCACCGTTTCTTCTTTTTTTCCCCCCGTTGAAAAATACCACCACCACCCCCAACCTCAATTTCCTATTTTAAAGCAAACTTTCAGTGCACTCTTCTGAGTCATACCACTGGGGTCTGGCACCAAACTGTGGAAACCACATGACATTTAAAACTACAAAAGCTCGGGCTCCTTAAGGAGCCTGGGTGGCTGAAGACACCTTAAAGTGATTGTCCCATTTTGCCTTGCACAGCAGGTACCTTAAACTCCTTCACAAACACTTCTGCGGTCTAGTCCACAGATGCTAATGTAAATAAGTAGACAGGCAAGGAAACTGACTCAGAAACCTTCCTATCTCTGCCACCTCTCCCAAAAACCCTCTTCCACTTTTCACTAAAACATCTGATAAGGCAGAATTTTAAACCTTTAAAAATGGGATCAACAAAAGTTCAAGCAGATGCATCTTTGGGAAAAACTACATATGTGAAATGAAATTCCAGAAAAGAATATTCCTTTTTCCGGTGACCAAATGTTCTGTTCCAGTCCACTTCTTCAGAGACTCTTAGGTTTTACATCTCAGGCAAAAAAAGTAAGGGCTAAGTTTTATCATGAAAAACATTTACTATGACTAAAATTTTCCTTCACCCATTCCCCTGTTTTTCTATTCCTCCCCTCTTCAGAAGGGAGCAAAAGTTCATTCCCTGCAGCTCAGAGATTACTTGGTGCATGGCTTCACTGTGTAGCAGTGTCTATCCCCCTTTTTCTAATTTTTTATTTGTTTTTTAAAGAGGGAGTTAATGCAAAAAAGCCTTTTTGATGACGGCATCTACTCACTACTTCATAGCATTCCAACAGAGTTATTTCAGTGTATAATTAATTTCTTTTAATCTTTGATTGAAAATTACTTTAAGCAAGAGTAGCAGCTAAACCTCTGTTCAAAATTTACAGAAATATAGTATATATAGCATAATCAATCTACTTCTTTAACTACTTCTGCCTTTATATTTTGCCAGCAACAGTACTGCAATATGATCATATGGCATAGTAGTAAATAAGTTTTTAGCTAAAACAGAGTCATGTACTTCAAGGAAACTGTGACCTTTGCATATATTAAAGCTATTACAGAGATGGAACAAAAAAGAAACAAAACAAAAACAAACAACAAAACAAACAAAAAACCCCCCAAAACAAAACAAACAAACAAACAGGTTAGAATAAATTGCACTATAATCTATTCTAGCAGTGAATAGTTAGGTCTCTGGAGCAATGAGAAGGAAGGAATTAAATCACCACATCAGAAATAATGTCCTATGAATATTTCTTTATAAAAATAATGGTTTAGAATATCTATTTTTCTTTTTCAAGGTTTGATGAGAGAGCCTGATTTTTATTCATGACTTTTACAATGAGCTTCAGACACAACTTAAATTAGCCATTGTGCAACATCTTTCTGCTGATGCCTGCTCTGTGCCCTTCCCCTGGGACCTCCCATGGGATCAAGCAGAGACATTTTGCTGACACAATATCACATGAAAGCAACTTCCTAATATTATTAAACCCTAGAATGTTGCATCACTGAAACAAATAATTCATTAACGTTATTTTAAAAAAGGTTATATAAAATGTGCTCATGTAAACTGCTGCATATTATTGCATCTGAATGTAAGAATGCATGAAGTGAGATAAAATGCAACCACTTCCAAGCACTGTCTGATACTGCACAGACACAGCTTAGTCACATTGGAAATAATTTCCCCTCCTGTTGTTTTAACATCAATAGCATCAATATTTTATAAACTCACAGATTTCATAAAAAAGAGTGAGAGGGACTTTTCACACAGGCAGAGAGCAATAGGACATGGGGCAATGGTTTTAAACTATAAAGGAGAGATTTTGATAACATGTTAGGAAGAAATTATTTACTAACAGGGAAGAGAGACGCTGGAACAGGTATCCCACAGAAGCTGTGGATGGCCCATGCTGGAGGTGTTCAAGGCCAGGCTGGATGGGCCCCTGCGCTATGTGAGTGAGTGAGTGAGTGAGTGAGTGAGTGAGTGAGTGAGGAGTGAGTGAGTGAGTGAGTGAGTGAGTGAGTGAGTGAGTGAGTGAGTGAGTGCATCCCTGCCCATGTCAGAGTGGTTGGAACACCATGATCTTTGAAGGCCCCTTCCAAACCAAACCATTCCATGATTCTATGTTTTTTCTGCAATGCCTGTGCGCTAAAAAACAGAGCAGAAAGGGGAGAGATTCTTTCATGTGGATACTCGCTGGGAAAAATGTGATTTCACATTTCTAGAAGAATAAATGAACCAGTGCAATATCAGAGCTGGTAATGGGGAACTCTGTTGGGAACTGTGGCTCAGTACCTCCAGAGGTGCACTGTGGTGCCACAGAGAGCTCTGGCACAAGGAACTACATGATGTTCAGCAGTTATTTACGGTAACATATCAGAATGCACTGGCTGTATGAAACAGACATTGTAAAAAGCAATGGCTTAGTAATCCTGGCTACAGAAATCTGATGTGAAGTCTCCTGAGAAAGTTTTTCTCCTCTTTTCCAGAGAACAGGGGAGACACTGACAATTTTTACATGAATTAGAAATATGCGGATTATTGTGGGTCTGCTGCATTACAATTTTAAAGTAATATTTTCAATTTTAATTCTTTTTAAACTAATCCCATTGTTAACAGATCCCAAAGAACACTTAATTTAAAAAAAAATCATCTCTAAAAATTAAGTATTTCCACAACAGCTGACTTAGAATCAGTTTTATATAATGACATTACAATATTTAGTTGAGTATGTAGTTTATAAAAGCCATCAAACTCTAACCAACTGTATTATTGTAGCCTATTATCTAGTAAAATAGATTGTAATCCTACTAATAGAAGAATGTTTTATGGCAAATGTTTCAATAGGAGAACACAGTATATTACTTGCATAAATCTATTACAGACAATGAATATACATTTGAAAATCACATGAAACACTGTGTCATATTATAGGAAAATGATTTTACCATGAAATAATTTTACTTAACATCTACAAAATTCTCTATATAGGAAGTGAGCATTCAAACAGTAACATTAGATAACTGAAAACCTATCATTTGCAAATTGAGTTCACGAACTGTAAGTGAAAACTTAAAAGACTCAGGAAATGAAATAAACATCACAAAATCAGATAAATTGTACCAATAAATGAAATATTAATATAGCACTTTTTTTTTTTTGGACATACAGGAGTTACTCATAAAGATGCATACCAATAATTCTTTGCAGAATCTGGAGAATGCTCAGTTAAAAATATCACCTAGAAGTGAGCCAAGAACTTCTGGAGTTAAACACGTCATCTTTTCTTGGAAAAGAAGTATTCGTTTAAACTATCTTGCCAGTCGCATTGTAGCAAAAACTGCCATTGTGAGCTATTTAACCTGATTAGACCTGATTTAACCATCCTATTTTAAATGAATAAGGAATAAAAAAAAAAAAATCCTTTTAGCTCTTCCTTTGCAGGCTTATCAGTTCCTGAATGTAATGTCATCTTCAATAACCACTCTTTCCACATCTTCCCTTACCATCACATCAATATCTCTTGCTTAACAGAGCACAGCAAACAAGATGTATTGCAATAAACACTGAGCAAAAGCATACTGGGGACTATACAGACTTGTGGAGACTCCAAAAGTCTTCAGGCCTGTGAACATAGAATTATTGAACACTCTGGGTTGTAAGGGACTTTTAAAAGGTCATTGAGTTGAATGCTCCTGCAACAAGCAGGGACATCTTTCACTATACCACATTGCTTAGAGCCCCATCCAACCTGGCCTTGAATGTTTCCTGGAATGGGGCATCCATAATTACTCTGGGCATCCTGTTCAAGGGTTCCACCACTGTCACTGTAAAAACCCCTTCTAATATGTTATCCAAATCTACCCTCTTTTAGTTTAAAACTATTATCCCTTCTTTGACAACAGGTCCTGCTGAAATGTCTCTCCCCATTTTTCTTACAGGCTCCCTTCACGTACTGGCAGGCTAAAGCTAGGTCTTCCCACAGCCTTCTCTTCTCCAGGACGAACAATCCCAACTCTCTCAGCCATTCCTCAGGGAAGAGGTGCTCCAGCCCTCTGAGCATCCTGGTAGCTTCCTCTGGACTCTCTCCAACAGGTCCATGTCCTCCTTGTGCTAAGGACTCCAGAGCTGGACACAATACTTCAGGTGAGGGTCTTACAAGAGTGGAGGACACTTAGGGACAGAAATCTCAGTTAGGAACCAAATTCCTAACTGAGGCCCACTGGCTTCACATTCAGTGCATGGAACAAGTGCATCAAAATTAAGCCCGGCTCAGCCCATGTTCATGAGCAGGGAACCAATTGGGGCAGACAGTAGGACATGGTGAGTGTGGTGACACAGACAGAAGAAGGTTTTGGTGCCTCACTCCAGGTGGCAGGAAGATGCACCTTTCTGCTTCTATGCACCAGCTTAGAGCTGCATCCTGAATGTCAACCCTGACTCTGAGAAAGCTCCTTCCCACTGTTGAGCCACTTCTGTTGCTGCTGCCCACATTTTAGAAGCACCCAGAAGCACTGTGGTGCAGCAATGCACTCCAGAATTTACAGGCACCATGCAACCACCACTGCTGCTGCTGCCAAAGTCCCCAGGAAAAACAGCAGTATAGCCCCCCTGACCTTGTGTTCACTTCACTGGTTCTCTGCATCCTCTACCTCTCCCTTGTCCACAAACAGAGCAATCCAGGTTCATGAAAATGAAGGATTAAAAAGTTATGGCATGCAGACACTTCTACGTAAATAACTCTCTTAACAGTATCAACTGTAATTCAGAAATTTGCTCTTGGCTAACATCACTCACCTACAAGCGACCAAATAGTACTGAGGTCCTAGAAAAATCAACTCATGAATATGAGGAATCATAGTGCTGTTGTTGGCTTATCTGATGGTTAGAATCAGCACAATACCTAAATGAGATAACAGATACCGTAATGCAGCAATTTAGTAATTAAAATTTCATTGTTTCTATTGAGAAAAGAGAATTTCTATCTCTTCTATTTCTTCTACTGAAAGACTCAAACAGCTGTTTGAAATTGTGAAAGAATCATTCTTCCCAATTGACAGTGCTGCTAAATATAGACTTTAATTCAAAAACAAGTAGCCACTCCTGATAGTGTTAACAATTCCATTCCAAACTAAACCTACAGAATGTGGTGCTTGTTCAGGTACCAGGAACTGTGGCTGCAAGCTGTTTTACTGAGCTCCACTCAACAGAGTAGTGTATAATTCAGTTTACATAATAGTGCTGATGAATGCTAATTCAGTGTAACGTGTAAAGCAGTGCCTAAAGTAGGAAGAGATTAAAATGATACTAAATCAAGTATTTCTGCTTCCCATTGGAAGTCTGGAATAAATGATGTTTCTACAGAATGACGAAGGCATGTTAAAAGACATCTTTGCTTTGAATCACCAGGACCCACTGACCTATTCATAACTGAATGTTTTGTAAAACATGATTTTCCCTCCCTTCCCTGTTTTGTTAACCACATAGGGTTAACCTGATAGGTATGTGGATATCTGCTGGTTAATAACAACATTCAGCTTTGAATTTCTGGCTTTCATGTAGATACTCCCTTGAAGTAATTACTAGGCTTTCTTTGCTTTTAATATGATAGAGGAATCATTTTCCTTGCTGGCTATATTCCTTAAAATTAATTATCTATTATTCACCAATGTTCCACAGATTTTTGCAAATAATAAGATGATGTAGTGTCTGAGAACTCCTTTCCTGTACCAAGAGATGAGGACTCCTTATGGACCTTTATAATAAAGTTCTCTTCGCCTCTATAGTCTCCTCATTATATGTCTCAGCTATCATACCCAAGTCTTAATAACCTCCTATAAGAACCTAAAAAGATTAAGTCTAGCACGGGGTCACAAATGGAAGATAGTATTGCTTTGAATGTCTCTGTATATAGGATGAAACACCTTTCTCTGCCTGTTAGGACAGAAAGATTATCTTCTACCCAGAGAACCACCAAACACCTAATTGTATTTGTAAGAACGTAATTCACAGATATTTTGCACATTTCCATGAAAGAAGAAATAAACATAGGATCCAGCAGTACTTTGGTCTTGTCCAAGAATTAATTTTCCCCTAACATTTTCAGTCATGTATCATATAGTCTTAGCTCACCTTTACCCTCATCCATTGCCTTCGTCTTATAGTTAGACATAATGATAAAATGCCAAAGCATCCTCAGATGCACATCTGCTTTTGGGCAGACTTTTACAACAATATTCCCATTTGCATCAAGGTTGAGTGACTGCACCCTGCCCATCAGCATGAGGCACCCTGCCACTGGCTGTACAAGCTACCAGAGAAGGGCTTGCCCTTACAAACAGCAAGCATATCTTGTTCTTGATGCACAGAATTATGACAGTGCATGGTGGAACAGATACGTTTCTGCCACCCTTGCTGAATAAAAGCCCCACAGAGTCCTAAATTACTTAGTCACATTACTAAATTACTTAGTCCCACTGTGATTTATGCAGCATGCCTAGTTAGCTCTAATTCAGTGAGGACTCCTACACAGAGAAATCACCCTGCTAGAACAATTTAAATTTTACCACATTTGAACGAGGCAACTGCCTTAAAAGTGCCCCTCGATTACTGAATGCAAAGAATACTGCTAGGCCATAGTAAGCTGCTGCAGACAGCTGAAACCACTACAGGGCACTGAATAATGGTGAGATAGACATAAGCAAACTACAGTTTACACTGCTCTCATTATGTTCTAATGTTTACAGTGTGCTGTCATATCTGTGGAAATGCAGGTACTGGTGTATCTACACAGGATTTCTTATAAATATTTCTGTGTTTAGGACATGGGCATAAAGCTGTGAGTAGAAAAACCTGAAATAAGTAAACCATTGTTGCGTCCATTTCAGCCAAGGTCACAACAGCTACTGCCTGTTCCTGCCCATTCCTAAATAATTCATTAAAAGTGAAATTAACCCTTTTGCTTGACAGCTGCCATTCATCTTGTTTAACTCTTGAGTAAACTAATTCTATCTTCACAAAAATTGAGGATATTTTTCTATCATCAGCATACAGAAGATAGAAAGTAGCAATGGCAACAATCTGCCAGCTGATTTTTCTACTCCCTCTTCTACCTCTTGATAATTTACAATTTGCATTTGGCATTCACTCATTAATAGTCAATTGTTTTAATCCTTTCTACACCTCCTGATATGATGTTGTGCTTTCTGCTGGTGAAAAAGGGGATGGTAAGTCTTTGTGAATCGTTGAAATCTTTGTGACTCTGTGATTCAGATACCAAAGGTTCTCACCACTTTCTTGCAATAACTGAAATTCAGTCTGATTTAAGGGTTCATGGCAATGTAATCCTAATACCTGCCACGCATTAGCCAGAAAATCGTGTCCTACATGCCCATCATCATTGCTGGATAAAAGGATCCCAGACACAGGTCAATCCTGTATTAGCAACCTTGATCACTCTTCTGAGGACTCTTCCTGAAGCCATGGAATCCTGGGGAATAAGGTAGACCTTAAAAAGGTGGGGTGCAGCACCCCATTGCACCTCACCTCATGGTTCACATACCTGCTCGATTATTTGTGTATAGCTTCCTGTTTCTCTTGTCAGATCAAAAAGCTCCTCCTGTGATTGACAATGTACCAGCCCTGATAAGACAGGGTTACCAAAACTTCTCAAAAACTTTCCTCTTATGACAAGAGTCTTTGAAAAAGGCAAAATTTCAGAATGTTGCCTTTATGATGACTGGTTTAAAATATAATCACACAAAAAATAAATGCATGTTTTGTCTCAGTTAAACTTGTTTCATCATAATTGCATGGATATCTTATACCAGGTCCATGGACCAACAGAAATCAGAGATATAAAAGGATTTCTATAATATACACCAGCTTTTCTAGAATTTGGCACTAGTGGCACTTTAGGGCACCTTGATTTTTGTTCAAAAAAATCAATCTCTCAATCTCAACTCAATATCTTTCAGCAGCTCTGCACTACTCAGGGTTTCTCCAGCAAGAGAAAGGCATGAGACCATCCTGAGCAAGACAGCTGAACTGATGTGCAGGAATAGGTTTGTGCTA
This sequence comes from Sitta carolinensis, assembly GCA_032173965.1. Classification (NCBI taxonomy): domain Eukaryota; kingdom Metazoa; phylum Chordata; class Aves; order Passeriformes; family Sittidae; genus Sitta; species Sitta carolinensis. The sequence goes on along the minus strand of CM063313.1, from coordinate 12,014,713 downwards.
TTAAAAAGTAACATATCTCAAGCATTTTCAACAAACATCTTTTACTTGTTGGCCCTGTAAGAAAAGTGCTGCATTCCCTACTAATTCATATTCCATCTTCACCAGGACAACCTGTCACCTCTGCCTTATGTCACGTTCTTCATAGACATCAGTTAACGAGTTCTTTTATCTCCTCTCCATATACTCATTTTTTTGTTGCTTTGGCTAATATACTCTAAATAGGCAGCAAGAAGTCCAGATCAACATTAAAGCAACTCTCCATATCATCCCCCCAAACCTCATGCTGTGCAGAGCAAGTTAGCCCTTCCTGAACAGTTATTTAAGCTGAAATACACTGGAATGAATTTATTCTGCAAAATCTAAAACATTGATCTGGGACAAGAGCATCTACAACACTTATTGCACGATACACAAACACATGTTGCCCTGGATAAAAACTTAGAGGCTTTGGACTTGGAGGTTACTAACAAGAATTCTGCTTGATACATAATTAGTTACTTTGATGCACTGTATGTAACTTAGCCTAATCTTACTTCTTGCTTCTTTTTAATTTCAAATACAGAACAAATGTGTGGCATTCTGTATAAAATTAATGGTCGTCTAAAAAAACCACAGAAAATTAATACCCAGACATGAAAATAGCTCCTTAAAATACTATCAGTTTTCAGTCTCAGGAAAGAGGCTGAACTCTTGAATTTGCCCATAGAAAACTAAAATTAATTGCCTGTTTCCATTCTAGATGCTCAGGGTAGTAGGCAGAACAGATCGTGTCATAGGAACAGAGGCTGAGACAGCTGGGGCTGGTTGGTCTGGAGCAGAGCAGGTTCAGGGACAGCTTTCACACGTGCATAACTCCTGACAGGACAGTGTAAAGGGGCCAGACCCCCCTCAGTTGTACCCAGGGAAAGGACAGGAAGCAATGACACAGACTGAAATACAAGAATTTTTTTCTTAAACTTTGGAGGAAAATTATTTTGAACTATGAGGGTGGTCAGACAGGGGTACAGAATTCCTACGGGCAGTATGGATCCTCTCTCCTTTGAGGTTCCTAAGTCCAACCAGGTATGGCCCTGACATGACCCACAGTAGCTAACTGCCTGAGGTCGGCTGAGTCTGGACAATCTCCAGAGGCAGGTAAGCCTCAACCCAGGTGTGATTCTAAATGGAGAACCTCATTAGAGATACTTTAATGAAAGCTGTTTATTTCAATAAGCTTGCTTACACTCTCTGTGCTCAGAATATATTCAATCAAACTCCTTCAATAACAAAAGAAAGCTAAAAACTGAACTTACATTCATCTTCTCTTTCAAACTTACATTAACAAAGACATCTGACTTCCAGAATTTGAGGACCTGAAGGACAAAATACTTTTGCTGGTGTGTGCCTTGCACTACATTTTTCTACTGCTGCCATTAAATAAAATCAAAATATTTGTGAGTATAGCCTTGCCTGCTAAAGGTTGTTACTTATTTGCACATTTCTGTTCATGCTTGCAACACTGGTAACCTACTGAAAATCATCCCACGTAGACCTGGACCTTTATGTCAACTTATTTGCTGTGCACAATACACCTGATGACTGCTCTGTGATGGGACTTAGTGCTTCCTGGCCTAAAGCACAGATAACTAATTATCCGTGCAGACAGGTGAAGGGCATTTTCTATTACAAATGACTATAATTACAGAGCAGGAAATGTGATACCATATTTTATAATAATAACAGTATACATGCAATAGTTTTCTTTTACTTCAAGCCTCAACTGTGTCTCTTTTAACTCAGCTCTGCTTCAGAAACAAGAAGGTAGAGAAAATGGGAAACATATTCACAAAAAAGTTTAAGATGATCTTTCATTTTCCAACTGCTGCTGAGCAAGACGCTTTATCAGGTTTCTTGTCTTGTCTCTGAGTAGGCCCAGCAGGGGTACAGAGATCTCCAGGCGATCCATCTGCCAAGCTAGAAGGCTGTATTTTTATTTTATTGCGGCTCTTTGCAGCTGAGAAGTTGAACAGGATCTTCAGCCCTATTATCTCAGGATCAAGCAAGAGACTGAGAGGCACGGCTTGCAGCTGTGAGGAGAATCTGCTTCTCCCACAGGAGATTGAGCCCTATGACGAATGCCGTGACAGATCAGCTCTAATCAGCAACAGCAAGGCTGGCCTGTACAGGAGGTGTCATTTGACTTGCTGAAGAAACAGTGCATTAAGAATAATCTGAATTCCTCATCAAACTGAATGGGTAGCACGGTTCTCAGTTGAAGTAAGAAGACACATACACCTATCAGGATATGCAAAAATTGTATTTTTTCAATATCAGTATCATTAGAGAAACAAACACTCCATTTTTTATACACATACTTAAACAGCATACCCTCATCTATCTCTAATGGGCTGATAAAATATCCTCTCTTGATAACTCTGAATTTCAAAGGAATTTGAATTTAAAAAATTAAACCTAAAGCTTGTTGTATTTCTAAGTGAAATGTCTTAGGTTGAATCATGTATTTTCACTGCACAATCCAAAAGAAGGTCACCAGATGGCACTATTACACATTGTCATCCTGATTTCAGCCTGTTAATGTACACAGAAAGTTTTTAATTGTGGAAGAACTGGTGTTATTATTACTGTAGCATTACATTTATTTGGGGCAAGTGTGACGAATAGCATCTCTGTTTTAATCTCTTCAGCCTTAACAAGTACTTCCAGAGGAACTGTCCTCTGAGAACCAGATGTTCTTTTGCAAGTTTAAATACAGACATAAAAAGAGGAAAGGTACGGACTGTTCTGTTATTTATGTATTTCTCTGCTCAAGGACTGGCATGTAATGGGAACACATCACAGCAGGAACACACACACATTTGCCTATGCTGATTTTTTCTCTTTGGCAAGCAGAAACCCTCTGCTGTCATTACAGAGAGATTAAAAGCCCTAGGCATACTTATAATACATCCTTTTCTCTATTACACTAACAGACAGACAGCATATTCAAGGTGCATCTTGGACCCAATTAAAATGCATCTGCACACCTATCAGAAAAATACTGCACAAAATGAAAGCTGACATTTCAACCTCTCTTGATTGTCCTCAGTTTATCTTTTAACAATGTGAACAGAAATATTAACCTTAACACTCCTAATTGCCACAGCACATAAGAATGGTCCCAACAACTCTTGATATGTGTATTTTATGACAGAAAACCATTGCTCATTTCTGTGGCTACTAATTTGTGATCCCCTGATATGTGTGTCACGATTAGTTCTATAGCTTGTTAGAAGAGTAATTTAGAATTGTAATTTAGACTTGCTAATGCTTCAATATTGTAGGTGTTTTCATCTTCGTTCAGATCCAGCTTTGTTGAAAGCTTATACGAGCTGTCTAACAGTCCTTTCCTGGCTCACAAGACAAAGAAATAGACTCAGTAAATTATTATTTTGCTTTCACATATCACATTCATAACATATTTTTTTTTTTGTTAACTATATCTTATACTTCAACAAACTCCTAAGTGGTGGAACAGGGAAAAAACAGGCCATGGACTTTGGATGGAAATGGCCAGCTGTTAAAAGAAGTCCTGAGCCACACAAGGTTGACTGAATTTTTTCTGAAAAAATGCAGTCACCTTTTCGTAAACTTGAACGGGATTAGTGTGATAGCAGATTAATGACAGAAATTTACTTTCTGACATGGCATGTATCGATTGGTGTACATGCTGCACTGAAGAAGCTAGCAACCTTGCTGAAGAAAAACCAGCTAACACCAGAAGCATGACTACTTGTGCTGATAAGGAGCCTAGCTTTCCAGTGTTGTATTTAATCTTACTGGTCATCTGAACAAAAGGTTTTCCCCTAAATTCCAGTTTGGAGAGTTCATGCTTTCCTGGACATTCAGTACCCAAGTGGAACTAACCAAAAGCAACAGAAGAACCACCACAGGCCTGGGAGACTCCTAACAGAAGTCCCCACACTTAATTCAATCACACAGAAAACATTGCTCCTGTATTTCTTTTATAAGCTTTCATGCATTTTACAAGGAATAAATTCACCCAGCAGACAATATAGCAGCTCCATATTTTGGAAGTAAACTGAAAAAAGTATTTTTCATAGGAAATGGGGCTGCATTTTATCAGAAGTAAAATTCATAAACATACATACATTCCATAGTTATTTCTGATCACAGAAACCAGCAGTTCTGCTCGACACTGAGTTCCATATTCATCCCACATATTTTCATGAACTTAAGTAAGCTTCTTATATCAGGAGCACTGCTGACTATAATAAAAGTTAAAGCCTAGAAAAACTGTATTTCTTCCAAAATTCTCCTTGCTGGAGGAGTTAATATTGGGCAGTATATCTCCCCTTCAATATAAAACTCAGAAAAGTACAGGAAATCATTATGAGTTAGAAAATCCCGCTTCCTTTTTCTGCAGTGTTTGATGCCAAATAACATCATAATGGTCAGCACTTTCTGTGCAGAATATTCTGCTTTAATAAAGACCTTCTAGCACTTTGAATCTTTGCAAAACCCATTAAAACCAACAATACTGATATCCATCTACTGTGAGCAGAAATCCAGTCCCATGCAGCTGTTCAGCTCTCTGCAGTGCAAAATCCCTGGCTGACACTTGGAGTCGAAAGAACAGATCCTTCTGCTTTTGATGTCAAGATGCATTTTGCTATGTGGTCTTTGACAGGCTGCCAGAAAGTGTTTCTTGGCCCACACTTCAGGAAACAGTGATGCAACAATCTTAGTCCCTGACAGCACCTGACAAAGCTGACACATTGAAACAGAAATGCCAACATATTAGGAAATCAGTAATGGCTCCTTCACCAGAACCTGATGGTTTTCTTTATTCTTCCCTTGCTGTAAGAGGCTTGGTGAACAAATTGCAACCAGCATTGGCCCTAGAAGAGATCAAGGAGCAGGGACTGAGGCTTACCATTGGCCAATCCCCCCCACCCCACCTTCGACTTTTAGAAAGAAGGTACTTATGTCTCAAAGCGGTGGTCGGCAAAGGGAATAAAGTAAATACTAGATTTTCCATGGCAAATAGACGCTGATATTTATGGTACCAAATCAGTGGATGAAGTAACACAAGCATAACAATGAAGTGTGGCATGAAATCCTGACTGTAATGGAAGGAATTTTGCCTTTAAAATCCCCAACATTTCTCAATACTAATTTCCTACACTTCTGCCTTACTGTTTAACCCTTACACTGATATAACAAGGTAATAATTATTTTGATGATTCAAAATAATTTTCATGATGTCAAAATAGGGTGATGGTCAGAACCATGGCAAAAGGAAGAAATAGATGATGCTCTACTTTTTATCAGTGAGAAATGCCACTGTCTTCTTGCCTCACACAGACGTTGTAACACTGATTATTTTAATGGGATGATATCCAAGGACATTCAGGGTTAGGGTTCTTTTTCACAAATGAGTAAGGCAGGCATAAGATTTTGCAACTGTGAGGAGATCTGAGACATTGTCAAATAAATTACTTGCTGAAATTCAACAAACAAGCCTGAAAGAGCCATGACTGCAAACTGATTTCCTTTTGTTAAGGTCTGTATGTACACACCTCCTTACAGCAGGCTCTGTTCCCTCACTAAACTGTGAAATATTTGAAAACAACAATTACCATTTAATTATGAAGAACAAACACACAAAAACAGTTACAAGCAGATGAAGCAAGAACAATGTAATCTGAATTTTCATAATTAACCACTCCTTTTTCCATTGAAAGCTGGAGTTGCTGAATTCTAACAAGGGTTTCCTTGCTATTTTAGGAGCTCTATGCAATTTAATTAATTTGTTGGAAATGTTCAGTCATCCACATGGAAGGTTAGAAATTTGATCAATTAAAGAATAGATTAAGTAGTTTACCAATATTGTAATTCTCTGAAAGTTAAAAGGATGCCTCATTTTATAAAAGAGACAATCCAGAAAAATCTGCTATGAATCATGCACATTAACAGTGTCTGTGGCTGCAGTGCCAATAACTTTTCTATAAATAACAGTAGGACTCACTTAATAGCTTATTTGCCTCAAGTACTTGTTTGGAACCATATGTAATATCTACATACAGACCTGAATAGAAAGAGAGCAAATTAAATGTTCACAGACTAGTTTAACACTTAAATAAATGTAAGCATTTTATTTTGCTTGGTGGCATAGAAAAACATTAACTTTTAATCACCTCTACCTCAAAGGTGACCCTGTGCTAAATGACATCAGTCTATCACCCTCACACAACCTGATGTAATTCCAGGTTTTAGAAAAGGCAGCACTGTGGTAATTACTCACGGTGTTACAATAAAAGCACAGAAGACAGCTTTTCAGGTTTTACCAATCTATTGCTGCAGGTGATAGCCCAGATTTTTGCCCAGTTCCAGGTCACAAGAGGATTAAACATTACAGTAAAGATCCAATTGGTGGAGTATTGGTCCACAGCCAGTTGAACATGAACCACCAGTGCCCAGGTGGCCAAGAAGGCCAGTGTTATCCTGGCCTGTACCAGCAATGGTGTGGCCAGCAGGACCAGGGCAGGGATTGTCCCCCTGCACTCAGCACTGGTGAGGGCACACCTCAAATCCTGTGCTCAGTTCTGGGCCTCTCACTGCAGGACAGACACTGAGGTGCTGAAGCAAGTCCAGAGAAGGGCAACAGAGCTGGGGAAGGGTCTGGATGGAGCACAAGTCCAGCTGAGGGAACTCGGGTTGTTCAGCCTGGAGAAAAGGAGGCTCAGGGGTGACCTTACCACTCACGACACTACCACTACTAGCCTGAAAGAAGGGTGTAGCCACGAGGGGGCCATTCTATTCTTCCAAAAAATAATGGATAGACCAATAGGAAATGGCCTCAAGTTGTACCTGGGTACTAATAAAAAATTTTTCACTGAAAAGGTGGTCAGACATTGGACCAGGATGCACAGGAAGGTCTCCATCATCTGCGGAGATATTTGAAAACTGTGTAGATGTGATGCTCAGGGACATGGTTTAGTAGCAGAGCTGACAATGGTAGGTTAACAGCTGGACTTAGCAATCTTAAGTGCTTTTCTCAACCTCAATGAATCTATGACACTATAAAAATACCCATTTCTCTGTAGTCATTACATAAGTAACATGAGGAGACTATATTGATAGGTCAGGTGAAGCCAGATGAATCTGGGGCCGAGATGGGTTCTGCAATTGTCTACATCTTGAACTTCTCATTGATGATTTTGAATGTAGACCAACTAAATCAGATTAGTCTTTGTATTTTCACAAGGTACTTTTCTATATGAAGAGCACATATTCACAGAGAAAAGATTTCTTCCACTTGATCATTCACAAAATGTGCCTGTATGTGCACCTAATTAACAAAATAGCAAATAGTTTTTCCTACCTTTCAGAAAGGAATGAACTGATTTTTTCCATGACCACTCTTCTACTTAAGAGACAGACCCCTTAAAATGATGAAAGCAGCATTGGTTTCTAGCAGTGATCTGGGAAAAGACAACTATGATCTCACCCCATAATAATTGCTTTGATATTTATCAATAATCCACATGACAGGACAGATCACGCTGTGAAACACTCGTGCCCTTTTCCAGTTTGAGTGCAAGGGCACAGAAGGCTGATAAAGCCTATTTTCCTTGCTACAAGTGCAAAAGAAATTGCTTTCTTTGTTTGCTGGGGGTGATTTAATATGGAAGGAGAGCAGCTCAGAGGCTTGGAATCATACAGTGGCACAGAGATCAGAGAAGCAGCCATATCGTAAATCTCAATGTCCTGACTTTTGGGCTTAATTTCACTTTCATCAAAATCAACAGGAAAATTTGTTATCAACTTCAAAGCTACCTTTCATTGAGTTTAGTCCTTTCCCTCACAAAAGAAGAAAACAAAAATAAAAATCTTCATATATAGGGTTTATTCAATTTCCGTTTGACTTTTTTATCTACTATCCTTCCTAATGCTTTAAGGAAGGACAATAATGTTAATGATGGGAAGAATTCTTAAGCAGAAAATTTACTAACATTTGAAGCTTTGGCAAAGAGCATATGCTTACAAAGATGCCTCAAAACCAGCATGATGCAAAATGAGAGCCTCATGTATGCTATTTGGTTTCTTTCTCCCAAGCCTGACCACCTGTTTCTCAGATGCCACCATGTTTTTGCTTTGCCACAAGACCATTTTGCCATCAATACTCTGACCTTTTTTTTTTCTTGCATACAGTAATCCAATCAAGCAAGCTGAAATAAAACTTTCCTACAGCACACTGTACAATGTTCTATGAGGCTTGAAAACCACAGGTTTCTAAGACAATTAAATGAAAGAGAGAACCACATCTTGATCCTTAAATCAAAAGCTAAGGCATGTTTGAAATTCAGTCCAGCCTGTTACTAAGCCTATTTCTGTTATTTTGAGAGTCTGTATTTCTTCACACATGTCTATGTATTAGATTACAAATCAACTTTATTTCCCATGGCCCTAAAAAGAAGAGGCTGCGTGTTTGTTTTTTTTAATACTAAATATATAAACACTACATTACATTCTAGATAGCCTTATGGTGTTTCTTGCAAATACAAAATGGACACAGGAAGCCATCCAAATAGTTCAGTAAGTAATTTCAATACTAATCTATTTAAGAATACCGATTTTAAGATTTATATTTGCAAAACATTAATAATATATTTGCAAACATATTGTAATAGAAAATTCAGGAGTACAGAACCATTTCTATTCCCTTGCTTAAAAGGACGTCCACCTTACAGGCAACTCTAAATGAAGAAAGTAATAAATTCTCACCCCAATTTTCTGCACAGTTTCTTACCTATGTAACAAATTTTAGTTACTGTAATTACAGATGTTGGCCTTTCACCTGAATAAGAAATGCCTTTTCTCCACATGAAATGTCATGTAATAAAGAATAGCACCATGGGCCATTCCCGTGATAGAATCAAATCATAATTACCTCACCATAAAGCAAGAAATCATCCCACTGCAGTGATGCAGACCTCCTGTTTCTATCTCTGTAGAGGTACGGGATAGGAAATCATTAATGTGATACATTACGTACAGTAAAATATGTCAATAGTTCAGTACATCATGTCCTTGGCCTCAGGCAGGAGTGATGTGTTTGTTGCTTGGGAGGAGTCCATATTTAAGAAGAAAACACAGGCCTTTTTCTCTGATGGAAAAATCTTATGAGGAATGTGCTCCTCAGAAACTTAAATTATTTGAGTGAGTCTTACAGAAACGGGTTACCAGGCAGAAGACAGGTGAAATGGTGTAGGAAGCATGCAAATTACCATCCTAGAGACCTTCACCGTTTCTGACTGACCCCCTGCATGGTGCACATGGCACCTTGCAGAGTGACAGTGTGTGCACACACACACACATACATGTCGGTGTGCCCACACACAGACAGACGGGAAATGGCTCCGGCACAGACTGACCGTGAGACAATCAAGAGGTCACAAAATCACTTCATTATGATGTGCAGAGCAGGCTTCAGGGCAGCAGCAAGTAGTGATTTTATTTCACAAATGGAACACAAGAAACAACAGCAATATTCCTCTGCAATGTAGTCCCAGGATAATTTTCTGGCTAAATTTCAAAGGAATTTTGCCATGAGTTTTGAGAGGAGACTCAGGTATTATGCCTGTGACTTCTGGAGAGAAACTAGCGCTGCTGGATCTGCTTCCAAAAAACCCATTTAGAACTCGAAAACTTAACAGCTTTCCAGGACTTGCAATATAGAGAGGAAACACCACTTCTTAACTCAAACTTTGCAGAGTATTTAATAATATTTATATCACTACTGCATTTAAAAATCCAGCCAAGACAAAGACTTCAAACAGAATATGCTTCTACCCAGAAACATTCTAAATGAAATGAAAGTGTAGTAAATAAATGCAATTAATACTTGGAATAAAGCAGAAAGTCAGGACTATTTAAATAAAAAATATATGGAAACAAATTAAGCTGTAAGACAGCGCAATACTTTCAAATTATTTCACTTGACTTTAAAAATCCATAAGTAACTAATAATATTAATTATTCCAAACTACTCCTGGACAAAAAAATTGTTGGAGTTCTAAAATCTGGGGGTTTTCCACTCAAATATTTGACTGCCATAAATTTTAGTAAAACAATAACTTTGTGATTGTACCTGGTAGCAATAGAAGGACTTTAATTAGAAATTTGATAAAAGCTTGCAGCACAAATTAAAAAATACCAAACAAAATAAACAATAAAATTAACATCTGATTAATCCCAAAAGAGCTGCTCATCCTCTAATGCTACAAACCCTGCAAATTTCAACCTTCTCCCTTGGGCAAAAGTCTATATAACTAGACAGGTCTCAAATGATGCCCTGAAGGTCAGCATACACAGGCTGTGACAGCAGACGTGCCTCTTCCTCAGTGATCTTTATCAGCTAGAGCTGTTTTACAGCAATGTGAGAGGGTGAAGAGTTTACACTAGCTGGTTATGCAATAAATGTCACTGGTATTACTGCTGACTTCAGACTAGACTCGCAGCATTAAGCAGTTAAGAGGTGATAAAGCAGGATTAATTCCTGAGAAAAATTTTTTATTAATTTGCCAGCACAGTTTGTAGTACAAATTCCCTGCTATCTATAGTCTTCTTCATACAGGGAAATATTTTGCACCAATCTATTATTCCCTTAAGAGTAGGACTTCATAGCAGTTTTAATATCATTGCACAGAGACACCTTTAAGCCTGTTTTCACACACTCACCTTAAAGGAAGTCATCCAAGATCACAGATATTTATGGCTGTTCATGTAAACCACAACATGGACGACAATGGAATGGTAACAGAATAGTGCAAAACACAGTAACATAGCAGTAATTGTACTCTGAGCTACCCTGATGAAATTGTACTGGACAGGGACAGTAAAATCACCCAAAGTGAGTGAGTGGCGAAGGCAGGGCAGTAGTTTCACCACTAGATAAAGCTGCTTCGGAGGCAACGTGAGCTCTGAACCCTCCACCTGCTGTAGTAACAAATACATGATCAACACACTGAATTCTCATTGCTCGCTCCAGCCCCAAGGCCCACTTCGGTTAGCAGCAAGGGAGTGGCTTTCTCCAACACAGCTTTTTTTTTTTTTTTTTTTTTTTTTTTTTTTTTTTCAGATCAGAACACAGGTAAATGAACAAACCACCAATGACAGCAAATAACTAATTTCCTCAAAGATTGCCTGCAAAACAACAAAACGTGGTAACGTACTACATTATATATTCTGTCAGATGCAATTTGCCAAAAGTATGCCCTTAGGCTTCTCTAACTTAAGATTTTCAGTTTGCCTGTGACACTGACCTGCACTTTACAATACAATTGTAAGAACTTCAAACAAATTCCCACAAAACCAAACTAAATCCAAACGATCTGATCTGACTTTTTTACCCAAAAGCAAAATAGAGAATCAACAGTACTGTTTTGACTTAGGTCCTGTAATACAAAAAGGTGCTGCCTTCTACCAGATCTATCATTGATGACACTTGCAATGATCTATTGCAAAATCATATAGAGAGATAAGCTAGTCCTTTAAATCACCTCTTGGACGTCTATACTTAATAAATAATCAGCAACTTAATGACAGCTCAGGTGAGGAGGAAGATACTGATGGAATGCTAACTGTACATAGGATTGTATGCATGACAAATCATATTCTTATCACACACTGTGAATTGCATTTACTTTTCCCCACATATTTTTCCACTGAAGAAAGAAACTGTGATTTCATACAGTTATCTAAACACCTAGTGTAGGGGAAACCAGGTTTTCATCTCATTACTTTGGTAGGAAAATTAAAAATAATTTAAAAATATGTGCCTGTCTCAGAACAATTCAGTGTCAGGAGCATTCTATAAGGCATTCTACTTGAGAGACCAGATTTCCAGCATTTTGAAATGCACAGCTAAGTATTATTAAGGTATTTGGTGTTAAGCCACCTATATTTCATGATACATATCTGTGAATGTTAAATTTATTACAACTACCCAGTATCTGGTCTATCTCATCATTGTAGGTTCTAAAAAACTTGTCAGTGCCAAGAAAGCATTTGAATCTCTGGTTTGTGCCAATAGCATACTTACTGCTACAAAGATTAATGGAAGCAGCCATTAAGTTAAATAATAAAAAAGTGATGTTTAAATAAAAGCTGGCTGAAAACAACAGAACATCTAGGTTAAGGTGAAGGAAACACAATTTATTCTACAGAGTTATTAACATCACAGCAGTCATTGTTTGCAGGTTAGACAAAACTTGGTACGTGTCTGGGGAGAAATAATGAAGTCTTTTTCTTTATATTGAAGTTTATTTTAGAAACAGTAGAAAAGAGACTACTAGATAGAATGTCTTAAGAGTTATAGGTTTTACAGCTGTCCATTTACACTCATCTCAAATACATCTTCCCATCTGTTCTATATGCCATGTATAAAAAACTTTTAATACTCTTGCATCCCACACAGATTTTCTCAAGAGAAGCATGGGCACGTACCTTATTTTTATGAATTTTCCTGACCTCCATTTCTATATCGCTTTTGTTGCAGGGTTGTCTTTGTTGTGAACACACTATCTACTGCACACTAAAAAATTCAAATTGATATCCTATATAACTGTATTCCATAGTTACAAAAGCAAAATCCATGAATTCTTGGGGAAAAAAAATCAGAGGAGAAAGGACACGATAGAGCCTGTTTTCTCACCTCTACAGCAGGCAGTGGAGAACTGATTCCTGCTAATAAAACCAACAAAACCTCAGATCATTAGCAGGAAAGAAGCACTCCATCAAACCTAATTTTTTTGGCCTGTGGCCCTGGCAGTGTAATGCTGGCTGCCTGGGAATGTCACCACCCAGAAAGGCCAAGGTCACTCTGAAGTCAGCAGTGCTCAAATGTGGCACCCTCAACACTGCAACAAGCATCTCCCTAGGGCAGCTTCCACTACCCACTGCCCACATACCCAGTCTAAAATGTATATGGTGGGGTGGTCACTATTGCCTTTTGATACAAGACCATGAAAGTCAGTTGTGCCCTGCCACTCAAAACTCCTCCATGATAAGTGCGGCACCAACTTAAAATGGGCAGTGAATGTGGGACTTCTGTATGTAATTTCACAGAAGTTGAGCATTCTCATCCCCAAAGTCTGAAATCCTTGCAAAAGCCTTTGGATTTTGTTAAATATTTATCAGAGAGGTAAATCTTCAGAACTATCTTGGGAGAAAAAGTAGAGAAACATGGGTCAGATGGAAAAGCTGCACCTGTATCTGGCATTTCTGAACAAGCCTCTAAGCAAAAAACCAATGATTTCTGAACCTCTTTCTAATTTTAAAGTAAAGCTCGTCCAGAGATGAAGCACCCCAAAGCTGGCAGATATTTTGAAGGCTGGCATACCAATTTGGGGTGAAATTCCACTTACCGTCTCTCATAGCTCTCACATTCTATGGAGGATCTGGACCAAAGTATTCAAAACTGAGATGACAGAGGGAAAAACATTTATAAATGTTTTTTATAAACATTTTCCTGATTTTCCTCTCTTTGTACAGCTTCTGGTAAAACAAATTAACCCATGTCTAGAGTTCTTCTGAAACACAGCATGGTGAACATTAGCCAACACAGCTGGTTTTGCTTCTAACATGTATCATTTGACTTCTTTTTAATTACATATCCTTTTTATTTTAAAATATATTGATAGATATTTTGTCCCCTTGCTATTAATTAATGGTGGCACAGTTCTCGTCCTTCTTTTCCCATCAAAATTAGCAAGGCCAGCATCTTAGCGGATGGCCATGTGTTAAAAGCAGTTAATCTATACTATATTTGCAGGCTGTCACTTTTTGCCCGTTATCAAAGTACATGCATAAAAAACCAAGAGACTGCAGTGGTGAAAAGTATAATCATAGCTTCATAGTCAATAAATTACTGAGAAGTGCTAAAAGAAAGTAAAAATAGTATCCATTTCACGGTACTAATGGTTCCATATATAAAGTATCAGCCTATGGTTATGCCAGTTAATAGTCCTAAATTGAAACAACAATGCTAAAAACTCAAGGCAAATCAACTCGTAGTTACTGCTACTGGAGTAACATTAAATTAACATAGAAGTAGACTGAAAGTTTTATAAGAAAATAGAAGTAGATAAAACATGACCCAAAACCAGACATGTATCTAAGCAAAAGATGGCTCAATGACAGTGCTGAGGCTTACATTTCAAACACGTACTTAAAACAATGCAGCTATTTTGCAAGATCCAGATACTCACAGCTCTGTATTCACACACATGCTTGCACAAGTAGACCAACTGAGAAATGTCTCTACAATAAAAATCGAATCTTCCTAAGAACTATGAAACACTTTGAACTAGGAAAACTACAAAAAAAAAGTCTTTTTGTGGTAGTGAGAAAAGAAAGGTTATTCCTTAGATAGAGTTACAGTTGCTGGGTCTGTGGATTTAAAATTAAGAAGCCCTGAAAAAGGAAGTTTCGGATTTTCCTGTATACATGCAGGTAATTTGTATTTTACCTTAGACAAAAATTAGATCAGGCAGTATAACAGGGAATGTGCATGTGCAGTGCTAATACAACCACCAAACAGAAAAGTACCTAAAATACTGTTCCTCTCCTTTAGAATGCAAACACTGCCATTAAGTACACTGTGGCAACACTTAAGATCAATGTGGATCTTTAAATATCACACACAAGGTATTCAAGTTTCTTAAGACAACAAAACTGGCAATAAAATAATAGCTATGCCATGTTGGTAAAAATAGCTCATTTTCCAAATGCAGTTCTCTGTAAATGTAGAACAACTGCAACTGTCTTGTATATACCATAAGCTATTTATCAAAAATGGTACTGTCAGTGAAACAGATGTCATTGCACAATACCCCTGCACCACCCACATTCTGTGTTCCTGGTTGCCAAACAGAACTGTTTTGAATTATTTACTGAATAATCAGATTCAAGTATTTCTGCAATGATCTCCATGCTACAGTGAAGGAATAAAAGTACTTAAAATTGAAATGTAGTTCACATGATGTTTTAACATGACTTAACATATCTTCACCAACAGATGATGAAGAATAATGAAATCCTAGCAGAAAGTTAAAAAAAAAAAATTTAAGAAGTTTGTCTGTCAGCTTTTTCTGTTTTCCTTTTCCTGTCTATTATAATCATTTTCAGGCTTTTGTTTTCAAGTGTCTTTGTTCAGCTGAGAAAGATGCCAAATATAAATAATAATAATAAAATACCAAAATAACAATAACAATAAAATACCAAAGTTGCCACCTCAGTCCTAAAAATCATCTGGTTTTGTAGGATAGCTACATAACACCTAAAAATCACACCACAGAATAAGTTAGGCTGGAAGGGACTTCTGGGGATAACCAGTGGTGGGATGGCACTTACTACTGTAGGGCCCATTCTGTGTGACTTGTTAGGGACCTGTCTTGATCCACATACACTATACACCATCCTACACTGTAGAACTCAGCCATCTGCTTTTTATCTTGTCTTTTAATACAGTCTTGCTTTTTCATCTATCCTCCATTTTTTTCATCCTTTTCACAGTGATCTCTGGAGTTCATCAGTATCAGACTGCCATCAGGCTTCCCAGGGGGTCGCACAAGGTTCAGAACTATCCACAGCTCAAACAGAACCTTGCCAATGAACCCTATGAACTCTAAATGCAAAAAGCTTGTAGTCTGTTCTCACCAGTATCACAATTTAATTTAATTTTTGTTCCAAAAATTAAAGTTAACAGATTTTCTCAACCTGGACACTTTAATAATCCAAACTATATATGTTAGACAGCATCTGAAGGAAAATAGTGAGCACAATGAGTACTCTGTCTGCATTTACATCTGTACAAGTAACTAACACACTAAAGAAAATAAGATCAGAAGTTCGAATAGTCACAGCTCTCTAGAACAAAAAAAATGTGCTTTAATTTTTAAGAATAGATAGGAACCTAAAACGCATCCACAAAGGTATGCGTGCATTCCAGCAACCGGATGAATACACCTAGAGCAAATGAAAGATAGACAAAAAAATCAGTTCCTATCTAAAGCCTTTCCTCATGGGAAATACTGTCCTTGAGAACATAAAACTTTCTTCAACCTCTCAAGACAACTGAGAATAAAAGCACTGAAATTAACATTAAAACATATTTTAGTATCTCAAGAGGTTTCTCATCTGATCAGTTTTTTTACTCTTTGGTACTTGTTTGCTTATAAGCCACTTAACCCTTCACTATCCAGCTTTATGATGCCTTATTTAGACTTCTCAAATTTGTTGAGCTGCTTTCAGATTACAACAGTCTTAAAGATAAATACGACACACGTTTTTTTAGCAGAATACTTGCCAGTTTGGCAGCAGCAGAATCAACAACAGACAGGCAGAGTGAGTTTTGGTAAAAGGAAAGAGAATTTTCTTCACTCTCCTGAGATTAAAATATTTCAAGAGACTTTAACATAACCAGTTCCAGATAGCTGCCTAGCAATTCTCTGCTTTAATGGGGGAAAAGAGAGTGAATAAGTTTCCATCAGAAACAACTGAGATTGCAAATTCTGCGTTCAGTACATACAATTGTACATACACACTCTTGATGAGTGGAAGCAATCTAGGCTAACAGCTAACACTGTAGAAATGAAATAAATTTTTGCCACCAAAAAGCCAAGCTATCACTTCTGTGATACTTATAATCCTCAGTGTTTGGGAAATAAACATCCATGTGCATTGCATTCACTCACTATGAGGCACCAGACCTCAGACTATAAAAGCATTTTATCCTTTGTTTTAGACAATAACTTCAAGCTGAAAGTCCTAGACCTCTCTGTCAGGCTTAGCATTACATGCAATAGTTTTTCTTTTTGTTTAATTTTTTTCTTTTAATTTAAAAAGCAAGACAACCTATTATCTAATAATAGCAAATAAATGAAGAGAGAACCTCACTGGTATTTTATCCAACAACCATAATCTGTGACATCCTTGCTATAAAAAAATAATTTCATTCATCCTGCTTAATGCTGTTCAACAGAAGAATAAAATAATTCCTAATGACTTATAATTTCAAAATGTCTTTACAGCATGGTTCACAGAGTAAAAACATGGTCTGACACCTTGAGAAGCTATTTTCCCCAGGAAGCAGAAAATATGTATTAGGTAAATTGCAACAAAATTAGAGCGTCTTTCATCTTTTTTCACCCCTCAATGATTTATGGATACATTATTTTATCATTTTAATTAAATTCAAGTTAATTCAGGAAAAATATTTTCATTAAACATA
Source organism: Sitta carolinensis (assembly GCA_032173965.1). Classification (NCBI taxonomy): domain Eukaryota; kingdom Metazoa; phylum Chordata; class Aves; order Passeriformes; family Sittidae; genus Sitta; species Sitta carolinensis. Next base: position 11,997,417 of record CM063313.1, on the reverse strand, counting down.
TGATGCAAAGCTTGTGGTTTTAGGAAAAGTAGTCTATTTTTGTGTTTTTTCACCCCTATCTGAAATCTGTGTACCTGTATTATAAACAAACTCTAAGTAATTAAAATGTTAAATAATAAATGAGTGGTTCTAAAGGTATCCTTTTAAAATCAAGTCCATCTAGAGTACTTCAAATATAAATAATGTTCAAAATAGCTCACAAATGATTTATACTTCTTTTCAGCTGAAAACAATTAAACACTTTGATATACAGCTACTCTCCCTTATTTTGTTGCCTGGATAACACAAGGCAGTTGCTTTTCATATTGAGAATTGCTTCAGGCCAGTTACAGATTTATATTTTCTGTCCAGTTCTGGACACATGAAGTTTGCTTCATATACCACAGTCTTTCTACCATCACATAGTTTCAGCATTAACTGTCAAAAGACTTACAGTGCACCATGAACTCTTAGATTATTTAGAAACCAACTAATGTAGTTAAAGAAGCCCTTTGCTCATTAGGATAAGTATTTTGTTGGTGTTGACCTTTCTTTTAATTTAGTTATAAAATCCCAATTATAAATTTTGAGAAAGATGAAGATGAGCATGCTGATTTTGGAAACAAAAACAAAAAGATAAAGTTACCAGTAAGTGTACACCTGTCAAATCTGGTTAGAGAATAAAAAAAAAAAAAATGAGACTTTTTTTGGGTCTTAATTTTGGTGGTGTGTGGCTTGCCCTAAAACTGGATGTATCTGTCACAACTTTTAAAATATCCAACTCTGGTATGTCTGTTTCCTCCTGTTTATGTGCCTGTGCACTTATAATGGTGGATTGTGTCTCTTCTGAACCATTTGATATAGTACTGCTAAATAAACAAAACGGAACGGTGAACAGTTAGGTCCCTGATAATTTGAATAATTACTGCATAATAAAACCTTATCTGAAGAATGTACCCAAAGTCATATAAAACCAGACATTCCAACCAACATATTGCTACTTGGGTAAGGATTAATCAGCTCAGCTTCGTAGGTCCCTTAAATATTGCTTGCTTTAAGAAGAAAGCTGTTTAAAAGATTGTCATAACTGTTGAACACCCACCCAGCCCTCTGTGCATAAATTTCATTAACTACCTGTGGACAAAAATTAACTTGCATAGTTACAAATAGCATATGGGAAACCATTCTCCTTAAACAGAGAACTGATGACTTTTGCCATTGGGGTGACTCTTTTCACGAGTTTTTTTTCACGTAATTGCTACTAATTACAACAGGAAGTTAATATTGTATTATCAGCATTGGTAGATGAAAAACATGGATAAAAATACTTTAGTATACTGTTCTGAATTATTTGCACCTTCTCTGAGGAAAAAAGTACATTAAAAGTCATTAGAAAGCCAAATTTTATCACGAGATCCTCCCCAGATATTGTCACTGCTTAATCCAAAAGCTTAGGGAAAAATTAGCTCAGACCTCATCAATGTGCCAAAATGCTGAGTAAAGGTTTATGTCTTTTTGCTGGCATTTTCTTTCTTGCTTTCTCTGTGATCAGAATCGTTCTGGAATTAACAGCTATTGATTTACTAGAAGGGTACTTGGTTTTTTTTATTTTTAATAATATTTGCTTGATTAAAAAAAAAGACATTTGAGCAAAACAGAGGACTTTTCTATATTTTTATGGTACTATATTAGAACCCTTATGCTATAGGACTCAGTACTTACAAGAACATTAGTACATATAATTCAACTAAAAATTGACCAACCTTTCCTTCAGCATCTGTCGTTACCTTCTCAACCTTGTTCCTGTTTAAAAATTTCTTCACCAATTCTTCTACTTGGACATTGAACTTCATAAATGTCACATAGAAAAAATACGCTGTCAGGAGTGTTACGCTTTCCCACCACATTATGAAGTTATCCAGAAAAAAGATGATTAGCAAGATCAAGTCAATGATGTAAAAGGACATATCTCGAAAGAGTGGCCACCAAGTAAGGTTCAAGATCTCTTTAGAAAATAAAGCACACATTCCAATAACAAATAGGATATTGAACACAGCAGATCCCACTATTGTACCAATGCCAACGTTGCTGTGGGATATAAACACTCCTATCAAAGAAGTGAAAAGTTCTGGGGCTGACCCACCAGCAGCCATGAAGGTTGCCCCTGCCACATCCTCAGAAATGGCCAGTTTTTCAGTGATGACAGTCAAGGAAGGAACAAAGAACTCATCACAGACTATGGCTAAGGCTATAAACATGTAAATCATTCCAATTATATGGAGGATCACTGCTCCCTGTCTTCTCTCCTCAAGAGAGAAAAGGTCCTCAGGGTACTCTCCCTTCGCATGATCATCAGTTTCATTGTTGTGCCCAGCTTCATGTTTCATAGAAGCATGTGGATCTGGAGTGCCGTTTTCATTCTGTTCTGTGAAATCCAAGAGAGTTCTTTGGTGCCCACGCACCAGCTTTTGGCTATCTAGGCTGCTGACCAGCGCCATGCTATGTGGTTCCATCTTGAAAAAGGCACTCATTGAAAGCGAGAAAGTACTAATGGCCACTACACTGACAAGGAGCCCTACAATTCGTATCAGTCTCAGTTTTTTCCTAACATTCTGGTGCCACCTGCAACCGAACAGTGGTTCCGCCAAACACCACTCCTCCAAGACACCAACAAGAGTTTTTTTCTGAAGAGCCATTTTGTGTTCTGTGTGAGATGCTGAAGGAGTCAGATGGACTGTTCCTTCATACTTTTCTCCAGCTTTGAAGTTAGAAGTGCTTAAGAGTCTTCCCAGAATCAAGTACTTTTACTCTTCACAGGATGTATTTTCTTCATTCGTCTTAAAAGGACAAAAATATTACTGATATTAGTGAAACAGGAAGTGATTAGAAACTTACGAAAACATTTTATAGACTGGGTTACATATAAAATTTGAAGAAGAATATGTTACATATAGCTCTATCACATCCCACCACACAAAGCAATTATATGTTTGTTTATGTAGTAAACCCGTGGATGGCAATTTACCAAAACTCATTTTAGGGCTCTCATATGCCTTGGAGCCACTGCTCTCCTCAGTTTCTGACAAAAAGAAAATCCTAGTGGAAGGTAAAAACTGTCCCCAGCTGTTGTATAAAAGTGAAGAAAGTATTATTTTAGTGGATATACCAAAAATTATTAGCTGCTGTAATTACTTTCCACTATGAACATGTAATGTCCAAATCCCAAATGCAGGGGCAATAGTGCCAGAAAAAGCAATCAAAGTGCTATAACAAGCACCTCATCAGACCTTTAGACAGCTGAGGCAGCATTAATGAAATTGAAATGTTACATGTGCACCGAGCAACAGTCATTGATGTGGAAGTAGAAAACTCTGATGCTGGAACAGTATTGAAATGGGAGTTTCATTAGCTCCTCTGTAAAATTGACTCAAGTTTTGACTTGGCTTGCTTCTGATTAGACCTAGGACATTGTCTTGGATGAGTCAAGACAAAATTTTCAGTCATCCCTCATTTTGTTTTGATTTATGTCATGCATTCAGCAATAAAATTAGGATGTTACTAAGAATACCTATGTGGTACATTTTAAAAGTGCTTCTCTTACCAATATTTAAGAAAATAGTTTAAATTTATACAAGAGTTGATCCTGAAACAAATGAAAATGGTAAGGAATTATGCAAGAATGACTATTCATGTATGCCAGAGATGCGCATTCTTGACTAACAGCACTTCTAACACAGGAAAAAAATTCTAGATAATAACAGGTGTTTTGGTAAAGGAATTTGAAGACTATTTGTAATGTAATAGTTAGTTACATATACATCTTGCACAGTAAATTGTATATGAAACGAAATATAAGATACTTTCTCAATAAAACTGAATGTTAGTTTCTTTGTTGCATCTCTTATTTAAGTAATTTGTAGCTGAATTGTGAACATTCTATCAATCAGCAGAACAACTGATTCTGTATTCTCAAATACGGGATTACAGCTATTACATGCAGTTATTTCCCTATAAGTTACTAAGTCATTCGCAGTTTCTCCTGATTTTTTCAAACAGTTTCCACACGAAGATGTCATAGAGACACACTTCACCCGCAAGATGCAGTAGCACAGCAGAGATCTTTATCTTCCACCTCAGAGTTAGCACTCGACGGACTGCCACAAAAACATATAGCAGGCAGACACCCGAACGGTACCACGGCCGCTGCCGCGCACAGCCGGCGGCGACGGGCCGGTGTCCGCGCTCCGTTAAGCATCCCGCTCAGGGGTGACAGGAGAAGACCCCAGACCCGACGGAGCGCAGCGCGGCCCCCGCCGCCCCGCCTCCCTCCCCGTCCCCCGCGGAGATGCTGCAGAGCCTCGCCTAACTCAGCCCAAGTTCGCACCGCTCCGCCGCGCTCCGCTCCGCGCCGCACAAACTTTTTCCACCTCCGAAAGGGGAGCGGGTCCAGCCCCAAGCGCGGAGAGCCGCAGAGATACCGGCCGGGGGCTCGGGGCACCGGTCACCCCTCGGCAGCCGGTACCGCCCATGGAGGCGGGAATATGCGGATGGGAGTCCCCGCACCGCCGCAGCCCAACCCCCGCCCGCGCACTCCGCCGGCGCTCACCCGGAGCTGCGCTGCGCTGCGCGCCGGCCCGCGGACGCTCGGCAGGGGCACGGGAAGGAGCGGGCTGGGGACGGGGACAGCGACGGGCGGCCCTGCACAGCCCCCGCGGCACCGACTGCGGCGGGCGGCGGCAGCGGGACCGCCCCGTGCGGGCGGGGCCTGCACAGCCCCGCCCGGCCGCCGCCGCCCGCGGGACTCGGGTCACTGCCCAGCGGGGCCGGGCACTCGCTTCGGAGCTTCATCCCCTTCATCCTGCCTGAGCTGGAGCGGTTTAAGAGAGGTAAAATTCAGCGCTTCTAGCAAAGAGTATAAGCCTCGAAGAGCGGAGTTGTTTTAAAGAGGTGAGGCCTTCCGATCAAAATGTCCTTCATGCCAAATGAAGGGGAATCAGGAAAGAACGTTTCATTTTGGTTTTGATTTAAGGAAGACAGCATATCCACGATTAAGTTATTCGTCATGATTAATTTACTGCTGAACAGAAATGTCTTCAAACTGCATTTCTAAGTTGCCAAAGAGAACAATAAAGATGCACTGAACACAGGAGAAAACAGAACTCCTTAGCCAGAGCTGTCCCCTTCTATTTTGATCTTCTGCTTTTAACATTAGTATTTTCCCAATAAGCTGTGCTTCGTTAATTGCTTCAAAATACACAAACTTTGAAACAGTTACAAGGCAGATCTGCCATAGCTAATTTCCTGTGATGTGTGCTGGAGATCTATTCGAGTACACAGGTGATGTTCTTTTGAGATACCAGTTGCACTCCTTCTCTATGCCATTGTTAAAAAAACCTACATGGTAATCCATGGATAAACTGAAGAAATCCATTGCAGGCGGGTCAACTCTCCAGGAAGACCCTGATTGGTTCTGGGCAGTTTAAGAAGGACTTCATGCAGAAGTCCTTGAAAAATGTAGAGCTCAGACAAGAGCTCTGGTATGATATTTGGATGAGTTGGGTAGGACAGCCATTGACATCTGGGCAGAGTTCGGTAAGCAGCTCACTAACACTTCTCTGCTTTCAGTGACATCCTTTGCACATCCTGAAAAGTCCTACTGTCAGAGGTGAACTCTCAGTCTCTTTGGGGTAAATAATAACCTTTTGCAGTTTCTACCATCTTCATTTTGAACTCTAATTTAATTCCTTGGCAAACAGAAAATTACTGTTATTTTTGGTGCTTCACAAAAAATACAAAACTGTAAGAATTTTAAGTGATTTTAATTGAATTTAAGTGATAATACACAGATATTATGAGTGTTATTAGGACATCACATGAAAAATATGGACTGTTGGAGTAAGCCTAGTGTGCACAGTCTGTTTATATTTCCACATTGGAATTTTATAGGACCTGGGATGTTTGGTTTGCCCTTGGCATTAATGGGAAATCCATAAATTCTAAACACTTAGGAGATGGTAAAACCAGATACAACAAAATAGAGCAGGCATCTTAGAAACTGTGCAGCCACCAAAGAGATGTAAAAGGTTGCAAAGATATTTCCAAAGTTTCAATGGTTTCTACTGAGAGCCATAGCTGAGCCACACACGCAAAGTGCCCTTTAAGGCCAGAGTCTGCTCGTGAAGTGTTATTTCATGTTACATACTGGGAGGTGGTCATTAGTGGCTGACAGTTGATGGAGGGGGCCTGTTGACTATCACAATTTGCCTTTGTTCAGTCTCAGGGTGATGCAAGGAGAGATGTGGAGATTGCTTTGAACCGTGCTTCTAAAGACCCCACATAGATAAGAATTAGTTAAAATGCAGATTTACTTCTATATCCACACATGCAAGACCTAAATGAAGTAGCTACATCTCAAACATTCAACCTGTGCTGCTATACAGTGCGACATGGATTAAGGGTAGGTATGCTTATAAAATTTCTTGTGGCTGCTGAATTGTTGGCTTGCAGTCTATGAGAAGTGGCCACTTGAAAAAATACCAAAATGGTTTTACAGCCTCACAGATGGCCCAGAGACAGGCTGAGATATGTGCGTAGTACCCCAATTTTATCAATTTCTGAATTAAGAACTGGAAGTAGGTAACTTTTACAAATGACCACAGGGAGAATATGTAGAGAATCCCCTATAATTATGCTATCATATTCCCTATAATGATATTATCTACTATCCAAAAGTCTACGTATCTGAATTCTAATATACATCTGTTTCTCTGTACTTGCAATGATTTTTGTCTCAACAATAAAAATGTGTTGCAAGCCAGGGACAATAATATCTGTAACAAAAATTATGTGGCTCACAGACGAGTATCTCTACCAATGACTTCAGCATTTTGAATCAGCTGACCCATTCTCATATAAATGCTGCCTAATAATGAGGAGAGAAATAAATAAGTGAAGTTACATTAGTATAAGAAGGATAATAACAATAAAAGAAATCCCTCTTTTTTACTCACAAAATTAAACACCAGAGTGTATCCTGGTTAAATACAGAAAACTAAATTATTTGAATGAAACAATATTTGCCTCACAGCTGGCTCAGTGTTTCTCCTTTAAAGAGAGGAGAGAAGGCGCATCTGCCTAAGTATTTGGGTTCTATTCCTACGCATTTGTAAATATGACTAGGGTTTTGGTTTTATTTATATTTATTCATATTTATGCTGAATATATAGCTTTAAATGCCTTATCTGAAGTTTACTGCATCATGTGTGAGGACTTATCTGAACACTTAAGCCACTCTTCTTCACCAATTCCTATTTCCAGGAAACTCCAAGAAGTAAAACCTTTTCTTTTCTTTTCTTTTCTTTTTTTTTCTTTTTTTAAACATTATTTTAATTTTGTCTATTTTATTGCTGTTGTAAACCTTCGACTTGGTGAAAGCAAGCACAGAGGTGTTTTTTGTGCTAGAGAGGGAAGGAGGAGGGAGTCAGATGAAAAATCCTAAATAACAACATCTCTAAGTACTCCAGCAGTACCTTCTAAAGCTGGAAGATAAAGCTGATGAGGAGGTTACCATGACTACAGAGGCGGCATATTTGAATGAAAATGGATGTTAAGCTTTTAAATGCTAATTGCAGTTGGGAACAGGTGACATTTGAAATATCAAAATTATTTCACACTTTGCCATTTGTAACAAGTGAAACAGGATGGAAAAGATGACAACAGAGAGTTAAATTAAAACACTGGTTCTGGTTTCAGATAGAGTTAATTTCTTTGTAACGGCCACTAAGGGGCTATATTTTGGATTTGTGGTAGAAACAGTATTGATAAGTAAAGGATGCTTTATAACTAGTTTTATTACCCAGCGTCAAGGCCTTTACTGTTCCTCACCCCACCAGCAAGAAGGCTGAGGGTGCCCAAGGAGCTGGAAGGGAAAACAGCTGTACAGCTGAACCCAATTGACCCAAGAGATGTCCCAGATCCTGTGGTGTCATGCTCAGCATATAGAGCTGAGAAAAGGAACAAGAAATGTTCTTACTGATTGTCTTTGTTTTTCCAAGTCACCATTACATATGAGAGAGGCCTCCTTTCTTGAGGATAGATGAGCTCTTTCCTACCCATGGTAGGTGACAATTGAATTCCTTGTTTTGCTTTGCTTGCATGTGCAGCGTCTGCTTTGTTTTTAAAATCACTGTTATTGCAAACCCATGGGTTTTCTCACTTTTATCATTCTGATTCTGCCCCCTATCCTGATGTGGGGTAGTGATCCAGCAGCTGTGTGGGACCTAGTTGATGGCTGGGGTTAAACCACAACTCTTTTTTGTCAGCCAGCATCAGTATTAAAGGGTGCAAGACAATGTGTGATTGGAATGCACTAGATTGAATTTACAGAAGTTATGCTGCTTAGCTATTAATCAACAAGCCCCTGTGCTTGCCATGGGGCTCGCTTGCCTGGCAGTGTATTAGAGTCTAGTGCTTGCTAGTGACTGCTTTTTGCTTTCAGTGCCTGCCATAGGGCTGTGCTGCTGATCATGTTATTCTGCTGGGCCTGGGAACATTCTGATAACAGCTGTGGTGATGCTCCTGGGCTGGCAGATGGCCAGGGCATCGCTGCTCCTTCTGTGCTACTGTACTGGGCAGGCTGGAACTTCGCTGTGAAATCAACTGAAAGGCACTGTGACCTGTGAGTAAATACACACAGGCAAACAAGGCAAAGTGTCTGTGGCCATGGATATGCCTGTGCATGTACATCTTGAAGTATCTGTGGCCACGTTTAATCCTGTACCTCTGCAAGTACACCTCTGAGAGGGCTGTGGCCCAGGGATTAATCCAAGAAGACCTTGAAGCATGTGTGAGGTCATGTTGGAGCACCTCAATGTGTATAGCCAGGGAGAAGCCCACAGCAGAGCAGGTATGCCCAATGCCCCAGTGCGTAAGACTATATCGGAGCAAGTTTGCTCCTGAAAGAATGGTAGTTGTTGGTGAGGAGCTCTTCCTTCTCCTTCCCCCAGCTCTACATGCTGAGTAGGATGCCATGTGGACAGGAATATCTCTTGGGTCAGTTGGGGTCAGCTGTCCCAGCTGTGTCCTCTCCCAGCTCCTTGTGCATCCCCAGCCCACTCACTGGTGGGGTGTTGTGAGGAGCAGAAAAGGCCTGACACTGCTTAAGCCCTGCTCAACAGTAATGAAACCATCCCTGTGTCATCAGCACCGTTTCTGACACAAATTTGAAAGGTAGACCTTAGCCCTTATAGATAACTCTATGCCAGACAAAACTGCAACAGCATGGATATGGCCTTTATATTACAGTCTGTTGAATAATTTAATTGTTAGTAATAATAAGCAAACACATTGCATATAAACCATAGTGTTTAAGGAGCAGAAACTGTTTATATTACCTGAGTAATACATTCTTGAGGAACATATTGAGAAAAATTAATCAGACTTCTTTAAATTAACTACAGTAACAAATTTCCAGTAGCCCATATTAAAGAGGACATCTAAACTTAATATTCAGAAATTATAATTCTTAGTGATGAGTAAATTCTACAGTGCCTGAAGTTAGGAATGTTACTTATCCGCACTCCATACATTGGGAAACAAAATACGAGCATATACACAATGGTAAACATTCTTCACTAGAGTCAAAACTGCAAGCTAAAATGGCATGTAGACCAGTATCACTGTGTAATTGTTATAGTTTGCTGTCATACCATCAACTAGCCTGACTTGGGGATTTAGCTGTAAAAGATGCAAAACCTGTGCTTTACCTTCAACTGTTAGTGTTTGCTTACTATTAAGACTCAGAAGTCATCTGACATTTCTGCTTAACTTGCAGTGGGTTAAATATTACTTGCTACCACATGCCTTTTGAAACAGCTGTGGTACTATTATTATATATCATGTTCAGTTGTAATGGAAACATACATTTTATTATAAATAATTAATTTAAATGGCTTTGAGATTTTTGAGGGGTTTTTTTTTGGTTGATTTTGTTTGGGTTTTGTTGGGTTTTTTGTTTCATTTTGCTTTGGTTTGGGGGGGGGGTTGTCTATTTCATTTGTTTGCTTTTAGAAATAAATAAGATGAGAAATCTGGGAACTGTACCCATGTACTCTATAGTTACAATGTGTTGTGGTGTGATCATCCCTCCTTTCTCCACCCCTGCCAATCTCCAACACACTTCTGGAATTCCAGGAGTGATACAGTGATTGGCAGGGGTGGAGAAAGGAGGGATGATCACACCACAACATCGTGTCCAATAACAATGAGCACCATGAACAATTTTATTAAGGAGGCTAAAACTAACTGGGTTTTTTTTAAATTCCACTTTCTGATAGTGAATAAAACAATAGGAAAATATAAACTCAGTATAACTTTAAATACAAAAGAAATTTTGGCCATGTTTCCAGAACACTAAATATTTTTTTTTTTATATAATGTTTTTAATACTAATTAGACATAAGGCAATTATAAATAAATGTCATTATAACATGCCAGTCTCCTTAAAGGACAGTCTAATTCAATGAAAGTATAAATCTTCCATCTCTTTATCTAGACTTGAGAGAACCATCTCAGAGCAGAGCCACAACAGCCTAACATTTAGTGCTGTGACAGAAAAAAAATTACTCTGTGGGATATCATTATTGAATTCCACCAAAAAAAAAAATCTGGATATATTATACACAGATGATTATCTTTACTTACAGGGTAATTAAAAAAAAACCAAAAAAAACCCAGCAGTATGGAGCAACATGTTAGCTTTCACATTACATTCTCTTTCAGATGGCTTAAGTTGCTTCTCTGAATCCCCTTGCAACCACAGTGAGCTGCCCTGAAATCAACAAGAATGTTTATTTCACTATAATCTGTGGTCTACCAGCCCCATTTATAAGAACACCTGCAAGGTGGCAAGTCAGCAGAGCTAGGGGCAATTGTTGGTTTGGTGGATGAACTCCTTGCCAATTGCCCAGCAGTTCCACATGTCACTGCTCAAAGCCTTGGCTTGAAACCCTCTGCTCCCAGTGACTTCCAATACTGAGGAGTGCCTCAGGGTCAGAGGTCAAACTTGATGCTAGCTACAACTCTTGGTTTCTCACACAATTTATTTATGACTAGGCCATTGTCCAGAAAAACCTGGAAGGGAGTGTGTCCCACTGACCATAGTCCTCTCCCAAACTAAATTGTCTTTTTTGCTGTTCTATCACACAGCAATTCCCTTTTTCCACCATTTCTTCTATCCTTATATTCTCCTAATCCTTGCACTCAGTGAATTACAAGTTATTTTTCTTCATCTCTGCAGTAATCTAGTTTTCAGGTAAATTCTTACACTCTTTTGGATTTATTTCAGGGAAATAAATACAAAGTAAAAATTCTCCTGAAACAGTGATGTTTGAAATGATGAGAATTTATGAACTATGCTTAACTATGCGCAGAGTTGGAGTACAGAGGAAGAAAATGTAAGAGATAAGAAAATCTTTTTACAGTAAAATGAAGTAAAGTGAAGTAAATTCTAACCCCTTGGCATTGCCAATGAAAAGAAAGCAAATTCATGAGTCATTTCCCTCTTATGTTGCCAGGTCCTTGTGTGTGTAGTACCAATTAGTATTGCTCAGTTAAAGCGTCCTGCACACATGCACTGAAAGTGCTTATGTCATGAACTAAAGCATGCCCAGGTTCAGTAGACAAGAGACCCCAACTATCAGCATAATTTCAAAATTCACAGTGGTTGCAGAAGGAACAAAAATCTTTCAAAGAACAGCTGATGTAGTGGGCTTTGTATTTGGTAGTGGTCAAAGCACTGAGTTGCACTATATTGAATTTTCGAGTAAGGTGAAAGAGTGATTTTAAGCATCAGTAAATAATTAGTCCCATGAAAAGAAAAAACCAGACCAGTCAAACTAACAGTGGGATCTGGAACCAGAATATGAAATAGAAGCTGGGACCAAAATAAGTTGATGATTTAAGAAGTTTTCAGAAGACAAGAAACACTTTTTTTTTTTTTTTTTTAAATGGAAGGCTCTCTGTCATGAGTTTAATAATTCAAGTGTGTGTAATCTTCCTACATTCATTTAGAGCTTTTTATAGAAATACATCCCAAAAGCTGTTCAAATTTCTGAAGCTTACAAACCTGCAAATAATAACCTGTAGAATAATTCTGATCACAAATGAAGAGCAGTGATCTTTTTTATGTACTATACTAAGTTTTCTAAGAATTAGAAAAACAGATCAGACCAACATAGTAGTTCAAGTGAAACAGTGGAGAATTTTTTCTATAGTTGAGATTAAAGACAAAATACAAAAATGAGATCTGGAACTATGAATGTAGTGGTTGGGTTGTTTTTTAATTCATCTTGACTATGATGCAGTTTAGTGTACACATTAAGGTAGAAATAAACACATGAAACATAATTTGAAGGTGGCTTAAATATTCAAAAAGCTTAAATGCATCACCCATTAGACATTCTAAAGGTCACTGTAATATGTTCATTCCATTAAGAACAATTTAAGAAGACAGATGCAATTACTTGATCTGGGTTTGTTGGGTTTTTTTTTTCTCCCAGATATGTGATCTTTAGTGCTAAGAACCTCTGTTCTATGTCATATCTAAGAGATGTTGACTTTTGCAAACTCTCTGCAGCTGGACCACCAGCATCAGTTGCTGCAGAACCTAAAAGTCTCCCTCCAAATACGAAATGGCCAGTGCTACCTTGAATGCAGTCTCCAATGATAAATATTTTTTGCTAAAAGAACTGAGAAGGTTCTGCCCCAAACTTGTTTTACTACTGCTTTCAGGCAGTTTTGGACTGTCTCATTGAAATTCACTGGCTTGTGGCATCTTAGTTTATCTCCTTAGCTGTGTTTAAAAGACATAAAATATACATGTAAGTGCAAAATTTATTCAATTTAGCTCAATTTTAATGCCAAGAATAAGTAAGCATCTTACTGATTTCTGTAATCATTGGGAAAGAATAAACTTTTTATGATCTCTTGTCATTTAATAGTAAATGGTATGTACCATGCCCCAGGTCAAAGGAGGCTCAACATTTACATATATAGTTAAAATTAAACCGAGCATTGTACGTGTAGTATAAAATGCACATTGATTCCCTTTTAATCTTGGTACTCCAGATTTGTACTGCTCAGCACTAGCTAGAGAAAGTAAGATAAAAATATTCTTGTGTCTTATGTCTTATGAAGTCTTCATCACATATATCCATGATCATTTCTACAAGTGAAAGTTCATATTTCAGAAAAGAAACAGGTATGCCATTGACTGTGCAATGTTTCGGCATGTAAATGAACAGTTTTAAATTTGATATTTTGTGATAACAACATTAGATCCATCAGTTTAGATAAACTGTAAATGTTCTGAGAAAATAAAAGTGGATCTTATCAATGCTGTTGCTGAGCTAAGGTTGACAACTCCTGCGTGGGTAAAGGGAAAGTGACTTTACAGACGTTTTGTCAGTGATGATATTACAGCTGATGCTACAAGGGCAAGCTTTTCAACAAAATAAGAGAAACACGATACTCTTCACAAAAACAACTGGCAACATTTTGTACACAGACTCTAGGGTTTAGGGTTTGAAACAGCAGCTTTTCTTAGTGTGGGCTGAATAGGGAGTTTGAGACATAAATGCTTATCTGCTCAGTAAAAAGAGAAAAAAAGTCTGACTCCTTGTACCGTGCCTGTGGGGCAGCAGGTAGGCAAGAAAGGGAAGCGGCACCCTGTGGTACTCTCCAGGCACCTGGGAACTGCTCCAGCAGAACCCAGGTAATGAAAGTCCATTAAACTTGTCCTCTCTCCCTAAACGTGTAGGGCAAATGATTGACAACCCTTGCTGAACTAAAGATTTTTTGAGTCATCTTGCTGGCATAGAGCAAGAGAAAAACAACCTAAAACCTGAAAGAGCATGTTCAGGTCTATTGCAGTATGTCTTGAGACGAAAGCTGTAGCTCTTTCATGAAGTTTTCTTAGCTTTTGTGGTGTACTCTTCTGTCATTTCTTTAGTGAGAACAGGATGCAAATCAGTAGTGATACACAACTATTTCAAAACAGTGTGGCTGATTTCCATGAACACAGCAGACCAGCCTATGACTGTAAGATTTATTTTTCCACCAGTAAGTTTATTGTCAGACCTTGTTGGAAAAAGAGTGAATGGACAAAATACCATGTTAAGAGGCAATTTTACACGATTTGGAGAAAAGGGTGGCTGTGTGCTGAGATTTTGTGTGTTTAAGGTCAAGTGAAAGACTAGAAATTCCTCCTGGCAAAAGAAGGCCAAACGACTAACCCACTTTTTTTGGACAAATTTCCTTTTTTTGTCCTTTAAGGGGACATTCTCATTCCTCAAGTACAGCAAGAACTTGTAGGCTCAAGCAGAACCAACAGTGGTGTTCAGGCACAAAGGGCTGAGTATTTCATTACTCGTAGATGCCCCACGTGTGTATCAGAGATCTGTGTGGCCTTTCCTAGCATGAGCATTCATCTTCATGGTTTCCATGGAAATTTACTCTTTCAAATCTTACTCTTTGCGTGCAGGCTGTTTTCTTTATTGTATCAAAGTACAGATGCACCAATGCAAAAAGGTTTGGGACAGGCAAAAAACACAGTCTGGCAGAAGCTGCACCTTGCTGGAGGGACACTTTGGGGAGGAATGCTAGATGTGGGAAGTGAGATTGGAATGGACACAAGCATGGTTGAAAGTCACTTGGGTCAGTGTAGGAGTTTATGTAGTAAATAAAGGATTTTTAGTTTAGGTGCTTTTAGAACACAACTAGCTCCATTCTGTGGCCTGTGTGGGCTTGCCTGCAAACTGTAAGAGCCAAATCTACATTTGCAAAATTGTTCTATCCGTGAGTAATTTCTGTCCCTTCCAAAGGACCCAGGAACTATGTTTTGTTTTATATAATCTGTGGGCTAGCTAGTCCAAGATTTCAAAATGGATGAATCAGTTGTGGGATTTACCTGAATTGCCAGGGGGTTTTGTGGTGCTTAACTCCTGTCAATCTAGTTGGTATTTAGTTGTATCCCAGCTTGATGTTTTATTTTGGGAGAGTGACAGGGAAAAATCTGTCTGCTTCGAAACAAAGGACTTTGCTGGCAATAGAAGCTGGTAGTATAATTATTTACTGGATTTGTTTTCTCATCAGTCACATTCTGTCTGTAATTTTGTTGGACTGGTGACTAATAAATTTAAAAAACCAAAATTATATATGCAGATATGGTACCCTCTTCTTATGTAGGCATACTAAATTCAGATTCTATAGAGTTAATTTGCTGAAACATTACTTGGAATAGAAATTAATGCTTTCTCTTAATAAATCAACATACTTTAGAGCCAAACAGTATCTATCTACTGTTCAGCAAACTTAGATTTCCCACAAATAAGGAGAGCACATGTGCTATGAGTTTCAGAGAGGAGTAAAAGACACAAATGTGAGAAAGGGACTGCAGGGAGAGGGGTGATGACCAGGGTGCTTCTGCTTTCATGCAGTACCATGTGCTCTGTGAATGTATATATGAATGTATATATTCTTCTATGTATTAAGAATTAAACAGAGGCATAAGGAGGAAATGTCCCATAGACAATTAGCCTGAGCTGCCAAGAGGTGTTGCACAGCTGGTGTTGGGATAGTCCTGTCAACATTGTTTCTGCAGCAGCCCTGAGGATCCTCGGGCAGGTGAACTGCCTGCAGGCACAGATCCTGTGGAAGGGAGGCAAAAGGCATGGACCAGCCCTGCTTCCTTGTTGCTCCTCACAGGTGTCCTGACCCATGTATGCTGCACAGTATGTTGGAGACCCCCACATGCAGAGGGAACCAGCTCTCAGCATTCATCGGGCTGCTGTGAATTCCCAGAGGAGGGCTGCATGTTTGCAAACAACAGCAACCAGAGATTGCTGCAGGTCCCAAAGCTCTGGAAGGATGCATGTTTTCTGCACAATAGTTCGACCCCTATAGCAGACCTCCATGGGATTTCCAAATTTTCCTAAAGATTCACCTCCAATAGCATACCTATTTTTTTCCAAATCATATTAATGCTTTAACATTTTATGATACCCACTGCCAAATATGGATAGGCTTTCTAACTTTTTTACATTTGGTCTCTAAATATCCCCTCCAGTTGCTGGGAATTTCAGGAGGTACCAATTTAGTCTTTTCTTATAGAAGTTGATATCTTGAGTTATGTTGATATGCGTGTTGCCAAATTTGGACTCTCCCACATATTGTAGGTTGTCTTTCTCCCTTTCTTGCGAAGAAAAATGTATCAGCTATTCTTTTGGTATATTTCCTATGATTTCAAATCATTACTTTCCATCATAAATTTATAAACACGTGGCAGCTCCTGTAATTTCAAATAATTTTTTTCCTCGTGTGTATCTTTACCCATTACCATCATAATTCTTCTAATTGTCACATTCCAGATCTCAGTCTAATAACACATTCCCATTTTCAAATTGATGTTCCCAAAACCCTCTGAAGTGGCAATCTGTGATTTAGCATTGTTGTCTTGCCATTTAACATTACTAATTACCTTCAAACTCTGACATCAAATGTCATTTGAGTTGGCTGATTTATCATTCCTATATGACTTTCCACCAACTTTTTGAACCAGTTTCAGCATGGTGTGTCAATTACAAAATCTACCTTCCAAGCAATCACTTAAACTGGTTACTAGTATACAACATCCCACTGTAAGACATCATAGGTTGTATAGTATCTGGCAAGAAAAATTTGGTAAACAATTACATAGTGGTCTATGACCTGTTTTCCAAAAAAGTTGTTCCTGAGCTGTTAGAATAATAATGCAATCCCCAGTCAACAATACCAAAGTTTTGTAATGGGGCCAAGTCTTTCCTGATATGCAATGTAAGCATTTTTGGTGCTGGCTTGGCCAGAACTTCTGATACGTTGGAAAAATTTTATCTTTTTTTATTGAAAACACAGTTATGAATGAGACCTTTCACTTCAGTTGTAATTGTGTGGTGTCATCCGCATGGCAATTCTTGCTTTTACAAAATAAAATTGTTCTCTGTGAGTATGAAAAAAAATAGAGACTGTATTTACTGAGTTAGAAGATCAGGAAGTTTATGTCCTAAACATAGCAAACAAAACTGCATTGTTTTTCCATCATACAGGAAGCAACCAAGAAAGGTTGCTTGAGAAATAATTTCAGAGGCAATGTACAACACAGAATACATTTGCATCTCCTGATTACAAAGGTGATTAACTGCTTTGCCTCTTAAAAATATTATTTCCCTACACATACATGCCGCTTCAATGCTCATGTGCTCTTATGGCTTCATTATGAAGAAATCAAACTTATGCCTACATGAGAAACACAGATAACAGGAAGATGTGTCATAGAGTGTCTGGCAAGAAAGACCTTGTTAAACAATCATGTAGCAGTCTAAGTTCTGTTTTCCAGATATGCAATAATGCTGCTTTTCTTTTTATCTTTATGTTTTCACGCAGTTGCATACTCTTACATTACAAACTATGAATTTGCTGATCAGATTAAAAATCTGAACCTTTATGGAATGATACTGATATCATCATACATTCTCATTTAGCGAGATATATGATGCTTTCAATTGCTGCCCTGTCTCTTGAAGTAAAAAGCATATGGGAGCTTATCCCATACAGTTAAGAAAATGTAATTAACACAGGGCACTAAAGGTATCTTCTCTTGCTCCCATTGAGAATTTTTTAAGAACTCAAACAACTCTTTAGTATTCACTTCTGTCTTTTAAGAGGGTTTTCCTTCGCTCAAATACCCAAGAAGGACCAAAACTTAACTGCTAGAAAAGGTAAGTATCAAAGCTTTGTGGCAGAATGATTCTCAGACTGCTATTAAGAATTAACATCACCCAAAAGATAACACCCCTCATCAGTGAAGTAAAATGGCCAAGGATCATCCCAAAGACAAAAAATCCTGAAATCTACTAGTGTCCTTGCTAGTATGGACAGTAGTACTGTAAGCAGGACAAAAACATTATGTTTTCTTTTCGGTTGTTCTTTTTCTACACTTCAATAGAGTTATTCCAGGTTTATATTGAGCTGGTCAGATTGACCTTGCTAATTACTTTAGCCACAGCATGACCTCCACCTAGAGCAGGCTGAAATCTAGGACAGCAGCCAAGCAGCCTGTCTGTGCAAAAATAACATTTTCAGAACTCTCTCCCTGCTGATCTTTTCACTGCATGCTACCAGTGATATTTTATATAATCCTAATCATTGACAGTTACTTTATTTCGCATCTCTTAGAATCTGAATAATGAGAACACATTGACCGAATAATTTTGCTCTTTTTACTTTTGCTTTACTTTATGCTCACATAAAAATCTTATTCTTTAATATAAAATTCTCTGTGTCAAAATTGAAAATACTGCAGAAAAATGGTTTTAGTGAACATACTTGGGGGGGGAGAACTCACAGAAAAGTATTATTAGTTTAAATTTTGAGTGATCCTTATGCTTGGCTTCATCACAAATGAAGTTTGAGGCATTTCTTTTGGATAACATAGACCTGCTTTTTCCTGTCATCATGTATCATGTAAATGTTGAACCAAGATGAAGTGAAAACATCTTAGTTATGCACAGTTAGCACTTGCATGTGTTTAAAGAAGAAAAAACATTTTAAATGCAAATTTGGTAATACAGCAGATGAAAATTTAAACTTTATTAAATGTACCTCTTGACAGTTTCCAATAATTCATTTAAATTTGGTTTAGTTTTATTGTTTAGCGAACCGAAAATGACTTGAGATGAATTAGAAAATGACCCACTCTGTAATCCATAATCATGAATTTCATGTGTATGGTAGCAACTAGATCTGACTCCAGGAAGTAGTAAATCTGGTTTCAAAACTATCAAAGGGACAAATGAAAAAACAACCAAATGTCTTATGTCTATTGATACATAGAAACTATGGCCATTGCAAGACACTGATGTGATTTTTTTCAAAAGAACAGTAGAAGAGTTCATCTGCAGAGGTTATTCTCCAGATCAGATGAGCTCTAATCCTATTTTAATCTCAGTGGGCTATATTAAACAAAAGCAGAAGGTCTGGATGTTAGAACAGATTAGCCTTGACCTCACTGAGATCAGACTTAATAAGGAATCAGGTTTACATAAATTGCCATCAGCCAGGGCTTCTAATGATGCATTGTGGGTAGTGATAGAGGGGCAAAGGAAAACTGTACAACAGAGCAAGTGACAAAATCCAACAACCATTGCATTGTGAAACTATGCTGAAAGGCATATGGTTTACAGTAAGATCCCCTCTCTCTGTCAAACATTTCACTGTTCTTAGGGATGAAAATTTACCTCCTGTGGGTATCAAGAAAGATAAGGAAAAAGCTCAGGTGGAAGCTGCAAAGGACTAAGTGTTTAGAATGTGTAAAAATTTTATAATACCATCAGTAAAGAACATAAACTGTATAAGGGATGATACTTTTTTAAAATTTGTTGATGCATGACCATGATTTTCAGCAGAAACTCTCTCAAACAGTTGCTCATAATCAGATTTTCATTTATATTTTTATTGCTGCAAAACCTGTTACATGTGACTATGGATAGTCTTCAGTCCAATACTCTGCTATATCACCTAATTTGGCATATGGCAGTATATTAAAAGGTCAGTGTATTAAATCTTATTAAAAGTCCACTCAGAGAGCTCTATGAGATTTTACTCATCTGAGAAGCCTGAAAATTCAGGTACATTTTTAAATAAAGATACTAAGTTTTCATTTAATTTGTATATTGTACAACTGGCCTCTGTTTTGTCCCATTTGCAACCAAGTTTTTAACTATTCTCTTGTTCAAAATTGGGATATTAAAGGGTTTTTTAGGCAGTGGTCATGTTCCAGTAAATCCAGTCCAAAACCTTATCCGTGTAGAGCAAAGCCCTGAATTGGTCTCTACACCAGAGCTGTCTTCAATTGTCTTCTATGGACAGTGTTAAATATGCTGGCTAATTCAACGGAAATGGGAATCATGCATTCCCTCTGGTCCAGCTCAGCTATCCTCTGCCACATGATCTGCTATTGTATAAACATGATCTTAATCATCATATAACTTCAGCCTGGTAGCTGGATCTGCATTTTTCTTTTTTTCTTTCAATATGGGTACTATTTATGCTATTTTCTTGTTACACAGTATAAACCTCAAAAAGCATGCTTCGTAAAATACTCTGTAATATGTCCTAATCTTGATATTTGGACTATAGTTTCCTTTTCCATATTGTTATTTGCATTCTCTGTTTCCATATTCTACATCATTTCCTTTTTAAAAAGTAATAATTTTATTTTGGAACATATGTAGAATCACAATAATCTTCAATTCAGCCTTGCAGAGAGATATACCATATCTTTTTGTTATTGTTGTTGTTTTCTCTAAATAAAGCTCTGGTGACAAAAAAAATAATTTCCTTTGAAAGTTTGAACTTCAAATTTTGGCAATACTAATTTTATTACTATCTGCATAGGTATAAATTCCATGCTTGGCAAATTCTTTTTTCTTCTTTTCTGTGTTTTCCTTTCCCTTTCTTTTCCCCTCCCCATTTACTTTTCTTTTTTCTTTTTCCCTTCCTTGCATGTTCTGTTACATTTACAGAATTTTCCGTATGTTTCTCTCTTCAGTAAGTTGTCACCTTCCTAGAAGATTAGGCATAAGAAAATGCCAGGCCTGCTATGTTTCGAAGTCCTTCAGTGCTACTAATTTGACTAACAAAACTCTTCCCTTGATTTTAATGAGGATGTCTTGGCACATGCAAATTTATTAGCCAGTTTACAGCGTTAGCAGCTGTGAGAAACATACTACTGTTGAAAAAGCAACAGAGACAGATAGTATTACTAAATTGACTGGCAAAATAAAATAACTTTGATATCTGTAAACAAGAATATGGTTTTCTATTTGTCTCATCAGCCTAGTATATTAAAAGAATTAACTTATCCTCCTATCTCTGAAGGCAGTCACCCAAGACAGTATTTTTTCATTTCATATACCTGTATGTTCATATGCTTGTCTGATCTCTTTTTCAACAACAAAGGCAGCCACACTGCCTTTCAATTTTATGCCAGAGAGCTCCTGCTTAACTGCTAGCAGCTGTCCCAGCCTCAGCATATCTAATCTGGAGTGGTCGGGTGTAAGCTACAGTTTACTATCCAAAGATCTAGTTCTTCTCTGACCGTTTCAGAAGCTTAGAGCTTGGAACAGTTGCTTGTTATTCCAGATGCTCTCTTCAGAACGGTATTTCATCATTGCCAGCTGTGTTTTTTCACACCGAGCTGTGCCTTGGATCCTCAGCCGTGCGCCTACCCCGAGGGGTGCCGCCTCTTCGAGGGTGAGCGGCACAAGCCCGCTGCTGTGCAAGCAGCAACTGCGGTGAGAGTGCTCTGCTGACTCTAAGTCTGTCAGCACTGCAGTGGGCAGAGAGCTTTGCTGGCTAGAGTCCCCTGGGCCAATGGCTGCAGAGTAAAAATGAGGAGGAAGAGGAGCATTTTCTGCTCCCTCCAGAGATTTAGAAATATGTAAAATAATCAATAAAATGTCTAGTAGTGGCTGGATTCTTATTTCTCCCTGTGAGGGTAGGTTGTTATTGTATTCTGATATTGTATTTTGATAATGATTGTCAAGTTACTTATATTAAGACAAATATAAAAAATACCCCGAGGAATTCAAGACAGAAAGAGAATGTGTGACAGTGGTAGAGAGAGGACTTAACACTTCTTTTTTTAAATAGGCCTCTGGTCCATACTAGGTTATTTTTATTACTGTTACTGCTGTTGTTGGCTCTTTCTTTCCAAGTTACAAACACATAGGAAGAAAGCTGCATCCTTTCAGTTATGAAATATGAACAGACTTCTTTACATCCACATCTGCTGTCCAATGGCTACTGATCAGTGGCTGGAGTCCGTCTGCTACAAGACACATGCACCAGAGATGTCTTTAGTGAATCTCTTATTTTTAAATAGCACAGGAAATAAACATTGAAATCTGGTTTCTTGCCAGCTTGATTCAGAAAATAGTAGAAGAGTTACAGCAGGTTAAACCAGCATTTAGCTATAGAATGGGGTCAGAACAAAGGTTCTAAATCAGCAAAAACAGTGGCAATCACAGAGATTTTGTGTAGGAAAGTTCTCATTAGTACCCAGTACACCTGGGAGTCATTATTTCTCTTGTCACACAGGTGTCACAGAAAGCGTATAAATATACCTACACACACATACACACACACACACACACACACATACGCAGAGGCACATGCACATGTAAGAAGAAAGTACTTTTTTTACGGCAAACTAGCTTCAGGAAATACAAAGTCATTTCCTAAATCAAGAACATCAAAAGTAGCTGAGTTATGGTTGTTGTCTGTGTTGGTACTCTTAATTCACTGCAGAGGTAAGGGAAAATGCCTTTCACTGGCCTAGCATTCTTTATGGTGCATTTTCTTCCAATAAACAGCATGAAGTTAATTACAGTTCAGTAAGTGCACAGCTACTCTTCTTCACTTAGAGATAAAAGTTCTGTTCCCACTGGCATTTCTGAAAGAGACATCTCCCTCTTTTTATCCAAATACTAAGCAGAAGTCTCAAGACATCTCCCAGTACTCTGTCCATCTATTGATAGTTTCTTAAAGCAATTGGGGAAAAATCTGTCTCTGCTATTAGCCATGAGATGTCACTAACTGCTGTGTACATTGCAAACTGTGAAGTAGTTACTGAAACACTCCTTGCACTGTAGGTCCTCTTGTAAGACTAGCCTGGTGTGTTTGCAAGTCTCCAGACAAGTTTTGCTATGTTTGTGAATGCAGGAAGCTCTACGGAAAGCTCCACCATAATGGTTGTCCTGAAGATTGCTTGACGTGAGCATCGTGTCTTACCACTCTTGCACCCCAGAAACGGTTGTACATTGCCTGCCAGAGTGGAAACAACGTTAATATAGGATTTGGGCTCTGGAAGTGTATGTGTCTATTTTTTGGTCTTGCTTTGCAAAAGGGTCTAGGACTGCACAACCTGCAGGAGACCTGCACCTGCAATGCTTTTAAAGGTTTGCCTGTGCCTTTTTGAGATCCTTGGCCTAAAAGCTGCTTTGCTCAAGCTTTCCATAGGGTCTAGGATTTGGCCCTTAGAATTTTTTGAGAATTGTAGAGAA
Source organism: Sitta carolinensis (assembly GCA_032173965.1). Lineage (NCBI taxonomy): Eukaryota > Metazoa > Chordata > Aves > Passeriformes > Sittidae > Sitta > Sitta carolinensis. The sequence goes on along the minus strand of CM063313.1, from coordinate 11,974,282 downwards.
AACTGTCACCTTATTTTCTGTGTCTTTTACAAGACAGTTTGTCAGTACTCTCCTATGCAGAACCTGTCCCTGGATGAACTGTGCTGAAGAACAGCACTTTCCCCTTCAGGAAGAGGAGCCTTATGTAACTCCTCCTCACTGATTGCACAGATGCATTCAAAAAGCCCTGTATAATTTATTCATCCTCTCATATGCATAGCTCCAACAGCACTGACATGATGTGGCATTTTTGCAAGTGGTGTGGAAGTTGAAATGAATTAATTGTCCAGGTGGTCAGGCTGGATTTTGAACTGCCAGCAACCTTCACCTGGTTGCAGATCTGCACAGCAAGCAGTGGTGGGAAATAGCTCTGCTTTTTAAGGTCCTACTTTGCTGCTTCATTGCTCTTTTTGTTGCTGTTAGCTGAATGGTAACCATTTAGAAAGGTGTCCACTGCAGGTGTTTGAATCACTTTTAAAGCAATGTTTCAGTCTTTACCTTCACATGGAGGTAACTCTGTCTTTCAGTGGTCCACCACTTCATGCCATTCTCCTTGAGGAGTTGCTCCTGGGGCTCCCAAAATGCCGTGGAGCAGACAACAGGAAGGGCAGAGCAGATGCCATACTGTAAGTTAGTGTGGCACCATACTGTGGGTACATCTGTACCAGTTGTGTCATAGAGTATACCCATGGGCATACATTTCAGTCTGTTTCCCCTTCTCTTAGTCCAGTATGATTTAGGATCAGAAGCTCACTAACACCATAGTGATAGTGTATGCAGAGATGTTTCTGCAGTTTATCTAGATACAGGTTTACCGAATGTCATGCAGGCTAGCAGCAGAGTTATGGTACCACATATCTCAGCTCTGCTCAGTGGTAGCTTTACTGCTTTACTTGTGAGATAGATGCTTCTGTGAACAGCAGTCATGCCTTGGATTTGCACTGCAGACATACCTCTGCTGGGAGAGGTATTAGAGCTGTTAGCAATGCAATGCACTGCACAAATTAACATCACATTTTAGAAGATCCACTTGGGATAAAGAGACCTTAACAAAAAAGAAGGAAAGAAAGAAGAAAAGAAGAAAAGAGAGAAAGAAAAGAAAGAGAGAAAGAAAATAAAGAAAATGAAAGAAAGAGAGAGAGAAAAGAGAGAGAGAAAGAAAGAGAGAGAGAAGAGAGAGAAAGGAGGGAGAAAGAAGAGAAAGAGAGAAAGAGAGAAAGAGAGAAAGAGAAGAAAAGAAAGAAAGAAAGAAAGAAAGAAAGAAAGAAAGAAGAAAGAAAGAAAGAAAAGAAAGAAAAAGAAAGAAAGAAAGAAAGAAAGAAAGAAAGAAAGAAAGAAAGAAAGAAAAAGAAAGAAAGAAAGAAAGAAAGAAAGAAAGAAAAGAAAAGAAAGAAAGAAAGAGTGTTGGAAGGAAGGAAGAAAGAAAAGTTATTTCACAGCATTTGCCATTCCCATAATGATACCTATAATGAGAACTGGATCCTCATAGGATGAAAAAAGCTCTTAGTTTTAAAATGGTGATTTACCTGCTTTATACAAACATACAGACACACACAAACAAACAAACACACAAAACCCCCCATAAACAACAAGACAAAAATACTTTGGTTTATTTCTAATAAACATCTTGTTCTTCTATACATGTAAGTCTTTTTCTTAACCACTTTTTCCCTTGGTTAATAGCCTGGTGTATAATATGTTCAATAATTCAAGACTGAGCTAAAAATGGGTTTGGTCTACTTTCTTGGAATATCCTCTGGGAGTACAGAGAAGGGAACTGGAGAAGCAATTATTTCATGCTGCAGCTGTATATTTAACTGCTTTCTTTCTCATTCAAGTGGCATCTGCATTCTCACAGCTGAGGTAATGGAGGAAGTTAGGACTCTTAAGTGCATCTGTGAGTCGTGGGAGGTGATTATCACAGCAACCAGAAATTTACCTCCTTTGCACCAGGCAGTTCTTTGTGTTGACTACTTCTGATTAAAGTGTCCACTCTTTAACATACATTGTCATCTGTTTGTTAAGGTCTTGATTAAAAAGTTAATTCATTAATCAAGGCCTTCATTTGTCTGAGGGAATGGAGGCTGCTGTATGATTTGCCTTATTTCTGCAACATGTCTATACAGGCTGAAGATAGCACAGGCATTGTCACAAGAGGCTACTTCCAGCTGATCAGTTCTCCAGTGGTAATACTTATACTTGAGGTACCAATAAATGACTCATTTCTTTTGTAACAGTCTCCTTGGAATCAGCCTTTTCCTTTGATGTATTATGGACAGGCTTAGTGGCAATCACAGAGTGAAACAACCCTGGCAGCATGAGGAAAGCGTAAGATGCAGGATATAAAGAAAATGAAGATCAAGAAGACTCTGGTCTAAAGTGATGTGTACCTTGAGTGTGAAGGACCATTCTACTTCCTTGTCAGGGCATTTCAGCCACTTCCCTCTGAACACCAGGACAAGAGAAAATGGAGCTCTGCTCTTTAGTGTAGCCATGTAAACTTACAGACACTCAATCTGTAGATGAATCAGTTACTGAAAGCAAAGTTGCAGGAGCTCATGACCTGTTACACTGAGGTTCTGAGTTCTGGAACTTGCATATTCAGTGCAGAAAAGCCTTGTGTCAGTGACAGCTAAAGAATCATGTCAAACCAGCTCACTCTCTTCAAGTCTCTAGAGCTAACAGCACATGTGTATATAACATTTCTATAAGGCATGCAGCTTTTCACTATAGAGGAAATATGACGAGCATGTACAGTATGACCTTTGGCAATGTGACTGCTGAGCACAGTTTCAAGGTAAAAATCCAAAATACAAGAACAGCTTCCAAGATCATAAGGTTAAAGAAATGCAGAAAAATGCAGGTATTTTTAGTATATTTTTTCCCCAACTGACCCAAAATCCTTGTAGAAATGCAAGTTAAATATTTGCAGGTGGAATGTTGATAGTTACAGCCCATGTCTCTTAAAAGTTTGCCAGCAGAGCACTGCCAGAAAAAGCATTTTGCAATGCTAAGAAGTTGAACTAAGAAGGCCTAGTTATTTTCCATCGCTAGGAAACATGATGCTTTAAATTTTGCCAATTACTTTTTTATGATCATTGTTAATAAGTAATACTACAAAGACATGATTAAGGGTGACATACACTGCATCTAAGCTTTTAAACTATTATGAATGCTACAGAGACTCCATCTTCTGTATCTTATTCAGCACCTTAGGTTAGCCTGATGAAGCCTCATTTCGTTTTTTTTCAGTCTTTTCCTACTCCTTCAAGCTTCAGAAACCTTACCAAGTCTGTCTGCCTTTCACCAATGGCAATAAAAGCAAGAAAGTTAACAGAATATAGTAAGATTAATAATCATGACAATTTGCCAGAGAGGCAACTGAGAAGACTGCAAAGTAAATACCTTCATGACACAGGAAGAAAGAGCTACCTCAGAGTGAAAAATCAAAGGTTCATTGAAACCAGCAGCTGAAGAGTGGTGCCTGAGGAAGAGCCAGCTCACAGCAGCACTTCCCCAGTATGCTGTCCCGGACAGCAGTATTTTCATGCTCAAAGACATAATCAGATGTTCTTTTTTTTTCCCTTACCACTTAAGGGTCTTGCTGATTTTGTTTTTCATGAACTTCTGCACTCTTCCCTTAAACCCTTTAAAATTACCTCATGGCTGTGAGCTCAACAGCTTTATTCATGAGAGGGAAAAAATTGCTAAGTGAGGTTTTAGTTTTATGCCTTCTGTTTCACATCTTTTGACAGAAGAGATACCTGCCTTTCATATTACTCACAAGGATTCACACTGTGATAGTGTCCCCACTTACCTCTTTTTCAGGTTGAAGTGCACAATATGTCCTAGTTCTTCAACAGCCTCTAAGAAGTAAAGGTTCTCCTTATGCAATGACAGGATAAAATTGAAAATGCTAGACAAAGTTGTCTTCAGTATTTCTTCGGTCTTGTTCAAAAGGACAAACTCCAGAAGGCAGTTTCTTTCCTGTAAAGCTTCAGCTAAAGAGAGCCAGATGGGATTGCACTTCCTGAGGTGTTAACAAGGACATGGCCTGTCCTCTCCATCAGCATGGGCCCTACTTCTTTCAGACAGCAACAGTTCAGTCTGTGCTATTGATCTGGAAGTGTCAGTTACCACATGGGGACAAGCCGTTTTATCCCAGGGATATAAATAACAATCTGAGCATATGGAGAAGAGAGTGCTCTTGGTCTAGAACCAGTTTCTTATTTACAAGTTTTGTTTTTAACATCTGGTCTAGCTCACAGGGACTGGGAGCATGTCCTGACACTGAGATTGTTCCTTATGTTCTTCTTTAGTCTTCTGGTACTTAGCTCTTGTAGGTTTCAGCATTGACCTTGTACTCTTAATCAAGGTGAAGGCCACTCTTGCACAGATGTTGCTGTTACAAAATATACCTTCTCTGTTAGGTCACAATACTATGTTACCTTGACTAAGGGCAGAAAAAATTTGGTTTTCAGGACCAACTGTAACCATAGATATGGTAATTTGAAAGTGCTTATTTGGCAAATAACTTATCAGCTACAGACCAGAAAAAAAATCAGACTGCTAACAAATTTTGCCATCAGCATTCAGCTACACTGCAACTTGCAAGTGGGATAAACTGTGATCTTCTCAAAGTCTACAGCTAAACCAGTAAAATTTCAGGCACAAAAACTTTAGTGCCTTTTCCAAAAACTTCAGTAAAAGTACTTTGTGGTTCATTAGAAAATTAATGTGTAACATAAATGTTGACCACACATTCTCTGCTCTCTTCTGTGTCTGTATATTTACATGTTGCATGCTTTTAACAGTATTTCTTAGGACAAATGATAACTTTGAGCAAGGCAGTACAGCAGTACTCTCCATCTATCTCTCTCAAACTTTAGGAAATTTTTACTCGTGTTTCTGGTTTTAAGCCTGAAAGTTTAAAAAGTTTAGATTAAAACTGTGCATTTAAATAATTTGTAATTATGCGTCCCACAAGCTACTTTATCCAGTACTTTAACTATATATATGGGAGATCATATACACCTCTGTAAGGCAGCGTTTCAAATGCTGCACCATTTCTCATGCACACACTGTCCAGGTGTGTCTGACTCCTTCGGTGACAGGATAGCAGTGTCCCTGTCCTGACAAAAGGGCTGTTTCTTGATACAGGAAGAGCCACGATACCCTGCCATGGCTGGAAATCGCTTTTCCACTGGTGATTCTCTAATTCTCTATCTTTACCAGGGACTTGGGAGTGCTGATGGAGGCAATGAGCACTTGCAGCCTAGAAAGGTAGAAGGTACCCAGGGTTGCATCCGAAGCAGGACCCCTCTGCTCTGGTCTGGTGAGACCCCATCTGGAGTGCTGTGTTCAGGGAATGGCTTCAGGCTGAAAGAGAGTAGGTTTAGTCTAGATAGTAGGAAGAAATTCTTGACTGTGAGGGTGATGAGGCTCTGGAACTATATGCCCAGAGAAGTTGTGAACACCCCAACACTGGAAGTGTTTAAAGTCAGGTTCGATGGGGCCCTGAGCAGCCTGGTCTAGTGCAAAGTATCCCTTTCTACGGCAGGGGGGTTGGAACTAGGTGACCTTTAAGGTCACTTCCAATCCGGGTCATTCTGTGATTCTGTGGAACAATGTGTATGCATCCAGAAAGTGTCCATCACCAGGTTTTCTCTGGATGCAGCATGGACTGCTATTGTAAATATCAAGGTACTTCAGTCACCGGGGAGATAAGAAGATTAAGGCCGTTGCTGCAGACAGTAAAGATGTGCCCATCCCTCAGTATTTGAATAAGCCTGAAAGGTTTTTGCTCATGAACCACTTTTTGTGCAGGCTGCCTCGCCTCGTTGACTGCAGCGCTATCATCTGCAGAGTTTTACCACCACCCAGTGGGGGCCGCAGGGACAGCCCGGGGCCGGGGGCCGCCGGAGCATCCCTGCGGAGGCACCCCTCTCCCGCTGGCCCGGGCGGCTGCGGCGGAGCCCGCGGCCCCTGGGGTTCGTTCACGGGCCGGGGGCGCGCCCGGCTCCCGGCAGAGCCCGCTGGGCGCACACACCCGCGCTCACACAACACGGGGCTCTTCTTCAGAAGGCGTGTCCCCCACCTCTTTCATGGGCAGTGGCCTAGGATGCAAGTTTTGATTGTTGTACTACTACTACTACTACTACTACTACTACTACTACCACCACCACCATAAATAGTAATAATAATAATAATAATGATAACAACAACAACGACAACAACAAAACCAACAACAGTGTTGGGGGTTTGGGATGGCGTTTTTTTGCTTTTATTTCGTTATTTGCGGGGTTTTGGGGTTGAGTTGGGTTGGGTTACGTTCTGGATTTTAATTTTTTTTTTTGGATGGGGATGGGTTGGTTGGTTAGCTGGTCTGTCAGGTGGGGGGGGGCGTTATGTTCTTCACTGAAGAAATAACTGACCTTTGGAATTTCATGTGGTGAGTTGCCCTACTGATACATTTTTTAAATTTTCAGCTATTACTGGTTTTTCATTCTCTAGCCACTTTTTAGTCTAAGCTGTAAAAATGGCTACTTTGATAGTCCCACCTGGAAGCCATGTGTAGTGAATGCAAACACAGGATCATATTTTCTCGCTGGTTGCTAGCATTCTCTAGTGGTTAAGGCACTCAAAACAGCTAGATGGTTGCTTTTTTGCCCCAGTTAACTGAAAATCAATGCTAAGGTTGGGGCATCCTGCACACAGCTCCCACAAAACTATGTATGCACAAAACAATACTATTCCACTGAAACACCTCTCTCTGAAACCAGGAGATGTCTTGCCTTGCAGTAGGGTGCACCAAAGTCATTGTGCTGTAAATCTTGTGTGGACATAGTAAAAGGATTTGTTAGATTTCTTCTGGCTTACTAAGACAAAGCTAACAGGACTGGCCAGATGCTGTAGCAGCATATGGGGACCATAAGAATGATCATATCACATCAGATCAAAGGTCTATCCTATTTAGTGGTTCTGTTTCCAATTGTAACCAATAGCAAATGCTTCAGGAAGACTGTAACAATGCAGGCGTGTACTGCTGCTTTTGCAGATTGCACACTTGTACTCTGTAGATCTTACTGATCTCTGAACCTGACTGAGCGCACCAGCATTGTGTAGCCCTCTGTACTTCATTTCCCTGCCACAGGCAAACTTTTAATGACCATTACTGGCAGAGACACAAAGTTCCAGTTTGATTATACTTGTTTTGCTTTGAAGCCCTTAGATCTTGTTTACATTTGATGCTGTTTTAGAAGAGACAGTAAACAAACTCCTTTTATGGCTGCAGATGATGTAACAGATTTCTTTTATCCTCCCTTTTTCATTCCTTTATGAAGCAAAGCATCTAGCCAAAGAGTTTTCCACACATGAAAACCATCATATCTAGGATCACTCTGGCTACACTTTTACTTTTCCTAGTATTCCTGTACCCGTTTTTTTTTTGAGCAGGGGAACTCTGGACCAGAACAGAAATAGCGTTAGAATTGTGACTAAACAAATGAACTACATGCAACAAATGGAATCCATTCCTTTGTCGAAAGATGTTCTGGGTGAAGAACAAGAAAAAAAAGAGGCACGTGGGAACCAATCCAGTATTGCAGATAGTAAACAAGGACCAAAGTTTGGAAGGCAGCAAAAGTGGCTTAAAGCCTCCAATTCACAGGTAAGTGTAGGAAAAACACAGAATGTAGTTGATTTTTTTTAATTGTGATTTCTCTGCTGAAATAAGAAAAAAATACACAAGGAAAATATTTTCTGGGATGGTCTCTATGTCACAAGCCTGCATTGTGGCACCTCGTCAGATTTAGCAGGTTAACACATTTACAAATTTACAAGTCCACTACCTCTGATAAAATATAATTATACACAATGAATCACACAGGAATTACTTATTTGTTATGCAGAGTAGCAAAAAAATGCCTTTCTTGTTTTTTGGCTTTAAATGGAACACCATCATTCTTGAAATAAGTATTTCTATGCATAGATTAAAAACATTTCCCCTTAAGTGCTGTCTGTTTCCAAAGATGGTTCTTTTTCTTTTTGACAGGCACTGAGGCACTTAGAAAGATCACACTTTGAAAATTGAAACTACTGGAATAGTCACACATTTACTCATTTGCTTTCTTTTATTTATTAAAGAAATATTAGCTAAAACAGCAACACTCCATTCTGAAAAAATAGACCTATACCATATAAAGAAAAAAAATTCCTTGGACTGTAACTCAAGGAACACACTTTCTACTTTTAGGCTTCAGGAACCTTCTTAATATTGTGCATGTGTAAGTGCTGTACTACATGATGGAGCCTTTTGGAAGGAATGTGTAATCTCTGTCCTGTGAACAGCTGCAAAGGAAAGTCCTAATTCCTACAGTCATATGTGCAGAGTCAGAGAGTTAAGGAAGGCTGTTATAAAAATATCCAAATAAGAAGATCATCTTCTTCTCTACCCTTGTGAAGTATTCATTCCACCATGAACTGCCACTCAATAAGAAAATATCTGAGCTCAAAGAGTTAATAAAGCATGTATTTAAAGCAGGGCATTAGAGGCTTGAGGGAACGGACATGATTCTCTTAACCATGGAATTTGAGGCAGGAAGAAAACAGATATCTAACATCACTGGGAAAACAGATAAACTAGAGAACAGATGAAAACTGCCACAGAAAAAAAAACATGGTACCTTCCAGAAAAAACTGTTCCATAGAATTAGATTGGTGAGACACACCATACAATAAAATGACCTTAATATCATGTGGAAGGTCAAGGCTATCTCACATCTAATATCTAGGGTAATAATTTCAACTACCGCCATTTTGCAGGAGAGATGATAAATTCTCAGTGTTCTCATCCTAAAAAAAAAAAAAAAAAAAAAAAAACCTAAGTAATTTACAATTAAAAAAAAAAAATTTAAAAGGTGGAGGATTGGAAGAAAGGGTGGATTTCTTTGCCAAACAAAAAAAAAGTATAAAATAATCCAAAGAAATATGAATGGAAAACTTATACTTCTATGTATCTCTGTCTCAGTCATTTTCAATAATTTCCCTCAGATCATGTAAGTAAATTTGAAGGAAGTCCATGCTGCCAAAGAGCTGGGGACTTTAGTGTGGCCATGAGGAGGACAAGCAGAGAACAGAAGGTACACTCTGTGTGAGGAGAACCTGAAGGGGGTATTTCTTCCAGTTTTTGTAATATTTATGATTGGAGGCTAGCCTGGGAATGGAGAGATTTATTTTGCAAATTCTGTGGTGCAGGTTAAAAATAGGGTGTTGAAACTGATCTCTTCTGAAACTACAAGTTAATATCTTATGTTCATTATCACTTTCTAACTCCAAAATGCACTTGCTTAGTCCCATGAAAAGGTGGGAGACTTAATAGAGTAAAAATCATCTTATACAACAATAAAATACATGTAGTGTGTCAAGTCTGCAGGTTGTTAGAATTCTGGCCTTTATTCCAGTACCCATCTAAATGTATTCAATCAAATTGATAAATAAGTTAGATGTATTATGGCTAATATCACTGGCATATTTAACTCAGTAACTGTCTGTGTTACACAATGATTTTCAAAGTTTAACATCGTATACCAAAATGGACCACTATGTATAAAGGTACTGTCAGCTCAGGCAAGGCATATCCTTTGCCTTTTTTGATTCATAAGGAATGGTGTTAAGACAGTTATTTCTCAAGGTCTGGATAAAAGGAGTGTCAAAACAAGCCTGTATTTGCAATCACACTGTGTGACTTTCCTGATCCATTTCTTATCCAGTGTTTAGAGAAGACTCAGTGCATTTGAGGTGGGAGGAGGAAGGAAGGGGAAGAAGCTTTATAATGTCTGGGAGTCTGCAGCCAAACAAACGTACATCCAGACTGATTTAAAAGGTAATTTAGTTTGGAGCTTTTCACTCAGCACCTGGCAAAAGATAAACCAGAATAAGACATTAAAGAAAGTTCATTATGAACACCCCAAACTCCTGTATCTTCTCTGTGTTGTATTCTTCTAGGAATTTTTGTGTAATAAATGTCCACATCTTTGTCTTCAAGGATCTCCTGAAATGTGATTCTATTAGTCTAAAACACAAGCAAATCTCCAGGGGTCTGTATGTGGCAGGCTGAAGTTTTAGAGTTGCTAGCCAGGGATTAAGAAATTAACTCCACTGTAAACCAAGGACTCACCTCTACAGATCTATTAACTGCTGTGGTTTCACTGACACTCAAGGTAGTATGTAACACGCACACAAAGTGATTACTGGAGGGAAGGTGAACCCTTTGCTCAGTACCACTCACTGCTCAGTAGATTTTTTAACAAGTTCATCTCCCATTGCAAGATGTTTATTTACCTTGATGGTTCAGAAGGTGCACAGCAGAGGCAAAAGACATGTTATGTGTGTTATTCATGTTACTCAGTGCACCCCACCAGGAAGCACTGTGTAGCACAGTGGAGACCCAGGAAGTGACACAGGAGTCCCATAGAGGCTTTACAAGTCAGTCAACAACAGAACAGGCTATTCTGAACAAAAGGAGAAGGCAGGATAAAAAGCTGAGCTGTTAATTCCTGCTAAGAAGCTCCAGGGGTACGTTTGCTGTGTGAGAACTGAGCACGACAGAGGTGCCTGTCACCAGAATAGCTGGGAGCTAAAGCCCACTGCCGCAGCTGCCCTGGCTTCTCCCACGCAGCCCGGGCTATGTAGGCACACTGATAACAACGTGTTGCTTTTGGAAAGCCTCATAGAGCAGGTCTACAGTGCCCAGGGGCATGCAGGCCCGGCCAGAATAAAGCGCAAAGGTTAACGGCTTTGCTGATTAGAGCAGCTGTAATGGAGTTAAGGAACACCCTTGTTATTAACTAAAAGTTGTGCTTGACTTAAATCACAAGGAAGTCGGTGTCTGGCTCTCCCCTTATCTCTGCCAGAGGAAGGGTAAAAAGCTCCTGTTACCTTAAGAGTACTTGTGAATACCTTCATGCTGTGAGCAACCCGAGTGTGATAAGGCCACCAGACCCTGTCTGCCAGAGCACCTTCAGATAACTCTCTTCAGCTGTCTGCAGGGAAAGTGTCAAGGCTAACACAAAAACACATAAAATGGGCTTTCATGGGAGATGTGTGATCCTGCGGTGGGGAGAGGTCAGGGTGGCTGTAAAAATCTTTAATGAGCAATGGCTTATGCAGGGAAGAAGACAGTGACAGAAGAAAAGCCACAGGCAGCTGCGCAATCCCTTGATGTGGTTACAACCATGAACCCAAAACTAAGTTTGTTTCTTTCATCGTGGTCATGCAAGAAGGAGATAGAGCACATTGTGTACAACCATTGTGTCTACCTACCATTGTCTGTTTCTGAATATTTCACTGTTCATGAAAGTGGGAAAAAATCACAAGATTTAATTTATTGCTGATATGGTTTGCCAATAATGCTTTCAATTTTAGAATTTTAAGAAAGACCACAGATCTGCTACGTTTTCTTAGAAATATTCTATTTTGCTGTCAGCTGAATTTTGGCAGCTGTTGAAAAAAATCACATTTATAAAATAAAAGTAGGAGTTTTAAAACTGATTTCACCACTTCATAACACACCAGTTATCATTTCATGCATACCTATGCTTTCTACATAAGGAAAGAGAGGTAATTAAGCTTCCTGTATCTATACTGAAACAAAAACATCCTTGAAGATACTGAAAGATGGGATCTGACATTTCCCCACCAGTTTTAAGATATCCTGAAACCAGATATTTAAGAGAGATTTTGGCACTAAAAGAAAATATAAACAGATATCTATATACGTACACACAGGTGCAGAAATACATGCACATACATCTCTGCCCACAAATATATACCACGTGTTAATAAGATACTAAAATATTTATATTTCACTTGCCATGATGGTGATGTCTCGGCAGCTTCACTGCAAACTTCATCCTTTGTAACCTAGTATGACAAACCTTTGCATGATTTTAGTGATATTGGGTTTTTTCATGCTTATATATAGTGCTTACACTCTCACACATTCACTTTTATACACTCCTTACACTTTTATATGTTCCTTAATGATTATTCCCACCCTTAAAAATGCTGCTTTGAAATCAAGTCACTCATGCCAGCTTTCTGTTATTCCAGCAAATAATTTTTTAAATTTTTCCCATATTGTATTACAAATAGTCTTTTCATGGTTAATTTATCTCCATTCTTTCATGCCAATTGTTTAGAACATCCTGTGTGTATTTCACTACACTTACCTATGTTGTCTTTTTTCCTTAGTGGTACTGATTTCCTGAACAAACTCTGAAACTGACTGAGAGCTGCTCCTTGAAGATCCCAGGTGATGACAGGTCTGAAGGATGTACATGAATCCTCAGAAAAGAAAATCAAGCCATGGGATAAAATTTTAACTGGTGGTTCTGGAAGCTCAGCAATAGCACAAGGGCAACACCATCTATTTCAAATGTAGTTTAGAAAACCTTCACTGTAGATCTCACCTAGCAAAGGACTGTTCTGGTGATCTGAACATTAGCACTGACTAGGAAGTGTTATGATGTAGCCTCTCCTTCATGAACGCTGTTCACCGTTCAGAAACAGGCTAGCAGACAGTAGCAGCTCTTCAGGAAGGTAACGACTGCCTAATCAGTGAGTTCAAAGTGTTCCTTTTTAAGTATATTGATCCCTTATCTCCTCACAGAGTGCAGCAGTGCAAGGGAAACTGAGAAGCTAGCTCCTAGTTTTATTGTGATCCTGGTCATTCTAAGAGTAATTTCCTTGTCTTTCAGGGAGATAAAGAGACATATATTGTGTAGGCAGAAGGATCTGTGTGCTTGTCAATGACATAGGCCACAGAGGTCAATGGCATTTGGGCAAGCATGCCTGAAAGCCCCTGTAAATTTTTAAAGGTGGATGTGGCAGATTTAGAGACTGGATGTATTCTGACTGTGCAGGAGGAAATATAAAAATGCCACTTTCTAAGGGGAAACATAATATTAAGTCTCATAAAAACCTTTAAGAAGCTATATTGTCTCCCCAATGGAAGGAGAATTCTGCCCACCCAGATTTTCTTTTACTGGAAGGACACATAGAAGGGCATTGATACTAATGCATAGAACACAAGTGAGCCACCAAGGCAAAACTAAAACTTTCTTTCAGACTCTTCTTCTATCCCATTCCTCTTTAATCACCACCATAGATGCAACTCCTTCAGCAGAGGCATTTTGTCATTGACATGATGATGAAACTTCCACCATACCTCCTTTTCAGATGTTTCTTGCTCTCTGTTTCAAAATAAAAGTGGACACACCCCCAAAGAAGTACATATAGTTTCACTATGTTTAGGAATAGAAGTACTGTTCATGAACTATGAATCCAGATTAGGTTATTTTATTCACTATGTTCCATAAAAAAGTATTCTTGTCAGAAATAATTTTGGGACTCTTTTCTACAGCAATGGACTAAAATGGACTAAAACATCTTGACTAGCTTATCTGAATATACAAGGAATAAAATATTACTCTATTTTTTTCTATTAATGGAACAATACTGGATATTTAAAATAATTTTTATATGAATATATTATAATACATTGCAGAAGTGCAGTGAAAACAGAAATGTTTGGCATGCAAGGAGATGAGGAGCCTTGTTTGCCATACTGTCTTTGAAGTGTGCTCAATCCACTTTTCATCCATACATTGAGAAGTGCTAGTCAGCAGCATAGTTTTGTTGTCATTTTTCACAGTGACAGCAAGTCTGAAAGACAATTGTGAGCTTCTTAAAAAACTGACTCAAAAATATGGAGAATAAGAAATTGAACTTGGGTTTTCAGATTCCCAAATAATTTAATCCCATCAGACACTGTTCCATATTTTGATAATTTTGATTTTTCTGGAATAGCTGTGATCTGCTTAGAAACACAAGGCAGTATCAGCTCATAAGCCTACAATCTAATGCAAAACCCCCTTTAAATTAAGTAACAGTCAAAGAAAGATACCACATTGAAAGAAACCTTGGGACCTGCTCAGGATCTCCTCCATGATCTAGTCTCAGTATTCTGAGAAAATGCACTACATTGATCTGGATTTTCTATATTTGTTTTAGTTTTTTGGAGACTGGGATCTGCAAAATTTCCTTCATTTTCAGTAGTAACACGAACATACTCCTACAAGAGAGCATTCTAGTAATTTCATATTTGCAAAATCCATTGGCTTGTAGTTTAGCTTTTCTTCTTCTGTTCATTTCTCAATGTGTATGAGCACCCAGAGCTTGCTTCTTCCTGATCAGCTGCATAATTTTAAAAATGTTTGTGATGGCTCTCTGACAAGTTCAAGTGTGATCTGCAGAGATGCAACTAGAGTGATGAAATGATGAGAGAGAAAGGGTAAACCACAGAATAACAGATGGAAAATTTGGGACATATTTAAAAAAATTGGTAGTTTCCAGGAAACTCAGCTGGAGACCAAATTGAAAAATTTCTAAGCAGAAAGACAATACATTTGCATGTAGTAGTCATCTGCTGTAGTTTAAGAGAGTTGTCACAGATTTTCTGAGGGTAGATGAGGGCTATTTGGAAGTGGGCAATTTGCCCAGCCCCTGTAACCCCAGAGGCTAGTAGGAGACTGCATATCACAGGCTCTGAGTACAAATTTGAGCCTTCTTTACAGCACAGAGGGAAGATTTGTCAAAATTGAAAGTGTTTTCTATCTTATCAAACTTTCTCATTTTAAATGGAGAGAAAAGTAGGGATGCAGACCTAGAGAAGGCCTATTTTTCCCACCATGGCAAACATGGTTGATGTACATACCACATATACACTTAACTAGAGTAAATAAGGGTTCTGTTGGGAGACCATTACATGTCTAGGATGTCAACAGAGGACTTGAACTAAGAAAAACAATAAGTAAATCAGGGTTGAAGGGAGCAGTAATGTAAGCAATAAATCTTCACGTTTATTAAATCTTATGAATAAGCTATATAAGAATGATATATGTTCTATGATATATTTTCTCTGTGATATATGTATATATGTCACAGAGAAAATACAGACAGGATGGCCCAGCATATCTTAGTTTGATTTCCTCTGAGCTTTTGCAATATCATTTACAGATGTGAATTTGAGACCTATATTTAAAATGTAAAAAAGAATCACATTTTGAAGTAAAGGAAACATACAGTTGAATGACCTTCCCCCAGCTGTTTCTCTTCGATTTCAAGAGTCAGAACACCACAGAAGAAATAATTTGTTCTGTAGAGCAACCATTTGTCAGAAACAAGCAGGAGGGACAATAAATTGCAAAGCAAGGTCAGAGCCATTTTACTTCCAATTTCTCTGATTCAGTGACAATATGTTTTCTTGTGTCAAAGGAAAGAAGGAAGAAAACTTCCTTCAAAAATAAAAATACAGAGAGCAAAAAACAGCAGTATTTCTGTGGGGGTGAATTGTCAGATACTAAGCAGAATGATCCATTCATACTGCTTTTTGAAGAGATGATGTATCTGCATCCCCTTAAATTAAAGGGATTGTGTTGTAGGAAGATTCTTACTTCTCTGGATTCTAGAGGCTCACATTTTTATTCTGTTCCTTAACTTGCAGACAATATAATCTTATTTCTCTAAGTGGGATCAATCAATTAGCTTGCATAGCACATACCTCTACTTAAAATAGTATATGTTGCCTAATTTGAAAAGATAGGAAGATGGAAGAAAGTTCTCTTGCTGACATTGCAATATTTTGTTATTTATTATGTTGCTGTAACTATTCTGATAGGTGATAAGTGATGCCTTAATGGTATTTGCTTCTCTGAAGTCCATGAAGGGAGTATGGAGTGACATACTAGAAAGTAGATATCCAAGACTGGACAAAATGGGTCGGAGCTCTATGGAAAGAAATTTTTCCTCACTGGTTCTAGGACCTTGTACAGCATGGCGGTGGTCTTAAGCAATTTTAAAACAGCTTTTCTACATAGCAGGGCTGGATTATTTGTAATGTCCAAGCTTCATGAATATTAAGTTCTTCCAGAAGCCTGTAATTTGTTTATGAAATTTCTCATCTAAAGGATTATGCATCTGTAAAGGAGCTTATGTTAGTGAAATCTGCAGTGTTGGAGAATTCATTTTAGCTTGTGCTGTCCACTACATGGAATTTATTTCCTAATCTAACATAGCTATAAATTCTAAAATTAACCTAAATTTTATAATGAATCTAAATTTACCCCAATGACAACTTCTGATGATCCATGTAGCCGACCTGTAAAATATGTTTTATCATACTTCCTCAACTAAAAAATAAATCATTTTAGACATGGTACAAGCAATCTGGACATTGAATAGTTAAATGTTAAAAGGGCCTTTTTCTTCAATGTGTATTCTTCCACTCTTTCCACTACATAACAAATGGAAAAATATAATTTTCCAGACCAGAATAATTATATTAAGATTTGAGGCTTGGTAGGAGTTACATCTTTTCAGAAAATAACTTTGGGCACTTGAAAAAGTAATCCAGAAATGAACAGTTCACCCACTCTCTGGAAAACATGACAGTTAGCTGTGTAATCAAATAATGTAATGTAATGATCTATTGTAGCATATATATATATATATATATATATATATATATATATATATATATATATATATATATATATATATATATATATAAAATATGTCCTATATTACTTTTTTTGTTTGTTTCTCTTTCACCACAATTCAGCATAAAATTAAGTTCAAATCAATGTTTCAAGTTTAGGGATAGAAACAACTGAGCCTAATTTCCAAGGCAAGCCTGGAAGCAAGGTGAAGGTCAGTCAACAGTATCAAAGTCTGTATACGTCTATGACTGTGACTGTGGCCCAAGAGCATCAAAATGCATGAAAATTTTTCCACAGCTAGTGAAGTTAAGGATGTTATAAGATGGCAACAGTGAAGGATTTTTTTCATCCTGAACAGTACCAATATCAGGATTCGTGGCTATATTCATAAGGAAAGCAATAACAATTCTACAGCCCTATGCAATCCCAAACAGATGTGTGCAATGCTTGCTCAGGCTTTTGTTCTGCGTCACAACATCTGAGTACTCCATCATCTGTCCTTGATAGAGGGTCTCCTGAAGTTGGGACCTGAAATTGTTTTCATGTAATAGGACTGGTTCTGAATACTTCAAGCATGATCATAAGAAATTATATTAAGCAATGTCGTGGCTTTATTATTTTGGCAAATAGTTTTTGTATTCTTTGTTGGAAAACACCCATAAGGCTGCTTTCCAACTACATCACTATGATGACTGTATGCACACCATACTGTATGCACTTACAGGTGACAAATACTTTGCCAATAAACACATAAAATCTAACACAGACATAATATTTTCTGCCAAAATAAGCCTGAGCAAATACTTGTCTCTTACTGAATTTCAGCAGGGGAGAAATTCAAGCCAGGGTTAACTTAACAGTTGAACAAATGTAAACAACACTTGGGGGTCTGAGAGCCTGATTCATGATTTTGGACAAAAAACAGCAAAAAGCAGTACCCCACCTGTCTGTGGACCATTATACAGTGGCAGGACTAAAATAGACATTCCCACTTTCCCAGTAGATTTTGGCAATGCTTTGGCTTAGTGTGACATGGCAACAAAGCAAGGCCTACTATAAGCCCTTCATTATCAAGGAGGTAGGTGTTAGAAGTCTCAAACCCCCATGTACCACTCTGTCTAAACAATGCAAGACAATCAAGACAAACTAGTGATGGCATGATGCATAGAGATAAAATATTACCAATCTCAGTCCCATTTCCAGTGGAAAAAAAATTGCAAAACATGGAAAACAAATAAACAAAACTGACACAAAATAAAACCCCACTAATATTATCACTAATTGGTGATATTGTTGCTAATTTCTGGAGTCTGAACAAACCCCTAACAGACCTAGGCATTCTCCCCAGATCAAGCAAAATGAAACTCTGGAAACAACTGCATTCTCCTATATCCTTGTATTTGGATTTCTCTTTTGTCCTCCATCCCATTGAGACTTGCATTTTCTTTCAAATTAGGTATAGAAAGTGTCTCTCTCTGGCAACCTCACTATGAGATTATCTATATGCAGAAACAGCATAAGGGAGACAAGGTTCCCATGGTTTCCAGGCTCTTCATTGCACTGTATTGCACAAGCCAAGCCAATATTGCCTTCTTTTGCCAGCAGAGGACGGTACATCATCTGCTCAAGTGAGACCTGCTGCCTTACTGGCAATCGCTGAGATCTCCCTTAAAACCAGCGATACTTGTTCTGCTTTCTAGAATTTCAGGAGAAAGAAATGCAACAAGATTATCTTGTATTACTTTGACTTGCCCTCTAAGCTTACTTACTTAATTTACTCGTAGAGGGTCTTTTTTACTCCAGAGAGGGTTTTCATCTGTGAATTTATTGCACAAAATGATAGTAGATGCTATCTACTGACTGATCTCTCTCTGCAGAACAGTGACGGCACAGACCACAAAGACTGTGGTTTAGGCTCCAGTTCTGAGGAAGCACTTGCATCAGCTGCCATGGGAGCTGGGATCTCAACAGCAATACGACCAATTATGTCTCATGAATAGCTTTTGGGCAATTGTTTTATACTGTGCATGTATGCATCACTTTGTTGAGCTGTTTTGCAATCAGATGATCATTCTCAGCCTGCCATGCCATATGACTCATATTTATCTGTTTGATATTCTTTTTAGCACACATATTGTGACAAGTGACAAGTGTTTCCTTATTCTCATATGGAAGGTGACTCAAGCAGAACTTAGAGTAGTATTCACTTCAAAACAGCTGCTCAGAAATTAGCATAGTCCTATTTCAATCAAATAGGCATTTTCAGGTTTCAGTTCAGCCTCATGATACAAGTATTTCTACTGTACAAGTAATTTCTCTTTGAAACTGTTTCTCAGTCTTTCTACATTGAAAATCAGACCAAGAGAGCTTGCTCAGACCATGCATTATACTTTCAAACAAAATAGGCAATATTGTTCCTACCACAACTGGCTAATCCAGGAGGTCTGTGATGCTGCAAACAGTCACCCTGAGGTCTCTCGAGGCCTGTGCCTCAAGTGATTTAACCACTGAGCTACCCAAACCTTTCTTTAGTAATTGTCTGATACATACAAGTCTCAGTAGACAATCAAGCCTAATGATGTAGTGTGGGAATATATCTCAAGTCATGTGTGGGGAAAGCTTTTGAAATAAATGCATTTCAAATAATTGTACAATCTCATAGTTCCACTGAATTCATTCTTTCCTCTTTAGTCCTATCAATAGTACTAAGGAAGATTTCTGAAAGAAGAATACAGATTGGAGGTCTGCAAGAGCATAAAATGAAAATAATTTTCTTCCCTTTTATATGTATTTTCACCGTACAGAAAAGCTACATAAAAGCTACTGAATTTATAGGCCCAGAGTTTCAATTTACCTATATATCGCATACACATAGAAATAATGGCTTTGTTCCTGCAGTTTTAACTTGCTTCAGTACTGGTCTGGGGAGAATATCAAAATCCTTTCAGGGTCTGTTGAGCCTCGTGAAACTAGGAACAAAGGCAACAATTACTGAGACCTGTAGTGCTTTTTTGTGACAAACATATTTGTCCACTGGGAATGGGGCTGAGATCAAACAGTTTTTGTGTAAGGAATTTTATAGGCACTAAAACATGGCAACTCTTTTGGAGTGGATTCAGACCAACAAATAAAAACACACATGACACTATTTCCAATCTCTTTTGCTTGCAATTTCTTTCTAAAAAAACGTTCAAAACAATTCCCATCACAATTTGTTGTGGGTATTTTTTATTTTCATCATATAATAGAGGCCAAATAGAAGTTGAGGGGTCATTTATAGGGTTGAATAAAACTACAAAGAAACCAGTTCCTCTTTAAGACTGTAAAAAATGCCACTTTTAGGAAATAGAAAATCAGGCCACTTAAGAAATCAGACTATTCCAGGCTCCATAGAATTGTAGGACACTTAACTGAACTATGTAATAGATTTGCCTATGAATACTAAATTGGGAGGGGCTATTGAATCCCTCAGGGGAAGAGAGGACCTGCAGAGGGACCTCAGCAAATTGAAGAACTGGGAAATCACCATCCATATAAAGTTTAACAAGACAAAGTGCTGAATTCTGCATCTGGGATGGGGCAACCCTGGATGTATGGACAGACTGGGGAATGAGATCTGTAAGCAGTGCCATGGAAAGGGACCTGGGGGTCCTGGTCAGTGGCAAGCTGAACATGAGCCAGCAGTGCCCTGGCAGCCAGGAGGGCCAACCCTGTCCTGGGGGGCACCAGGCACAGCGTGGCCAGCTGGGCAAGGGAGGGGATTGTCCTGCTCTGCTCTGAGCTGGGACAGCCTCACCTCGAGTGCTGGGGATAGTTCTGGGTGGCACAATATGAGAAAGACAGGAAACTGTTAGAGAGTGTCCAAAGTAAATCTGCAGAGATGGTGGAGGGCCTTGAGGGAAAGCCATGTCAGGAGTGGCTCAGGTAGGTCACTTGGTCTGTTCTGCCTTGAGAAGGGGAGACTGAAGTGAGACCTAATTGTGGTCTTCTACATCCTCCC
Organism: Sitta carolinensis; assembly: GCA_032173965.1. Taxonomy (NCBI): domain Eukaryota; kingdom Metazoa; phylum Chordata; class Aves; order Passeriformes; family Sittidae; genus Sitta; species Sitta carolinensis. Next base: position 11,953,744 of record CM063313.1, on the reverse strand, counting down.
AGGTGGAAGCAGAGGGGCAGGCACCGATGTCTTCGCTCTCATGACCAGTGACAGATCCTGAGGAAATGGCATGAGTAAGGGGAGATTTAGGTTTTATATCAAGAAAATGTTCTTCACCCAGAGGGTGGTTGGGCACTGGAACAGCTGCCCAGGGCAGGGGTCACAGCACCAGCCTGACAGAGCGCAAGAAGCATGTGGACAGTGCTCTCAGGCACATAGGATGGTTCTTGGGGATGTCTTGTGCAGACTCAGGAGTCTGATCCTGATAGGTTCTTCCAATTCAGCATTTCTGTGATTCTGTTATTGACCTCAGAATGAAAGGTGGGTACATTTCTGACATGAGATAAAAATGTACAGGTGGGAGGAAGAAGCAGGAGAGAGATAAGAGGGATAACTATACTGGTGCTTGGAGAAAACCTAACCCGGTAAGGCAGAGTGAGTTTTGCATCTAGGAATTTCTTGCTGGGGACAGCATCGCTTTTTAACTGTCCTGTTGCAAGGGATGACCATTACCTAAGAGAAATATAGAAATAACCATCTTACTTATAATCAATTTAAAGTCTTGTCATTTTGGTTATAAATCTGTTTCCATGAGCCTTGACCATTTGGCATTAATTGAGATGTTTGAATACCTCATGAAAAACAAACTCATGAACCTCTATGTTTTGCACATCTGAAGTACTTCCAAGTGCAGTAAGTAGCAGTGAGTTTTGCTGTTAAAATTGTAAAGCAGAAAAAACCTTTGGTGATTCTGGGGTTTTTCTTTTGTTTGTTTGCTTGTGGGGTTGTTTGTTTGTTTTTGTTTATTTGGTTTGGGTTTGGGTTTATCTTTTTTTCTTAAAAATCCAACAGCTTATGTTACCTTCACCTTTTCTGCTCCAGGGCTCTCATGTCAGCTTCCTCCATCTGCAGGATGTCAGCAAAAACAAGTCCAGCATTCCTGTAGATGCTCAGAAGGCAAGAAAAACAGGTAAGGGTTATGAAATAATTAGAAATAAATTAACTTTTCTAACCTCTCTTGGCATGGTATTTATATTCGTGTTCTCTTCAGGAAAGTTGCATGCTCATAAGGAGAACCCTATCCTTTTACTATAGTCTGTATGTACCTTTAGTTACTTTAACCAAGTTACCAAAGAGAAAAACACAGGTCAAAGCAGTATTTGGCTTTGAAGTATATTGCATTATTTATTCTTTGTCAGCAAAAATTCTTGTTCAAAAAGAATGTGCCATCACACATCCTTGACATTTAAAATTAAAAAACAAAAAAAAAAAAAAAAAAAAAAAAAAACAAAAAAAAAAACCCAAAAACAAAAACAAAAAAAAAAAAGAGAAATAACATTCAAGTTATTTCCAGCATGTTCAAGGGGTGAGGATGAAGTTTCTTGCCTTCGATTGGAAAAAGTCAGTAGTCAGCAATACATTAAATTGATAAAAAGTCATTTGGAAATCAAAATTAATACAACCTGAACCCACACTTTAAAACAGCAAGGACAGATATATCTATCGTTTGTCTCTAAGGAAAGTATTTAACTCAATGGTATGTTCAAATCTGAATTTTCTCAGTTAATGAGACACTACAAATATTAGATATAGGAGCCAAAATACTAAAGTTATTTGTATTTTTACCAAGAATACCTTTCTGTCAAAATCTTGCAAGGAACATTGGTCAGTGCAGGAACTGTGATGTTATGAAGAAGAATGCTGAAAGTGAAACAAGAGCCTCAAAACTGTACTGTCTGTATTGTCTGTTCCTTAATGCACAAACTCATAATTTTATTTTGCTACAGGGAAGTGCTTTGCTGTTATCCAGGTGCACATTTTTCTGTGGGGAAGCCTGCCAGCCAGCTGGTATACCTGGCGTGATGTGTCCTGTCCTCCACACCTGGGAAGTGCTAGTGGGATACACTTTGATATGACTGGGGAGGAAGCAAGTTGTCTTTTCTCTGTCTGAGCTTTCTAAACAGTTCCTACTCAGAGGTGGCCCTCTTTCCCCCCAGGCCATTTCTTCTGCAACATGACTATAGTCTCAGCCTGATATAAAATCCTGCAAGATTACTTTGCTGTGAACCTAATAATTTGTGCAGAGAGTGGGGTTTTTTTTTTTTCAAGCCTGCAGGCACATTGCTGATGCCAACAGTTTATTAAAATTGGTCTGATTATTCCATCTGGTAAACCAGGGAAGGATTTTCCATGAATAAGGAGTGGAAGAAACCTGGACTGTACTTAGCTGGCAGAGTGGCAGGGTAGAGGTGGAAGCAAAGAAGGTAATGCAAAGGCATGTACTACAGAATGTGCTTTACAAACTTTAGAAATGTCCATTTAAAAACATAAATCTATTTAAAAACATACATCCAAGATGGGCACTATTGTTCTAAGTGAAGACAAATATCTACAAGGAATTGACAATTATCAGTCTCTGAGCCCATGCCTATTTTAGACAAGGTGAGTCTACCCCTGAGATATCCCAGAGAAGAGCTACACCAGCTGGTGGTACACCTCCTACCCTCTCCAGATTAGCCTCTCCTGCTCCTGCATCTGGAGACCATATCTGCACCCTGGACTTCTGCACCTCTTTGCTTCATCGCATGCCAACAACCCCTTAGTTCTCCAGCATTCACTCCTGACTCCTGTAACAAAACCTTGCTCCTTGGTGCTTTTGCTGTGCTGCAGCATACGTTGTTCGTGACAGATAATTTTCAGTGGTAGCCACCGATAAAACCTCGTCTAGATTTTTGTAGTCAGGGTCTGCTAAGGGAAATTCACACTGGAAAAGTTTCAGAGAGAAGGACTCTGGTATATCTAGGCAAGAACATCAGAGCAAGGCTGAAGGGGATGCATAATCTGTGGGAAAAGTGTTATTTCTAAAGAAGTTCAGCTCAGTGGAAAAAATTTTATAAGCCAGTCATTTCCCTCATGTTATCTGGGAATTACAGTCACCCTTGTAATCTGAGTAACAAGTCTCTGGGAATAGCCTACTCATACAACTGTGAAGACCAAAACTATGACTAATCTAAATCTGCACCATGATAAATCTGTGAAGAAGCAAAACAGTAATTGCAGGGAATTGCTTGATTACAGCAAACTGTATGTTAGTGAGACCATACAAATTAAAAATTGACCTTTTCTGCATTTTTTTCCATAAAAGAATGAGAAATAACTAAACATATGCAAGTAATTTTTGAAATTTAAAAATTGATTTCTTTTTAATATAGTTAATGTACTACATTCCTTTGCCATATTTCTTCATTTTGATAAATCTCATATAACATGAGACATATGTAATAATATATAATACAATAAACATTAGCTTTTTTTTGCAACCAAGCAACCATTAGAGCTTATTTTTGCAACTTTTTCTTGCACTCTCATCCAAAATTCCAAGTTTGCCAGAAAATACCTACTTTCCATAGAATTATTTTATTTTCTTCAGTAATTGCACAAAATGGAAAGTAATTACTGACAGAATCCCACCTGAGGTTCATTATCATTTCATGCAAGACTCTAAAACCTATTATATATACTGGTACAACATTGTCTATTTTCCCTCACACTCTCTGAATCTTCCCTAATGACTGAAAATTTATTATATTGTACCTTCAATAGATTAGACAGCTCATCAACAACATTCCTTTGAAACTCATGGGAGTAAACAAGTTAGTTCCTGCAGATATAAGGTGTTTAACTTCAGAAGTTGCTGTAAAATATTCTCTTGGATTAGTGCTGAAAATGGAAGGATTTTATTGTCACTTGAAGAATCAAATACATCCCCCAGCTGGTTTCCAAATGCAGAACCCAGAATTCCATATGGATTTAAAGCCAAGTGTCTCAGATAACCCATCCTGCAAATCTGCCATTGTTCTCTGATAAATACCAGACCATAAAAAACTGATGTTCTCAAATGATGACCCAATGCATCCCCAGTGTTAGAGTTTGCCAGGGGTTCAGGAAGACATATTGAACCTGTCGTGTTCTCCCTACCTTCTGTTTGTAGGCATATCTCTCCTTCTTGACATCACCACCATTGAAAAGTGCTTTAAAATAGACAAGCAATTAGAAAGGAAAGAAGAGGCACATTCACAGTTAAGTGGATATTTGCTTACTGATGGAAGTGCAGTTCTGTTAATGTCACTGTTTTTCACTATTCTGAAAAGTACGTGCACCACTTTTACTCCTTAATGAAGTTCATTGGACAGCAGCTTCTGGGAAATTTTTCCTTTTTCTAATTTAATTACTTTTTCCAGTTTCCCTTTTTGTCTTTGTAGTTGATTTAGTGCGATGCAGTGTCCCATATGGTCAGTCTGGGAAGCAGACATGGACATTTTCAAAGAGACAATGTTGATTCCCTTTGGACTGAGAATGCCCTTCTCCTCCTCCCACCACCCCCATCACTACTCCTTCACAGATTTTAATCTCCAATAAACACAGGACTTAAATATGGGAAGAAAGGTGGGCCACAGCTTGAAAACAACTAAGGACACAGGGAACCATGGCTGGCATTGGCAGAATAACATTTACTGGAGTCTGGTGCCATTGTTTGTGGCACAGATAAAACCAGCTGGCCATGTTATGCTTGATGAGAACTAGACAAGGGAAGGAGGATCATATGTGAATAGGAAGTGGTATGAAAGGGGATGAAGAGAGAAAGCTGACATGCTCAAGACAAGGTCTGAGAAAGTGAAAAGTGATGAAAGCCTTCCTGGTTATGCCAAGTACAGCAAAACTCCTCACCACTTTCTGCCCTTGGGCAAAATATAGAAATAAAAGAAGTTTTGGCATTAACTTGCCACAGAGGTAATACAGATTCTGTATGCTGCAAGGTACTAACTTGCTTGACTGTGAACAACCGTCTTACGGATATTTCTTTAAAGCCAGATGTACTACAGTAGAAAGTCCACCCTCATTATGTTATTGCTCATTCTGAAACTGTAGTTTGATTTCTATGTAAGAGAATAGGGATCTGCCTTTAATTTTTGCTCCTGAAGTTGAGAAAAGTGAAAGAGAGATTTGATCTCAAAACCACATAATTTTGCAGCAATATCAAAACTGAAATGTTGTTAGCACTGAAAGAAGTTAGTTTTCTGTTCCTTCTTGTCATTCTTCCCACCACTGAATAAAATGAAAAATAAAAAATTACTTATGTTTGAAATTTTTGATCATTTATGGAAATAAGTGTACCTGAATAACTGTACCTGAGGCCTGCAATTACTGATATATGTAATGATACTACACAGGTAGAAGTTGGATGTTTTTTCTAGTACATTGAAAAGTTTTATGCTTTGGTTTTAATTAAAAGCAGAAGATTTTCACTGTATGTGTTATGTCAAGCCATAATTTCTTCTTAGTATATATTTTCTCTACCACAGGATGAGGTGATAATCACAAAACAAAATGGTGGAAACATTTAAAAGTATCAACACCTGCTCCTTTGTTTCCAGAATGAAGGACTTTTGCAGCAATGTAATGTTACAACTAAAATAGGTGACATAACAGGGAGTGTGTAGAAACAACGTAATTTAGCAGAAGTACTTGATAAGTAATTAGGATATAGAACGAAGAAATGTTCTAAACTACAATTCAACATTTTGTGTGTGTGGAGCATGGTTTTTCAACCACATCTCCTCTGAAAGTAAGATATGCACAGATATGGTTTTTCCTTCTTACGAGTTCATTGGCTAGCATGATAGGGGTATAGTAGGCTCAGGAATGTCATTTATTTATGAAGACCATGAAGATCAGTGGCTGGTAAAATTAGAAAGAATCTATTAAATTCATCCACTGAGGGAGGATAGGCTGCAGTGCTATTACACTGGCCCCATCTGTTAGCACCCTTACTCATCTTTCAATGCAGAGGTCATGGGTGGAGGAACTGGCCATAGTAAGAGAAGCAGGATCCACAAGGTTGAAAGAAACTTGCAGAGGAATTAATGGTGTAGGTGCATAGAATATCAATCCACTGAAACACAGGGTTCATTAATTCCAACATTTACTGAACAGTTGCTTTGATTAGCAGTTTTGATCAGAAAATCCCCAGTGAGAATTTAATTATACTAGAAAAATGATGTTTTACAGTTCAACAGTTGACTGCTTTCCTTCTTCAGATACACATCAGTCTAGACTCTCTCTGTTGCTCACACAATGTTAGTACACAGAGGGAGACAGTCAAATAGTGTTCCTCCATATGCAGAAAAGCCTTAAGGAATTTCCTGCAGTCAGTAAAAGACATCTAATGTTCTAAGATATACCACGAAATGCCACTAGGCCTCAATGTGATTTAGTGTGGTCCTTAAAGTTATTTGGCAGTTTTTCTGGTCTGACAAACTCACTTGAGATCCAAGCACGTCTGATTTTTCTGTGCTATGATGCTTAAATGGGACCAGAACTGCCCCAACAGATGTTAGGTGCATATCATGTGTACCTGTCAGCTGTACATACGTACAAGTCATGCCTATTTCAGCATCTTCCTCCTCAGATGTCAAACATGCCTCTTCCAAATTTAGCAATCTCATCTGAAAGGTCCTAAAAAACCATCAAGATATTAAAGCTGCATAGTGGAAACAAACAAGATCACTGCCTTCTACAAACTCTGCATAAGCAGGAAACGCCTCTTCTGGGTCGCAGTAGAAGCAGAGCCAACAGCTAGAAAAGTGCTTCTCTTTTATGATGGATGGGTCAGCTTTCACAAACTAAGTTTTTTTTCTGTGGTGATGGAAGAAGAGAGACAAGTAGCAGTGCAAAAAACCATCAGCAGTCACCATGGTGGAGCTGGGACTCCTCTGTTTCTTCCTTAATTCTTGGACATGTGGAGCTCTTGCTGCTGTCTCTGAGATTCAGTGACAGTTTGTTCTCACTTGAATATTCCTATTCAATATATATTGTTTTTGTTTAGTCCCTCATAGAAATCAGTAATTGGGGTTTTTTTGTTCATTTTGTGAATGAGAAGAGTTAGGTAGACTGCAGAAGACTTTGATAATACTTAAAATGGTCTTGAGTTTTCTCTAAATATGAACCCAAACAGATTCCCTAAAGTGACTCTTCACCCCCTGAATACTGGCAAGATTTCAAAACTTTAACCATCTCTCCTAATCCTGATTCTCAGGAAGCTCTGATTTTCATTGCAGGCAAAAATTGGAATCCCACCTTCCCTGCAATAGAAACTCCAGATTATACTGAGCACAGAGCTGATGTTGGCCACATTTTACTCAGACTGGTCTCTGGAATGGGGAAGAAAGTAGTTTAATGAAGGATTTAATAGTACCACAAATCGTCCTGACAACAACTTTTTGCAAGACACAGGATAACTTCTTTAATACCAGTAAGGTTCTGTTAGAAAATACGAGGGAAATGGGAATGAAATAACATGAGTTTCTGCGTGATCCTCTGGCCAAATGTATTTTGCTGAGATACACAAAGATGGTTAAACAGATTTGACTGAGGAAATCAGGGAATTTGGTTACACACAGGGTGATTCAAAAATTACATTTTGGCATTTTAATACACTGAAATTTTCTATATTTGGAAGGAAAAGGAGATAAGACACTGCTTGTGTGAAATTATAAAATTTTGCATTTTTAGCAGAAACATTTTTCCCTATAAGTACTTTGCAGCTGTGCATGCACTGAAACAAAAACATCATTGGTATATTTAAAGTTGGGGGACAATATTCTTTCCTACTAGATGTAAGCAATTTTGCCAGAGTTCTCTGAATTCAGCCATTGGTATCTTACTTTAATGTCCAGAAATCTGTCTTGATATTAAGTGCTTAGAAAAAGCAAAAATAAAGAGCAAAACTCCCCACAGACATGTTGGAACAGGAGAGACAAGAGCAGAGTGCTAAGGAACTGAGCCTGTAAGTCCTACTGAAACCCAGAGCTGGGCTCTGGCGACATTTTCTGAATGCAAGGTTAAAAACAAGGACAAAGCATGTATAAAGCCCCACAAATGCCCTGGTCACTTGACATTCCTTTCTGCTCCATGGGAACTCAGTTGTCTGGGACATCACCTCTGTTCGACACCTTCAGGTCACAGCTACCAACAGCCTTGCAGTGAGGAAAGCCACGTGGAAACAGAAAACGTCGGGAAAGCCATTGGGACCAGACATAGTTTTTCAATCAGTCAAGTTGCCTTGGTTTTCTAGATTAGGTTTAATCTGCATCTCAAATTTCCCATTAAAAAATGTTTAACACATTTCCATGCAGCTGTGAAATACACATCTGGTTTTCCAAGGCAGCTAATAGTTAATAGAGGAAACTGATAGGAACACAAAATGAAATAATGTTTCCAAACTACCCTCAGGACTCATCAGGACTCAAAGGCACTGAAAAAATAGATGCCAGGCTTATGCTGAGCAGCAGTTCCTGTTTATATAGAACCTAGGCAAAAATCCTATCAGCCTCAACAGATGCAGGTTAATATGTGGCATTTTTACATCCCGGCTCGCTCCAGCTTCTGGGTTGGTGTTTCCTATACATGTACGTGGCCTTCTGCGAACAATGTTCCGCTGATCTACTTAGCTGGTAAACCAAGAGTGGCAAAAATTCAGTTATATCTAGACTATCTAATCATGCACCATCTTTCCTTGTGTGTTGAAAGTTACAGAGCAAAATATCTCGTGCAGGACAAGTTATTATAAATCAGATTATACAGCCTGTACTAAAAACACAATGCCCATGTTGAAAACATCTGTGCCTAATTTAAAAAACAATTTTCACTTATTTCCTCATTTCCACTGTTATTTCTCAGTCCTCAAGCACTTCAAATCTTTCCCAGTTACTTTCAAAATTCACGTTTCATGTTCTTGAACTTCATTGGTGACAAGCTGAAAACATTTTCTTTCAAATAGTGGCTCTCATTTTTGTTTAAAAGTAATGGCACTGCTTTTCCATGACCTCATAAATTACATTTGTAGCATATTGCCACCTATGTAACCTACCACCAGCAACAGGAGGACTCAGTTAACTGCAACAGGAAGTCCAATGTGCTAAGAGCTTGTCCTTCAGAAAAACTGAAAATAAAATGAGAAACAAAAAAAAAATCAAAAAATAATAACTGAAATATTCACCCCTTTTCCTAAATCAAGGCATTTTCATTATCTTAGATGTTTCTCTATCCTTAAATATGTACCCCTGATCACTATGGACCCAGAGGTTTTAGGGAACGTGGGTATACCTGTAAACTGAAAATCAGTCTGTATCAGTTTGTGATTTTCATGTGAAATGTTATGGCCAATCTTTGATCTCTTGGCTCGTTGTCAATGGTCTTCTTAGGGATGCTTTTTTATCCATTAAAAACACAAGCAGGAAAATTCAGTAGCAATTATATTCTTAGAGAATCGTTTTGTTTTTTTAAGGTGGCCCAGAAAATTATATTAGTCTTTGAGCTGTATAGTAACAACTTGATATATAGGGGGCCTTTGTTTTAGAGACAGTGTTTTACAATAATTTTTTACAATAAATAATTCAGGGAAGAAAAGTCAGAGTACAATACATGTATCACTTTATTGGCAGAAATCTACAAAAGGCTAAATCAACTGGATATGAAAAGGAGGTAGTCTGAACTAGTTTGTTTATCTAAGAATTCCTTTTAATAGGAAAGTTCTTAGCTTTTTTAGCATTCCATATGCAATGTTAAACCAGTGGTAATATTGACTGAACCATGGCTGCTCCATAAAAGCTTCCAAACTAAGAAACTGTGAACATGAATTTCTGCTGAAACTTATATTCTGACTTTTAAAGATCACTTACGAGATGCTTTGCTGAGCCTTTTTAAGATAGGAGTAAAGCTTTGTCACACCTTGATGAGCAGAGGATCTATCATCATGCAGCTGTCCCTAACAGACATTTTTGTCACTCCAGTTACATAGGGAGACACTTCCATGGTACTGGCCTGATGTTCCAAGACTGTTGCCAAGATATTTTTATTTCTGAAGTTTGACAAGAGGAAATAAAATTCTCTAAGCTTACTTTTAGTATACTTGTCTTGTTTATGCCAACTGAGGTACAGGGATTTCTGCTTTAAAGGTTTAATCCTGAAGACATGTCACGTACAGCTCAAGAGATTGAGTAAAGCTCACATGAGTCAGAGATAAGCCACTCCCAGTTGATGCCTCTGAACTCCAAAATGATAAAGAGAAGTTCACAAAACTGAGCCAAAGCAGAGCATGTGCAGAAATGTACATGTACAAAATGGCTATTTCTACTTTTTTTCCAGAACTTTCTCTCTAACTAAAGGACATGTTTTAAAAGGAAGAAAGAAGAAGGGGAAAATCTGAGCTGCTAACAACTGTTATTTCAATAGAAGTCAAAGTGAGGTTTGTATGAGTACAGCCTTATCTTAAGCACTTGTGTATTGTGATGGCAGAGGTGACTCAAAAATACAATTACATGGAGTGTGAAGGGAAAGAAATGGGGCTGGAATAGAATCTCCACAACTTTGACTTGAGGTTCCATGTTAAACATTCAGGGGTAACCCAGTTCTCAACTCCACTCTTCCTTGGATCAGCCTGCATCCTGTCATCCTCCAGCTCCATGTGCACATCCATTATATGCAATACTTGTGGTGAAACCTGCACCATCTTCACCTCCCCTCCATTTTACTGTCCTCTCCTTCAGTCTCCATAGCTTCAATTTCTTCTTTAATTACATCAGTCTGTGAAACTGTATGTAGCTTGTCCACATACTGGATGAAAAGTAATCTCTTGAAATTATACGGTCTCTCCAGAGACTTGGGTTGATTGGGCTGTGATTCAGTTGTTGTGTCATGTGATTTTCTATAAGAAGGTTATCAAGTCAACTGCAAACTAAGTTTGTTTAATTTAGCCTGCAATTAGCATATTTATAGTGCTAAGCAGTAAAGTATTCATAGCACATTTTTTCTGGGCACATTTTATTAGGATAACTGGTTTTTTTCCTAATTTCTCATGCTTAACATAATGAAGAGAACTACACCATACATTCCATCTCCTATGTAATATTTTTGATTGCAGGTGGGAGTGGCTATCCTGGAGGAAAACAAAAGTAATTTAGAGCGTAATGTACTCATGGTAAGATTTTCTGCTAAAAATCGAGGAAGGTAGGGAGGCATTCTCTCTCTCTCTTAATACATATATAGGTGCATTCACTTCCTTTCTTCTGAAAGTAGAAACTTTCTCATTGTCCATTTAATCCTACTAAAGTGTCTGGTCTTAGTGGTATCTAGTTGCAGTGAGTATCACAAGCTAATTATACCTTATCATCAGTGGTGGAAAGAAAGCCTTCCTTTTTCAGACATTAAGTTGTGCTATCAGAATAAACATTGGACACATTCCTGAGTCTTTCACAAGCACAGCAATTGAAGACATTCTATGCTCTGTTTTTTCTCTGTTATTGTCTTACACACATACAGGTGTAGGAGGAATACAGTACCATTCTGATAATTGCCAGGAACTCTCTCACACATAGACAGATGCAATTGATCTGATGACTAAAGTGAAATAACATTTGGTTTTAATTAAACTCAGTGGCAACATGTCACCATTGAACAAGAGCACTGAACGTCTTTCCTCAAGTATGTCCCACAAAGATGAGCTATTTCATGTCTGTAAGTCTTGGAATAATACTTCAAGAGAAAACTTAAATCATTGTGTGTTAAAAGTAGGCTCAATAGGGTGATGTAATAAAATGTGCTCACCTCTGTTCTCCATGCAATGTAAAAGTAATGGAAAACTGTAGGGTCTGAATCAGCCATAAAGCAGTTACTACTTCATTCTCTAAATGGAGCAATAAGATTTATATTACCATAGTAAAATAAACATTTCTGCAGTGTTGATGCTATCTGTCAGAGACAAACTCCACTCTCCAATACACTCCTACCCTTCCTGATAAAACAAGTGAGAGCTGCATGAATAGTAGCTTAATATTCCCCCCTTGCCTGTTACAATTTGTTCAAAAGCCCTTAAAATCACTGAGAGGTTTTCCCATCCATTTCTATCTGGCTTGTGATAAGACCTGCAGTGTTCAGTATGTTCTACACCACAGTGCATGCTGGAGAGGCTATCTCTGACAAAGAGAACACAGCTACAGCAGGAAGCTGTGTATTTAGTCTACTTATGGTGCAGGAAAGACAGTCACCTTCAGTGACAGTGAAATGTGTCACAACATCTCTTTGCCTCAGTTTTCCTTGTAAGACAGTCATCACCATCTTTTGTGGTCATGTACTTTGTCACACACAGGTGGAAAACTCTGTGTAGGCATAAACTATAATCGACATTAGCCTGGTAAATTCAAACAGAAAGAGAATCTGCTGCAGTTAAAGATTTGTTCATATGCCATCACAATCAGTTCCTGTGCTGGTTGAGGTGGGAGTAGAGTCTCAGAGTCAGAGAAGACATTTGCTGAGGAATCCTATGCAAATACAGGCCCAGGGATCTTCATCATTGAAAGGGTTCTATGTGAACCAGCTGCAGCACTGGAGGAGTCACTGCATAGGAATATCAGTGTTGGTTCCTGACTTCACCAGTGTCGATTTGGGAACAGAGCAGCCTTGAAATTATGTGTATTCCCAACCCTGTTTACTTTACCTGCTTTCGGATAATCCATTTAATGAAAGACTGGGTGAGGACACATCCTCGCAACAAGCCATGGGAAAACAGGCTGTGAAAGCCCAGCCCTGGATTATCACAGCAGAAAAACGGTATTGCAGTACAGTTTATTTGACCCTCTTTGCACTAAAGGTAATGAGGAAAAGGAGGGCCATGAAGATGGTGAAGGGCCTTGAGGGGAAGCTGTATGAGTACCACCTTGTTTGATTTTTCCAGCCTGGAGGAGACTGAAGAGAGACCTCATCACAGTCTACAACTTCCTCACATCACAACCTACAACTTCCTCACAAGGGGAAGCAGAGGGGCAGGCACTCTGATCTCTTCTCTGTGGTGACCAGTGACAGGACCTGAGGGAATGGCCTGAAGTTGTGTTACAGGTTTAGGTTCTTTATCAAGTAAAGGTTCTTGACCAAAGGGTGGATGGACACTGAAACAGGCTCCCCAGGGAAGTGGCCACCATACCAAGCCTGACAGATCTGAGAAGCACTTGGACAGTCCAACCCAGGATTGAGTTCAGTGCTTTTCTGAGCTATTGTGGTCTTCGAGTAATGACTTTCTTTGGAGAAATCACTGAGAGAAAACATTATAGGAGATACTACAATAGTGACCACACAAAAAAAAAATGGGCAAAGGCAGATTCTCATTTACAACAGTTGTCTCACACTGTAAAAGAAGGGAAATATCCACCAGATAAAGCAAAATCAAATGACCGGTATTTTTACTTGTTGCAAGTCAAAATGGTATGGTGTACCTTATTCTCCAAACTCTGAAAAGGAAAGCACACCAATGTAAGGAATTAATGTAATTAAAGGCTTAGAAATAAATCAGTTTGATAATGTTGGTGGTCCTACAGGGACAAAAAGTCAAGTACATGACATGAAAAAGAAAGACATGAATCATAATTTTGTCTTGTTTTATTTTCCCCATCTTTCCATCTCCTTTACCTCTCTAGAGAATAGCTTTATGGGAACAGAAGGGAGGTGGGATGTGAGGTAGGATGATGTAAATGTGAGGTGGGATGATGAGCTGATGGTAGGTAATAACAACCAGGATGATAAAAATTAGTAGTTTTTCCCTTTCAAATTATGTTTACCTGAAAGGACACAATGAGGCTTTTTGGACTCATTTTATTTAAAATCATTAGCAGGACTGCACATAGTACAGACTACCAAAAGTAGAAACACCAAGGCAAGGCAGTTAATTTAATCTGTAAGCAAAGAAAGTTATTAATTACTGGGAATTATATAATGATGTACCATGCTAAACAATATGGTTCTACACGAAGCACCACAGATGATACACAGATAAACCAGGGAAAAACACACATCACAGATTCAGATGGGGCATAAAGAAGACATCAATAGACAGCTAGTATTACAAATAAATAACATCTGAAGGCAATGTAGTTCAAGTGTTGTGGTCTAGAAATGGTACTGCCCAATTCAGGGCCGCCACTAAGATTGTATCAAAACCACACACCACTCTCTTGCTCATCCCTCCCTTCCCTCTTCCTACTGTGGCAGGATTGAGTTGAAAACTGGAGGCAAAAAAGGCAAAGGATTCAGGTAAAGTCAATTTACTAAAAACAGCAATGAACAGTAACAGCAAAGGTATTAATATCAAAGGGTAAAAGGAAAAAAAGATTCACATGAAAAAAAACCCACAATAATAGACCACACAAGACACCTCCCTCCTCCGCTTTCTCTTGACAGTGAGAAACCCCTTCTACTCAGAAAAAAGTCCCTTTTCCCCACCTCAGCAAAGACATGAAGTGATACAGAATAAACTCCATGTCCTGGCCAACTGTTCTCTTAGGTTCTAATCAGAACCAGAACACCATGGTTTTTTTGCTATTGCACATCTGCTTGGTTCTCTCTCTCTCTCTCTCTCTCTCTCTCTCTCTCTCTCTCTCTCTCTCTCACTTCTTTTCTGGTTTGTTTGTTTGTTTGTTTGTTTGTTTGTTTGTTTTGTTTTTTTTGTTTTTTGTTTTTCTTTTGTCCTTATTAAAACCTTTAATTTGTTTTTCTGCTTCTATTTGCATGGATTTGTCATAGGTTTTTAGGTAAACACTAGAGGAATGATACGTTTCTGGACTCTCCTTCAGTCATAGTGGCCAAAGGATTCTCAGTGTTGCCCACATTGTGTTGAGGTAGTTTTCAGAGAAAGAATCTGTGGCTAGATGAATCAGGTAACTTGCTGATACATCACCGGGCAAAGAATTCAGTATTTTGGTTCTACACTAGGCTGCAATCCCTTGCAATGATGATAAATTTGACATCAAGTCTTTTGAGAAAACTGTCAGATGCAGAGACTGTTTCAAGTTGGTTTTTTTTGTTTGTTTGGCTTTTTTGGGTTTTTTTGTTTTGTTTTTTGTTTTGTTTTGGTTTGATTTGTTTACCTCCCTAAACTGCCTTCATGTTCTATTTTTAATCAGAAAAATGGTTACATGTCATACTTGCTCTTCATACAGAGCTGCATGGAGCAGCACATGTATTTCTAAGCTACATGGACTTCATTAAACTGATGGTTACCACTGAAGGAGAGCAGAAAGTATGTATGCAGAAACTGAATTAGTGAAAAAATGGCAGGGATTGCACATGAGCATACCAGTGGTGAATATTCTCTCTATTTTTATGGTGGAAGTCTGGCTCTCATGATTAGCATAGGTATTCTACAGTAGAGTGAGGAACAGCAAATGGACAAGCCATTTTAGTTCCAGCAAATTTCATTAGTAATATAACAAAGTAATACTCTATTTTGTGGTTGTGATCCTGTCACTGGTTCATTGTCTTGACAGTATTTGCTGTAACATGTATTGCGAATTTTCTTCCAATCTTGGCAAACCTCAATGTGCAATTAGCATTGCTTGCTTTTACAGAGATTTTTTAAACATTGCCAACTAAATACACCTCAGACTGCTCCAGTACCTAAGGTAGGCACATTTCTTTCAGCAGTTCAGGGCTTAAGCCAGTAGGATTCACTTAAAGCAACTTGAGAACACAGAACTTATTAACAGGAAAAACTGAAAAGCTGCACCTCTTCATATTCCATTCTTCATTAATGAATTCAGGCATTTGCAAAGGAAAACTTCTATTTTTGGCTTTTAACTACCTGCAGGAGGAGAACAAACACCGTGTATTTATTCTTATATATTCCTAAAAAGTGTGAAAGAGTGAAGGGATTTTCTGGACACTGCTGGCCTGCAAAATAATGGTCACCCGGGTACTAGACACTTGCTTTTCTTAGAGGAAGTCAATAATAGTGTTTTTGTAATAACATTATCACATTCAAAGTTCATATTTGTCCTAGATATCCCAGGAACAGATTTTAGAGCAACTTTTTTAAGACATAGAATACGGATCAGTGATAACTTTTAACCAGGTAAATCAATGATTTTCATGCTGAAATAATGTAATTCTGTAAAGTAATTCTGAATCAGCTGCCACTATCAGTTACACAGAGCAGTCTGCCTCCTGCGAAAGATTAGCATTTGCAAATAATTTGTTTCTCTGTTATTTATTTTATGTCCAAAAGGCATCTCAATGCAGAGATTCACAGGCTACAATCCTTTCCTGTTCAACATTCCCACTAAAATATTGGTCTAAGGTCATGGTGAGCTGTTTGCAGAAATATATTAAAAGGTTTTTCAATTTAAAATTTGTGAGGACTGTGTTGGAAACCAGAAAAATACCGAGGTCTGGCAGCAGCCCAATGGTTTAAAACACTTTGAAACAGCTGTTCCAGAGACACAAAGAAAGTCTATGGTCTCAAGTCTGAAGAAAGCTTTTAGAAGAGTATTGAGTTTCGCCCATTAGGAAAAGATAGCACTGCCATTAACAAAGGTACGTGGAAAAAGAAAATTATCTGTATGAAAATATTTTAGCTATTTCTTTTGTAGTTAGTCCATTGCAGCTATTTGTTCATTGTCTGATGCTAGAAATCAAGGCATCAGTTTTCTTTTAACAGCACCTTTTTCAATTCTCCTAAGTCTTTTGCAGCCCACCTGGTAGGGTATGTCTGAGAAGAGGTTGGCAGGAATTCAGGTATTACTGAATCCAAGTACACTGCAAGAAAGAAGGCTGGAGTTGAAGGCTCTAGCACTATGATTACCTCTGCAAATTGCTGGGGACCCTGAGAAATTTGGAACACTAAATCAACTAGGAATCCAAATACGGCTCTTCTGAAGGGAAAAGGCTTGTCTCAAATACATCCTCTATGTGGGAAAGATTCTTATATCTGAATTTTCACCCAGTCAACTCAGAATACTAATTAAAAACAGAACAAGAGTAGGAAATGCAAAAAATTCCTCATTCTTTGAGAGGATCCCTACACTGACTGGTCTTAAGGGTCATTCCAATGTAAAGTATTCTGTGATTCTGTGCTAAAATCCATTTCTCTCCCTGCAAAGAAGATGTTTCATTAAACACTGTTTTACTGCAATGTGGTTCAGCTGGGAAATGCTTGTCCCTGTGTGCCATTTTCCACTACCTGTCAACATTGCATGGCAGCACACAACTGGCAATTGCCTCTGTGTGGTAAGTGGAGTTTGCTGACTCTGGCTGTGCTAACACAACTTGCTCCTTCGCTGGGACCACATAAAGGTATTTGGATTAGGATAAAAGCTCCCATGTGATGCCTATTTCTTTTCCAGGCACATTGCACCACTCGGCTGGCAAGAACACAACAGAAAACCTGGGTTTACACAAAGAAAGGTAAATAGAAATAGAAAAACATTGTGAGAACAATGTAGCTCTGTTAAAATTCTATGAATTATAGCTTTCTATGAATTTTGCTTTAACTGCTGGACATTGGACAAAAGTTTAAAGGCATGGATTGTTTTTCATTTCTTATTGTGGGAGAAGGTTTCCCATTTTTTCTTGACTCTTAAACAGCAAGAGTAGAAAGAGACACACATTGCATTTTCTGACTGCAATCAGAATTTGTATCTCTGAAGTGAAACCTAATTTGTGTATTGAAAGAAGCAAATGAATGTGTAAGCAATCCTTCTTTCTTTCTTTCAAGATTAGTAGGAAATAAAGCCAGTTTCAGAAAAAAAGAATCTGGCTTAAATAAACAAATAAAAGCACTGGAATCTGTAAGAACCATGTGTGAGAGGAGATAAAGCAAACTAGAATTTTTTTCCTTCTATTTAAGCACCTACAGAAGTGATATCTATTTCCTGAATATTGACAGAAGTGTTTGTTTAATGAAAAACTAACAGAGCTGTTTAGCTTTACAGCTTCTTTGTTCTTCATATTTTCTATGCCCATGTTATTACAAATTTTCAGTCCAAGGTTTAGTTAAAAGAACAATTTCGACAACTTGAAATAAAAGAGTGGAGTTGATTTGATTGTTCTTCAGAAGAATGAAGAGAAACAGTTTGCTAATTAGACAAGACTAAAGAAGGAAACATATAAGGTCATTTTCCCCCAGGTTTGCCAGTGCAAAAAGTGGACTTCTGAACTTATCCATGGAACTGTAGCTTGCCAAAACCTAAGCCAAGCAAAAGCCACAGTGAGCTCTCATAACTAACTGTAAGATCACATTGCACCACATCTCAAAGGTACCAGGACAGCCATGACCAAAAATAAGAGTATCTAAAGTTCTAAATGACCTGGGAATGATCCATCCAACCAAACTGTAGTTTTATGTAAAATTCTGTCTCTCTGAAATACTCTGATCTCACCTGACTTGGATGATGTTTATGACATATTTGAGCACCTCAATATCTGGGAGAGGTGGAGAAAGAGGGCACAGTGGTCATGGACCAGCCTGAGCACTGTGTCTTGTAGTTGTCTCATCCCTAGCATAAGTTAAACGTAACACATCTGACAGCTCATCTTGGCTTCCTGCTGTAAATTTGTTGATAAATACATGGCAAAGATCCTTCTTGAAATTAACCTGTTACCCCCAAAAAAACAAGAGGAGAAAAAAACCCCAACATTTTATCACAGGTAGTCTTGACAACAAGAATTTTGCCTTTTGAGAATCTGGTTGATGGCTTTAGCAAGTGAGAAAGTGAGGAATGCTGCAAAGTCTCTCAGGCTGCTTTTCACATCTGGTGAAGATTAGGAAGGAAGAAACATGGGGGATGTATTCTTGAAAAGGGAAATAAATAAACCTGTGTACAGTGAGAAATAAATCATGAATCACAGTTGGAATTACTGTGCTCTCCTGGAGAAAAAAATGGATGTTTTTGACTTTGCTCGAGCAAGTTTAAAAGAAACAAGATAACTTTACATTAAATTGTTTCTAGGTTTCCAGCAGTTTCCATTGCTATTTCCTTTGATTTTCTCAACTCCTATTTCAGAGCTGCAGTCGCTGACAGCTCTAAGAATAACTACCAGCTCTCCAGTGATTCTTTATAAGGAGGGCTTTTCCTAGGAAATGAATAAGGTGTTTTGCAAGACAAGAAGGAAAGAATACATAAGAGGAGGAGAAATGTTTGTTCAAGATGCATAAATATTTCTTCTGAAGTATTCATTTGCTAAAGGACTGAATGACATGCTGTGACATTTGATCTTCCAACTATTCTTTACTCTACAATCCTTCCTGTATTTTAGAAAAGTGCAGTTTGAGGGAATTCCATCGACCTATGTATATTTTCCTTTCTCCTCAGAGAAAGAGGTATCATTGATATCTCAAGTGATATTTCAAAACCAGTTAGCTTTTGGCTTTTTTAAAAATAATTTTGAGAGTGTCAGAGATTCTATCCCACGACGCGAAATGAAATGAAATTCATTGGACCTTTGTGCTCTGTCAAAAACACACACACACAAACAGATACAGATATACATGTGCTCTACCTTGCAGAAATACATACCATGGGACAAAAAGAAGCAAAAAATGAGAGGTAAATTGTATTCAATTCACATTGTTATTGTTCATATTTTACATTAACTATGGAACAAGAAAGCCTGTTAGATTTATTCCACCCAAACTGAGTCTAGTATAATACAACCTAAGTTTCAGGAAAGTTTGTGTCCAGTTGGTACAGGATGTCAGAATGCAGGAAGTGAGACTACACATGATTATGTTCAGAGTTTCAGAATTACATAAAAAAAAAAAAAAAAAAAAAAAAAAAAAACATTAAGGAACATATGACCTGAACAAGAACAGGATAAATAGTGGCAAGTATGTAACTACAAAGTTAGTTAAAAGTACATGGCAAGTACAAGGAAAAAAACCTGGAAAGAGGATAAGATTGTTATCTGAATGGGGCTATTGCTGATGACATTCCCCAAAAGACAGACTTTCAGGTCACAAAAATGTTAACATTTCATTTTGGTTTGTGTGGATACTGCTAAACTGAAGGATTTCTACATTGAACTACTTCCATGGAGCTGCTCTATGGCAGGTTTTGACAGTTTTGCCTTCTAAAGCACTACAGAAATTTAAGTACTATACATCATTTCTATGCCTACATCTGTGGAGGAGCATTTGACATTTTCCTTTGATAAGAAAGTTTGCTGGAGAATAAGAGCAGAGGACTTTTGGATCCAAACACAGCATATGAGAACAAAGGGACAAACAGGATGTAAATTTTGTAGTTTCACGTGAAGTATATAAGGTTACTCAGATGACATTTTCAGCTGCCTGATCTTGGTTTATCTCAGTATACTGCAAATAAAGAAATTATATTTACATTCCAGAAATTATTTCTTTAATTTTGGCAATCAGTCCCTCAAAAAGAGTTTTGAACACTTTTGAAAATGAATTAATTGAATTAACTTTGGTTCAGCATTCCATGCAACAGTATTGAAATATACCAATTTAAGTACGAAAAAGCTCCAGATGGATGAAAGAGTGAAAAAGGAGCTACAAGTTTTAGTGGGGAAGGAGAAAACATCTCTATGGAGCCAAACTAATAAAACCTTTTTGTTCGCTCACTCCATCAAGAATTACATGATTTCATAGGCACATATTACATGGTAACAATGTGGAAATATTCATCACAACAATGATATCCAATTAAAAGAGATTTGACTACAACAATACTCAAACGTAATTATTTATTTTTGAGAAGAGTCAACCGCAACATTTAAATATGTATACACTGTGCCTCACAAGTGCAGTTGTGTACTAAGTTCTTGAAAATGCATTGAAAAACACTCATACTTTGCTTTTAGAGGGTGCTTGTTCTGCAGCTGCTAGAAGAAGTGATCTCTTCAGAAGGCTCTAAACCCAGACCTTTATCGTCTTCAGAGTTTTATTTTATATAAATGAAAGAGCATATATCATAGTGTCAAAGAGCATGAATTTTTAACAAACAGCATCCATGGTCAGGCTGGCACAGCATCCAACTCCTACACCTGCCTTGCTTTCTTCCTGTGGATCTGGTATCAGGGTGTCAGCTGCTTAAAAAGAGCAATATAAAATTAGTAGGTAAGTGGGAATGATAACTTTGACTAAGTATTAAGGGGACAGGAGGTAAGAAATCATAGAAGTGCCATAAGACATCAGGAAAATGCATAGAGGCGTATAATTTCATTATTAAATTGTATAATCTTTGATATGCTGTATCATTCTCTTTCAATGGAAAAAAATTGAAAAACTTGTTACTGCTTCCATAAAAAAGTCTTCTTTTGGTGCCAAATAATGATAGTGCTTGAGGTCATAATGCCTAAGATGATCCTTGTGGTTCCTTTCTAACTCAGAACAGCCTGTGGTTCTTTGATTCTGTAAACTGAAATTGGTTTACAACCTCCTGTGTTTGGTTTTGTGATCTTTGACTTGCCAGCTTCTCTTTTGTTTAAGCTGGACCTTTCAATGGGAGGCACTTTCCATCCTTAAAGGACAGGCTTGTCTTCAAAAGAGTGTGCAGCCATTTAGATTCTGCCCCATTTACTTTGTCCTGAAAGAATAATCCCACTGAAAGATTGCTGCTCCCTCAGCAGTCTGCTGCATTATGTTTCAAGTTGCTCATGCTTTAAGTAGTAAATCCAGCAGTCCAGGTCAGAGCAAGTGGGTTTCAGGTTTTTTGGTTTTTTTATTTCAGTCTTTAAGTATTTTCTTAAAGAAAGACACATAATGCTATTGTGTGCAGAGTGGTATAGCATTATTAACAAGCATCCTTTATA
The DNA here is from genome assembly GCA_032173965.1 of Sitta carolinensis. Taxonomy (NCBI): domain Eukaryota; kingdom Metazoa; phylum Chordata; class Aves; order Passeriformes; family Sittidae; genus Sitta; species Sitta carolinensis. Next base: position 11,932,090 of record CM063313.1, on the reverse strand, counting down.
CAGCAGGTGGTTACCTGCAGTTCACTATAGCACAAAAAACCAAGACAGCTGTGGTAATTAACACTGTCCTGTAATCAACTCAATCATTGTGGTTTAATTAGCAATGAGAATAAGCATCAATTGTAATTGTTCCTTTGTCTTAATGATCCAAAGAGAATGTAATAGGATTTTATGTAAGTACTTTCTTAGGCTACCTGTTATCACTGAAAAAAAATAATTTTCCAGCTTGTGACTCTTTAGCCAGGTTTAAGTTGCTTTTTTTTTTTTTTTTTTTTTTTTGTGTGTGTGTGTGTGTGTAATAACCATGGATGTTAATCCACTCACAGTTTGTCTTGGGAAAGAATTTTGTCTTTTATTCTTCCAAGTACTCTAACACTGGAGTCCCTCTTGGCTTTTGCTGAAATAGTATGCTATGTCCTAGCAAGGAATGGTTTTCAGACAAAAAGCAGCATATTTTATTGGATGGACAAATATAGCTGAGGAAGAATAGGAACTATAGAGAAGTTCTTTGAAACATAGACATTTCTCAAGGTGACTATCGTGATAAATCAGGTACAACATGAATCTTCTACTTCGAAATGTGATTCTGAATGCATAATCATAATAGGCGTCAATTTATTCAGCTATTCAGCTTCCCTCAATAGTGCTTGGCCCAACTCTGACAGTTTCATTGTTCCTTTGATGCTTATTCCTATAGGAAATTTTGTTTGGAACTCTTTTTTCCATACTATCGTACTGGCATATAAATCGTGTTTTGTTTATATGCACCCTCAAACCTTTTTCTGAGCATCTCACCAGCACTTACCTTACAGCATTCTGGAGATTGAGGAAAGCAATTACAGTATTCTCTCGATCACAGAAATAAATACAGTGAGGTAGAGGATGTGTCCCAAGTCACCACATAAAACCATGGCAAAGCCAGAAACAAAACGTGTATTCTTTTGGCTGGCCCTGCAGTCCCTAGAGACATGTTATTAAGACTGCTTTGCAGTCAAAGTTATAACTATGGAAGAGACAGAAACACCAGGTAGACTCATTTTAATGTGGTTAAGAAATCTAGGAACTCTAGCATGAACTTCAGCAAAGGCAGAGCAAGTCAGCTATAAACTGTGAGTAGTTTTTTTTATACCACTAGCTTGCACTGATGTTGCTGGTGCTGTAGAATCAGTGCTGCCTAAAAAAAAACAAGCAAAGCTAGGCTGAAAGGGCTGAAATCGTCCTGACTGCAGTTATAAATAGCTGCAGTCCACTGCCACGTATTTGATGTGAACCTTACAAACTGAGCTAGAGTCCAGCTCCCCCTCAAGACTAATACCTTTTCCATCCACCTCTCATAGGAAGAGGAATGAATCTATCAAGTAACTTCTTCAAACACTGTCGGTTTTTCAAGCACCACTGTTCCTGTTGCCTCCTAATCAGCATTACAACAACCAACTATTTCATTATGGATTACCTGTGAATGGACGTTATTCAGTATTAGAGGGAATCCATGACAAATCCACTTAGGGAACATGTCATACAGGATGAGAATGCATGAACTGTTTGCAGTTTCTCTTGCTAGAAAATGTAGAAGTATGTTAAAAAAGCATGTAAAGGTAGTTGTAAAGAGCTGCTCGCAAGGACCAAGTCAGAAATTTTCTGTATGGAGAGAGCCCTGGACCGGACAGAAAGTCACACTCAATAGTTACAAGCAGGAAAAGAGTCAGACTGACCAGAACAGAATGCATTGGGCTTGCTCTCCTCTCTGACAATGTTTCTTCAGATTTTCACCACACTTCTCATCGAGGTTTCTCTGGAGCTGCAGCTGAGCAGCTGTGGAGGCAGGAACACATTCTAGGCAAGAGGCTGCAGACTTCCTTCTGTCAGCATTGTTAGCACCACTGACAACATAATTCAAGTTTCAGCACACATCCCTCTGTTGCTTGCACTTCACTTTTCATCAGGAAGTATAAACCAAGAAAGGGGATGGGTGTTTGATATATTTTCCTTTCACATTGCCCTCATCTACAATATCAAACCCTTTAATGGATAGCTACTCAGAGCTGGATGGCTTTGCCTTTGAACTAACTGCTGGCATGCCAAAGGATTTGTTAGATGTTCAGGTGATTTAGAGCCTTTCTGGAGATTGCATGTGCAGCTCCTAACAGGAATAGAAACATTTGACCTCTGTGGCTTCTCAGCTGTCCCTGGTATGTAGAGATGGGGAAGGAAAAAAAAAAAAAAAAAAGGAAGAAAGGAAGAAATACTCTGATAGTGTCAGATGAGACTGAGATCAACAGTCTGGTAACTTTTCGTTTTACCCATCTGGTTATCTTGCACATTTTCTGATAATATGAAGGGTAGGAGTCACTATTAGTATGTAGAATTTAAAAGAAACCTTAAATCAAATCAGTCTTGCTAATGTTAGCAAAACTGTGGTTAAGTGACTTGAGGACAGAAAAAAAATGTTCTAAAAAGCACTTTCTTCCTGATTTCAGAGCTTTGAACTAAAGGCATCTGCCAGTGTACCTCCCAATACCTTCAGGGAGCACTCTCAGCAACAACTTAGGTAAGCCCAGAAAACACAGTATGAGCATTCAGAACTACAGCTAAAACCTCTTAGGAAAAGTGGTTTCTATAGCAGGAGTAAGCCAGAGGCAGCCACCCCACAATTACTGCAAATTTTCTTACAGAAAATAATTTCATCCAAGAGACATAGAGCATAAACCATAAATCACAGAACAATAGAAACATAGAATGTTTTGTGTTGGAAGACACCTTAAAGATCACCTAGTTCCAACCTCTTTGCCACAGGCAGGAAAACTTTCCTCTAGGCCATGTACCTCAGAGCCCCTTTCAACCTGATCTTGTACACTTTCCTTCTGGGAATTGACAGCAGAAAGAACAGGGTAGGAACTTATTGCTTCTTACCAGGATACTTTGCTCTAGTCCTCTTTTGTTATTATTTCTTCTCTAGTGTAGAATTACAGATGCATTAGTAGCAAATGTGCAATTTATTCAAGCCTCCTATTTTCTAGGACGAATTTTAAGTATAATTTGGGAATATGTTGATGACTTTATGGTATTATGTACCGTAATATTCAAAATATTATTAAACTCATAGTGACAGAGACTTAGGAAGAAAGAACAGTAATCTTCTGCAAAATATGGTGGTTGTGACTGTTCCTTTAGTAGTTACTAATTTAGGAGCAAATTGGTATGCACTAAGGCATCAAATAAATTGATGCTCACCGATTTGAACTTGATTGAGAACATTGAGTAGTTCAGACTATCATTATGCCCTCTTTGATTGTGAAGGTTTTTGTTCACATATGTCATATTGCATTCCTTAAGGAGAGTGACATCACTCAAACACTTGATGTGATATAGAAGGAATTTCCTTTCTTTCTCAATTAACTTTTAATTCTCTTAGAATGAATCTTCATCTCTTGTTCTTGATAATGAGCAAAGGCATACAATAACCCTTCCGGTAGAAAGGGTGTTACAATGGGAAGCAAGACCTCAGCTTTATCAAAATACCAGGATCATATGAGAGCAACTTTCATGCCATATTGGTTCCAAAACCTGTATAAATGGCACTGCTGAGTCCCACTCTGTATGACCTCAGGTCCAACTACGGCAATATTTCATCACAGAGATGACAGTACAGTTTAGTTCACCAGCCAGTGAAGAGCTTTTAAGACCAGGTTTGAGTGATTGCTGGCTACCCCAGACACTGCCAGAAGATATGCTGGGGTGGAGACCAAGTGTTCGAAAGGCTGACACTTATGCTCGGATGCCTGAGAATATAAGTGACATCTTCATTCAGATGTCTCCTTTTGGCTAAGGAGATGTGCTTATGTCTTCTACTTCTTCAGTAGAGTTTTTCTTATAAGGGGAAGAGAAAAGAAAAACAATTTCTGCCCAGAAGCAATGCTTTAGCCATCAGCCTTCCATGTCATCCCTACACCCCCCCAAAGGAGGGGAAGGGCAAGAACACAAAAGGCAACTGCACAAGCAATCAGTATCACATTCAGCCAAGACAGGCTTGTGCCAATCCCTGCTGTCGGGCATGCCTGCTTATCCACTACCTTCTCATAATTTCCTGTCTATTTCAGCCCAGCCTCTGTCTTTTACTTCCTGAGACAAAGAATGTGGTCTTTTCCCTCTCATTTCTAAGACTTGCCAACAAAGTTATCTGCCTGCGCAACCAGGAAGTCAGCTGAGCTGCCTGTCCCTACTAGTGTTGGTCTTCCCCACCTCTTCTTCATATTCCTCCTTGGAGTGCAAACTCCTTGGGTTGCATGGAGCCTTCCCACATTGTTTAAAAGATGTTTGTCACTACACAGCATTAAGAACAGCCAAAACATTTAGACTGAGGGAAAGATGGACTTACTATCCTCTTTATCTCTGCTTATTTTTACTTTGTTTCTGTTTATTTATTATTAATTTCCACTGGAATTTTATAACTGCCAGCTGGCTACCAGACTGAGAATCAGCAAACATCCTGAAGAGTTTCCAGTTACACTTCTCTGAGCATGTATCCCACACTGTACTTCAGGAAGTATTTGAATAAGGTTCGTTTCAGTCCACAGACCACAGATAGACTCAGAGAGGCACATGATTAACAAATCTCTCTCTCCCAATACCCTTAGTAACAGATCTGAGTTTGTTCCAAACAGTAGCTTAACTTTGTGTTAATACTTTTAAGGACCCTCCCTTCATATGGAAATGCATATGGTGGTAGCCTACTTCAGGGAGGCTACCTCACTGGCAAAAGAGTATCATCTTGCTATTTTTGTGCAAAAAGATATAGTTATACTATTATAATCTATCATTAGTAAAAGGCCTCAGCAGGAAAGCCCAACACTTCTTAAGCTTCACTCCCAACAGCAAAGCTGCTCTTCTAAGCCTACGCTAGAGATGATAGGAATTTCCCATGACTAAGCTGTGCAAGAATTTTACAAGTGGAGAGTTACATAATTCAGCACCCATCAACAGTGCAATAAGATAGGTTTGAAGTATGATTCTGACTAAGTAACTTTAGACAGTAATTTTTGTCTAAAAATTGAGACTGGAAATTCAATCAATTTTCCACTGAAGCTGATCACAGAAAACACACTCAAAAGGTACTAGGATGATTTTGTCAGGAATGCATATTCTACATTCAACAACGAGACCATAAGGGTTCCTGGTAGGACCTATGCTGTATAAAAGAGGTCTATAAAGAGCTGTATAAGAGGCTGCAATCTTAATTGGTAGAAAAACATCTAGATGATCAGAGTTCAATTTACGATTTTAAACAATTGGCAGAGTTTATGAAAATCCAGGTGTTTTAACTATTGCAGGTTATATTTAGCCATTAAGAAAAAAAAGTGAAGTGACTTTTAAACGTGCTTCACAAAGAACCTACAACTGCAGTCAATTAGTGGCACATATAATTTAAAAGCACATCCTGACCACACACGAACATAAAAATTGCAGTTGGCCAGATTGCAAGCTATCACATAAGGTTTATACCAGTTGAGAGCCCACCCTGATATTTCAAGAGATTTTGCAGCAACAATTGTCTTCAGGTGGATCTCAAGTCCATCATCCAAGGAAGCTGCTTGTCCAGTTTTCAGTAGTTGGTTTGTTTTGAGGCAGTTTAAATGTTTCAGATATTCAACACCCCTGAATATAAACTGGAAAAAGCGTTTTCATGTATGTAGTGTAGTTGTTGTCATTCAATGAGATGAAAAGAATATAATTAAGAAAAAATAAAGGTTTTTTGCCTGATCTAAAAGCACTACTGTGGCAGTGTGTTTTTTGAGTTTTAAAATCAGCAAGGTTCGTCCTGCTACCGAGCCGTACCCCTGCTGCTGCTGTGGTGCCAGGACTGGCCAAGGCAGAGAATGAATGGACACCTCTACACACTATGGCATGCACATAACCTTCATTGGGCATTTCAGAAACACAGGCAAATATCACCCTTTAAAGTAATTTCTTTCATTAGAGAAACAGGATCACCACAGATCTTACTAAAACAAATACGTGTTTGTGTGCGAGCCATTTTGTTGTTTATCTGGAAAACAGAAACATGAATAAAATTCAGAGATAATATTTCAGTAGCTACTTGTGGAAAATAGTTTCTAAAAACAATGCTAGATATAAAGTTCTGAAAACACATTTAAATATGGATGGTCTAGGTGGACTGACGTGGTGCTGGAGTAAATTTCCCAGCTAGTCCTTCCCGGTCCACGCTGAGTTTTGGCCGTTCCCTGCCCATGCTGGGTTAGGGTAGTGGTTCAGCAAGGGCTGCTAAAGTCCCCAGCAGCAGGCTGCTCTCTACAGCACCAGGGGTGAAAGGTGTCGAGGACTGGAGCAAGATTCAGGGAAGGACCTTCAATTTGGCTCCAAAAGGGTTTATCGCTCCAAGAGGGTCAGGGACTGAAGACCCCTGGACAGTCTGCGCAGGGGTTTTTATAGAGGGACAGTCACAGGGGCAGCAACCAATGAGGGTGGGAGGAGGGAGGAGCACAAGGCAGGATTGACATCACATCCCACCAATGAGGGAGCACATGGGAGGGACATGGGCCATGTGGGACAATGGGCATCGAGGATTAGAGGATTTCCAAAGGGGAGGACCCACCAGGGATTGGCCCAAGGAGGGATTGACAAGGAAGGTGCTGGAACAAGGGGTAGGGATACAGTGACAGACAGGGAAAGGGGCAGGAATAAAGGGCAGGGAATACCATGGAAGGCAGCTCAGGGGTGGATACAATACAGGGACAAACCAACTGGGAAGAATATAGGGATACATAGGAACATACCAAATAACAATGAAACTGCCAATAACGAAATAATACAAAACCCAAGGAATCAAACACACACACAACAGTGGACAAATTCTGCTTTTTTATCCCTCTTCAGTATAAACTTCTGAGAAAGAAAAGCCTCTACTACCCAAATCAGGTTTTGAGAGTCATGGCTTTTCCTACATCTCAAAGTCGTTTTCAGTTAAATGGACAGAGCATAAGAGAAAGGAACTATCACTATCACTGTTTCTCCATCTTCATGTAGACATTCACCTGTACCTCATCAATCAAAGAAGGTGTAGAGAATGTCTGTCTACCCTGCAGAGACTCTTAGAGGAAAACTCCTATCAGTTTTTCTCCCATAACACTCTAATAAAAAAATCAGAAGAGATGGGCACTATATATTGCACAATATCATCTTTTCTTCAAATTCCAAACATAAACCATATGTGGCTTGTGTTGCTTCCTCTTCCTTTGCATTCTTTACAGATGTTGTATTTCTAGAAATACTCCTCTCAAAATAGTCACACTGTTTTGATTTTTTTCTCAGAAATGTGTTTCTAATTTTTATCTCATATATCCTGTAGTTTAAAGGGAAGCATTAAAGATGACTTAACATCATGACTGTATGTTTTGTAAACATACAAAGAGAAATTTGGAAGTATTGGTAAAAAACAGTGAAGGCTAAAACACAAATAAAAGTAATTTTAAAACCAGTATTAAAATATAGTTACCAGCTTAACAAAAAATCAGTCATGTTTAAACCCAAATTCTCTTCAAAGATTGTAAATTATTTTTGGTTTATTATGGTACTATGCTCCTACTGATATCCTCCATATGTATAGCAGAAGTATATTTCCAAACTTTCAGCCATATTAAATGATCTGACTCCTAAAGTAAGGTAGAAGTTGAAGGAAATGGGATTATTGGAAGAGATGTGGAAATAGTCATGTCAATTTATTCGAATCTGGACTATGGTGAAAGACAGGGACTGTTTTATAGAGCTGAGTTTCCATTCAAGAATATCAAGACAGGCTGAGTGGGAAAGCACTTTCTTAAGAATGGATTAGAGAATGAGAATTTTGATCTGTGTAGGTCTCAGTGTTTCAGAAACTATTCTTAATTGACCCAAAATTAATGCTTCAAAAGCCTTTGTGAAATGCAGTGGTAAAGAAAGCTGCATTTTTAAATAGGAAATATCAAGTGTTTAATTTAGATCCTTGGCCTCTTTTTTTATCTCATTACAAGGTATTGCTAAGACTAGCTCTTCAAAATTCTTTCTGTTGAACATTTGATCATAAATGAGGGGTATAAATAATGGTGCTTTAAAAAAAAATCAGCTTTTTTGAAAAAGAATCATATCCTGTTGAGAATAGAGTCTGCAATCCAATTTTGGAATGGCAGCAAGGAGCAGAATAGGAAAGTGGCTGCTCAATGTCACAGAGAATGTTTTTTGAATCCAAACCTCAAACAATGCAGTACCTCAGTTACAAGAACAAAAATCCTCCCACTGCACCCAAAACTAATGAAGGAGCTGGAAGCAGAAAGCACACATAATTTTTCTCAGAAGCTGCCAACTAATATAAGAATTATCACTTGCTGTTAAAGTGTTTCAGATCTCTCTTTAAGATATGTATTACTTATGCTTCACAAGAGAATTTATTGCTAACAAGGTCAGCACCAAAACCACACACCATCAAAATGCCTTTGTGAGAGTGAGGAGAAATTCCACCATATATATTTCTTGAGGGTACAATGACACAAAGGCAGAATGTGACCTCAGCAGTGATAACAGATGAGAAACTTGAAACACAAATGTTTTCTTACCAGGCTTTCTAATGCCTTACTGAGATGGTCTGATCTTAAAGTATCCTGACTTCTTAGGAAGAGAAGTACAAAGTGTACCAGATATCTTTAACTCAGCACCTGTCTGTCTTTTAAGGCAAAGACTAGTAAGATTTTTCCTGAGAAGAAAAGAAGGAACTTTTCAGCCAGCTAAGGTGGAGGAAGAAACAATTTTCTTCTGTCTCGCATGAACATGGTGGATTTCACACAGTACGGGGTGCAGAAGGCAAACCCCCAGCTAAGGGCCTCACCTTGCTTTTGTGTGGGCTGCATTATGATTTTTCTCTCTGAGATGAGCACAAGGGTGGCTCAAGAGATGAGCCAACCTTACAGGTGAGCCTGCACTGTAGGGGTCAAACCAGCCATCTGTGAGAAGAATGTGGAAAAACCAGGACCCTAGGTCATACCTGTACCACCACACCAGCTATTTCCAGGTGGCTGACCTGAGTCTGGACCAGGGGCTCAAGGGAACTCACACTCAGACCAGGCTTTTTTAACTGACTTCCCAAACTGGACAGTATTTCCAGACTCCCACTGTTACTCCTCTCCTCTTCTCTCTGCTCCCTGGCCATGGAGTGCTCTCTCCCTTACTGATATCAAAACATGTATATTTAATTACTGGTTTTCAAAGGCAAAGGAGAGACATTGCTAACCAAACTTCATTCCTAGAAGTTTGTTTGCTAAGTGGCAAAGACTTCTTCCTCATCCCTATGAGAACATTTTTTTTTCAAAGGGCAAAAGAGATGTACCCTGCTCATCCACAGAAGACATGTGAAGTCCTGTCAGCGTGAACTAGAGCAATAGTATTGACATATTGAAAGTACATCAGTTCCTAGTTCTGCCACTGAAACCTCTGTTTTACATCTTATCCTTTACATCAAATACTTTACATGTATTTGGACAACTCCAGGTAAGTACAACTTGTTGGTTATAGATGTACTGTATTGCAATAATTTTTATTGCCTATCAGATGCAAGAGATCTAACTGTATCTACTCTTTGTACATCTTTCAACTTCCTGTATATAAAGCTATATTCACAAATCCCACTGAGGGTTTGTGAAAAAACCTACAATTCACTGTAACAGTCCCATCCTACTAGGTTTTTCTCCCCACCTAGATCATGATGAGAATAGTCCACAAATGTTTTCTTAATTTACGGAAGTCCACTTTCATTCCAAATCTTGCAGTTCAAACTCGGTCAAATCTCCCACTGAAATCATGGTCTGAAATGTTGGAGAGTTTGGCCAAAATTTACAAAATCATTAATGGTTTATATCTGAATAATAACGGGGGGGAGGGTATTTCAAATTGCCCCTTATGTTACATCTCATCCAAAGAGACTACCTGTTTGAAACACACCCGACTTTTAAGTTTCTGTGTATTAAAGGATCTGTTCAGCAGCTGGGATTATGAAACTGGGTTAATGCAATCAGCTACCAAAAAAAAATGCTGAACTCATTGTGGAAACTTATTTTAGATTAAAAGAAAAGGAATGGCCTTTAAAAGGCCATTCAGAGAGACATGGGGGAGGAAAGCAGAAGATTCTTTTTGTGTGCAGGAAAACCTGATTCTATTTTCTTTAATTTCCATGAACAACACATAATTTAAGCTTTTTTATCTCTTGTCAGCTCTGTGGAAGACCAGAGCTAGGGAAAGAAATCCAGGCGAGCAGGCAGAACATAATTTTGATTGCACAAATCTGATTAAAAGCAGAAAAATTAAAAGGTTCTAAAAACAGACAGAACCACAAAGATTAAAACAGAAGAGGAAAACATTTTGCTAAGTCTTGGCAGTGAATAAAGTTGAGATTCTTAGTTCAGGATCTGCAGACAACCAAGGTTTTAAAAATGGAATAATCTATAGAATTTGACATTTGTTGGAGTTAAGGACCAGATATACTGAAAGATAAGAAACCATACTAAAACTGGACTGACATGCATTTCTGTCATAAGAAAGTGGCACAAAACAACAGAAGAGTTGTAAAATTTCATTAGGTTTTGAATTGAAATAACACTGCCATTTTATACTAATTTTTACTGGTTAGACGATCTGAAAATCTGACCAAGCAGGGCTCAGACAGGGATATGGGAGCTGGAATTCTGTCTGTCTGAGCACAAAGCTTCAAGGGCATCAGAGGTTCTGGCTGCCAGACAGCTGCAGCCCTGGCACATTGGGTTCAGTTGAAGACTTCATTTTTAAGTATTTTTTCCTTCCTTGCTTCAGTGGCACTTGCTGGTTATCACCAATTCATACAATCATGTGTTTATGGTTGTGAACAGTGGTTGCATCACAAGCTTTCCTAGATTAGAAAGAAATGGTTGAGCTGAAGCAGTGGGGAGGATAGTTTGGGGCCATATTTCAACAATGGCTTGCTCTCATGGCGATTCCAGAGAGCCACTGTCAGCCCTCCAAGTGCTATGCAAAACAAAGCATTGCTTTAGCAAAAATCTTGTTGCTAGGAGCACTATTGTTAATTTCAGCTATGAAGCTAAAGTCACTGTAAGGCACAGGTTCTCACATTCTACTAGCATCCCAGAGCAACACTGAGCAAAAGAAGTAAAGCCATATGAGCTTCCTTCCATCCATAAAGGCAGAGTGACTTGAGTTATCCTCCTGAATTTGTGATGGAAATCACCATGATTTTGCAAGCCAAAATTTGTAAAAATTGCAAAGGAAGCACTGCACTCCAGTTGCAAAGAAGGTGTGTGTGGGGGGGATTTTTAGTTATGGTGTGGGTTTTTTTGTTTATTTGTTTGTTTGCTTGTGGGTTTGGGGGATTTAGGGGATGTTTGTTTGTTTGTTTGCTTGCTTGCTTGCTTGTGGTTTTGTTTTTGGTTTTCTGCTTTGCTTGGTTGGTTGGCTGATTTTGTGCATGTGTGTGTGTGTGTATGTGTGTGTGTGTGTGTGTACCTGACACTCACATGTGTAGAGTGGAGGATGGCTGGCTTGGTGCCACCATATGCTGTTTACCTGTACAGGGGCTCACACTAGACAACAGGCAGGAGGAAAGGAAACATCTTTCTAAAGAACTAAATACATTGGTGAAGTTGAGCAGATGCACATAGCAGATTTCACTAACTCTAATTATCAAGTTTGTAATGCTGAGTAGCTCTGCTACTGAATTTACACTCCTTTGGCCTTTACCCAGAAGAAAAGACCAGGTATTTCTCGACCCATGCTCATTAAAGCAATTGCTTCCAAGTTCAAGGAAGCCAATATGACTAAGTTGTTGAAAATAGCACTTACGTTTCAGCTTAGGTTTCCAGTGCTATGACACTAAAATTACTCTGAACCTCTAAACACACAGCATATATTGACATTAATGTGAGCCTGGAGCTTGCTGGTTTGTTTCTGAGCAGTGACCAGCTGTGCTGATACAAAACTGAAGTTTGAAGAGACTGGGATAAGGCAAGGGACAATATGCATGCTAACAAGTAATGGATTCAGCTTCTTGGATGTCAACAAAGGTTTGATAGAGTCCGGCTTAGATGGTCAAAGAGTCACCGTGTGTATACAAGATAAATTGTGCATTTGGTAGGGGATGGGGGTCAGGTCACTTGTAAAATTCCAAGTAAGAATTTCTGAAAAAAAAACCCAAACATTTTTCCCTCAAATAAATATTACAGTGTGTCTGTGCTTAGCAATACAATATTAATATTGAATTTCTTTACGTTCCAGATGAAATGAATCCTGACATAAGGCTTTTGCAGAGAAGTTTCCTTTTCCATAGTTACTGAAATGCATTTTACAATTTTAGACTTTCCCCCCACTAAAACACCTCTCACAAGTAGTGAAGTGGGTTGTATTTTTTTCACTAATTGCATATAATAAAAGAGAGGCAAATGTGATCTCACAGGACACTGTAAATACACAGTTAATTTAAGCACCTAAGCCCTTGAAAAGCCTGCTTCTTGGTAGAAAAGCTCTGCTATTTTTGTTGAGCATTGTGCCAATACAGATAATCTGGGGTGTTTCAAAAAAGGGGTCTAAAAGAGATAGTCTAAAGCACAGGAACGCACACTAGGATTATTTCCCACACTTGACACAATCAAGAGAGCCCCAGTAACCCAAACATGTAGTGGATGGTGACTGACATACTGTGACTAGAGAAGTGCTTCTAGGTTTTGGTGCCAATGGTTGTTTACTCAGACATTGCATTTCCAGCCCTGAGGGGCTGATTTTAAGGTTGGAGGGATCATTGCTGCCTCCAGTAAAACCTATTGCAAATCCTATGTATCACAGGCATACGCTGTATCAAGGTACCCATCTTTAGACAGGATCCTAATCCACTGGGTTTTATGATGGATAGGCAGCCTTGTCTGATGCTGTTACAACTGAGCAAAAGACAGTTTGCTGTGCATGACATGCGGACAGAATGGCATTTTGCTCATGTAACAAATGTTTTGAGGTCTGGTTTTGCCAGTCACACAAGAAGTGACAAATGCTCATTCAGAAGCCTGAAATACATTAAAAAATTGTTATTGCTTGCCAATATGTGAAAAGGAGCTGACTATACTAGTGTAGCAAAGAAAGAAACAGAGAAATAAAATTTTGTAAAGCTGATTGTTAACCAATGATTGTGAAATTTGATTATTAAAACTGCTTGGACTCAAGGGTGCCCTAAAGTATTCTTACCACTTATTTCGATACCCATAAAATTGTGAAGTGGAATTATCTATGTTTATAGTTTTAATTTTCTTTCAGATTGGATAATTTACATTTTTATACTGTGGCAGATAGATATGCAGGATGCTGCTTGTAGTCTTTCTTTCTAGTGAAATAACATCAAGCAAAGTTGTGCTTTTCTGCACCAAAAGGCACCAAAATTATAACCACCTCTCTTTAAACAATTTTCATTAGATTACTTTCCATTTCACACCTGAGCTTAAAGATCTACCTGATAATATGTAACTGAATTTTCATACTGAGGATATGTTGGACACTTCAGTTTAAATGGTTCATAAAGCTGAATGAGTAACACAATTTTCCCTTTTATTTAAAGGATAAAATTGTCTCATTTTCACTCAGTAGATGAGAATAGACTTTGACTGATCTAATACCTAGGTCTGCCCTTATTTGCAAATCATATTGACTTTATTCAGCAAAGATCAGCCATAAAAATATGGACACTCATGATTAGAATAAGGACACTGATGTCATTTATTCACGTCACACCAGTAGAATGAACTCAAATATTTTGCCGTTGTTCTGTGTCCTGTGTTTTCCTCCCACTCACAAATAGCTTTTCAAGGCAACTACAAAACAGATACTATTTTTTTCCCTATGCTGTCCTTCTTCTAATTAAACTGGGCCTTAAGGAAGGAGAAAAAAGGAAAGGGAGAAAAATAATCTTTTTTGGTGTTCCTGCCTGCAAGGTATAACATGTTTTCAGAATTTATGATATAGGAAAATCATGCTGGATTGACTCCAGTTACTAGACTTATGGAAGGAATATCCGTCCCCAAAATAGCTTTCATGGTAGTTACTTGCCAATGGACACAAATGAAGAACAGATCATTCTTCATTCAATTTCTTCTTTTCTCAGGTCTTTAATTTCATATTGCTGTTACAGCTTCCACATATTATTCTCCACTTTCCTCACTTCCTTGCACATTGCTATAAAAAGAAGCATTCTTCCTTCTTCAGAGCTGAGAAGCTCTATTCAGAACTTGAGTATGACTAATGGAAAGTAGTTTTCTAATATAATGGAATGAGGAAAGGATTGGAAAGGATTTTCAGCATGTGTCCTTACATTTGTTTTAATGTGCCTCCATGTGATTCAAAGGCAATATTTGGTTAATTTTGTAGAAAAGTAAAAATTTGCTTTCTGTAACATTCTGATTGCTAAGAATTAAAAAAAGGAGTTTACTCAGATCAAAATTTTAACAAGAACAGCAAGTATGAAAAAGGAAGTTTGGTAGATCTACAAAAAACAGGGGAGTTAAGGCAGCCTGAGGTGAAATTAGCCTACCTCTAAATAAGATGATTCGTTTTTAAAATCAGGTACCAGGACTGGAAATAAAACTATCTTCATTTCATCTTTTCTGGTATATAAAATTTTAAAAAATAAACCTCATCACTTTGATGGTTACTTTATCTCATATGCCAGGAGGCCTTTCTCTTCATTGCTCTTGTCCTGGCAATCAATGAGGTATGTGAACTGTAAGAGGGCATAGTTTTACAGAGAAAGGAATACATGATGGGGCATTGAGATCAGTTAATATAACTGAGAGAATAAAAGGACCATTACAATCACCAGGATGTCACTTAATATATTTAGCAGCAAGTGCACTTCTCTGTACTCAAGCACTTTTTATTGGACTTAAACTAGTTTTTCAACATGGAGCTAGAACAAAGAGCAGCACACATATTAGAAGTTGCACTATGGGATCTCTAAAATTCTCATATGCACTGTTGAACTTCAGCTTATAAAGGAACAGCCAAACTCACTGTTCTCTATTGCCTGACAATTTAAAGAACACTGTATAAATAAGACTGGGAATCTTCAGTGACAGTGAACAGCCCAAGTGTGCTCTAGGACAGGGAAATGCTGCAGGCCCATATCTGTTGATGGGCAACTTCAAAAGTTATTCTGAAAATGTATTATATATTAAAATAAATTAATCAAGGTAATAATCAGTTATTTTCTGAAGTGTTGCTAAAAATATAGGATGAGAGGAGGAATGTTGTGGTCTTTCACTAAACAATAGCAGAAAGAACTTAAAACTGAATTTTAGTAGATTTAGCAAACCCCTGAGGAATGGCTTAAAATGTTTTGTGTCTGTTTAGGAATGAATAGTACAGATCTTCACAGGCCATTAAGTTAACATAAGCCTTAAAGTCAAGAAGACTATGTCAGTTTCATAAAAATGACCAGACATCGCTTGTATTAAACCATGCTTGTATTATTCCCTATTAATAGTCAATTAGTTACAGCATAAGGTGACAAATATGCTTTTAATCCAGATCAAACTGCCAGCTTCTTTCATTTTATTTTCCTCATTACAATTGATGAAGAAATAAGAGAAGAATTACAATACAAAAGGACAAGCTAGGTAGAATTGCCATGTCTGCTCCATGCTGGGCTGAAATTCCTCAGTGGACTGTCTTGCATCATGTAAGGTACTTGCATGCACTTGGAGTGTCATTTATTCTTTATTCCTTTATGTAAATTGATGCAGTTATTTGGTTTGTGAATTTTTACAGCTGATTGCAGAAGTTAAAGAGTGTTACGTTTAGAAATACATTATCTCAACAGAAATACTCCAGAGCTATGTCCTCAGCTAAAATACTTATACGAAGGAGAAGGGGCTTGGAAAAGCCGGCCCTTTATGACAATGTGTAAGGCAGGGTCAATTTTGTTGTAGAAAAGATCCTAGTTGGGGTTATTTATGTTGGCATTCAGCTTTTGTTGAACACCTCCCTCATAAAATTGGCCTATCTCTGCATATTAATAAAGATTTTGGTTTCTCTGTGCTCCTCATTAACAGACAAGCAACTGATTATGCCCACAAGTAGTATCACTGTTATTTCAGTTCCCACCTCTCCTATTAAGTATTCCCAGGCCACTAGGTCTCTGGTTAAGCAACATTTCCATAAATGTTCCAGGGGAAAGACTGTGGCACAAACATGAAGAGAAAAAAATAGCTAGAGCCTAGGCTTACACATAAAGAGTGTCCTTGCAGCTCCTTCCATATTCAGGGGACATCACCGGCTGCTAAAAACATGTTTGTCTTGGGACCTGAAAAGAATCTGCAAAACAAGTGCCATGGCACTGTTACTGTGACACAGATAGAAGCACACAGCAACACACACAACAGGTGTTCAGGCAGAGAAGAAGAAAGGAAGTAGTGTCTCGTTTATTGTTGACCTCGTATCTATAAGCTTCTGGAGAGTGATCAGAGATTGGACAGAGAAGTTCCCACCTCTCCATCTCCACTGGTCACTTGAGAAGTCCATCAGGTGATATCTTTTACAAAGGAATGCAAATGTGATTCTTGTTTATCTTACAATTCATGAGAACTGACTCCACTACACTAAAACAAATCAGAAGGCTTGTTTTCAAAGACAACATGGCACCTTATGGCAAAGGTAGTGGTAGGAAACACTGTAAGACTAACACAGATCAATAGATTTGACTGCACTGAACACAACCGGTAAAAAACTTAAAACTACTTACTCAGGTATTTGTGCAACCTGCTGATGAAACTGAATGCTAAAATGCTCACAGAACAGGTCTAACAGCGCAGTCTATTTTGTCTACATCCTACATAATAACCAGATTTTGCTTCAGTGTGTCTTTTTTCTCAGTCACAAAATAAGACATTAACTTTTGCTATGTGTGCTTTTGCAGTGACTTTCCACGTAGCACCTATATGCAGTTTTGAACACACATTGTCCAGCGTCCGTGGTAGGCTTAAAGAGACCAGGCAAAACCCCACATTATTTCAGTTTTCATTCTCTTACGACCTGGACAAACATCTCCACAGCACATGACTGCAGCAGCTCCCCTAGAGCCCTGCTGAGCTCTGCTCCACTGAAGAGTACATAGATGTCCTCTGTGGACAATCTTCATGTCTCCTGCTGTAAGCTAGTGGTGTGTGAGGAGACAGAGGGTTGCTTCTCCTTTTGTGCTTCTGAGAAATTGAGACCCCTTAAAATCTTTGATGTCTTACAGGATTGCAGTAAATAACTGCAAAAAGGCATAATAGGGAACATATGTCAATGAGGCAATGTTTTCTATTTGTAGAAAGTATTGGGAAAACAACATGAAAATGAAAGTGTGCATTTGTACCAAATATCATAAAAATATATATAGGATTTTTTTTAATACTTATAAAATTATTTTTAAAAGTTATGGCTGTCCAGTCTACCAAGTATTAGGCAAAAATATACAATTAATATGACCAATAAAAGATAAAGCCTTTCCTCATCCCCTTCATTCAAGGGTAAGAATTCTTTAAATAATTTTTTAGAAGAATTGATAATCACTTGTGAGAGGTAAGGAGAGAACTAGGTGAGGAGCAGTTATTTCCTTTCTCTAAACACATTGCCGTGCAAAGAACTGTGCTCCAAATTTTCCAGATAGGTTTTTCCTGTCATGGAAAGAATCTCTATATGTTTAACATTACTCCTGAGTCAGCTCACCAGTAAGCCAGTCCTTTGCAGAGCAGGGCATAGGAGCAGCTGCTTCTGCTACAGTGGCAACCATGACAGTGAATGAACTCACGTAAAATTTCTGTTGTGGAGAGTCCTTAATTTTCTTGAGACAACACATGGTTCTGCAGTTTGACTATGCTGCTTCTAGATATAGAAACATATATATGCTTTGTATAGTCATCTACTTAACAGAATTGAAGCTTAAGACTCCCTAAACTTCAGTTTATCACTGCACCAAATGCATGGTTTTCTTGTGCTACAAGTCTGCCAAGTATAGAAGAGCTCACGTGTCACTCTTCCTGATGTGAACAGAGGATGGAAGTGACTCAGGAGCTGACCAGTTATACTAACCATATTAAAGAGTGGCAAATTCTGTGATTGTTCATGTCCCCTGTCACACTACTGGTTTAATAATGGAAACCTACTACATTAAAAAATGTTAAAAGGGAAGGAAAAAATGTCAAAGCCAGCACACTGGATGAATTCCAATGCACAGAGTTATATGCATGCAAAAACAGTTTATTTAGAATTTCTTTCCTCTCAGTATGGAGGCCCCATGGCACTGATGAGATCTCTGTGCAGTTGCACACACTGCACTTCATTGACAGATTTTCTGTGTCTATGTTATTAATGGTAAGTAGTTGGTAAATATTTAAATCATGGCACATGGAGATAATACAGAACAGTGCTCTCTGTGGTATTATAAATCTCTAAAACTTATTCTTAAACTAGTTAAGATGTAGTCTAGGGTTGCTTGTTTGGGCTTAATTTGACTTATCAGCTACGATACCATTTGTATTTGAAGAGAAACAGCTGCATTTTCAGCTACTAAAGCTGACTTGGGGACTTTATATGAGAGACCAATTCAATCAACACAGATAGAGTCTCTTTCATATTCATTAACTGTCCCAGCTGAAAAATGTTCCAAAGCAAATAAATGAAGCAAACCCAAGCTATAATAGAAGTATAATATTTCAATAAATGGAAAATTTTCTGTTTCTGAAACCAGTAAGACCCTTCCCCACCCAAATGACAGAAAACTTTTTATCTCATCATGCAAGTGACTAATGAGCTTCTAAAGGTCTTCTAAAGAACAACACTACTCCCTGTGTCTTAAAGTTACATACCACTACCCCTCAGAGAGGGCAATAAAAATCTAGGTCAAGAAGAGGCATTTTTTTCTGTTGGTGTTTTGATTTTTTGCCCACTGTAAACTGGAGGCCATCAAGCTGGAGTCTCATGTATGCCAGAGGTGGAATACTCCACTCCCTTGCTACTGGGGACTATGAATCCCAGGAGATGATTTGCAGGAGCTGATGCAGAACTGCCACTGAGGGAGACAAAAAGGGACTGGACTTTGTATGTTCTGGAGCCTGGTAGTATGAACACCCTGGAGAGTCCAAAGAGCTTTCTTTCCAAGCAACAGACAAGCTTAAAATAAGAAATAATAAATCAATGAATGTTATTTTTGTCTCCAGCCTGATCCACATTAGCCAAAACTAATCATGATATCAAGAGAAGTAAGCGCAAAATTATGCCTGGGCACATGCTTGGAAACAAAAACCATTATCTACCAAGGGAAATGCAGGCACTTGGGAAGTCCTGAGGGAAGAAATCCTCTTTATTACTGTACTTCAATCTCATTATTACTAGTTTTGCCTGTGCTGAAGGGAGATGAGGGAGATAAGCAGCCTCAAAACAGCAGAGGTCCCTGGGCAAAGCCCTGCATGTAGCTGGCCAACAGCTTCTCAAAGCTTTATATGATATCAGGCACAAGCAACCTGAATCCATCTTTCCACACAACATGCTGACGTAATGCAAACCTTCCACAGACCTTTCCCAAACTGCCATCTACATCCATCCCCCTCACCATAAGACAAAACCCAAACAAAGTGGGTGAGGAGCACTTTAGTTTTCCTTCTGAATACACATTTCATCAAACACTGAACATAATAGTCACGCTTCCAAATATACTTCCTACAAATAGCTTCAGAGAATAAACACCTCCGGTTCCCAAAATAATTAAAATTTTCAATAATATTTTTGTGTATTTGTTACACAGAACAGAAATCCTAAATAGGATGGCAGGATGGTGACCCAAATCCCAGAGCAGGTTTGCTGGCAGGTTAGAGATCCCAGAGAGTGTAGTTTTCATTTCCACACAGTGCCCAACAGGAATTATATGAAGCATACTAGCAAAACAAAATTATGTCTTTACTGAGAATTTTAATTCAGTATTCTCATTTTAATGAGGCACAGGGGACAAACCCGACATGTTATTCAGTTTACAATGCAAGATACAATAGAAGACAGATACTTAGACTTTAGACTCAGATAAGCAGTGGAGAACAGCATGTAAATAGATGGAAATCCAAGATTTCTAATAAAGAAAAATAAACAGTCATTCTGCATATATTGTGTCTGTTTCACATAATACACAGCAGAGCATTATAAAGGATATTAGAATAATCAACTGTACCTTTGTTTATACAAGCAATGTGACACAGAAATCTGCTTTCCATCATGACAGTCTAATTGTGTGAGCTGGCTTGTGAGCTATTGAGAATCTTGTGGGCTGTCAATAAGACAGGTAGAAACTGTTTTCCAGTAACATCCATGGCAGTTCCTAAATAGAAAAAAAATGGAAGTGAATTTAAGCACACAGGTAATTGGGAGAAAAACAATGGTTACAATAACTGGATTTGAACTGAAAAGGAATGCTTCTCATCTTTTGACTAAAGCTTTTTTAAATCTCTGTTACTATGTAATTACAGTGCAATGAAACCCAGTAAAGAGAAATTCCAATGGCTTACTGCAGAACTATTTCTCTTTTCTGCTAATTTTTGGAAAAACATAAGTGACACCTCAGTCCATTGCTGTCAGATCTGAGATGTCACAAGTCATCACCTCAGCAGGGAATTCATCATGGGCCGTTGAGAACTCCAGCTACCTAAAAAGCCAATATCATATATTGGCCCCTTCAGTAATGAGACAAATCTGCTCTGGGTAAAAGGGTGTGGACAGGATGAAAATATACATGCAAAGAAAAGACTGTAAAAAACTTATTTTGTGCTGTAGCACTTAGAGTCACCATGACAAGAAATGGATTCATAGGTCAAGCCTTGATGTTCTAGAGACAACAATGTCCATAGCAGTCAGTACACCAGGCAGAATAGCAATGATTACCAAAGTGATGCTGATATAGAAGGACACACGGGGCTCTCCCTGTCTGCTGACAGGCAAACCATGTCCCTTCATCACTGTTTGATCACCTGTCAGAAAGCTATCATCAATGAATTCCAGAGAGTTCATGGATTACTTGTGTCCTGTTGGGCCATCTCTCCAGCAGTTACCAGGATGATGAAGTCCTCCATGAAGACCAGGACCTGTGAGAGTGAAGCTTCTCACTGGTGTTTCAGAAGGCCTCATCTACTTACACTTCCTGATTAGGTGATCTGCTGCAGACACCCATCACAACACAGCTCATATGCTGGTGTGCTCACTGACCTTCAATCACAAGCTGTCAACTGGCTCATTGCCCACGTGCTGCACATCTGCCAAGGCAGACCTCCATTCCTTCCCACCTGTCCTGGGTTAATGCTGAATTGTATCCCCATTCGTCTGTTTAAATCAAAAATAAGTTCTGCACCTTTAAAACTGGATCTAAGAGTGAAGAAGCAGCAGTGGAATGTCTGAGGCGGGTGTTTTCAAAACATCAAGAGTTTGCAGCTTTGGAGGACACACAGGGAGTGTTTGCAGTGCGGACGGCGGGAGAGAGCTCTCCTTTGCTTTCTGTTAGTTCGTGGCTAGCTGAAGCAGAGTTCTCCAGACTATGAGTTTCTTTTCCTTTTTTTCCTTGGAACTGTTCAAACCTACTCTGGACTAACCCCCAGTAGAGCACCAAGAGCTCATCCCTGTGGCCCACCGGGCCTGGCTTGGGCCCGGCATTTCCCAGTGCCAGGGACTGACACAGACTGAGCGAGCCGAGCTGCACCCCACGGCACAGACTGGCTGGATTGGTCATCTCTGCGGAGAAGCAGGAGGTTTTGTTCCTTGGTGTTCATTTGTTGTGCTTGGCCTGTTAAATAAACACATTTTTTCCACTTTCCTCTAAGGAAATTTTTTTTTTTTCCTCTTTTCCTTTCCTGAACCAGTTGGGGGGAGGGGTTGTTGGATTGGTTTTCTGGAGAGGACCTATTCAGAGGTTCCTTCCCAAATTTGCCTTAAACCAGGACACCACCACTGTCTCACCAAAAGGGGTTAAACTCCTTACCATTATCTACAGGCTTGCCCCTCAAAAAGTCTGTACTCCTATATGGCAGTGAGCCTGTCATGGGGACTATCCCACCACATCTCTGTGATTCCTATAAAACCATAAACCCGCAGAGGCAGATAGGCCTCTAATTCCACCGTGTCCCCCAGCCTGTGGAGGGACAGGCACTCCTTACAAGAAGTCTGTCATGCTGCTTCCCTACAAAAGATGTGGTAGCTTTGCCTTGCTAAAGTGTTCAGTCTGAATATGGGGCTATGCTGTTTAGACTGAAAGCCTTAACATGCTGCAAAGGCCTTGCTGGTACCACACAGGCTGTACAGAGTCATTCAAATCAGATTATTCACATTTTCCATTTCAGTAATGGACCTCTCTAGCAAACAGAAGTATATATGCACACACCTATAAAAACAAAAAAATCACATACTAGCAAGAAAAGCCAATTCGTAATAGTGACAGGCAGCACATTAACAAAGAGCTAAGTTAGCTGCCTCTAGTAAGATTCAGTACATCTGCCTGAACAATAAATTATTGCTGCTTTAGTGGGTGTTTGTGAGAAATGCAATGCCATTTACTCCCCACATGTAATAATTTTGGGTATTTGTTATGGTTTCACATTATGAGAACGGCTGCTCTGAAATAACCAATTGATGTATTTTACAAATCCCCAATGAAATTAATGGGGCACACAAGAAATAAATCTCCTTTTGTGTTTGTATGGGAATCATTTAATTTGGTTTGTTCTTTTGCTTTCTTCAGGATAGCTGAACACCTGCGTACCTACAGAAACTAGTGAAAGAATTCCCTATTTTTCTTTGGTTATATATGCAGCTTTAGCTTTATGAGCTCTTTTTCTCAATCCATGAACTTTCCAATTTCAACCTTTCCAATTCTCTTCCCCATTAGATGGCAGAGGAGGGAGCAAATTGCTGTATGGGGCTCCACTCTCTGCTGGAGTTAGTAGTGATGTCTGTCAAGCATGACAGAATCATTCTTTGTAATGGGTATTCCCTCAACTGATCCAGCAGGGGCTGATATATCTGAACACAGTTAAGGTAACATGGTCATTAAATTACTTGATTCCTCCTTCAATTCAGGTACACCCATGTCTGGACCCTGGTGATGCAATTGTTTTGCACCTGCACCTATTTTCTTTGTCAGCTTGCCAGCACACACCAGAAAAGATAACAATTGAGCTACTAAAATATGTCTCTAAAAGAAACACAAAATAGAGGACAGCCACAAAAGACAGAATGATAAGACAGAAATGACCTGATAAGACAGGCTGGTGTTCAGTCACCAGTGGGTTTCCCCTGGGCTTTGTTCTTGCCCCAGTTCTCTTCATCATCATCATAAATGACTTGGATAAAGGACTCGAATACTAAGTAAGTTTGCCAGCAACACCAAACAGGGAGGAGTTGTTAACTCCCTTGAGGGCAGGGAGGCCCTTTAGAGAGACCTCAACAAATTAGAGAAAGGGAAATTGCCAACTCTATGAAATTTAACAAGGGAAAGTGTCAGATTCTGCACCTGGGACTGGGCAACCCTGGATGTACAGACAGACTGGGGAATGAGATGCTGGGCTGGGAGGTCCTGGTCAGTGGCAAGTCGAACATGAGCCAGCAGTGCCCTGGCAGCCAGGAGGGCCAACCCTGACCTGGGGGGCACTAGGCACAGCGTGGCCAGCTGGGCAAGGGAAGGGATTGTCCTGCTTTGCTCTGAGCTGGGGTGGCATCACCTCAGGTGCTGGGGGCAGTTTTGGGTGACACAATATGAGAAAAACATGAAACTGTTAGAGAGTGTCCAAAGAAGGGCAGTGAGGATGGTGAAGGGCCTTGAGAGGAAGCCGTGTGACGAGTGGCTCAGTTCACTTGGTCTGTTCAGCCTGGAGGAGAGGAAACTGAGGACAGACCTCATCAGAGTCTACAGCTTCATTGTGAGGGGAGAGGAGTGGAAGACATTGATCTTTTAACTTTCACAACCTGTGACAGGACCTGAGGGAGTGGCTGAGTCCTGAAGCTGAGCCAGGGAAGGTTTACATTGGATATTGGGAAAACGTTCTTCATCCAGAGGGCATAGAACAGCTCCCCAGGGCAGTGATCACAGCACAAGCTGAACTTGAGAGAGTTCAAGAAGTGTTTGGACAATGTCCAGGCACATTGAGGTGTGACTGTTGGGGGTGTCCTGTGCTGTCTTGTGCTGAGCCAGGAGTTGGACTTCTATGATCCTGATGGGCCACTTACAACTCAGCAAATTCTATGTTATTGTGACTCTGTGATTCTATGACTATTTCTGTTGTACCTCGAGAATGTGAGGAGCAGATTTTCACTAATTTCACTAGATATCTACACTAACTGCAAAAAGTAGAAACATAAAAATCCAGACTCGTAAATTGCAGTTTTGCTCAGGAAGGATATTTATTACAGGATCTAGAACTCAGGAGGTTTAAATATTCATGTATTAAAGCAACATCTGCTGCTGTTCTATCTAGCCTAACACATCTTATGAATATGACCCTTTCAAGGGCTAAGTATGTCTAAGAAATTTCAGCAAATCTGTCAACTGCCTACCAAATCTGACAAATAAAATATCTGGAGGATAAAAATTATCTAAAAAAAATAGAAAAACACTTCCCTTCTACTTTCTGGATTCCACTTTAGGGACATAGAAAACTTCCCACTTTAAAGAATGTCATCAAACCTTTTCATATTGAAAATGAAATTATGAATAGACTGAAGACATGGCTGCCCATGTCAGGAAACACTTTAATAATATATCTGTTGTTATAGTCATAAACAGCATGATGAAACCACCACAAAGTTGGTAAAAAGAAAGGAGAAATATCAAAAGACTATTAATTTGTAGTTTGCACAAAAAGGAAACCTTCATAATCTCTGCTTCTAGCTGAGTACCAATGGGCATGTTAAAAGTGGGTACATTAGTTGTACTGTAACACCTTTTGACAAGAAAAAAAAAACAAAGATAGATTGTTGTGGCTGTCAAAAAGAAGTAAGAAGAGAAGCACAAAGTATGCTATTATGTTCATTAATTCTTTGCCTCTTTATTTAAATATTCTTCTACATATCTTTGGTTTTTCAGGATCATCACCAAATGGGACTAGCTATATTTAGCTAATGCAAGGGCTATTTGGCCCTGAAATAACACTGTAAGAAAGATGTAGAAAAGATGTAGACAAAAAAAAAAAACTATTTGCAAGAGAAAATACAAAATATAAGGATTCTGGAAAGTAAGAGAACATTAGTATGGCATTAGTAAGCTGAAGGATGCTGTCCCCAAACTGCTGACACCAGCTATAACAACACCAGTCTGCAGACAGTGAAAGGCAGTACATCTGCCACAGTTCAAACTATAAAATACACCTAGTTATTCAGAGTCCCTAAATAAGGCATTTTAAGAGTACTGTCGTTTTACTATCTAGAAATCTTGAAGTTATTAAGTTCTTCGTGTTTTTTTCTATCGTATGAGTGTTTGGTTCTCATGGGAAAGACAGATTATTCAATCAAAAGCATGGAACATAGGATTAGGATTCCCTAAATCCTATATTCTCTGTATCAGGTTCATTTCTTTTCATGGTAAGTGTAACAAAGGTTTCTACATCACCATTTCATTGCCTTTACCTCCTTGTCTGCTAATCCAATCCATCATTTATGGCAGTGGAAATCTTTGAGGAGACTTGGTGCGAATTGGTCTTACTGCCTCAAAAGTCAAATTTTGGTGCATACAGAACTCCCAGTATCGACATCTAAAAAATGTCCCATCTAGAAGACACAAATTATTCTTTGGAAAATTCAATTATTCCATTTTGTCTGAACAGGGATTAGAAGATAAACAGCAAATAAGTGTTATTGACAATGTTTGATAAAGCTCACTATATAATCATCCTAATGGTATATACATGTAGATAAAGAAATCAGAGAATTGAAAATTGCCTTCTGAAAACACATTCCAGAACAATTCAAAGCAACCTGTGGAAAAATTATTTTTAATTTGAGGTCCTGTCCAGTGACAAATGACATGTTAAATCTCACATCCTCACAAGGATATCCCCAAGGCATGCTCCCTTCTGAATTTACATGTGGTAGACCCTGTGTGCTGACACTATTTTCTTTACAGGAAGTCCATTCACAGAAAAAAACTGATGCAGCTGACAATAATAGAAATCTTTGTCTCTTTATAATATCTCATCTCATGGAAAGGGAAGAAGGATTTTTTTCCTGATTATTTTTGACATAGGGAAGAATCTTAATGCCTTTATCTCCAGCACAATATCTGAAATAGGACTACAGCATAAAACTTCAGGGTAGTGTTGCCAAAAACATTATTTCAGTACATTTTCAGTATTTTCCTTAAAAGTAACTATTTTTTTCAGCTCCTATCATCACCAGGTGTTTTCACAAACTGGGATTCTGTACATTTCTCTGATCTCTTAATTGCTTTCTATATTCCCTGAGTACCAAAGCCCTTTCTGTTTTCTTCTCTAGTCCTTCTAGACTACAAAGAATATATTTTTAGACTATTCTTCCTAATCTTTTACATTAATCTGTAGACTTATGCTTATTATTGTCAGAAAGGCATGAGAATGTTTTTCTCCTCTTCTGCCCACTCTTTGAATGTTTTCTTTGTACTCTAAAACAGTCAGAACCTTTTTATATCCACCCAAAATTTCCACTTCACTGAAACCTTGAAAATATGTAAGATATTTTAAGAAATTCATGTACATGTCCGTATCATTAAAAAAAAAACCCTTTTCTTACAGCAAATACCCAGGCAAAAATTTCAGCACATTATTGATGATTTTTTGGCAGCCAGTGAACACAGAATGACATGAACACAATGAGATATGAAAAATATTTACTGTGGATAAACTTCTCTGTTAAGCCTAGGCCATTATGGTTTGTAGAACATAAATTTTCCTCTTTCCTCATTTGTCCATTACTTGGGATACAACGATTTAGAGAACCTGGACATGTTTTCACCCTACTTTGAACATGATTATCTAGGTGACTGGGAGAGATTGCAGTTAACCTCATTCTCCTTCCAGTGAGTTTGTCACAAGACTCTCAGCACTTGGAAAGAGTTTAAAGAGGCAAACAATCGCAAGTTATAACCTGGATGCTACTTTCTCATACATAGTTGCACGAATTTGACAGCACAAGCTTACCTGTGTGGCATGCTCTGGGCAAAATAGTTTTTCTGAGGCCAAGTTACACAGCTCAGTCCCATGTAGTCTGATGCCAGAGTCCTGGACACTCATGGGCTGAAGGAAGACGTCTCATTACTAGCAGAGCAATAAACCATCTATTTGTCTGTACATGAAAATTAGTTGATTTGTTAAGTGATACTGGAAGGTAAAATCACGTAATGTTTCAAGAACAGACAAATGTCCAGATTAATGCCGCTGCAAATAACTATGCTTACCATACCAGGGCAACTATTTTTCTCTTTGGGAAATCGTATGATAAACAACCTGTCACTGAGCCCAGGTTTAATCCTTTAGTCTGGACTATTGCAATGAGAAACAGCAGCTACTTACCAGCAGATGTCTAAATTTAGGCACTATTTGCAGTGAACTGCGTTGTGGAAATATTGGTAATCCTCCACTTCAATAAACATGCTGATATTTTCAAACCTGCTGCAGAGAGCACAAACACTTGGATTAGGATTGTTTTCTATGCTTATTTGAACAACAGAAAAAAGGACCATAAATTGTTACCTGTTCGAATGCATGCAGCAACTCAATGATATCCTAGATGACAAAATAAATAATAAGATACAAACTCTAATGATCATTTGATCTGCTCATGAAGAGAAACAGGGAGCTTTCCTGGGTGATAACAGCAGTGTAACTGTGCTAACACACAGCAGAGATCTGGTCAGTGATGTCATCTTGCAAGCTGTTTGTCACATGGGGACTTTGCACACTGACACTGTTGGCACTGAAGATTTCCTACTCCCTTATACATTTTACACTTTCTACCCACATATTGCAGAATATGGACCAAATCTTTGAGTTCTAGGAAAAACTTCTACTGCACAGAAAAGTGAAAAAGTCTCAGAGATCTATTATTTCATTAATAACAGCAAGTAAAGATGTTTGCTTACACATTTTTAAGAGAAAATGTAGAACCATCACCAGAATCTGAAGTAATTTACATTCAGAATTTTGAGCAGCCTGTCATGGAGGTGATATTGTGATGTACAGTTTCATATGTATTTGCTGGACAAAAATTCAAAAGCATAATAATTAAAAAGAAATAAAGTTCTGTTCAGTCACATTTTTCAAGTTATCAATAATTACACTGTGGAAGATAAGATAAGAAGATAAGAACCTCTAGCTGGCATATTCAGGTAACCTTTTTGCCTTTAGCTGAAACTTACGGTCCTTAGTTACCTAAATAAGTGAGAAAGAGCACTTGGACAGAGAGAATAGAAAATAAAATGTATGGGTTTCAAAAATTATGCCTATTGATAAACCTTCAAAGATTCAATAATACTTAAGAGATACGATGAGAGAGGAAAATCTGAATATTTGTCCTTAAAGTTCTTAAACTAGAAAATTCTGCAATGCATAGCCCAATTATTCTAAACTTTCAGGTTAATTCCTTTTTAAAATAGTATTGTTATTTGGGACTTGCTTATCCTTTTCAACATAATCTTTGTACTCTCAGACTGTTTATTCTGTGAAGGCCAAAACTCCCATACCAACAATGAAGATGTCATGTATTATAATGAAGTAAGTCAGCACCTTCAGGGTTCTGAATCTTGGCAACAAGGCTAATCAGTCATAGCAATTCAAGGGAAAATAATCCAAGGGCAAGAATGTTTGAAAAAATAGCTCTTTCAATGAAAAAAAATAAAAATACAAAAGTCAGTGCCCTCCCATGAGAACTTCAGAACTTTTCAGTAGTGTTGTTTTATGGGAAAGCCTTAAAAAACAATGTTAGATCTATTTCTACCATGAAATTAATTTGACATTATGAATCTTACAGATTGTTTGACCTATCCATTTTGAAAGATCTCATCAAAAGAAAAGCTTTTAAAGGCTTTACATCTACCATAGATGGTACTTCCTTTGGATAGCTAACAATGAGCTCGACCAGAATGCTAGAGTTTGAATACTACAAATTCTCTTTTGCATCTAAAGCTAAACCCTCTTTTATCTTTCCAAGTAAAGCTGCTACACAATTCAGCTTTTCATGCAAGTGACATACTCTTAAAAATTCCTCTCCATTTTTCAATGCAAGTGCCCATACTCAGATTACCCCTAAATTTGTGCCCCAAGAAGAACTGATTGACCAAGAAAAGAAGAAAGTCTCAGCTGTCAAATACTAATGTCCTACTCAGTGGAGTCTCTGTGGGTCTAGAGGGGTTAAAGTCAGAAGAGCAATGGTTTAGATTTAGTGATGGTTGCAAAACGAGAACTGTGAAACTCTTTGGGGAGAATTACAGCTTAATCATAGCCCCTGATGTGAAGCAGTGATACAGGTGAGTTCATTTCACAGCCACATAACTTCCTGTGAGATCTGATGTCTCACAGCTGCACTATACCACAATCCATCCAGCAGCAGATCTCATGCAGGGAATGAAATTAACTTATGTGTCTGTCACTAGTCAGAACAGTATGCACATCATCTCACACTGCTTCAATTCCAATTTTTGAGTGTGATTCCTGCACTTAAAAGATACCAGAATCACATATCAACTTTCTCAGAATCAGTCTTACCCACACACAGGAATATTATCAGAGGAATGGAGAACCTCTCTGATGAAGAGAGACTTGGGACTGCGCAGCTTGGAAAGGGAAGACTTCAGGGTGACTTTATTGCAGCCTTTCAGTACCTAAAGACAAAGATGGAGAAAAGACTATTTACAAGACCATGTAGTGAAAGGACAAGGGGGTATGGCTTCAAACTGAAAGTGGACAGGTTTTGATTACACATTAGGAAGAAATTCTTGACTGTGAAGGTGGCGACACACTGGAACAGGTTTCCCAGGGAAGCTGTGTATAGCACATCCCTAGCAGTGTGGGATGGATGTGCATAGCACGTCCCTAGCAGGCTGGATGCAACCTGGTCTACTGGAAGGTGTCCCTGCCCATGGCACAGGGTTTGGAACAAGATTATCTTTAAGTTCCCTTCTAACTAAAGCCGTTCTTTGATTCTATGATAACACACAGGAGAAGCAAGACTAGCAGCAACCCTAGAGTCACCTTTCCTGAATCATATAGTGGTGGCCATGGTGGATAGCAGGCATTTAACTCAGAAAAACTTATGGAAAATCCAATCCTTTCACTTCTGGTGCATGGTAAAGATCAAAACCTTTCATCAGCCTAATGATACCATTCAGAGATTGCTCACAGAGAAGCACCACACAGTACTCATAAATAGTTTCCCTCACCCTTGCTTTCTGAACTTGTGTTCCTTATAAGTTCTACAATTGTTGTAACAAGGTCATACAGACAGAGAGAGAAGGGTTGAAATACACTTTTGCTGCTCTAGAAGAATCATCATACAACCAGTCTCCCAGCAGTATATATACTTGATAATGCTGGTGCTGAGAGGCAGTGTAGACTGTGGTGTCCAAATGCAGTGGGCTACTGTCCTCTATCTCCCAAGCCTGCTGAGCATCTCCATTGAAGGAAGAAATACTGATAACATGAAACAACCAAAAACCTTGCAGAAGGATGAAGAAAACTTGTTTTAGTGTTTCATGATAAACAGAAAAATAAATTTTAAAAAGACTGTAAGAAACATGACAATGAATAATAGCCAGATAGGAACTCAAAGATATTTTCAGAAATAAAATGCTATTTGTTATCTTGTGATTTAGAGATTTTGTGTGAGACTTCAATTCATTGCATTCCCTACTGGACTCTGTTTTGCTGTGAAAAAAAATACACTTCAATGAAGACTACAGAACAATCTAGTGCAAGTGAGGTCTAAAATTGTGGGCTTGGCTCACAAATTCATGAGAAAAAATAATGTGTATAAATAGTTTTGTTTCAAGATATTGTCCATATCAAGACAGCATCATACACGTTGAGGAAAGAACAGTGCTTCAAGCTTTTGAGCAAATCAGAATAATTTATTTTCACATCTTTTCCTAAAGCGTTCTTGAAATTCAAAAGCCCAGTTCTTGAAATAGACTATATATATACACTTATCTAGCTTCTCTTTGCTGGCCTTTCTTCGTGGTCAGTTGGTATTGGGACCATATATTTCCCATACAGTTGATTAACACTATATTTTCTCTATTAGGTTGGTATAACATATAGTAAAATTTTGAGAGAGCCCAGTAAAAATTTTGCTGAGGAAGTAACACTGAGGTTGACATCTGAACTTACTATTCATTTTTTAGAAAATAAAATGGATTTTACATCCTTTTTCAAGGAAAAAAAAAAAAAAAAAAACAAACCAAGATCTGGATTTCTCGCTGCCACTCCACCTTAGATCTCAAATAACACTCACAGCTGTCTCAGTTTGTATGAGGCACACATCTGCAAGTGGTCTTTGCATCTCCTCTGTTCCTCCCAGAAAACACAGCTCTTGTGGTACACGTTTCTCATACTAAGCCTAAAATCGTAGCTGGAAATCTACAGACCAGAAAGCAGGTTCTTTGCAACAGTGCACTGCGTAGAAAGAGATAATAGAAGCATTTTGAAATCTCATCTGAGGTACTGTAGGCAAGTATGAATATTAGCACAAAAGTAATTCCTATCATTCTTGATAAACGTTAACATGTCTGACTGATTGCACATTTTAAACACAAGTCTTTATGTTAAGCACACAATTCTAGTAGAAGCTAGCCATTTTCACCTAAAAAAGATTGAAACTGAGCTCTTGGCCCTCTTCATCTTTGACAAGATTAAGACATGTTTTTGGCAAGGCTGTGAGAGCAAATGCAAGTGTCAGTAGTCTAAATTTCACAATATCATTGCACACTTTCCTAAGGTGTATTTTATATGTAGCAGTAAAATCATGCAACTTGCATTTGTAAATAAGAAACAGATCACACTCACAGATTATGTGTGTTTGTATATGAATTTCTGACACTGAAAAGATATACACGCACCTTAATTAGATGTAGCAACTGTCGTCTTACCCTTACTTCTAATATGTCTAGAAAATCTAGAAATCTAAGACAAAGCAGGAAAATTTTCTATGGAAATTACTGTTAATTTAAACACTTCCATGGTCAGTTCTGTGCTGATGAATTCAACTTGAACATTATCCCATAGCTATCTCTTGTCTTGACAAACGTCTCAAAATTTGATATCTATAATACAAAAACAGTTGGAAAACAGATAATGATGCTCATGGCATCGATTTTTTGTTTTGTTTTGGTTTCTTTTGGTTTGTTGGTTGGTTGGTTGGTTGGCTGATTGGTTGGTTTTTTGGGTTTTTTTGTATGATGCACCAGCTTTTTTTTCCTGATAACTATAGTAACTAAAAATGGTTAAGATTAAGATATCAGACTTAAATATTTGGCTTTTGGGCCTTTGGCTACATTCATGAATTCCCTTAATTTTCCAGTCTTAATGCCTTGGATGCATTGGATACTTGGAGCAGTAAATAGCTTCTTAGACAACACAAAGACACTGCAGTCTGTTGATGCCCAAATTTGGGGCTGTGAGCAGAAATGCAGCACAGAAAGTCCTGTGCTCACATTTCAGTTTCACTCTTTGTAAGCAGAGATAGCTGTAGAGATTCTGGGTTGAACCTGTTCTTGTTTTTCTTGTTTCTGCTTTTTTTTTTTTTTCCCAGTGGTAAAAACGGAGGGTCCATGATATAGGAAAATGGTAGAGAAGAACATCTTCCATGAGCAAATCTTGATGTGATCATTTTCAGTCATTCTTCATCCCGCATTTGAAAAAAATTCCATCCTCCCAAACTGAAGGCCTCTTTCTCCACTTAAATTGACAGATTTTTGATAATAAGGAGGCACAAAGTTATCAGGTATTCTACCTTCACCTCACTCTGTTGTTTTCGTGATGATTTTTCATTTACCTGAAATGCATGAAATACAGATCTTGGAAAAGACAGGAACAGGGAAGTAGGGTGGCATTCGTAGGTAAATACACTAATTGATGTGATAAAGCTTAAAAGCTCATTTGTAAAGAGACTTCCAAAAGTTTAACTACTCTGGAAGATGGCAGCGCATGTGCCATGATGAATGGAGAGAAAAAACAGTAGTGTTTTTCATTTCTGAGCTTCTTCCACAGCTTTGTGTGACTTTTTATCCACTGGCATTTTCAGAAGTCAGTTTCTACTCCTCCACTTTATAGTACCTGTCTCAGTTGTGATCTTATCAGCTGCTCCCACAAGGGGTGTTTTTCCAGAACAGCCTAAATCTCTGCAATTCCTCACATCCTGGTACCAAATCCATCCTCACATACTATAAAAACCAAGCATCTAGCAGGTAGATGTCACAGTGTGCTTTCTAGCTGCATGTTAGCAAGATGGAAAACAAGCAGCTTTTAAATTTGCCACATGGCTTCTCACTTTCCCTCTCTTATTCCTTTTTCTTGCCTCACAGTAAAATTTGATTCAGCAAAGCAACGAAATTTGCTATTGACTTTAAGATGTGGTTGTAATCTTCACCCAAGTAGACTCCTCCCCACCACAAACACAAGTTTGAGCACACAGCAAAACACATTTTGCTGAACTGAGACCTTGCATTGTAAGTTTTCTGGGGAGGCACCACTCCTTCCCTGTGTTTGCAAAGTACTTGGCACCAAGACTTAAGATTGTATGGACACTTGAAGGTGCTCCTCAGTGAAC
The DNA here is from genome assembly GCA_032173965.1 of Sitta carolinensis. Classification (NCBI taxonomy): domain Eukaryota; kingdom Metazoa; phylum Chordata; class Aves; order Passeriformes; family Sittidae; genus Sitta; species Sitta carolinensis. The sequence continues at coordinate 11,898,238 of CM063313.1, read as the reverse complement.
AACAATCACAGTGATGGCAGCTGCAAAACTTCATAGTTTGGCAGCCACATAGAGCTAAGTGAGAATCCAATTATGTCTTTATACATTGAAGAGATTTGCTGGGAACTCACAAAGAATAATATGACACATTTAAATATATATTGCTATATGGTAGAAAGGAGGTCTCTTTTTTACCATGTTTCCAGCACCAGAGGTACTATAGTCCCAGCACATTCCAAGCATCTGAAACTACATGTATAGGGAATAAGAGACATTGCAACCTGGAGTACATTGTTGGGTTTGAAAATTTGCCCCTGAAGAAAGGCAAGGGTCACATTTTCAAGGTGAACAACACCTTGCCAATTGCTTGAAAATATCTAGATGCACTACCAAGAGCCCAGAGTCTTCTGCAGAGAAAGACAGATGAGTCCAGTAGAGATGGTGGTTTTACCTCAATAATTGACAGACTCCTTATCATTGTGACTGCCTGCAGAGACTACACAAACATGTAAAATTGAGATGGTTATGAGCTAGCTGTCAGTAAAATTTGCCTAATGAGGCAAGAGTTCCTGAATTTTTTGTGTCAATGTTCCCTTCTTAGTTCCCACTAAGCTAATGTACTTGTATGTGCTTGCCACTGTGAGCAAAAGCTAAGGTTTGTTTTTTAAGACCATCATTACACATTTTTGAGACAGCATGGTCCACATGTTTTTCATCCTAGATACAAATACATAGATGGTACCAGATGTTGTGCATTGGACAGAAAGAAGCTAAGCTCCAAGTTGACAGCTGTAGCTGATGAGGTCATCAATACAGTTTAGAGATGGAAAGAGTTCAGTGGGAAAAAACATGTCACTTTTTCTTTTTCTCTTGTTTGAAGCCACTGAGCTTCAGGGTTCAGGGGAATTGTTGCTTTGACTTTATTCTTCTGTAGACGGGTGGCTGCCTGCCAGTGGCAGCTGCATATGGGATCATTTGCATTGCATGAGGAGTCTCTTGTTTAAAGGGAAGCTCTTCCTTCCCTTAGATCATCTGCTTCTTTAGAGTCAGGGCCACTGTTCACACAGATTGTATTCTTCCTTTAATCTTTTCTCTCTACTTACTCTGTGCTCGTTAACAACTATCCAAAGCCAGGTTTAGCGGACTCATCTGGGATAGCTGAAAAAGGCAGTCAATGTACAAAGAGGGAATTATTTGATATTCCTGTGGTTACATACTTCTGTGAGAGGATTTTTGCAGTGGACATATGCTCTCTTACATCACCATCCTACAAGAAGGAGTCTAAAAACCTGGGGTTTTTTTCATGCAGAATGGATATTTAACCTGTCTTGGGAGCAGAGTTCTGTGTTTGCAGCTCATGTAGACAGTGGGGTACCCCTTCCAGAGCCCACATCAAACAATTGAGTGCCTTTCATCTCCAGGAGCAATGCAACTCATTTCTTTTGCACCTGACAAGTCAGGAACAATCAACTATTCTAATGGGTTTTGTGGGGGAAGTAAAGGGTGAAGGATAGAGAAAAAAGTTCCCCTAGAATGATATTATAAATCTGTGACTAACATATTAGCAATTTGGCTTCATACCCTGCACACAGGAGAGTGCCTGAAATAAAATAAGATTAAGTGACTGTGATATAGCTCAGGCACTCAATTCCAAATTTGCTGGATGGTTGCCTTTTCAGATCTAAGGCGTACACTGTAAACAGTCCTTTCCATGCTTTAGGATATAAGTTGTCTTTCTAACCCCTTTTGCTTCCTCCTATTACTTCCCTCCCAGAACTTCCAGCATGCAACAGTAGGTGCATTCCTGTCGTGTTACAGGGTTAAGATTTGCTGTGCATGGCCTCTCTGGTTAAAGACAGACAACAAAACCCACCCACTAGTAAGGGCTCTCTCTGAATTCCAGTCAAGTAAAGTAATTTTGCCTTCAAGTCTTATAAACTATAATAAAACCTACAAGTGGACAGACCTAATTAAAATGGCAATAGCATTTTAATACATGCCATCTCATAAAGGAGAGCAGGCATGGTTTTAATAAGACCTTTCTTAATGTAATCAGCTAAGCTCATGAGAAAAAAAAGAGAAATAAACTCTTTAAAAGTCTTGTTAACATCCTCCCTGTTTTGAAACTCTTTTGCACCCTCCCAAAAGAAAAGAAAAAGAAACAAGGAGAACAAGCATGAAAACATGCTAGGGGGTGAGATCACTGTGTCTTTGCTAGATATACACACATCAGTGACTAGAAAAGGGAAAGGGGAAAAAAAAAAGCACAAAACCCCCAAAAAACAGCAAGAGGCAGCATGTCCAGGCACCTAATCTTTGGGAAGCTAGCCAGATTTCATCTATAGCCAGCCAAGTTAGATTTGCCAGCTGAGACTCTCTGTATCTGTAGACTGGTGCAGACACCGTGAGTCAGGGAATCACAGTGAATTACTGTGGAATACCAGGAAGAACGAAGTGCTGTTAGCAATGGTTGCAACCCAAACATTATCAAAGATCTACTTTTTAATTGTAATTTGTTCTAAAAGCAGTTCAAGCAATTCCCAAGTGTAACAGAAAGAAAGGCGTGTCTTATTATTACTTGTTTTGTAGGTCGTATTCGTTTTTGTTAACACAGGGTCTGTTAAATCCATAGTGCATAGTAGCTATAGATTCCACTTGGTTCATTCCCTTTGAAATCAGTTTGGTTTTGTTCTTTACCTAACTTGACACAATTTTCTACAAGCTAATTTGTATGCAAAGAGACCGAAGTAGAATTCAAGGAAAGAACAAGAGAAAAGGAATGGAAGGAATTGTGGTAGAAAAGGAATAAAAGGGAGGAAAGGAGGAAAAGGAAGTGATAGAGAAAGGAGAGTAAGAAAGAAAGAAAGGAAAGGTAAGGAAAGGAAGAAGAAGGAAGGAAGGAAGAGAAGAAAGGAAGGAAAGAGAAGAAAGGAAGAAGGAGAAGGAGAAAGAAAGGAGGAAAGGAAGGAAGAAAGGAAGGAAGAAAAGGAAAGAAAGAAAGAAGAGGAAAGAAGAAGAAAGAAAAGAAAGAAGAAAGAAAGAAAGAAAGAAGAAAGAAAGAGAAAGAAAGAAAGAAAGAAAGAAGAAGAAAGAAAGAAGAAGAAAGAAAGAAAGAAAGAAAGAAAGAAAGAAAGAAAAAGAAAAGAAAGAAAGAAAGAAAGAAAGAAAGAAAGAGAAAGAAAGAAAGAAAGAAAGAAAAAGAAAGAAGAAAGAAAGAAAAGAAAGAAAGAAAGAAAGAAAGAAGAAGAAAGAAAGAAAGAAGAAAGAAAGAAAGAAAGAAAGAAAGAAAGAAAGAAAGAAGAAAAGAAAGAAAGAAAGAAAAGAAAATCTGAACCTCAAATAACAAACAAATGAAAGCAGAAAATATTTTGGGAAAGCCTGACAATGGCATGCCTCTAATATGATGGAAGAGCAGAGGGACGGGTAAAGTTACAAAGAACAACTAAACGTCATTCTGTCTTTAAATGATAAGCATTTTTCAAACTGTTCTATACTTTTCACATTATGATTTCCTCCAACTGAAAACTAAAATATTCTGCAAAACCCTGAAATACTCAGGGACTTAGGAAAGCACTACAACAAAATTATAGGCTGTGTCTTGTGAGTAGGAAAAATAAGTGACCTATAAACTCTGTCTGCACTACAGAGCTAGTGAGACTTGTAACTTTTTTCTGTTATCTGCCATTCATAATTTGGATTCAAAACTAATTTAGTAGAAAAACTTCTGTGTGTACTAGCTACTGCTCCTACACCAAGGCCACTTATGGGATTTTGCCAAAATCTTACAAAAGGTAAAGACCAAATTACTTCTAGGAGAACACTGAATTTTGTTTTGAAATCACCTAGAAGAATCACATTTGGCCTCAAAAAAACCCAGCAGAACTTTCATAAAGAAATACTAACAAAAGCCAGAGTTACAATCAGTGGAAAATATTTTGGAAGGGCTATTAAAACTCATACTTTAGGGCTCCTCAAGCCAATATTTATTATGGGCCAAAGTGAGACTTAATACAGTGGCAGAGAAGGAACAGGGCAGCTCAATCCACATCTGCTTGCTGTTATTTTCCACCACTGTCTTTGAATGGTCTCATCAATCTGAGACAGAAGAGTCTGGAATAGGCAGACCTGAAGTCTGATCTATTCAGACAATGCCTGTGTTTTATTAGGTTTATTTTGTTTAGCGGCAGTTCTGTTTCTGGCATTGTGCTGTTCCCAAATACTGAGAGCCCTGACTAAGCTGAATCATCATGAGATTGAACTGATGCTGATGGGAAAGCTCAGAACTCTGCAAAGCTCATCATTTCTCATGAAACAGTGCCATGAAAGCGTCTGCTCTCAGCTAGCCCAGTGCTCAGTATGTGAGAAGCATGGGCTCCTCACAGCTCCTCTGAGTGAGAAGCATCTTTTGTGACACTGCCCTTGAGAACACCGCACCCCTTCTTGCTGGACTTTGCAGTTCATCCCTGCCAGAAGAAATGTTATGCAATTTCAGTGTTTGTTGCTGCATTTTCCTATACGTAGATGAAGAATCTCCCAAGGGTTCAAATGGTGGTAAGGTTTCTGCTTTCTAGTATGACAATGCAGACCTTCCCCCCAGCTCACACCTTTCCCCAACATCTCAGGCTCAGAGTCCTGCCTGTGAACAGTCCAGCTGACCAGCTGGCTCTTCTCAGCCTGCACCACCATTGTGGCTGTGCTCCATGTGCAGCCACAGCTCATGTCCAGCCTTACTGAGCCTTCCATCCATGTCGCTGAGCTCTCACAATCAGACCATTGCACTTGCTGCTCGTGACTGGAAAATACAGCTGAAAAAGAGAGTAAAAATTGTGAAGAGACTTCATTGCATCTGTGCCTTGAATAACCATTTTCCAGCCAAAACCAGACACTGACTGTAGGAGCAGTGCTCTCCAAGGATACTGTCTCCTGGTGTGTGTTTGCCCCCAGAAATTCACCCATAAATTGGACACCTGCTTGAAGCTACACTACTTGGCTGACAGGGTCAGTTTCACCCCTCTTCTGATGTGTTGGCTGAGGGGCCAACCATGCCTTTCTAACTCACAGAATCAAGAAGAAGGCAGTCATTGTTTGTTGTCCTCCTTCTGCTTGGCCTCGATGTTCTCTGTTTAAGGCCTGGCTTAAGGCCTGGTTTTGGCTCAGTTCTTTGTGCTCTAAAGACAGCACCAGTGGCAGAGAGATTTCCTTCAAGTCGTGGAAATGGCAGATGAAGATGATGTTTTCAATGGTTATGTTTATCATTTAAAGAGATGATGCAGAGTATCATAGAATCATAGCATCATTTAGATGTTTTAGATCATTTGGAAAAGACCTTCAGGATGATCAGGTATAACTGCTAACATAGCATTGCCAGTCTGTTCAGCTGCCCAGAGGCCAGAAATCTTCTCCATCCTCCCTTTACTAAATGATTTCATTAAACCATGAATCCATGAGTGACAGGTGTCATGGTTTGTTAGAAATTTGATGCTTCCTTCTAGGTTCACACAGTGATTTTTAATGCTATTACTGGAGGGAATAACACCTCTATCACTCATGACAGAGAATATTTGCTTAATCACAGTTTTTACATGCTTCTAATCTGACTGACCTGCTACTGTTATGCAGGCTAGCATAGAATCATCAGCCTCTTTAGTTAACATGAAGTGTAAAAACCAATGTGTAAGCAGTCTCAAACTTAAACCAGACAAGAATAAATATAAGCCACTTTTTTTTCCCATTAAAGATCTGATTTTCTCATTTCATATTTTATCAAATAGTAGGGGCTTGCGTTACTCTTGCTAACTCAAGAGACTTAGCTTTTAATTTGTTTAAATTGAGATTGTCATAAGTGTTACTTGAGCCCCATGTTTCAGAAATTCTCATTCAGTAATAGAGTAACAAGTATTTCTGTTAAAGAACAAATTCATTTTATCTAGGTCGAAAAATTTTTTTTACTATTTTTGTTTATTCAAGTGTCGTTCAAAGCATTAAAGGCATAAGTGAGAATAGATATTTTTCTGCATCTGTCTTCATTTATTTACATTCCAGGAATCACAGGATACACATAAAAAAATTTCTTGTTGAACCCTTTTATTTGCCAGATATTGAAAGTATATAGGTAGCCTAACAATCTCCCAGTTCTGGTTTTATGAAACCACTGTTGATAGCACTTTTCAGGCCTGAGTGAGAGGAAGAACTATTTTAAAACAGAATTTGATTGTTGTCATGGTTTTACACTGGCCAAACATCAGGCACCTAAGAAAGATGCTCATTCACCCTTCCCTGACACAGCTGGGTAGAGAAAAGAAAAAAATAATGAAGAGTTCATGAGTTGAGATATGGACCAGGAGAAAACACTCCAACGGTAAAAAGCCTTACAGTCACAAAGTGAATTTTTTACTAACAGAGTCAGAGGACTATAGTGAGAAGTAAAATAAGCCCTTAAAAACACATTTTCATTCCCTAACCCCTCCCTCCTTCCCACCAACAGTGCAGGGAGACAGAGTGTGGGGGTTTTGGTCAGTTTGTCAACCAAGATCTTCCACTGCTCAGGGAGAGGAGTTTTCCCCCTGGGGGTCCCTCCATCAGGAGACAGTTCTCCATGAACTTCTCCAATGTGCCTCCACTCTCATGAGCAGTGGCCCTACCAAAGCTGCAGCAATGTGGGTGCCTCCAATGGGCACACAATCCTCCCAGCACTGCTGTGGCATGGGCTCTCTTCCACGGGGTGCAGTCCTCCAAGGACAGGCCTGGAAGCAGGGCCCATTCTCTTCTCTGGGTCTCCCACTGGATCACAGCCCCCTCCAGGCATCCACCTGCTCCAGCATGGGCTCCTCCAGGGGCAGCAGGTGGATCTCTGCATCCCCTGTTGGGTGTTAGGTCCTCTTGTAGAATTTTTTTCCCATAAGTTGCCAAGGAACTGATCACTGGGAACTTATGGATAGTTAAGAAAGACAAAAGAAGTGGATGAGGTAGAGAGAGGAGGAGCACGTGGACTTCACTTCTCTTTGCAGGGGTGGGGGGGATGGGGTGGGGGGTGTGCTTGTCTGGAGAAGAAACAGCAGGCTGTGGTTTCCAGGCTTCGGAGATTTTCCTCTCACTGGCCCCACTGGAGTGGAGTTCAGGGTTTCCTGCCACGGTCTCTCCGTGTGTGCCCGGCAATCCTGACCCTGCCCCTGTCTGCCTGGCCGGGAGCCGCTGCAGTTCCTGCCCCCCTCGCTGTCCCTTCGCTCCTGCTCCGAGTGTTCTCCACGCCTCAGCCCGCACCCCCTGCCTGCCAGGACTCGTGCTGCAGCTCCAGCCACCGCCGGGGAGCTCCTGATCCATCTGCAGCATCCCGGGACTCTGCACCACAGCTGCCTGTGTCGGGAACTGCACCAACGGGGAAAGGGTGCCAGCGGCAGAGAAAACTGGGACTGTTTCCCTGGTTCTGTCTGTTCATATCATAGTTATTGTTCTGTTTTGCCTTGCTAAACACAAGTAAAGAACTGTTATCCATATCCTCACATCTTCGCCTGAGAGCCCCTTAATTCTAAAATTATAACACTTTAGAGAGAAGAGTTTTGCATTCTCCATTTCAGGAGAGGATCCTGTTTTGTCCTTAGCAGATACTTGTCTTCCAAACGAAGACAATCTTCCATGGATCTCCACAGGCTGCAGGTGGATCTCTGCATCCCCTGTTAATTCCCATAGACTGTGGGTGGATCTTTGCAACCCCATGGATCCCCATGGGCTGTGGGTGGATCTTTGCACCCCGGTGGATCCCCACGGGTTGTGGGGGATCTCTGCATTCTCTGCGATCCCCGTGGCTGCAGGGCACAGCTGCTTCATCATGGTCTCACCACAGCCAGAAGAGGAATCTCAGCTCTGGCACCTGGAGCACCTCCTCTCCTCCTTCACTGACCTTGGTGTCTCCAAGTTGTTTCCCTCACATGTTCAATCTCCTCCTCTTCTCTGGCTGGAAATAAACTGTGCCCACTTTGCTTTGATTTTCTTATGGAACATGTCATCACAGAGGTGTTACCACCCTCTCTCATTGGCCCAGTTTGGCCAGCAGCATGTCCACCTTCAGAGCCATCAGGGATTGGCTCTTCAAGACATGGTGGAAGCTTCCAGAAGCTTCTTACAGAAGTCACCCTTGTGGCCCCCCTGCTACCAAACCAGACCGTGTAAAACCAGGTCAGTCAGCATTTTGGGATATGTTGTATGTTCAGAATCGCTCATTATATCTCCTACATCTCTGTAGCATGCTTCTCCAGAATTCATGGGACCCCTCTATCTACACAATTTTTTTTTTTTTTTAGTGGCATTTTTGAGAACATTTGTGACTATCTCTACAAAAGATGCTGCAAAGTAGGACTATTTAAGATTCAGCCCTCAAACCAGGGCCTGATCTACATTGACAGCACAGAACTCCGTAAGATTAGTGCTTTGTGTTTAGGTCAGGTTTTCCTCCTGTGCTGGTTTTGGCTGGGATGGCATTAATGTTTTAGATTTGTGCTGGAGAGAGTAATGATAACTCAAGAATGTTTTCATTATTGCTGAGCAGTGTCAGGGCCTTTTCTGCTCCTCATACCACCCCATCAGAGTGGGCTGAGAGTACTCTAGGAGTTGGGATGGGACACAGCTGGAACAGATGACCCCAGCTGACATAAAGGATATCTCAGATCACATGATGCTATGCTCAGTATATAAAGAGAGGAGAAGAAGGAGGAAATGGATGGGAGACTTTTGATGATTTTGTCCTCCCCAGTGACATGTGCCAGAGCCCTGCTTTGCAGGGAATTGTTGGACACCTGCCTGCCCATCAGAAGTAATAATTTAATTCCTTGTTTTGCTTTACTTGTATGAGTGGCTTTTGCTTTACCTATTAAGTTGTTCATAACTCATAATAGTTTTTTACTTCTACCCTTCTGATTCTTTTCTCCATTCCACCAGGGAGGAGCGAGCATGTATCTGTGTGGAGTTTAGTTGCTATCTAGGTTAAACCATGATACCCCCAAATATTGAAACAAGATGCTGTGCTCTGACTCAGTGCAGCAGGAGAGGGAAGTGTTTGCTTGCACTGCACTTCAGGTGGTCTTTCTACCCTTACATAAGGCTTCAGAAAGGTTGCTGATATGCTGATACATGAAGCTGATAGATGGGGCATTTGGAAATATCTCTATGAGTCATCTCCATTTACTTCAATAGAAGTCATGAAGAATGTGTAGATCATGATAAAATTACCATTGTAGTCCATAGTATTTATTAAAAGTGTGTTTTGTGGCTTACATAAACAAGGTCATGCACTGTCCAGTATTTTAGGAACTGAGCTGGAGTGTTGTTTTGAGAGTTAGTTCAAGACACTGCCTCCGTGTGTGTCATGCTATTTGCTTCTATTTCTGGCCACTACATATATCTGCAATAAAATGAAATGATTTATGCATAAAAATATTCATTCAGTCTCTCCCTGTTTTGAGCTTTTATGTATAAGACAATATTTTCCTCATTGTATTTGGTATGTGAAATTGTTTCATAAAGTTACACTTATTTATATGGAGCTTTAAATTGCAGCCTATTTGCAAGAGTTTTTTTTCATATATTTAAAGATTTTTTGAGCCAGGACCTGCAGATCATTTGACCATACAACATACATTACAGTGCAAACAAACCTGCTCTTGATATAACATACAGAAAGTGTGTTACATGGCTGAATTCAGCAGAATGGACTGTCTTGGTGGCGAGTCCAGCCACTTGCCACATCCACCAGACCTTAAAGGGTGGTTGTGCAGCAGCAAATGAGTTCAGGTGGAAGACTGAAAGAAAGGATATTCCGGAATTTGTTTGCAGTTTCTTCACCTGGTTCGTCAGCAGAGAGGTAGCATCATTCAACTGATTTGCACATTGCCTCCTGTCGTTTGCAAGCCCACCCTGAACAGCGCAGGTTGGGATGTACCACAGACCCGCTACAGCAGCACAGGCATGGCAGCAACAGTGCAGCTGTGCTCATGGCTGAAGCTCTCCCCTTGTGCTTCCTCCTGCCCCAGCAGCATCCTTGCACAGATACATTTGCAGGTAAATCCAGTTTCAGTAAACTAGATCAGAGAGGGATGGCTTGCGATAAAACCTTAACCAAAATATTTATTGATTCCAGATACAACACAGGTGTCTTGTTGCAGTGGTAGAGCCTGAAGGGGCAGTCATTAGGAGGAGGGAGGAAATATTTATGTTAATATCACTCCTTTCTACGATCAAACAATTGTGCTCTTTCCCTGGAAAGCATGCAGATACTCAGTAATGTGGAGAGCACCAGTGTTTGGGCAGGTCCTAAGCACACCATAATGTTTGGAGAACTTTGCTGCTCACTGATGACTGGACAGAAAACCACAAAAGGTCAAAGCTGGAAGAAATTGTGTCTTGGAATCAATTCAGCTAGTTTATATAGACCTTCCAAATGCATACCTGATGTACTCTTTCAGAGACCACTGCTACACTGCTGCTATCAAACATTTGATGACAATAGAGCAGTGAAAAATTGTCAGGAATATTTATTTAATCTCCTTCATCTTTTATTCCTCTATATCCAGGCTAAAGCTAGAGGTAGCTCACAGCAGTAGCTGATGGATTATCTGACAAATTGTTCAAGACATTTGGAAGGGGTTTGTTAGTCCAAAGCCAGTGTACACTAGAAGTAGACGAATGATCCAATATTCTTATTCCTTTCCAGAAGCCAATGAGTTTGTTATGGAGGTGAGCCGAGAACTATTCTGAACAGTGCCAAATATTTTCCAGAGTCAGAAACTACTGAGAAGAAAGCTCCTTTTCACTGCCAAATGCCTGAGGCCAAAAGAGAACGTTGCTAAATTTCGCTGTAAGAAAAGTTGAATCCAGCAGATGTGGAGGAGAGACCAGAGGTACCAGGTGGGTTCATGATGCCATGCAAAGCAATCATACCTGCTTCTTTAGGAAAAATATTTTTAAAAACTACAGGAAAAGAAACAGTACAACTCCTAATTGCCACCTCATTAGCCAGCACTCAGAGAAAAGGGTGAGGGAAAAAGAATAGCTGAGAAGACAGAGTTCCTCCAAATTTCAGATGGCACAAGGATGATCCGTTTGTTAGATTCCAACACACATCCAAGCACTATTTATTTGCAGTTTTGGGGGAATCACGCCATAAAAGATTCACAGATTTCCCCCTTGGTGGTCTCTCTGCAGAAGTTAAGCTCTCAGAGGAAGTCATTCAAAGAGAGCCTACTTTTTTTCACCACCACCACAGTTCCCAAGCACTCTCACAACCACTTTTGGTCACCTCAGCCTGCCCCTCTCCTGAAGTTTGGATTTGCTACTGCAGCCCCCACCATGCCTCTTGCAGCCTGTTAACCTGAGCTGGTGTCAGACCATATGGTTGGAAATTCCACTATTTCTCCCTCTCTCTAGAGGCCCTGCGAATGCAGTGTTTCCATGTCATTTACCCCAGCAAGCACCCTTTCCTCAGTGTTCTTTCCAGTTGCCCACAGCATTACAACCCCCAGTATTCCAGCTTTATTCATGCCCCTAAAATACATGGTGACCTGGTGACCCAATCCAATGCCCAAGGCTGTCTATCACAGATTACCTGTATAAGGCTGCTCAGTAAAATGCTTTTACTTTTTATTAAAAATACCTGAATTAGAAGTTGCATTATAAATGTAATAATTCATTCTCTTAGAAAGGGAAATGCTTTGTACACATTTTAATGGTCCATCTGATGACACAAAATCTGTTACAAAGAAGTGAAGTTACAGATGATTATGGGTGTGTCAGACCACCAGGTTAGTCATTGCTCCTTCTAGTGAGTATTGACACTTCTCCTCTTAGTAACTAACAAACAATAATTCATTATGACAGAAAGATAATTAAAAGTCAATGTAATTATACTGTGCAGGTAAAATATATCTAAATAAAACCACTGTTAATAAGGTGAGAGCAGTAAGAACAATTTAGCCATCAATAATTTTGTAGTTGTATCATTTAAGGATGACTAGTTACAAGACAAGGCGGCAGACTCTTATGTAAGGCAGTCATAGACTTGCATGACAACCAGTTAATGGGGACCAGATTTTTAAGCAGAGGCATGACCTTGCAAGAGTTTTGGAAACATCTATGCAACATATATGAGGAATTATTCACTTGGACAATAGGGAAATATATACTTTAGACACCCTAATCTTGCACATAATAATTCTTTAAGTCATATATACACTAGTGTGCTATTCTGACCGTCTCAGACATCTCTTGGTGAAGGTCATGCAATGTAATGACTTCTAGAATTAAAACAAATTTTGCTTTACTCATGCCCTGACTTTAGAGGTTCTTAGATCAGCCTGGCAGGAGGTCCTGAAAAAAGCATTTTTACTTGTCTGAGCCACTCTCCTCTAGTGGTAGCTGCAGACCAAAAGTGCTGCACAGAACCAGAAAGGTACTATTTTCAACTATTTCTTTTGAAGCAGGTTTCCACAATACTGTATGGCTTTGTCAGCTTTGAAGAATAAGAGAATTCTTTGAACATAAAAGGCTGACATCCAAAAGCATCTGCAACAAATAATGATGCTAGAAGTTGCTTTTCTTTGAAGAACAACCAGAATCAATAGGAATTTAGCGCTAAGTGGAAACTTCCAATAAATACAGCAAAAAGACCAGAGAAAGCACAGCTTTTCTCTCCAGAAAGGACATTGGGGTAAAAGAAGGAAAAAGAAAAACAGAGACAGATCTAACTCATAGTGATGAGAAATGAGACTTTTTGCTTACGGTGGCTATTATTGGCACTTCTCACTGCACAGACAGTATGACAGCCATTGCTCTTATGAACAAGACAGCACTGCTGAGAAGCATAAGGGAAACATAAGCCTTGCTTTTACATAGTGCAAGTAGAGATATTGCCCACAAAGAGTCCTTATAGTCACTTATTCAGAAAACACTCTACTGGGATGTGTAAACTGTGTCATGAAGTGTTCTAGGCAACTGGCACTCTGGAGCTGTTTGGTTTCAGAAACCTGAGCTGAACTTTCTCCCCTAATATTTTATTTTGAATACAGATATGATCACAGAATCATAGAATGGTCTGGGTTGGAATGGATCTTTATTAAAAATCATCCAGTTCCAAAACCCCTGCTTCATCCCTCTAATCATCTTGTTGGACCTCCTTTGGACTCTCCCCAACAGGTCCATGTCCTTCCTGTGCTGGCACCCCAGAGCTCATAATCCCAGAGGATGGAGTGTTCCAGGCGGGGTCTCAGCAGGGCAGAGCAGAGGGGCAGAATCCCCTCCCTCCCTGCTGCCCACGCTGCTCTGGGCGCAGCCCAGGACACGTTTGGCTTTCTGGGCTGTGAGTGCTCATGGCTGGGGCATGTCCAGCCTCTCACACACCAGCAGCCCCAAGTCCTTCTCCCCAGGCCTGCTCTAATCTGTTCATCCCACAGCCTGTGTTGGAACCGGGAGATTCCATGGGCCCACTTCTAGAGCTTGTCCAAGTTCTTCAACATGGCATCCTGTCCTTCAGATATGTCAGCCACACAATTCATCTTGGTGTCATCTGCACACTTGCTGAGGATGCTCTTGGTCCTTTTGTCTATGTCATTGATGAAGTCATTGAACAGCACTGGTCCCAGTATGGACTCCTGAGGCACACCATTCATCACTGATGTCCAGCAGGACCCTGAGCTATTAATCACTACCTTCTGGCCACCACTATCCAACCAGTTCCTTATCCACTAAACAGTCCACCCATCAAATCCATCTCTCCAATTTAGAGAAAAGGATGGGGGAGGAGGGACTGTGTCAAAGACTTTACAGAAGTGCAGAAAATTGACATCTGTAGCTCGTTCGTGGTCCAGTTTCTCCAACAGAGGCCACTAACCTCATGAGACAGAACCTGCCCTTGGTGAAGTCATTCTGGCTGTCTTGAGTCACCTCCCTGTTCTCCCTCTGCCTTAGCACAGCTTCTAGAAGGATCTAACCTTTGTAAAGATGGGTAGGATGTTTCCCCTTTTCCAGTCCTGTGGGACCTCACAAGACTGCCATGACTTTTCAAATATCACAGTGTGGTTTGGCAGCTACATCAGTGAAATTGCTTAGGACTCTGGAATGTATCTCATCAGGTTCCATGAATTTACATACATTCAGGTTCCTCAGATGGTCACAAACGTGATCTTTGCTCCCTCAGTCCTCATCCTGCTGTACATACACTTGAGAGACATGAGAAGAGAGGTTGTCATTGAGCACTGAGGCAAAAATACTGTTGATTACTTCAGTCTTCTCCTCATCCATTGTTAACAGATTTTCAGTATTGTTTATAATTTTTGACACCTTCTTTGTTTTTCCTTTTCTGGTTAAAGTAATTTTAGAAGCGTCACTTTAGCCTTTGCAATCCCATCTATACACAACAATAGTGATAAATACCTTTAAAAAAATCACAAAACCTTAAGTATGTACAGTGGAAGGGATCTTTTTAAAGGCAAAACAGGACGGTGTCACACATATTTTATTTTACTCATGTTGCCTTATCTTACCTCCATTTTCTGAAGAGCCAACAGAGATGTCACAACCAAAGTAAACATGTCTTCCTTCCCTTATCTCCTTTCTGGGAATCCCTTCTCTCATTGGTTCTTTCAGTGCTGGCTCAATGGGGCAGGAGAAGAGCAGAATGAAAAGGACCTGGGAAAGAGTCAACAGAGGCCCTGGAGAGCAGTGAAGCTGGAAGAAAAATTCCTCTGACTCACAATAAGGCAGTTTGAGCAAGGTTAGGGAGTGAGGAAACAAGAAAGAAGCAGCTGCATCAAGGCAGTAAGCATGTACTCAGCAGTCTTCTGTTTCCTACCAAACAGAAAGGCTGGGCAGCTATTTCCTCCTTCTTCACCAGTCTCTACCCCTGCCCCTTTAATTTATTCCATGTTTCTCCAATCCATATTTAATCTTCTGCTTCAATCTTTTTAAACGGCCTCACAAAGGCATTTTGGCTGCTAATGTTAGAATTGCAATGTTTTCAGTTCCTCTGATGGTTAAGGGCTATCGAAAATTGATCCTAAAAAGTACAGTGAAGCAGAACAAACCAAACAAGATTTTTTCACATGGAAAAATGTCAAGCTTCAGAAATGGAAATATTTTGTGGCCTCGTTGTCATTTTAAAAAACTTTTCTGTTGAACACTTTCCCAATCCAAGGCAAATTTTTGAGCGGAAGCTTGAGGAATAGCTTTAAGGATAGTATTTGATTTTATAATGCCCTGTCTGTGGTTCGCACATTGAACACATCTATGTACTGCAAACATTACCTTAGTCTGTTAGCATTCTCTCTTCCATTTTTTTCCAGGAAAGTTTTATTATTACTCTGGTTGACATTTCCAAAGAAAGAGAATTGCAGTTCTCTTAATCGTCCTTGATCTGTTTCATCATCAAGGACACTAACACATTCTCATCTGCATGTGTGAGTTGCCCATCAGATAGGCATGTCAAAGCTCACTGTTAGGAAGAAAGAGGCCACTTACACAGAGTACTGGCCTGAGCAGAAGAAAGTGCAGGCATTAGAAGTCCAGTAGCATAGACTAAGGATAACTGGGAGAAAAACATGACTAATTCCTCAGTCTCCAGTCCCTCCCAACATGTTGTCCTGCAAGAAGACTAAACCTGTTGTGCTGTTTCCAGATCAGATAGTAGATTGCCTCCATACATTTGCCTGACTGCCTACAGTCCTGTGTGCTTGCTTAGTGTCAGCCGAAGCTAAATTAATCTGTGATGACCTTGCACCTAACCTTATCCCAAAGCTGTGAGGACAAGGAAAGTTGCAATAGAAAAGAGCGGCGGCCAGTGCTAGATGTAAACTCATTTGATGGAAACTGTGGAGGTTTTGGAAGGAGGGCTGCATTGAGACATCTAAAGCAACACATACAGGAGTCAAAATTTTTTGTATTTAGGCAACATCAGTCCCTTTATAGCTTTAAGCACATGTGCTTTATGGCCTACTTGGGAGAGTCTCCATACTACATACTCACAGCATTAAGGCTTTGAAAATTGCAGTAGAAAACATGCTATTGTACATAGAAATAAAAGCCTGAAGTCAGCTCTCTTTGCTGTTGATCATCAGAGGGACAGATCTCCTGAGGCAACACAAAGAAACTGTATTTAGAGATGACATGATCTTTAAATATTGAACAATATGTGTGCACAATGAAGTGTGCTGCCATGCCATCACTCACAGACTCCCAGTGTTGTAACCTTCACCTTCCCTGGCCATAGGTAACTCTCACCTACCAATGCCCTTTTTTTCTAAAAGATGTTTCCAAAAATAAGCACTTCTTTTTGTGCAACAGCTGAACAGAATCTGGCTGAGCTTTCTTCCATAGGGTTGTGAAAACCAAAGCTGATGAAAGAATTTCATTTGAGAGACAAAGCTAAATTCCAGCAGTGTGTGAGTGGACGTCACTTCTGGTGGTGTATGTTAATAGGTGGTCCATGTAAATGCCATAAAGTTTTAAACAGAAATTTATTTACAAGTATTTAAAATGTAGGCCTGAAAATACTCTTGGAGATTACATTGGGTTTGCATGGACAGGGGTTTTGGTAGCAGGAGGGGTTATAGGGGTAGCTTCTGTGACAAGCTGCTGAAGCTTCCACTATGTCCAGCAGAGCCAGTCCCCCCTGACTTCCAGACAAGCATGTCATGGGCCAAGGCTGGGCCAGTCAGAAATGGTGGCAACACCTCTGTGACAACATAATTAAGAAGGAAAATAAAAGGTGTTTGGGCAGACATAATTGTGGCCAGAGAAGAGCCAAGTGAGAATTTGTGAGAGGAGCAACTCTGCAGACACCCCTGTGAGTGCAGAAGGAGGGACAGGAGGTGCTCCAGCAGGCACCAGAGCTGAGATTCCCCTGCAGCCCGCGGTGCAGCCCATGGTGAAGCAGCTGTGCCCCTGCAGCCCATGGAGGATCACAGGGATGCAGAGATCCACCCACAGCCTGTGGGGGAGGCCCAATCCACAGCAGGGGATGCCTGAGAGGAGGCTGGGACCCCGTGGGAGGCCTGTGCTGGAGCAGCCTCCTGGCACTGGGGACCTGGGGAGAGAGGAGCCCACACCAGAGCAGAGTTCCTGGTAGGACTTGTGATCCCACGGGGAACCCATGCTGGAGCAGCCTGTCCTTGAAGGACTGCCCCCGTGGAAGAGTGTCCTAGGGTGCAGCAGTTTGTGGAGGGCTGTGGCCCATGGGATGGACTGATGTTGGAGAAGTTCACGCTCCATGGGCTGCTGGAGGGAAGGAGATAGAGCTGGGAAGAAAGGAGGAGTGGGAGGAAGGTGCTTTTAAGGTCTGTTTTAACTTTAGACTATTATCCTGCTCTGATTTTGTTAGGAAAAAAAGCATTTAATATCCCCAAACTGAGTGTGTTTTGCCCATAACAGTACTTGGTGAGTGATCTCTTTCTATCCTTATCTCAACTCATGAACTTATCCCTATCTTTTATCTCCCCTGTCCAGCTTTGTAGGGGAGGGATAGAGAGGGTTTGGTGGATCCTGTGTTAAGGAATGCCGCATTGAACTACAAATCTTAACAGAAAGGTGGGGTTTAAGTGTCTAGTCACAAACTCTATGCTCATACATCTTCTGGGAGATTTAAATGCCTCTTTAAAAGCCTGTTGTGGACAAAAGTTTCAGCAGCATTGCTCTCCAGCTGTAGCTCAAGTCGGTAGGTTCAGTAGGACAGTCAACATTTTGGAAAACATGTTGTGTAAGGACACCTGTCTGCCAGAAACACAACAACTCTGCTTTCTCACATGAGCTGATGACCACAACATGCAGTCATACTCTTTTAAAATAGCAACAGCCTTATGTTTTCCCTATTTTTATGATTCAGTACCCTACAACATCCAGAAATTATTAAAATTATTAAAAATACCAAAATTGCAGGAACAATTACAAAAGACACAAAATGGCTACAAGCAGCAGGAGATCAATTTGAAAGTTTGCAGTGAGGGTATGAAAGGAACTCTTCTGAGTTCGAGCTGCAGCCACGCAGTAACCCTACCTGCTGCTACAAAGTCATATGTGTACATCATAGTACATCAATAGATGGGTAAATGTGAGAGGACAGGGGCAAAAAATGGTGTGAATGGTAAGTTTTGTGTCTGTAGTATATTTACTCAAATACATTTTCATTTGCATCATACGTATTCAGCTAATGAATTTACAAAAGCTGTGTTTTGAGAGGTTTAATTAAGAAAGAATTTATTACTAAATTACCATATGAAGAACTGTGAATGGAAGAAGAGAACATGAAACCAAAGAGGTGATCTGAAGAAGATTTGACAAATTTCTCTATATGTGCAAAGATAGTAATGCATCAGTAAAAAGGCACTACAGTCTTTTTTTTTTTCAAATGGCTCAATTTGGCCTTGCTCTTTAGCTTAAGCTAAAGTTTCTGTGACCCATTAACCAAATGCACTAAAAACAAGGATTCTCTGCAGAGGCAGATTTGGGTTGCAAAGAGGAACTTTGCATAAAACCTCAGCTAGAGTGGAGTATGCTTTATAAAACTTTATGATCTAGGGGTGCTTCAGGTACACACCTACAGCCGGTAGCTGTTGTTTTCCTGTCATGCAAAGTCCTCCCTCCACACAAAAACACACATATCCTCCACTCTCTCCTGACACGTCAGGCTCTGCATACAAAGTATAGCCACTCTCAAAAAGCTCAAGATTTTGCTGCACCAAATGGGAGTTCCTCATCTGTTCAGAAGACCTAGCAGATTGTCATAAACAATGTGACTGTGCCGGCCAGATGAAGACTACTCTCAGAGGTATTTTTAGATCCAATATAATACTTTTGATCAGTCACACCCTCAGTTTCCTCCCTTCCCCAAAAGCTTTCCTTTTGAGCCATATGTTAGGAGCTGTCTCAAGTTGCATCTTTCCTTCACAATGTCAAGTGATGACAGGTAAATTGCCACCCTAGGTGCTGTTTTGTATCAAAGGAGCAATTCCAAAACTGCACTCCAAATGGCTATAGAAGAAGGACCTGGTGCTAACTAAAACCGGTATTTAGGAAAAGCAAACATGTCTACCCTTTCTCTGTCATGTGCCAAAACATTCATTACTTGCTTCATTTATTTTGCTTGTTAGTCCCTTACTGTTGAGCTATTACTGTCATGTGGTCTAATTATGGTTACAATATATATAAGCAAGTCACTTCTTTTGCTAAACAGACTGGGTTTGGTTGTTTGCTTGACTGGTTTTTGAGTCACAAAGCCACTGTGTTTTGGACAGTTTTTCTTTATTGTCTGTGAAGACAAAGCCTTGTTGAATGCAGGTTTTAACATCTTCTAACCCTTTCTTAATCTTATGAAGTGAAATCTTAATTACTATGGCTTACTTTCCAGTTTCCCAGTGCACACACACTAATTATTTACAGCTCAACATCACTCTTTCCATAGCATTTATATTCTTCTGAATTAAAAAAAAATATTAAAAAACAGACTCTCGAACAGAATAAATGAACCTAGCTTCACTCCTGTGTATTGACATCAATTCCACCAGCGGAATCCAGCATGCAAATGGTAAAAAATGTCACTTTTCCCATTCCCCATTATATTCTGAAAAAGAACAAAAAAATCCTTCTGGAACTGTAAGAGTCTCATCACAAAGACACAAGACTCTTGCTTGCAAAACCTTTCCTTTCATTCTGCAAAAACTCAGTCTAGTCATTATTTATTATTGTTATTTTTTAAGTAAGAAAGACAAGTTATGCAAAAGTTCATTAAAAATCACCAAAACAAAAGAGCAACAGCAAATTCACTGGGGCAATAGAAATAAGCGGATTTGGACTTCCATTACAGCCTGAAGGAAAGTTTTGTATTGAATTCATTCTTCAAAAAAAAAACAATAAAAAAAAAAAAAAAAAAAAAAAAAAAAAAAAAAAGGCCAAAAAATGAGGGGGGTGATGAGGGGGGGTGCGAACAAGAAGAAAGGAAGACTGAACAAGTGAGAGAGTTTTGTTGATGGTGGTAGTTTAATGACTTCCCTTCTCAGTGCTCTTTGACTGCTTTCCAGCCGCTCCCCTCCTGGGCCCATTTCTGTGGCGCACTGGGCTTGGCTGGGTGCCAGGGTGACAATCAATGTCTAAGCAGCCTCTTCAGCCAGAGATTATTCCCTGAGTCCCTTTGTTTTATTAGTGAGGAGGTAGGGGGCCACAGGGGTGATTTCTAAACTGAAACAGGATGTCCCGCTGGTGTCCCAGGCTGTGAAAGTCTCCATTTCACTGGCTGTACCGGTGATGCAAGATGGCTTAAGTTAATCTAGTGAGACTAGACTGCAGATTTCTTCTTCAGCTTTTTTCCTTTAAGACACAAAAACCTCAGAGGGATGCCGCCTGAACAGACAGCTCTAGGGAGGCTGCTCCTTAGGATAATAAGCCAACTAGAAACTATCATGTTAAAACATGTATCTGAGTATGCCTATTATCCACAGACAGAGCTTTCCAAACTAACTGTGATTCAGTCTCCCAGATAATTATACAAAATGCTTCAAGGAAATAAGTGATTATGCTGATATGCAAAATCACACACGAACAGGTATTAGTCAAATAGTTCTCTAATTCAGGCTTTCAGTTTTCTAATGCTTTGTGTAGCAAATTACATGTCAGCAGCTTTAAAAATCAGAAAATAGTAAGTTCATCAATTTTAGTTCAGTATCTATTTTTTTTAACAATAAAATCTCAAAAATTATATGGTTGTTCTGCATGAACAACACTTACTGAGTATATTTGTATTGTCCACGTTTTTAATTAAAGAAAATAAGAACAGAGCAGTACATTAGAAAATATTCTAAATATAACAATGTTAAGTTCTTATACAGAAATCCCTCTCTAAAAAATAAGTTTTTTTCTGTATCCTGCCGGTATACCAAAATCCGATTCACAGTACACCTATTTTTGACTGGTTTAGGTAAAATATGGTATCTCTCCTTATGAAAAAAGTTTCTTCACTGTTGTTGTCAGAAATTATTTATAAACTTAGTGTCATATTTTACAGGTCACTTCTGTTTACTGAGCTACGTTGTTATATGGGTACTAAAAGCTGACAAAATTCAAAATATTCAGCCTTCATGGTTTCCCAGCCATTCCCCAATCCCTCACCAGAAGAGAGAGCACCACACCAGACAGAACTTCAACCACTTGCACAAAATTAGTCTCACTGGGTCTACAGCAAAACTGATGTTGATCAAAAGACTTCTTCAGACCCAAACCAGCAGCTGGTGCCCCAACATGACCTATTCTGGATATCTATCATGACAGTGATACTTGATTTCCTATGTAGCTCAATGGATTTCAAACTGTTGCAAGAGGGAAAAGAAAAATGAGTGCACAATTTATGTCCATACTTTGTGGATAAAAAATGCAGTAGAATGATTGAATGTAAAATTACCAGAAGAAAACAAAACAAAACAAAACAAAACAACAACAACAACAACAACAACACAAGACAGGCAAATAATGACCCCTCCAACCTTACATCTTAATAGCTTAAAAAGCAAAAATCAAAATAAAAGAGAAGACTCATAAGCCCAAAGAGGCTTAAAGGACAGACAGGCCTTGGCCAGTTCTGAAGCATGTTGCAAAGCACAGTACACAGGTCCTGATTTGAAACCTTTCAGGTAATATAAGATAAGGTGTATTCCACATTGACTCTCAGGAAACTGTATTTCACAGCTGTATTTCACAGCCACAGCTAAGTTCCTGGGCAGGAACAGTGAATTCACAGAAAAAGAGGCTTCTATCAGTCATGAGTTTCTCCCATCCACAGAATGGATTCAGTGCAATTTGACAGACACTTCTCTGTCCTTGTGATACTAACTGTCCTGGATTTTCCTGCTTCAGAACTAACACAACTGGAAACACTTTAACAGGAATAAGGTTTTACCAAAGATATAGCTACTGTTGTTGTCACAGAGATCTCATAAAACTGGAATGGAGAGAGGAAAGCAGTATTATCAGTACAAATTATGTGAGATGTGACCCAAGAGACAGTGCCTGTATTATAGCATAAAGTACCTTTAGTCCAATCATGCTGCTTTCTCTAATCCAGGAGAGCTGTACATCATCACACATCATAATAAGTACTTCACACTGAACACCTTGGTGAGGAAGAGAAAGGTAAAACAGCATCAGTATGAAAATCCACATTTGAATCATTCTGAAATTTCCTTATTGCTGGACAAGGAGAATCTGTACCTGCCAGGCAGGCACTTTAGGAACTTCCTACAATTGGTTTTCATACAGGAGGAGCCCAGAATGAGGCAGCTTCCATCTTTCTTCTGTTTTTTTTTTTTTTGCTGTCTTTTTTCCGTGTACCATCAGTTATTTTCTGACCTTCATTTTTATTTTTATTTTTAAAAGAGCACTAGAGCCATTAGATGCAATGGCTATAGTCGAGTAAATAATTTGGAAACCTAAATATATTACCTTTTCTGCTTGGGAAGTAATAAGGATTTAAGGCAGCACAGAAGACAGACACTTTCATTTCACAGTCAGGGTGAAATATCATATGTGCACAGGTGTATGCTCACACAATGCTTGCTGAGGATTAAAACACTCCTGAAGAAGGAAGAATGAAAGGTGTCAAAATTTTTCAAGAGACCGGCACACAGCTGAATGTTGAAAACATCTTTCACCTTCATTACCATGCAATACATGTGCAATTTATTTCCAGAAATCAAACAATATTAACAGATAGGAATTTTTTTTGCTTTTATAACCATTTAATAGAGTGATAACCACCCACTGAGCTGTGACTAAACTCAGAGCTGAAAAGGAAACTTTATGTGTCCATAGATCCCCATTCAGCATTGTTCCCTCTGGGACTGCACCATTTCAACCACTAGTAGTCCTATCAGCATTGAAAAGGGTCATTACCATCCCTTCCCTTCTTTAGAGACTATTTTTGCAGTTCAAGGGTAACACATATGTTCACATGAGCACAGATGCTTATGTGAGCATGAATTTTAATGGCTGTGTTAACACAACTGCATGCACAAAGCACCTGAGTGAGACCACACTGACAATTCACAGTGAATGAATGCAGCACAGATTATTCCTTTCCTTATGATCAACTTGTTTAAAGAATTATTTCAATTCCTGGATCCCAACAGCTAACAGAGAACTCTACTGTGTAATGGAAATTCTTTTGCATTATTTTGTGATTATACACACCAGAACAATTTGTGATCTACAGGTGCACAGAGGATTGTTCTGGCTATTAAAAAGGGAGCAGACATTACTGTGCACTTTAACTTAGTAAAGAAAATTTTGTGGGACTAATTTGGCTTGAAAGCAGATGGCTTAGTTCATGTGTTATGATTTTTTTATTTATAATGATTTTTTTATAAGTCACTGTGATTCTGGCATGCCATAATTTTTTACCATAAATTGTATGTATTTATTTGCGTATACCTGAAGATAAATTCAAGTGCATTTTTGCTGTCTAGGGCAAGATTCAGAGATCTACATAGCAGAGGTTATTATTGATCTCTGATTTCATCTCTAATGAAATCCAGCCATGCCAGCAAGGCATTTGTAAGGATCTGGATCTCCCCAACTCTTTGAACTACTTTCTCTCTTGAATTTGAGAAAGCCTCTGGCAAGCTCCTTTTTCAGCTAGTCCATGTTTTTTTTTTTTAAGCATGTGCTCCTGAGACAGCAGAACCAAACCACAGTAAGTGCTCAGAGTTCCAAGCTCAGTTTTACAATTAGAGCTGATTCTGCAGATGATGCAGAACTTCATGCAGTGAAAGTAGTGGGGATTGTTTCCACAGCTCAGGTCCTGTCTCAGTGTCCTGGCCTGCTGGTCCCTGCCCCCACTTCTTTACTATGTCAGACAGCTGCAGCAATAACACATCACAGCCAGCACAGGCTGTCTGCCCCTGCTAGTTTTTCATGCTTTGTAGTAATCTTTATAGGCAACACACGGTGTGTGTGATGAGAGGAAGGGAAAAAGTGAAAACAAAACATGAACTGTTACCTTTTTTTCTTTCAGTATCAGAAAGATCAGATAAGGCAACATTCGGCTTGTAAAGACATCAGTGCAGAGAGCTGTGTTGAAAAAGTACTCTCGCATCAAAGGGTGGAAGGGCTGCTGCTCAGAGTGGTTTTCCAAAGTTTGCAATGATCACTTTTAAATTCTCATTTGCCTGTTCCCCCACCAGAGAGCAGGGAGTCCACAGCATCTGAACCAGCACTTCTTCCCCCAGGCTTCCTATAATAAAAGCTAACTGCACACTGAGGATGACAAGGCCTGCTCATGGTGGGTGGTTGTCATTTTGGCTTTCTTTTTTCTTCTGATTCATACTCAGAGCTTCTAACATTTTCTAGTGATGGAGCAGAACTCCTAGCTGCCTGTTGTGTAGGCAACCACAGAACATCTTCCACCAAGCAGTCATTGTGCTGTGCTGTAAAACAATGTTAGAAACACAAATGATGCTTTGAATATTTAGTATCACTGAATATCCAATGCAGAGTATTGGTCTGCTAAACGTGTAGAGAAGTCACAATCAAATTATCTTTTACTGTCTAGACAAAACTCTGCAAGCATTCAAATATTCAGCAGTTCACAGTGATTGTAAGAACATTCTTTCTTCTTCTATAAACATTCTTTTCTATTGTTAATATTTCTGCTCCCTGTCATAGTTCATAAAATCACAGAACTATAGAATATGCTATGTGTGTGTGGGGGTGGGTTGGAATTCAGTAGTATAATCAAAGTCCAACTCCTGGTCCTTCACAGGATCACCCAAGAGTCACATCATGCACCTGAGAGCATTGTCCAAACACTTCTTGAACTCTGTCAGGCTGGTGCTGTGACCACTTCCCTGGGAAACCTGTCCTAGTGCCCAACCCCCTCTCTGGGGAAGAAACTTTGCCTGATATCCTGCCTAACCCAACCCTGACACAACTTCAGGCCATTCCCTTGGCTCCTGTCACTGGTCAGCACAGAGAAGAGAACAGTGCCTGCCCCTCCTTAGCCTGTCATGAGGAAGTTGTAACTGCAGTGAGGTCTGTCCTCTGTCTTGTCTTCTCCAGGCTGAACAGAACAAGGGACCTCACCCACTACTCATGCCTTCCCCTCACAGCCCTTTTCCATCCTCATGGCCCTCCTTTGGACACTGTCTGATAGTTTACTACCTTTTTAATATTGCAGTTGCCCAGAACTACCCCAGCACTCGAGGTGAGGTGAGGCTGCCCAGCTCAGAGCAGAGCAGGACAATCCCCTCCCTTGCCCAGCTGGCCACGCTGTGCCTGGTGCCCCCCAGGACAGGGTTGGCCCTCCTGGCTGCCAGGGCACTGCTGGCTCATGTTCAGCTTGCCACTGACCAGGACCCCCAGGTGCCTTTCCGCAGGGCTGCTTTGTAGGATTTTATTCCCCAGTCTGTCTGTACATCTGGGCTTGCCCCATACCAGCTGGTGATACCCCAATCATCTACAATTGAAATGCTGAGATTATAATCTTGTTTTCTGAGGTTTTAGTTTTGGTTTTTTTAGTGTTTTTTGGTTGGTTGGTTTGGTTGGTTGAGGGAGTTTTGTTTGTTTGTTTTACCTAAGACGTGTCTCTGATTTCCCAGCAACATTATCTCAGACGTGCTGTTTGAGAAATCTTAGAAAGTGCCTTTTTAAAGCATTATTCCTACATTCTTCACAATGTGTTTCCATTATATTGATTAATTTACAGTTTGTATTTACCTAATTCCACATAGGGGTATTGTGTGTGAGACCGGCACCATGTGGGGGCTCTGCCTTTGCCACATGCAGCTGCAGCAAGTCTGCTGTGAGGTAGAACACTTGTGACTGCAGATGAAAACAAAGGAACCCATGTATTGTCAGAGACTCAAAATCATAATCTTTCAAGTATTCAGTGGCTGAAAACAAAATTGGTACTTCAGGACAATACTTTGTGGTACATAAAAAGATGGAGACTGAGGAAAGGAATGTTTACCAGGACAATGAGTTTCTCTGTTTGAGGCAATTAAAAAGAATAGGGGAATACAAGCTTCTGTAACTATTTTAAATGCAAAACATTTGTGGTCAGTGTTTCCAGAGTCTGTAGGTTTTGAATCTTGTTTTTGGTTTGGTTTCTTCCTTTTATATGGTGATTCTCCTTCATTTCTTTGGTTTTGGGAAGTAGTAAAGACGGCACTGAAAAAGTCTTGGTCATGAAATCTGTATTCTGGTTCCTTTTCTGCCACTGACCTCTCACATGACCTGAAGCAAATAATTCTAAATCTGCTTTTTTTCTGTACTCCAGAGAGCAGGTTGTCAGCCTACTTTCACAGATAATTAACTTTAGGGAGTTCTACAACAATTTGAAGATGTTCCTCTGAAATGCAGTAAAGACCAGCATTACAAAGACAGGATCACTGTTAGCCTTCTATGAGGTGGCTGTCTAAAAAGTGAGTCTTAATTGATGAGGGACATCAGTACATCTTGTTTACTGTTGACATTAGCAACATTTTTGAGGCAGTCTTTTATAACTACTGAAGCTGAAGTCAGATAAATGGACAATGAGACATTATGAAAACTGGCTTAACTGCCAGGCTTAAAGAGTTGTGTTCAGTAGCACAAAATCCAGCTGCAACTCAGTCAGCAGCAATTTACCCCATGGGTTGATCACAGGACCAGTACAATTTAATTTCCTCATGAATGTCCAGAAAGACTAGACAGTGTTTACAGGTGACACAAAACTGGGAGGAGTGGTTGTTATACCAGCTGGGTAGTTCAGCCATCCAGAGGTACTTGGACAAGCTGGAGAAATGGGTTCACTGAAATCTCATGAAGACTGACACAAGGAAATGTCAAGCCCTGAATCCAGAGAGAAGTCAGACCATGCAGCAGCACATGCCTGGATGCTGACTGACTTTAAGGCAGCTTTTCGGAGGAAGTCCTGAAGAGTCCTTGTGGACAGCATCTGACTATGACGCAGCAATGTGCTCTTGCAGCAGAGTGCCAACAGCCTCCTGAGCTCCATTAGGAAAGTGATCCTTACCCTCTGCTCAGCACTGCTGAGACACATCTTTCTGCTGGACAAGTTCTGCTCTCCACACTAAAAGGGATGCGTGGACATAATGGAAAATGTTCAGTGGACATAATGGAGAAAGCACAGTAAAGGCCAGGAAAATGGTTGAGGAACCAGAGCATCTCCTATACCAGGAGAAGCTGAGAGTAAGCTGTAGCTATAAAGTCTGGGGAAGAGCAAGCTGAGAGGCATGTCTGTAATTATCTCAGAAATGTGTAAGGAAGACTGAGACAGACTTCTAAGTGATGCCCAGTTAAAGATCACCTGACAATGGACACAAACTGAATTTTGAGAAATACTACCCAAACACCAGAAAACCCTTTGTTGTGATGAGGGTGGCCATGCCCATGGACTAGGATGCCCAGTGATGTTGTGAAGTGTCCACCCTTGGAAATTCTAAAACCTTGACTGGACTATGACCCAAGAAATCTGCAGTGGTTATACCTTCTCTGAGCAAGGTGTGATGGCCAAGATGATCTTCAGAGATCCCTTCCATCTTAAACTGTTCTGTATGTGTTGGGATTAGCCTTGCAATCTAGTGGCAGAGATATCCTCTGGTAGTTAGTTAGCTGTAATTTCTTGAAAAATTTCTAACAGAAAACTTAAAAATAAAAAATCTTTGTTGTTGTTTTTGTTGTAGTAGCTATACTGTCTCTAGTTTGGTGGTTGGCATTTTTCCCCAGGTGATTTTAAAATGGACAAAAAAGTTTTATCATCAACAAGGAAACAAAAAGAAATTGCTACAATTCAGTTACATTCTTTTTATCACAGATCTGCTCATATCATCCACCCTGAGAGAGGAAATGGTACCCTGTTTCTACATGGATTATTTTATTTATTGGTATTATATACCTAGTATTGTTTTGGCTTGACTGAAAAAAAAAAAAGGTCCACATGGCAATTGCCATATTTCCAAGGACCATATGTCTTTTTTCCCTGTGTTTTGCAGTGAAGAAAAGGATAATATAATACATTCCTTTCATCTTCTCATAGGGCAGAAACTTGGGCTATGACAACCAGCTTAGGTTTTCCAGCCCTGTTGCAATTGTACCTCAGGGTAGCTCCATACAGAAATTAAAGGCAGAGATAAATTTCTTTTCTTGGCGCTTTTGACATTGAGACAGGACAAGACTAATCTCCAACATGCAAAATTTAACCATTTAAAACTGGTATCAACACTTTGATGGGCCCATTTTAAAAGCACAATAAATGCAATTTCATCTCTGCAACATCCAAGCATACCCATCTGCTGCTGAGGAACACAGCTGTTTCTTTTTCTTAAGTAATGCCTCTTGTCATTTGTTTTGAAGAGAGGACTTAGAATATATTTTATGCTTCAGTTTATTCTGATATAGCAAAGGTTTAGCCCAAAAGGCACCTGAATTTTTACAACAATTTGCACATATTTGCATATACTTCAATACTGTTCCAGAGGAGAGAAAAAGCAAGAGCAACTTACCATGCCCAAGACAAAAATGAAAACCCAGGTTTTCAAGACTGTCATAACACTTTCTACTGAGAATTTACCATGGTTTTTCCATAGATTAAGGAGCTAGTACCTAATAAAAAGGTCAAGACATCTTCTCCCCACATGAGGAGGCTGGACTGCAAAAACACTGGCAACAAAGCAGAAGAAAATTCATCAGCTAAATTAACAGATGTGATGTATGAAATTCTTTACATTTATTACCTTACGATGTGAAGATGAGCATGTTATCGGGATCCCTTTCTCAAAAGCAAAACACTGCTGGTTAATAGTATCAAGATGTTTAGTGTTTAAATAAGGAATCTGGGCATTTCGCCGTCTGCTCTACATGAATATTCTACCAGTTGTTTCAGATTTCCTACTTACACCGAGAGGAATTGATGCCAGACAGCAGGTTTGCTTGTACAGCTGAGCTAAGTTTACAGCCCTCTCAATTTTATGGACCCAGAGAGCTGACTGGTTTGTATGCTTCATCCACTTGAAATACAATCAGGGCACAGCATGGAGAGGAAAACTGTTGCTGAAGTCCGAAATTATTAGATTTTTGTCAGTTTGTTTCCATAAAGCAAATAGTGTTCCCAGTGTCCCCAGCGTTTTCCATATAAGCCCTTCAAAATATTCGTTCAGTTCATCATGCTTATATGCATAAGGTCATGAATGTTACTGAATGTTCCTGAATGTTACTGAGTGCAATGTTTACAGCTAGGTAGCTAAGGTTTATACAATGCCTTTAATAAACTGCTGAATTTCTGCATCTCCTGTTAGTGCAGTGATTAGAGGAGGTAAATAATGGGAAAAAAAAAAGGTTACCCTTAATCATATGCCTACTTTTTAAGAAAGAGTTGTAGGATAGGAAAAAGCTTATCAAATGTAAATGAAGAGTCAAGACCTTCAACATGAGTCCTGAGGAGTGTTCCAGGTATCATTAGTTTAAGTTTGACTTCTTTTATTTTTCATCTTATTTGAAGAAGTAAACACCAATTGTTACCAACTTTTCTTAAAGTCCAAACTTCTTTTTTGTTTAATAAGAATAATACTGATGTGTTTTGAACTGTAATATCCTTACTTTTAACAGACTACCCCTAGTTTAAATTTTTTCATTGAAAAATACCAGCTTCTGAAAACAGCAACTATATCAAAGATATTATAAAAAATTGCTACTTGTTAAATCATAACAGTACGACAACATTGTTCTGTGATGTAATATTTTCTTCACTGAAGTTCCATCAAAATCCCAGAATTCGTCCTGTGGAAGCTGTAGGATAATCATAAGTGGCATGTCCAGTATGAGAAGATACCCCGAACCAGAACTCTGGTAGCTTACAGGCAGAGTGGTAGCAAGAAGTCTCACAATGCTGGATGCAGCTCATGAGCAAGTTGTACTAATCCTATCCATGTCTTTCTCAGATATCATATCACCAGTTGTTAGGCAATTTAAGCAGTCTGGTCTGCTAATTTCAAAGAACCTTACCAATGTCTCCCCTTTCCCACAGCACAGGAGATTCTGAAAAATGCTAGTAAGATTTTCAATCTTTTGGCATTGTCTGGGTACCAGCCACATTAGCGTGGCTGACTTTGAGGTCATTACATCCAGCATTCAAATGCCACAAATTCTGGGATACAGTATTTCAGCAGCTGAACTGTGCATAGCTCCACAGAAAAGCACAGCATATCATTTCCCTTTAAAGTATGACAGGAAATTGTATAGGCAGAACACAGATTATCTGAAAGTGGTGCTTGACAGAAAGATACAAATGCAGCCTTCAGTTATGACAGATGTCCATGTCTAGGATTCGCTGCATATCTCAGCAATGGGAAAAATGTGTTTACACAGACTGTATATGATGAGAAACCAAAAGTAAATAAAGTGGAATTTGATTTTGGTCTGTAGCTGAACTAAGATATTTGGTCCATTCTAAGGATTATTGCTGCATGATAGTTATGATTTCCAGATGCAAGGGAGGATCTCCAATATACTGCTGGGTTGTACTGTCAAGATATTAGAGGTAAAGATTTGATTTGGAGGATGTATGAGGCCTAGGTGGGCAGCAGGACATGACCAAGGGAAGACTTGCAGAACCTCCTTCCAGGAAGAGATGCTATCCAGCATCTGCAAGGGTCAAAAACGCTGCAGAGTGGAGACAGTGCAAGCTGGACTTAAATACAGACCTTTACAGTAAGTCTAGAAATACCCATCCAGAATTGCCATGTGGAAAAGCAGGGGTTTGTAGATGAGTTTTACAGGAAAATATGTTCAGAGATAACCAAAGGTTATCCAGTCTGTCCATTTCCACACGTCTTTTCTTGGTATCTGTCACCATGGCAGTAGCACCATGTACTACCAGCCCTATTAAAGGTATATCGACAGAAATTCACACAGTACAATGTCTTTTGAAGTTTACTGCAGTCCTGTAACTGTGCTAAAGGAAGTACTGCATGGGCATTTAAGAAAATAACATGGAATGCACTCATTTATATGTTAATATGTTTGTATATTTTCTGCCAACAGAACCTGCACCTTAGCAGGGCTCAAATGTCAATGATGTAAGTTCACAAGTTACTTTCAAAAGAGGTAAAATTTCAGAAAAAAACCTACAAGAACTAAATTCTCAAGGATTTAGAAATAATGAAAGGCATTTCAGAAAATCAACAAATTTAGCACTTGTATTTGTTTCATCAATAAGCTTGTGCTAGTGTTTAAAACAGGTTATATTTATACAAGCTAGAAAGCATTCATAAGGTCGTATCATTTCACTGTGCTATATCTGTATTTTGTAAAACTTATTGCATACTATTGCTTCTTATTTTCATCTTTTAAAACAGGTCAACACAAAACAAGAAATAGAAAGATAGGCCAGTGCTTTGCCAGGCTGACAAAGTTTTGTGTTATCTGTAACATTCAATTCATAATTAACTGGATAAAATTTTCATCTCCATTCACCAAAGGGACAGACCTCTGTTTCAATAGCTCTTCCTGGTTCTACAAAATGCTTGACAAACCATTTAGACAGCATCCAAGACTTCTACTGAAGATAGGGCACTAATTTATATAGAGAGTAATTTCTAAATATCACATACTGTTGCCATGTGGAAGTAAGAGAATCACACTGAATCAATTAGGTTGGAAAAATCTGTGATATCAGAGTCCAGCCTGTGATTGAACACCACCCTGTAAAGCAGACCATGGCACCAAGTACCACAACCAGTCTTTCCTTAAAAACCTTCAGGGACAGTGACTCCACCATCTCCTTCAGCAGCCCTCTCCAACACCCGTCACTCTTTCTTTGATGAAATTCTTCCTGATGCCAACGTACACCTCTCAAGCTACTGACTACTAACCTTGATTTACTGCATACTACTCCCTAGAATGAAATTATAACCATTCTGACTGTTCCCACATTTCAGCTAACATTTATTATATATTTAAAATTTAAATATTTTATTTGCAAATAGAAGAAGTCTGTTAGGGAATGGATCTGTCAGAAGGCCAACAGTTAGCTCATCAGCCAAGTTTTGAAGGAACTGCTTATAGCAGACAATCTACACAATCTGATCTGGTGGAGGTATTCCACGACAACCAAGTCCATGACTTTGCTCCTTGTTGACAGTGTTACATGTCTACATGATCTTTGGTGTGCTGCTTTTACAGACCCATTGGCTATGTAAGGCTTGATTTTCAGAGAGGCTGAAAATTTACTACATCATCAAAAATCAGATATTACCTGAATTAATGAATAATATCAAAGGATGTTCCTCTAACACTATTTTACATGTTATACAGTGGCTAGTACCTATTTAAAACTGAGGTAATGAAACCTAACCTTTGAGTGGAACAGTACTTTGTATCCCACCCAAAAGTGGTGGAAAGCCATGAAAACGCTGTAACTAGTTTCTCTGCACTTATAGTCAAATGCTTTGAATCAATTATTTATAGCAGAACTATCAAAATTATTCATAGGGGGTTTATTTATCACATAATTCTATGCTGCTTTAGTGATCATTTTCTGTAATGTTTCTAGGTGGGTTTTTCACAGGGTTTTGAAATTTTTTTTGTGGGCTGAGGATGGTGATTGCCAAGCACTGGTCCAACTTGCATTCTTCTCAGTGTACACTGATTTCACAAGACACAATAGATTTAAATCATAACCACTAACACTAGAAACATTTGTTTTTGACTCTGAAACAAGAACTTCTTATGAATATGTCCGATTTAAAACTCAAGACAAGCAATTCACATTTATTTGTCTCAATGGCTCCTTGACTGTTTTATTACCAAAAAAAAGTGACATCTTGAAAAGGCAAAGCAACTTTATATTCCTTAGAGGGAAAAACAACAAACAAACAAACACACACACAAACCAAAAACCAAACCATGCAAATGTCCAATCTTCTCTTCCATTTTCATAAAATATGAGGTGGCTGAGAATGAGCCAAGAGGAGTTTAAGATTTGAGTACTCTTTTTCACTGTAGAGATGCCTATTTTGTCCAACTTTTTTCATTATGATCCATAGAAAAAGAGATTCCTTTGCCTTTAAAAGCAGAAAAAAATCAGGTATGAAGCTAGATGATGAAGACAACTAACAAGCCAGTGCAGGTGTGTCTAATGGGGAATAATGATAAGAACTTGAGAACTCTGACATTTGGGTTTACAAGAGTGAGGGCCTAACCCATGTGAACTGATAATCATCATGATCCCTTTGTCAGAGAGGAGGGCCCACCAGCTCCCAGACACTGACATGACACTGGCCTGTGACAGCCACTTCACATTAGGATGCTTTGTGTATTTCACTGCTCTTCACAGATTATTTTCAATAAAGAAAAGCAGCAAACCACTAGATGGGAAGTTTCCCCTGTTAATTTTATTCACTCCATCTATTTCACTAAATATACCTTGAAAATAAATATACTCACTTTCTCTTCATTTTCTCCTATTAGTCTTATTCTCTATCCCTAAATTTGCCAACAAGACATTACTGTGTGTTGTTAGTGGTTGAGGAGAACAACCACCTTGTCTAAAGAAAACTGTGTCTTGAAGTCTAAGGTTCATAAGACAACAAATTTACAGTAAAAACGTTTTAATACTTTTTGTCAGCTGTTCCCCTTACCTTCCTCTCAAGGATTTTCTATGGCTCCTGTCAGAAACAAGGCCTTGGACTACAAACACCTCAGCCTGCCAAGGATTTAAATGTTTTAAACATTTAAAACACATTGTAGTATAATAATTATGGACTCCCCATGGTCTCACATATTATAACCTTCTAGTTCCCTCTAAGCAAGAAAAAGGAGACCTTTTCACCTTACGTTATTTTTAGGATGTTGCAGTGAAAATTAACAACCAAGAAAAATATAGTGGATTCTTGAATATGTATATATTTATATTTATATTTATACTCACAAAAAACCTGTGGTGCTATTTTGCCTTTAATATTTCTAGGAAGGCAACATTCAAGTAGATATTTTTCTTATTTTAGCATTTATACACCAGAATGTATTCAGTGCAGGGCTGAATCTAATTAGCATAAATGCAGCTATGTGAAGATCAAAACCCATGAAGATGTTTTTTGGATTGAAAAAGCTGGAAAAAAAGGCTTAATTGAATACAATCACAATGTGCTATTAATTTGAAGAGAAACAACCAAACTGCAGGCTTCTAGGTAATGGTGAACACTGATTTTTCTCTAAAGGGACCAGCACAGGGACAAATGACGCTTGCTGGCATAGAATTATTCACATTATTCAAACTACCTATAAGTAGATCACTATATTTTGTGTCATTAACTTCAAATATGCTGATTCTCAATATCTATCTTACAGTATTAATATAATATTCATAGAAGATTTCCCAGTAAAAGAAAACTAGAGTACAAAACCAAAAAAGAAGTAATCAGCTGAGATTACTTCCTCTTCTGCTCTGCATATTTATGCATCATTTGCTTAAAATGAAATTTCACTCAACCAACCACCCACTTCATTTTCTACTGCAATTATATTTTATTGCTCTGAAAGAGTGGGAGTTAATTATCAGCCATTAGTAGATTTCTACATCCTCACCATAGTCATTGGCAGACTAGGAGAGACTTTTCTCCCACTGTGAAGTTATTGCACTTCATATAGTTTAAAACCTGGTGTCTGTATCTTTTCATATTTTTTATGAAGGCTTTAGTCTTGTTTAGATGTATGGGAAGGCATGGAGAAAGCATGAGGCTGCAAGGAGTAAGGGAGGGAGGCTGGGAGAAGCACAGGAGCACTTTTTAGATTACAATGCCAGACACAGCAAAGAAAGATCGTGGGTGTCTGGAGCTGCAGACCTGAGAACTCCAGGGCATGGACAGGAAGGTGACACCTGTTCCACAAACAGCTTTCTGGATGTCTGCTGCCAGGGGATGGTTATGGATGGCTGGGGGTTCTCTGGCACTGCCAAAGGACCTCTGCACAGAGGAGAGAGAAAGCTGGAGGTCTCAGTATTCAAGGACAGAGCCTTCAAAATCTGAACAGACTTCAGCTCTGCACTTGATATTGATCCCCTTAAGATCTGAGCCCCTCAAGATCTGAGCCTAGCAAATAGGGGTTTGAGTACTAATTAACAGAAAAGTTATGTAAATTTATGCTATTTGTAATCAATGAATGTTGATGCCTTTGTTTAATAAAATGTAAAGATAGTGTAAAGTTCTGATGACTGGTGAGCCAGGCTTTTTATGGGTTTCCATCTAGCTCCCTACTTTGAGCATACTATAACAAAATTGAAGCACCTGGCCTCAGGATGTGTGAATTGGTGTGATGCACCAGGTAACGAGCCTGTGTTCAGGACAACACACTCAAGTACAATCAGCAGTGTCTAGAGAGGGCAGTTGAATTTGTTTCACATAATCTCACTCTCTGGGACACTGCAATGCACTATTATCAATTTCCTGTAGGTAAGAACTTTCCTTAAACAGCAATTTTAAAAAATAGTTGAAAATAAAAGCCTTATAGTTCATTTTATGTTCACAGCTCACTGTTGCTGAAGGAACATTGCAAATGCCAAGCTGACCTAGAAAGCCACACATCCTGTTCCACCTCACTGTTACTCTGCTCCTTGCCAGCCTCCATCTGTCTTTGAACCAGGAGCAAGACATAATAGTAAAGACAAGAAACAAAGGAAAAGGGAAGAGAAAGGAATCAAAACTGGAAAACAAAGAACACTAGAAAAAAAAAAAAAAAAAAAAAAAAAAAGCCATCTTTTTTAAAAGCCAGTACATAAATAATGTTTCAAAGAGATTTTAGTGAAAGGCAAAAATCTTGAAACTATTTAATGTTCTAAATCAGTTACAGACTCATATTTTCATATGCATCTGTATAAACAGTATACACATTTAGTCATGAGCTCTCACAAAGACATTTAAATACAGTTTAATTGTCCTTTTTTTTCTCCTTTTTATTTCTTTTAACTACTGAAATCATCTTCTTTAATTGCATGCCAAAGTCTGAGAGTGTTTAGTAGCACTTCAAAATGTTGACCAAATAAGCAAACCAATTAGATTAATTGGCACCAGAGGTACTGTGTGCTTTTGGATAATACACAGATGGAAACACCCCCTCAATATTTACTAGTTTTAAAAGTCTGTTTTCAAAGCTTTGCTTGTTTTAAGGATTTTGTCTATGTACCCTGCTACTATTGATTTTCACAGAGGAGGAATGGGATGTACACATCCTGTCACAACGTGAATCCACAAAATATCTTCCAGACTGACATGCAGACTCAGAAAATATTTATTACTTCCCATTTTTAGTCCCAAAACAATTCAGAAAACATACTGTGTATGTCTCTGAAGAAGAGAGGACAGAGGACAGGGTCACAAAATAACTCCTCAAATAATAAGCAAATTATATTTCAGCAGTGCCAAAACTAGATAAATTCTTAGTCTTATACACAGGTTCTAACTTTTCTACTCTACATTTGAAAAAGATCTTTATTTTTTCAATCTTTTTTTTTTTCTTTAGTCCTCCCTTTTCCATATCATAGGAAGATTAGTTAGATCATTAGAAGATTCTGGACTGGCATCATATAAACTTTAAAGTTACCCAACACTTTAAAACACCACGTCTTTTAAATTCCTATATTGTGCTTTAGGATTTTGGACTCTGCATATTATGCAACAGTCACAGTAGGCAGCTGCAAATTTTCTAAAGACTCACGTGTTGCAGTAGCTGTTGGGTAAGTCATGGGTTGAAGCAGCTAGCCCAACAGCCATTGCAGAATTGGTGGCATATTTGAAAAGTTATACAGCTCTTTTGAGCACACCTATTACCTCTGAATTCTATTTAACTGAGAAGCAATGAAAGAAAGGAGTGACTGTAAATATATTTTTTCTTATTTAAATGTATTAATAATAAAAAGAGCTTCAGCAGTCACCTGTGAGATAAAGGAATACTCCTGTGCTACCATATTGAAACTAGAACTGGAAAACAAAGAGTCTGATGACAGTCAGAAGGAAACGGCTTGTAAAAGCAGCATTAAGTCCCAACAATCATTCCTACACAGTGCTGCTATGCATAAATCTGTGTCTCCATCAAAACTTGTAGCGAGCTGGGAATATATTGTCAGCTCAGCAGAACTCGTAACTTGGTCCAAAGCAGTTAACAAGGACAGGAGTAGTTGCAGTCCTAGGGTTTCAAAATCCTTAAAAAAATGTAACCTAAGTTGACTACATAAATGATCCACGACTTCAGTTCCATATGGCACCATAAGGGACTGAGTAAAAAATCCACAGATCTTCCCATGACAGCTGCTTCTTTCTGTAGCACAGGCTTGTGCACCATGCCTGTAGTAACTGGAAGATGAGATCACTGAGCAGGGACCCTGCACGCTTCAAAATCCAGTCAGATCTCTTACTTCAATGAGGATTCTCAGTGAGGCATGAGAACAGTCTACAGCCCATGTACAAAGAAGGGGCATTATTTTGATCGCATGTGAGATATGCTTTCCCAGATGGGTAACAAGGGAAGATGTCAAGAAAGATGAACTGATTTTCTCCATAAGATGGCTAACTATCCTCAGCTTTCATTCTCAGACATGAAAACATTTACCTTGCAGACCTTTTTAATGAATGCTCTTTTGCGTTCACACTTCTAGCCTAAGGTCTGTGATGGTATGGCACTGTCTGGAATCAGACCTGGGCATCTAGCCAATGAACAATGGGCTAATGGAGACTCATTGAAAGAGTATTTGATTCTGTTTCAATCATTTGATCTATTTGTTTTCAAAAGCACAGCACACAGATTGAATAGGTTAGTGTTGCTAACTTTCCCTGGTACAACAGTCCTTTTGAATTTGGTGCATTGCTTACAACAAACTCAGAGCAATTGCTCCTGGGCATCTCAATTTTTCTTATTTTGTTTTAGTTTTGTATATATATTATTTAGATGGTGAATTTCTCCATTGAAGTTCAGACACTGGTGGACTGCTGTGTCTACTCAGAATGCTGTGTAAGCAATAATTCAATCCCAAAGTATTGTAAAATCATATACAGTGAGTGACAATAAGTGTTTTAATTGTTTCAGTTAAGGCTGTAGGGTATGCAGTAAACCTCTTGCCTGCAAAACCTGTTTCAGCTACTGTGGCTCTCTGCAGATCTTTAAAAACTCATGTGTTAAGCTACCTAAATTTAGAGACAGCAAATTCACCTGAGAGTTTCAGATGCTGTAGAGACCACATTATTAACAATTATTTTAACCATTAATACCCATTAAATTTCTATTAAAATATTTTCTTATATGCAATCCACTTCTAATGCTGTCAGCAGTAAGAAGAAAACAAACCCCCAAAACTTCAAATGTTCACTAAAAAAGGACAGTGTTTGGGTTTTGTGTAGTAAGAAAATTTATAAAAAAGTTGAAGACCACAAACCTTTAGGCAAAA
This sequence comes from Sitta carolinensis, assembly GCA_032173965.1. Taxonomy (NCBI): domain Eukaryota; kingdom Metazoa; phylum Chordata; class Aves; order Passeriformes; family Sittidae; genus Sitta; species Sitta carolinensis. The sequence continues at coordinate 11,859,816 of CM063313.1, read as the reverse complement.
TGACATGACAAAACATGAAATATTTTCAGATGCATGACCTTTCAGACTAGTTTTGCAAATTTCAAATACAAACTGTACAGAAAGTATAGTGAATTGAGTGAGCTCTCTGTATATACTCCCCCTGTGACACAGAAGGAATGAATATTGACATACTGTGGCTGAATTCTTAACTTCTGATATTAAAGGTTTATCAAACCTCTCTGGGGACTGTTGTGGGGTTATATATAAAAAATATAGAGACCTACTCCTGTATCTTCAGATCTTGTGGTCAGGACTCATAATCCCATACTGTTACAGATTCAGGCAAATTACACCCTACAGGAGGCACACGGGGCTTTTCTATAGCCCAAATACTATGGTACATGATTTGGGCAATCAATATCCATGACAATGATAGATAAATAAAACACTTATGGATGTGGAGAACAAAATGGGGTAAAAGCCACAGTGACTGTGGGACCCTTTTGAAGAGTAGTGTTAATGTCACTTGTATACTGTGGAAATTTTTACCATGTAGTTTTGCAATAGTTTTGAAATGGTTGTAATTCCTGTTCACTCCCAGAAATGACAGAACCCCGAGGTATGAAATCCATAGAGCTTTTCTTTAATCTCAGAAAAGAGTGCAAGCTTTGACTTTTAAGTACTTTTGATGCTTTTAAAGCCAATACCCAATACAAGCTATGTTAAACTGGTTAAAAAGAAACTGCTTCTCTATTATGTTTCAGAATTTGAGGTTGAAATACAAGGCAGAACAGTCTGAGTGCTATTTTTTGTTCCTGCTGCTTTGATAAGGTAAAGACAAAAAGGAAAAAAAAAAACAAACCAAAACAAACTACCATAGATAAACTGGAGGATTTCCAATAGACATTAAGTAGGACATAATGAATCAGTAGCTCTGCTGAGAGTTTAACAAAGTCACCATTGTTCTGTCACACAACGGGGGTGAAAGGTTAATCAGAGGCAAGAGCATACTAAAATTTGGGGACAGAGAAAGATATTAAGCCTTCTGAAAAATATCAAAAGCTTACTTTTGAACTTTTTCACCCTGCTTCTTTGGCATCTTCACATCCCCTGGAACAAATCAAAATATCCTGATCTCATTACATGACTGTTTAATTTACTTTTCTCAGAAATGTATTCCATACAGACTTCATTCTCCAAGTGAGGAAAAACTGTCATTTTCCTATATTGACTCAATTTCCTAGGGTACAGGCTGCTCTTGTGTTTCAGCTTTTGAACAGCTGAAAAAGTTCTGGTAGTTTCACATTTAGAGCCACTGCACCAGGATTTTAAAAGATTCCACAATCCTATGTCTGATATTCCTCCACTTAAGAAGTACTCTCTGAAGATTAATCCCACAAAACTTCATTATATTGGTTTGCATTGCTCTTACTCCCTCCCTCTAGTAAATTAACATACCTTCAGCCACATCAGCCTTTTAAATCTTTTTCTAAGTAAATTCTAACACTATTGTTAATGTCTTATACTCTCTCACCTCAAGTTGCATATATGTCAACACCCTGCATTCCTACCTCTCTCCAGCCCAGTCTCCAACCCCTAATGATTTCTTATGGCATTCCCATTGAAAGCTATTAGCTGTACCAAAGCTCATTCCCTCCTTGCTGTGGCAGACACAGTACCTTCCCTCTCAGCCTGTTTGTCTGCAGGCAGGACAGTTGGGAAGACAAATGTTCTCTGTTCTTATCATAGGTCCTTGGCAAGAGCACTCCATGTGCCTCCTGTCCCTTCAGGAGACAAAGCACAATTAATCAACTTTCAACTTTGGTGTAATAACTGTTCCTACCTTCAAAGAAAGAGTCTCCCACCTCTTTTTCTTGTATGTATCCTGTACGCTGCACCAAAAATGCAAATGGTACCTTATTATTTATTCTGTTCTCTCTGATCAGTTTCATATTTTAAACAGCTTGAGTTAAACATTCCACTATTTCTTGCTCCCTCTTCTCATCTTCTCCTTCCAATTTAGAGGAAATCAGACATTTATAATTCCTTAATTTAGAACATATTTCACTTGAGTTTTCAGTCTCAAACTGCTGTCTGTTTGGAGATACAGTGGCAACTCCACGTCTTCTAAATCACTTATATTTGTTCTGGCATTCACTGAAGTTTAGAGGACAAATTTGGACAAATCTTTTCAGACATTCTGTGGTACTTCTGGACCACAATGACCTTCTCCTTCTGAAGACCAACTATAGGATACATAGAAACAGACTTGAAGCTGCATTAGATGAAGTCAGCTTGAACAACAGGGAACAGTTCTTCACACAGAAAGTAGCTGGGCACTGGAAAACTGGTTCCCTGTGGAAGTGGTCACAGCAACAGCTTGACAGAGTTCAAGGAGCATCAGGACAAGAAGATAATCATATGGTTTAGTGTTAGGTGGTCCTGCGAGGAACAGGGAGTTGCACTTCATGGTCCTTATGGGTCCCTTTCAATTCACGATATTCTGTGATTCCTGACAAAGTACTTTGGTAGGATGAACACATGTGACATTTGAAAAAAAAAAAAAATATAAAAAAAAAAAAAGGAGGAAACAGCATATCCGTACTCTGTAAATTATGCATCTGAATTAAGCAGAGAATACAGTTAAATTCGAAACTTAATTGTAGTTAAAAGAAAATGAAAACCATGTGTGTTACTGTGACGCAGATAGGAACACACAGCAACACACACAACAGGTGTTAGGCAGAGAAGAAGAAAGAACTCTCTCGTTTATTGTTGACCTCGTATCTATAAGCTTCTGGACAGTGATCAGAGATTGGACAGAGAAGTTACCACCTCTCCATCTCCACTGGTCACTTGAGAAGTCCATCAGGTGATATCTTTTATAAAGGAATGCAAACATGATTCTTGTTTATCTTACAATTCATGAGAACTGACTCTGTTACACTAAAACAAATCAGAATGTTTGTCTTCAGGGACAACAACCATGCCCTGCAGGTACTGAAGGAAAAGGAAGGTATGCTTAAGTTTGGTGTGAAAGAAACCAAAAGTATATAGCTTAAATAGTACAAACTGGACAATTAGAATGAAGGGAAGATCACTGATTTTAGGGGCAGGGAACCAGGGACAATTTTCTGTCATGTAGCATTCTCAGATTAAAATGAAATGTCGTTCAGACATGAGTTGTAGTTCAGCGACATGGAGTTGGGAGCAACCATAGAGAGAAATTCAGCATATGTTATGAGCTGGTTAACATAAATGATTGCTAATAACATGTTGGATGTGAAAACTCATTCACCAGATCTCCTGGAGCCAAACAGATAACTTCTTTTGGGTTTCATCAATCCTACTCACCGTATCATCAGCCTGGATTTCTTCAAATCTTTCAATAGCTTGACTCCCATTTTAATTTCACCTTTTTATGGTAAAAGAAGTCCCTAAAGCAAATGTTCTCTCTGTTGAGAGAACTTCCTAGTAAAAAAAAAAAAATATATATATATTGTGAATATGGGCCATAAGTCCTTGACCTTTTGGGAAAAGTTCAAAGAAGACCACAGTCCTTTTAACCCTCTATGTTACACAGAATTTGTAGCTAAACAAACCTTATATTTGATTCATCAGTTTAAGTTTGTGTATCAATGTGTAACTTTTGGTGTTATTTCATTTAAAAGAGGTTATTTGCTGCCTACCTTACTGGCTTTCTGGTCTTGAGAGAGAATGGCGAAAAATGCCACTAAAACTCAATTAATTATTTCTCTGTTTATATACCCCCAGATAAATAATGCATCCCCAGCTCTCCTCCAGACCCTTTGTGCTGCTCTGACAATAAAAGAGATAAAATTCTTATAACCAGTTACCTGGCAGCCCCATTCATGAGAAGAAATGCTCTAGACCAGATGACAGCTGCTTTTTCTACTCTAAACTGCACAGTAGCCATGGACATATGATTGAGCTTATGGTATGATAACTGTCCCACTCATAATTATCCAGATTTTATTTAGGAGCCAAGGATAAGGTTGTGGCATGCTCAGTGTCTTTTTCACCTTGGACTTTACTACCAAGTCTTAATGTCTAGACAGGATTCAAGGAAGAAAGGAGCACTGGGCGTCAATGAGGAGTTCTAACTGGAGCAATCCTGTCCCCCATATGTGCATGGGACCTAAAAGGCCACATCAAGAGGTGCTAAGCCAGCTGGCTGACACCCTAGCTCAAGCTACACCCTAACAGGTCATGACTACAGAAAAGCAAATGCCGTGCCTATGCCTTACAAACAGAAAAGAAGGGTGATCTGATGAACTACAAGCCAGTTATCATCAGTTTCTGGGAAATTCATGTAGTCAATGCCCATGGAAATCTCTTCCAGGCATATGAAGGAGCCTGGTACCACAACTTTAGTAACCAACTGATTCTGCCATGGTATTTCCATATTTGGGTTCAGGTGCTGAGGTCTGGTTAGGGAGACAGCTACATGAGTAAAAAAAGTGGTTAGGTGTAAAGGCTGGAGTCTACTGGTTTGTGCTCAACCTAGAAACTGGTTAGGAGTGGCATTCCTCAAAAGTCTGCTGGGATCTGTCCTATTTTACACCTTTATCAGTGCCTCAAGGGAGAATATGTAGTGCACATCTTTGTGCACTTCTTTGTATATGACACCAGGCTGGAGTGCCTATAGTCAAATAGTTATAGCAGGGCTGTATGACTTGGACAGGCGTGAGGAAGGGGGTGGCAGTGACCCTGTGAAATTTAACAAGGACAAAGGTTGAGGTCTGCTATGGAGGCAGAGTGCTGCGGACTGGATCTGGGGAGCAGCTCTGGGGGAACAGCCAAGTAGCAGGCTGAACAGGTGGCAGCTATGTAGTATGTGAGAGCCCTCTTCTCCCTGCTCAGACCACATATGAAATTATCTTTTACATACAGGAAAAACATTGACAGGCTGGTGAAAGTTGGGGTTCCCCAGCACAGGACAAGTCCAGAGAGGGCCTGAGAGAGCTAATGTTATTCTGCCTGGAGAAGAGAAGGGGAGACCTCTGCAACTTTCCCGTAGGGAAGCTTAGGGAGCTTATTTGAAAGACAGAGAGAGATAGGTTACCAGTTCCTATAGCAACAGGACAAGAGGTAATGAACTGAAAAAGGGTAAGATTAGATTTTAGTAAGAAATTATTGAATGTAAGAGTTCAGTAGAAGAGGTTGGCTGGAGAAGTTGTGGATGCCCCATTCCTGAAGATATTCAAGGCAAGGCTGGATGGAGCCCTGACCAATCTGGTCTTGTTGAAAGTCTCCCTTGCCATGGCAGGAAGGCTGGAACTAGGTAATTTTTAGCAGTCTCTTCCATCAGAAACCAATCTGTGATTCTATGATATAATAAATGCATTATTAAATACACAAGAAGAAAAATTATCGTTAGTGCAAAATCCAGAGCCAACCAAATACATTTGGACTGTAAGGCAGTATATCAAAATTGTTGAAAAGACTCATTTAAAATTACTTCATTTCCTGTGAATAGAGGGAGATTTGCACCAGTTTTTGTCCTTGGATAGAAACTACTTATCCAGGAAGAAGAAAAGCCTAGTTTTAAAGGAACAGTGACATAAGGCTCGTAAGAGTGTGCCTGGATGCTCATAGCTACATTAAGTTTACTTGAACAATCAGTTCCTGGGAATGGGCCAACATAAAGAGCTTCCCAAAGAATCTGGCAAAAGCCCAAGGGGACTTCCAAGGAGAAACCATGGAGTTGCACCAGATGATCTCTCAAGGTCCCTTCTAACCTCAAAAAATTTGTGAAGCAGAGTTAATCTTGCTTTCCTTGTTTTAAATCCTTTTGAAGAACAAACTGTAAATCCAGGATTGATTTAGGCCACCAAAGGCTCTGCAGATGTTTAATGCACCACATTCTCATGGGAAGAGCTTGAGCCTTGATGTTTTATTGTTAGAGTCATTATCTTTAGAATGTAAATGAGGAATGAGAGAAGACATTGCATGGATGGAGAACAACACTCTCTCCCCCCTTGCTCCGCCACCTGCCCACCTCCAAATATTTATCTGTAACCATAAAAGAGTAAAGGATAAAGAAAATTCATCTGAGCAACCACCATCATGATTGTGAACGTAATTCAACTTAAACCATGGCACTACAAAATTTTGTTCCCTAGTTGAAAGACAGCAGCGAGCGCCTTTTGCAGCAACCTCTCCTCATAGCTGTGACAACATGAAGAGAAAGGGGTGTTTAGCACAGAAAAGTCCCAGCTGACTCTCAGTTTTTTACATAGGTTGTGAACAGATGTCCGAGGTATCTTAGGCAAGAGATTGTTGAAATCTAACTGAGCACCTTAATCGCTGCTTCTCTTTATACACAGGCTGAGATTCATGCATTTTTACAGAATAAAAGCATTTCTATGCTGCCCTGATTGCAGTGGTCCAAAACACCATCAGGCCACATCTACATCTTAGACATGTCTACTTTCACAGAAGCTTATTCCAAATTCATCCACTAACTTACTGTGCTATCCACTATACACTGTGCTAATAAAACTTGACACGAATGAAACAGTATTAATTTTTTCTTACATGCAAGACAATTTTTGAGAGTAAACATTTCAGTGGCTTATACTTGTTGGGCAGAAGTAGAAAATAATAATATAAATAAATAAATTATTATTATTATTATTAATAATGGAGTCACTACCATGTTTCACTTTTGCCTTATTACCTTCCCAAAGAAAAAGCCACATCACAATAATCCTACCCCAAACTTAACCAGGTGCCTAACAAGCGTGGATCTTACAGCAAGGGACTTAACAAAGTTGTAAAAAAAGAATTAAAATATTTAGCTGCATAGACAAAGTGAAAATGTAGCTGCTCATAAAAGTTGAAAGAAAACTGCTTCATCTTGGATAGCCTGGGTGGTACTGGCTGAGCGTATCAAGAATGTTTCCTCTGCATCACTCAAAAACTAAGCCCTCCCGCAGCATTTTGCACCATTTTCTAGACCACCCACTCAGATGAGGATACACAAACCACATGTGCTAGGAATGCCCTGCGCTGAAAGCAGTATCAGCATTATGACCTTATTCCTTGCACAGCCAGGATTTTAATACAAACTTGCTTGTATTTTCAATTCCTTTGATTCTTTAATGGTTTGTATGTAGTAACTGCCTATTAGATGCTTAAGGATTTGAAAGGGGAATGTAATTGTAGGAAAACACTAGCATTATCAGAGTAGAAATATTTTAAGCAAATATTTCCTCTCTTTTTCCTCCCCAAAAGAGATAGGCTTTATTATTCTATTTATTCTATTATTCTATTTATTCATTCTAGGTCTTATTAAAAAGCTGTATGTGACACCTTCACGAACCCACTCTTTCCTAAATAGGACTCAGATGTTGCATTCTGTCTCTCTGAGCAATCATAAAAGCTAAAAATTTATTCCTTGCTGTGATGAGAAGAGTGAAGTTTACTAACAGAAATCACAGCTTTATAGCATTAGTTTCCTAAAAGAACATATGAAAACGCACAATCCTTTTGACGGAAGATTCAGGCTTTGGTTACTTCCAGTCAGAATTATACTGAATGATAATAAAAATACATCTGCTGCATTCACAGGCCTACATTTGACTTCACTCAATTTCTAGACTGGAAAAATGACAGTATATCAAAAATGCAAGATTATCACTTTGCAGTACAATCAGCCTGGCTGACATAAAACAGACAGTCAGATGCAATACTGAAATAAACGTTTCATTTAGCATCCCAAATAAAACATCTTACATTTTTTTTTTATTTTACTGCAATCTCCATCTCTCTCTGTCTCTACTCACCAACAACTGCAGCAGATTTTACAGTAGCAAACCAAGGCAGTTGTATTACTGCATCTCTTCTTTACACCTTTTTTTTTTCTTTCTTCCCGCACCCCAGGGCTTTGTTCTCACTGTGCTAATACTTCTTTCCAGTCTAGTCACAGTGGCATTTCTTGCTGCTCAATCAAATGCAAGGCCCTTACAGTGAGTGTGCTTTGATGTTAATTTATCTGTCCAGACACAGAGCCAGCCTTGTAAATGTCATTGGTTTAGCAGCGTTAATGCACTGATTAACTCCCAAGCATGCACAAAAGCACTGCAGATATATGTTTTATTCCCTGTCATCTGTTAGTAAGGCTTTTATGCCCAGCTGTAAGGCTTTGTACAGTGTACAGAGTAGCTTCCTGGTGTACACTACAATTCTACTGTACACTGCTTGACAATTAAGAATACTATCGAGGCTCATAAAAACACACTTGTTAAACTTTGGAACAACTCTTATTTCATTGCTTATTTTTCCAGTTCCTCCTAGCTCCTGCTGTGGCTGAAAACCTGACAAAATTTTCATCATGATGCTTAATTTCTGCAAACCACAGACAAACGAGCTACACAAAACAGACTCTCTAGACTGAAGTAAGAGTTTACTAAAAGACAGTTCATCATCAAAGTGCAAGTGGTAAAAGATGGGATATCTGGAGTAAGATAATGTATAAAAGAAAACCAAATGAACAAGGAAGTTTTCACTTCAGACAATTCTACAGCTTTTCCCAGTTAGCTTTTGCAAACAAACAGGTCTTGAGATCAATGGGTCATTCAAGAGACTCCAAACAACTGGTATAGCTTCTAGGAAAGAAATATTATACCAAGTAAGGACCAAGGACTCAAACTAGATTGTGAAAGTACTTTATTTCACTGTGAGAGTGGGAAAGAAGAACAATGGGTCAGGCAAAACCCAAGAACTTGTAATTTCCTTCCCAGAGACTAAAAGAAACTTTAATAGAAATATACTGGGCTCTCCAAATGCACTGTACTGTATGCATTTTTTTTTTCTGAAATTGAAAGCACAGACTTTTTATAAAAAACACCAAACCAATGAAGAGAGAGAGAAATGATCAACCATTTCTTACAGTCCAAAGGCTGAAGACTGAGCACGGATTTAGTTTTACCTTGGAAGACTCTTCACTTCAGCATACAAGAGAGGAAAGGAGGCCCCTTCCTCCTTTCTAGCTCTTTTTCTTTAGCATGGACTAAGATGGCCTTCAAATTTAGATGCTACTGAAAGTTTTGGAAAGCCTCTCAGCTGATTAGAATTTGTAGAAAAAAATTTATTTTTTTTTTAAATTAATTGTCTACCCAATTGGACATCCACTTTCTGAGGAGGAAAGTTACTAGTGAGAAAACTGTCTTTGCTACTGGATACAAATACTGCTCTAGTAACAGTGACTCATGCTGAGAATTACTCTAGATACTGGAATTTACTGCTAATCTGCGTCTGTCTGGTCCAAATTCTCTCATATAACTGTTTTAAACAGCTTTATGGTAAGTAAAACTTTAAAAAATTTGTTGCCAAAACACTTTTAACCCATCCCAAAGATCAATGCCCATAGACATTAAAAAATTGGAAGAGTATCTTCTTGTTTTTCCTTTATGAGAAATATGAATGTCTGAAATTAGGTGAATGTAGATTTATTCAGTTTCTGTATAGAAAATCAGATGGAAAATAGCTAACTTTAAAATTTAGATCAAAACTTAGTCACTCTATTTCTGTCAGAGTTTTGTGAAAAAGTCAACACACACATTGACACCAACAGCCTATTTTCTCTCTCTCATTGAGTTAGAAAATTTAAGAGTTTAAGGATCATCCATAGTTTGCATGAAATTCAGCACTGATTTGACATTGTAATTGATGTAATCTCCCTTTTATGCCTATTCACCTAGTTTTTCTTTTCTTCCACCCCTGTTCTCAGTGTACAATAAAGCTTATCTGGTATTTTAAGGGTAAAATGATTCATTTCACCATTTCTAAAAAAACAGTGCAATAGTCGTACTAGAAGTATCCCCTTCTGAAACTCAAAGAGTCTTTACCACAAGACTTAGTTAGAAAAGTCTAAATGGACAAATTTCCATATACATCTGGTATAACTAAGACAGGAAGGTTGAACACACATTTGTAGACCAAAGGTTTTTAAGGTTGCTTTTAGATTACCAAACATTTTTATACAAAACAATCAAAAAAATTGAAGTTTATCCCCTTTACATGCACCCCTATTCCCTTCCCCATCGTCACCTGTCTTCTGTCAATAGTAAAGTTAACATTACACTCCTACTCCTCCATCCCCTCCCCAATTGCACATTAAGACATGGACTTAAAGAACAACATAACGCTTCAAGTATGCTTCATGCCAATCATCAATAAGAGTCATAACATTACTGATAAAGTACACTTATTCTTCAGAAGCCTAAGGAGGACTTCCTGCAGAGAATGTTCAAACAACATTTTAAATAAGAAAAAAGCCCCCAACCCAATATGTATCGTGCCCTTTCAAAAAGAGTAAAGTGTAAAATTTTCTTTGGACTTAAAGAAACAGTATTAAGGTTTACCATCTGAATAAGAAATAACCCCAATAGTTTTTCAGTGCTGCACAAACTGTGCACATGAAACAGTAAGTCATAAAGATACTACTGTTTAGCTCTACACATAGAGACTACATGTGGCATATAAGCATACACATGACATACTGGCCTGTCTAGCAACAAGATACATTTTTTAGTCTGGTAAACCTGAATAAACCTTTGCCTCCAGAAGTATTTTTTTAAATTATTATTTTCTCTTTTCATTTAGGAATTTGAATTTTTAATATAAAGGTAATGATTTCATCAAGAAATCATCAGCAATATGAGAGCATGAAGCATTGATGTGAAACCTAGTACACATCCTCTCATTTGATCATACATAAACAAGGATCCTGATTTTAAGAAGTAATGATGGTATGAAAGAATACTCATTTTTATAGACAAGAAATTCTTCTGGAAACACAATAAGGTTATCGAACAGATACCAAAATCTGGGAAGTTTAAAAAGCATATGTGCATGTATGTGTGTGTGTATATATATAGATATATATATATATATATACAGGTGTGGTATACGTGTATATATAAACACACACATACAGATGATATCATACATGTATTTATTTAACTGTATAACAACATTTTTTTTTCTTTTCAAATGAAAAGTTTTAATTTAGCAGTTGTAAAAAACCAAACTAAATCAGAAAAGAATCCCCAAAACAAACTAAGCAGATCATATACTATATGAACAAAAATGTTATGCAAAAATTTTTATCATAGAAGTGACTCACACGCTGGCAGCAGAAGTGTTGAAACTCAACATAATAAATAGCTCCAAATTAACAATTTTCTACAACATTTTCTTTAAAGACAGGACCAGCACATTTTCTTTTATCATGAGTTCCTGCAGAACACCTTTTCTCTAATATATATTTAGTTTTGCAACCTTTAAATGGACACAAGAATGTAGACTGCAAGAGTTGCCAGATTCAGGACAGTATACATAACATTTTTTTTTAAAGTCTTATTGGTTTATTCACTGAGGCTAGACAGCAAGTCATATGAACCTATTTGGTGCACTTTTTAACCATGGTCAATATCAATAAGTGGATAGAATCAAGGACCTGCAGTTCAACTTGCTGTGGTCAAACCCACTGTGGTAGACATGAGATGAAATAGAGGACCACTGCTTGGTCACCAAGTTTGTATCTTGCTTCCTGGAACTGCAAAGGTGGAACCAAGACTGTAGTGTTTTAATTGACTAAAAAAAGATAGCAAGAAGTGGAATTTTAATATGAATAAGGTTACTAGGCTTGTGAAAGTACTGCATCAAGAGCACACAAGGGACCCCACTACTTGCAATATCTTGGTAGTGTCACTCAGTGACTCACTGACTTTAGGATACATGTATGCAATAATAAATAGATCAGTTATGTAATAAGGCAGTGTGTTGAACATGCATTCATCTTGTGGACTTGAATACCACAGAGAGAGATACATGGTATCATACACATTCATTAAGAACAAGTATTTTTGTTTGCTTTTCTGTGTTTGTTTTTCAAGGCTATCCAGGCAAACTCTTCTAGAGCATTTTCTTCTTGAGAAGAGTGGTCCTCTGAGTCTGGTCACTTTTTTTCTCTCTTATCAAGAGACTGGCTTTAAGGAAAAATAAAAGCTGAAGGGGGTTTTGGTTTCTTTCCCCCTCCATTTTGGTCATATCATTCTGCATACATCATTTAAAGAACAGTTTTTGACGCAGCCATATGCTGAATCCTCAGGAAGTTCCAGATGTTTCCAGATAGCTCTGTAGTTTACGGACTGTGGTTTTGTCCAGTGAACAAAGATCAAAGTCAAAGGTTGTATTTGTGATATGAAAGTGTCCAGTTTCTTCTATAAGATTTACTATCTGAAAGATAAAAAAAGATGCAGTTGGAAATTCCAGAAGTTTTATATGTCCACTGTAAGTATAAACAAGTACCATATGAAAGGCCTAACAAATTGCCCCAATACTTGCAGGTTTAACCATTATCCTTATCATTAATTTCCTTTCTGACAAGAATTATTGTCCAGATTACAGTACCTTGGGTTTTATTTTTTTAGATCATCATCAACCATAACGTCAGCATACCCCTCTGCTATTCTGGCAAACATTAGCATTGACAATACATTTTTCAAATGTTCAAAGAAAATCATCTTATTTTCTAATTCAGTTTAAAAAAAGGAGGGGGATGAGGCAACATTATACCCTCAAGCTCAAACGAATAAGTAAAAAAATCCCAGGTTGATCTCTAGAATATTTATTATGTGCATAGCTGCTAAGCAGGTTACATTAGAAAATAAATGGCATAAGCCCTTCTGCAAATGAGGAAAATAAATAAATCCTTAGAGAATCCAGTCCATACTAAAAAAAAAAAAAAATATACAAGAGCTCTTACATGAACTGTTAGTTCACACACTAGCATTCACTTTTTGAGTAATAGTGTTAAACCTTTTTGGGTTTTGTTTTCTTTTTCTTTTAGCCAAATCAACCATGGAAGGACTCCCAGCAAGATCGTAACATCACTTAGATTGTAGAGTCTTCATCCTTGGAGATACTGCAAAGTCATGTGACAGTGCCAGGCAACGGGCTCTACATGTCCCTGTGACCTCCAGAGATTCCTTCCAACCTTAACTATCCTACAATTCTGTGAAACTAACAGTAGAAACCTCATTTGTGTCTTTCTGCAGTTGTGACATTTTTAGTCTCTGTACTCTGTATTTTTGAAGAGTGGTCATACTCAACACAGAATAAAAGTAAAAATAAGTCCAGATATGTTAAGTTCCAGGATGCACACCTACCTAAAATAAAACTATTGAGCATCTTGAAAAGCCAAAGCATTATTTGTCAGAGAGGGCTGACAGTGCCAACACACGGTTGCTATAAATCTCTTATGTGCTGTTCCATTCTAAGAGACAGACATGCCAAGAGCACACAGAAAGGCACCCCACCCTGAAGCAGACTCTGGGTAGCTCATGGACTGACAGAACACAGCATGCAGCACTCAGGCTACACTCCAAATCCTGTCTTGCAACCTTCAATTTGAAACCCATTTATTTCTGGGGCTTCCATATACATCTCCACTGAAACACTACTACAAGGCATTCCTTGATTGTTTTGAGCTTTATTACTCTGACCGCAATTCCTTTTCCACAGCTGTAGGAGATAGAGATGCATGCACACATGGGTTACAGAATGTACCTTAAAGAGACAAATCTGGTAGGAATAACCAACTTCACAAAGAACAATGAATTTAAACTAAATATTTTGTAGATTTTCACTCACCATGTCATTATATAAACAGATATTTTTTCTTCTCAGACCACAGAAGCAAAGGCTATGTTGATAATAAACGAAATATGAAATATGTATTGTCAGGCATGGAATGACACAGCCCAGGGCAGATTAAATAGAATGGATACAAGACAAAATAATAAAAGGAAAATGCTTATTACAATAAAAATGTCCCTTTTCAATCACCCTTTATTTTCAAAGGTGGGAAAAAATAAAATCTGTTTAATTTTGTTTGCAGCTGTCCAAAATTCTCAAAGTACCTGGGAAAAAAGAATCATGCTTTTATTAACACATCATTTAAATCTGTACCTCTTGCTTTCAATTTCCTTTCTGTATAGGAATTTTTAATCTAAAATTACTAACTTCACCTATCTGCTTGTTGGTTCACGTAACACTTTTCCATCTCCTACTCTTCCGCAATTGACATGTGGAAAAAAATAATCCAGTGGAAAAAAACTGATTGATACCAGATGCAAACTTTGATATGTATTACTATTCTCAGTTTTGGCACTCTCTTGAGCCTCATCTAAGAGAGAAGCAAACCTAAGTAGTCAATCTAGCCTCCTTTTGTAAAGTTTGTTATCTAATCTTGGGCTTGCTATCTGAATATCCACTATGAGACAAATAAATTGCTGCACAAGAAGTTTACAGAAGCAGAGGCCAGGAAAATGCAGAGCTACATTGAACAACTCTGTCTATCACTTCCTTGTGTAACTGTGGAAGAACACTACCCCTAGTAACCCCCACTGCAATATACCTTATTTTAGAAACAAAGATTATGTGAAAGTGTTAACACATGTATTTTTAAACAGCACTGCATATTTTTAAGAAATGGATAAGGACTTCTACTGATCAATTTCTGCTTTGGGCTTTTAATCTCTAGGTCAAGGGAAACATAAACATTTTAAACATATCCCTCATCCAGCTCCCAAGAAGTACAGTCACTATGTCTGGGCACCTGGCAAATCACTGAAATGAACGCCAAAGGCTTTAATAGATGTACAAAAATGTATCAAGATAAACCCAGAGAGCTCAATGAAAAACACCTGCCTGTGTGCCAGTCAATGAGGAATTCATGACTTACAGTATTAGCCTATGCATCTTTGTGCTATTCAGAAATTCTTCAAAAAGAATAAGAGGTTGAGATTAGTTGCTAGGAAGTCTGACAGTTCTAACATTAAAAACACAGCATTAAAATGTTTTATACGAAGAGCTCCGGCTGCAAAGAACAAAAATATCTCATTTGTTCCTGCTGTATAAGCTTTACTTTTCTGCTGTAAATTACATCTCTGTTTACATAATGTCTCTCCAGCTCAGTTTCATCATTATCCATCATAGTATAACTATTTATCAGCCTTTAAACAAGCAAATGAGTGTGTTTGTATAAGGAAGCCAAAGTGCAACTAATGACAGTCATTTTTCAATTTATGGAGGGTTTTAGGCCATGTGATAGTTTCCAGACCTCCAAGCTGCCCCTGGCAGAAAATTCTAAGACAGTTGCCATCTGAAGTTAAGCACCTTTGGAATATGAGCAATGTAATTTTCAGCCATGCTGCATACTCTCAATTTCTTCCTTACGCATGTGCTGCCTAATGCACTGTCTTTCAGATTTTTTACCAGCTGAAGATATGACTTCTAATGCCTCAAAATAAGACAAAAAATATTACCAGAAATGTTGCTGCCTTTCATGGGGTCATGTTAACATTTTCTGCACTGAAAATGCAGTTAGAAACACTGCTTAAGCCAGCCAAATTTGTTATATTAGACATGCAGCATTAACATTGCAGACTCAGTTTTTAAAAAAACCAACGATAAAAGAAAAAAGCCTAATCACTAAAAACTCCAACCTCTTTTCTTACAGTGAAAGATATGGTAGAGGAATTTGTTTGTAAATGTAATCTCAGACAAATTTCTGTCTTGACGTGGTCCAATATTCATATAAAAACTGCTCACAGGACTATTTTCTTGGTCAAATGTTCTTCATATGTCTTCTCCCTCTAGGTAAATGCTTATGTTTGTAAGTAGCACCTAACATCAGAATTATTTCACTATGTATCTGGGCACTTGCAGTGCAGTATCACATCTCTTCTGCCTTCTCTCTTTATCAGCTTCCTTTAACAAAGTGTCTCAAAGAGAATGCCTCTCTTGGGAAAGAGCCACATTCACAACGATACATTTTTCTCATTTCCCATTTGGCTGCATTCCTGTTTGCTGTCATGCCTATGGACTTGGTAGTGACTGAGATTGGAAAGAAAATTAAAAAAGAGAAAATCCTTTTCAACCCCCCTCTGTGTAAGTTTAAAAAGCCTGTGCTTTTACATGATATCAATGCCTTCATTGTTCTTTGCAAGTCCCTTCTCTGAAAATTCCCTCAAAGTAACTGTGCAAGAGACTTACCTGCCCTTATATGAACTAACAAGATGACAGCCACCATTCAACAATACACGACTCCATCACCCTTCCACTTCAACACCAACACCTCTAAAAGTCTTGCAACTGTGTACAATTTTCTGTTGCATATTTGTGCATTTGATCCCTCTTCTCATGTAGTACCACAATCCCATTATGCTGCTTTGCACCTTGCTGTTCTCGCCTTTGTACTTCCTACAATCTACATGTATTTCTTAGTCTAGCAGCTTCATATTAATTCCTAGAAACTTTCTCAGCTCTGTATCTTTTTAATTTCTGTGCGCACTGGAAGTATTTTACATTAACTACATAGCTGCAAAGCAGTACAGACATTAAAGATGGGATGGAAGATTATTTTTAATGTAGTGAGAAGCACTGATTCTCTGCAAGTTATCCATTCAGATTTGGGAATATATTTCTGTAAATGGATAAAATCATATTAATTAATGAGTTGCAGAATATTAATGAATTTATGGTTTCAAAATTAACCTGTGTTCTGTTTACAGGAATGTAGACCATTCACTAGTGCTAAACAGGTAACCTGGCTCTTCCACTGACTCCTGGTAGATCTCTGGAGACAGTACTGTGCTGTTCCCAGCAGAACTGAACCACTGTCCCAGCCTGCATAAATGCAGCTTTCACTGGGGCTGTACCAACAGCCTGCAAACAGTCTGAAACACAGGAATAAATCTGCAAGAACAACTTCCCCAGGAAGGCAACACCAGTTCTACATCAACCAAACTTTCCTAATGTAAATAATAATGGATAAATAATCATGGATTAACAGCATTAAAATGCCTCATCCCTAATGCAAAGTTGTGAAGCAAAGTTTGTGAATGAATGGTTTCTCTGGTTTGATAAATTGTCTCAAAAGAAAAAAAAAAAAAAAGAGGTCTAGTTTAAAATGCACAAGAATATATTGCTCTTTTTCATTTACTCAGAATAGGATACTCTAAATTTCCAGATCAGTTATGGTTTTTTTCACATGATTTTTCCTTGTATTAGTAAATTCACGTAAAGCTTACTATAACAGTACTCTAATACCAGAATGAACACAATTTAGCGGACAAACCCATTATGTTTCTAAGAAAGACAAATATGTCGGAACCCAGAATGTTCCTCTGGCTGACCTGGGTGATCAGAGACCCTGGCAGGGGTCTCAAAGACCCTGGCATGGAGTCAAAAACAGCTGTACATTTAACTTGAGCCCATGGGAAAAAATACCAACTTTGTACAAAAAATTACAAAACACTAGGTTTTGAGTAGAGTGATAGTTAAATTGTCACAGGGTGAAAATGTAGATTTTTAGGGGTTTTATAATGGGGGTTTAAGGGACAAAGATGGAGAATTCTGGGTGTGTCCCTGGGCTTCTTCTTTGTCTTTTAGCCTCCATCTTCTGCAGTGATTGTGGCACATTTTGATAGGTTTATAGTAAAGGTACACTGTCTAATAAAGTAGACAGGTATTGGAAAACTATTGTAAACAACAAATACATAGATTTTAGTATAAAAGATAAACACTGCCCAGAGAGTGTCAGTCTGCTTCCTTTCGACTTGCAAGTCGGACCTCTGCAAGCCAGAGCTACAATGTATTAGATAACAAACAATAAACAAGTCCTTGAGCACAAGAAGGAAAAGATCTTGGGCTGTTCTTCTGTGCCTTTGAGCAATTCCCGAGTCACAGCAACAACACAAAACCTGAGACAAATACTTCTTCATCACCAAATAAACACTGCCAGTGAGAAAGAGAATGAGGGGTTCAAATTGAAGCACTTTACTTACTTTGAAAATATTTCTTAATATGGCCAAATAATTCCAACTGAAAAGAATTTTGCTAGTCCCAGCCTCTACTCAGAGCAGGCTCAGTTGTGGAGTCAGATCTGGCTACTCCAGGCTTATCCTGTCAAGATTTCAAAAGCTCTAGACCACCATCATGGGGGAAAAAAAAAGGTTTCTTGCTTGTTTTTATATTTGCTCTGCACAAAATGTTTTGAAATTGATTTTATTTTTCAAAATTCCACATGAAACCACGTAAGCCCTATGGTGTGCAGGCTGTCAAAACAGCCCAGTGAAAGCTGAGCTCATGGCCTGGCTGCCCAGGCTGGGACAGTGGCTCAGTACTGAGCAGTACTGAGTACTGCACTGCTGACAGCAGTACTGGCCACCAACGTGTATCAGAAGCAATACCCTTTGGAAGCTATGCCTTTGATAACTGGGGAAGTGAGCACTCAGGAAGCAAAGACAGGGTGGGAATTAAAAATGCAGTGATTTTTCCAGATTCAATTTTAATGTGAATTCTTTGGGAATAAATGAATGAATAATGTGAAGTGGACAAGGTATTGCAATTACCATATTTTAGCCTCCTGCAAAATGATTTCCCTACATAGATAAAAATTTGGCTCTGCCACCATTCTGAAAGCATGCTTTGGTTCCCTTTGTAAGAAAAGGAAACTTGGGAGGCAACAGTACCTTAAATACAAAGGGTAACCAATACGCATAACTGTGTGTTATAAGACGAAATTTGACAAAGCCACCGGAATTCATCTTTAATTAAGAATATCCTTAACCAAGATTTCCCTTTTCAATGACCTCTCAATTGTTTTCTCATCTTCACTCAAATATGGAATGAACAAAGTGGTTAATGCTGGAGCTTGCACAATACTGTTAACACACTTAGTTGAGAAATTCAACAACTGATTGCAATTGTTTAGAAGTGGCAAAAATTTTCCTCTTTGGGAAATCTCTAAAACTGGGACATAATTGTGCTAAACATAATAAAACCTGTGTGCTACAATTGCATCTACTTTGTTGACAGTGCTTACTGTTTAATCTTCACAATTTGCAATCCAATAGTACCTGATAATACCACCAAAACCCAAGAATATTTTCTCTGGTCTTACTATTGCACAACCTTTCAATAAATTTGGAGCCTTTTTGGTTTGGACACTTTCATATTTTACTCATTCTATGACTTCAGAAGATTCAACAAATATATTATGTTTTAATTCAAAGTGTGCTTTGTGTTGAATTCTATGTTTTCTGCATAGGAAAAAACCCACTTTAATAGTTTCCAAGACAAGGATGGTCATTTTCAGGAAAGAAGCAACAAGATTTTTATCAAGTCACAGTGCACAGCTATATCCATTCTCCCATCCTGCTTTCATAATTATTGATACAGCATGTTAAGAAACATAACAACAAACTGGTGAAAAATTTATCTCAAGCATTTAAGAATTTGTCATTTAGGGAGACAACACAATTGCACACTTTATTTAAGTGCAAAAAATTTCCCAAACTACAGTTTAAGAGGAAATGGACTTCTGTGGATTATACAGGCTTGAAGGCTATTAAAATTGATAAAGTTTTTAACTGGTAACTGATTACAGAATTTTAAATGAAAGAAAACAAAATAGATGTGACTTCAGAATTTCAATAAGCCCACTGTGATAGTGCATGAGAATGCTTCTCACCTGCTGTAGTACATGTCTCTCTCTCAATGTCATTAATCTTCTGTGGAGCTCTACTAGTTCATCAAGATATGCCTAGGAACAAATTCCCCCCATAAACAACTTGTTAATTAAGTCATAACAATGTAATTCATAAACTTCAGATGTCTTCAAAACCAGTACAAATAGAAAACTTATTTTAAATCTAGGAATTATATAATATCCTGAGCTGGAAGAGACATAGAGGGATCACTGACCAAACTCCCAGCTCTGCACAGGACAATGCCAAGGGTCACGGTATGTGCTTGAAAGCATTGTCCATTCTCTGAACTTCTTGAAGTCTGTCAGGCTGCTGCTGCAACCAGTTTGCTGGGGAGCCCATTCCAGGGCCTGACCACCTGCTGGGTGAAGAACATTTTTCTACTATCTAACCTCTCCTGACTGAGCTTCAGGCCATTTCTTCAGGTCCCATCACTGGCCACCATGGAGAAGAGATCAGAGCCCGCCCCTCCTCTTCCTCTCAGGAGGTCTTTCCTCAGTCAATGAGTTCTTCCCCTGCAGTCTCTCTTCTCCAGGCTGGACAGACCAAGTGACCTCAGAGGTTCCTTGTAAACCTTCCCCTCTAGGCCGTTCCCCATCTTTTCAGCCCCTCTTTAGATTAATAGCTTTAAATCCTTCTTCGAGTACGACATTCAAAACTGCACACAGGACTTGAGGTAAGACCAGACACTTCTTTGAAGTGTATATTTTTATTAATAGCCTGGCATTCTCTAGCTTAATACAACACAAATAAAACATTTTTGTTGTTTTCTTAAGGTACTTCACACTGACAGAAATCTTCATAGGTGGTCATTTGCTGTAGAAGATAATCTCTGTATCTCAACTGTGCCAAAATGCATCAAAAGACTGGGATGCCAAAAGAGCTTCTTTAGAAAACATATCCCATCTTTCTACATAAGAACGAAACCCAAAGACTCAAAATCAAATCAATCTTTTTCTCTAGAGGTATGCAATTATTTCTTTTCTGTCAACAGGGAGATATAAGGAAAGAAAGACTAAGTAAGATTAATCCACAGGTAAATTCCAGGGCTTCTCCCCTGGGATGTCAAACATCTCCACATTATTATCACATTTCTCATTCAGGCTGAGACACCAAAAACTTTTTGTTTTTGCTTGTAAGCAGAAAGAGATACGGCATATATCAGACAAATAAAAATCTAGGGACTGCAGATAAAAATCTAGACACTAAAAATGCCACAAATTCCATCTTTTCCCTCATGTTATCACAAAATTGACATTAATACCAACAAAACACAAGCTTTCAGAAAAACTTGTCTATAGTGGGAAATTGTGCTGTGTTCACTCACAGGATTGAGAACTTTTGCCCAAAACCAGTAGATGGATTTTAAATCAAACTATCTCAGTGTTAAATGGTGACAGTTGTTTCGTATAATTTTAGTTAACATGCTGAATCACACTGCCAATTCCTAATGCACAGCCTTCGGGAAAATAGATTATTTTTTTCCCCCCTAACTGATTGATTAGCAGGCTAGGAACACACCTGTGAATTCTCACCTACATCTCATTCCTCTGTGAGGAATGAGGTGGAAACTCATGGTGGACAGTAGATAAAATAAATAGATGGAAGATTCCCAAATGATGAAATTTTCCAAATTGCCCGATTGAAAAAAAGGAAAAAAATTCAAAATATGAGAGAAGATGAAAGAATACGGAGCAAAAAGAGAGAAAGATCTGCACCTAAAGGAATCCAAAGCAAAGATGTATTAAGATTTCCATTCTGTAAAAAAGGGTTGGTATTTGGCAAGCACATTAATAAAATATTATGGAGTAGTTTATTGCTTCCTCATTGTTATTTACCTTATCACAATCCCCATTCTTTATTTGTTTATCTGTTTTGTTTTGCTTTATTGGACTTTTCACTTCTAAAATCTAGAAAGAAAGAAAAACAATTAAATGCATCATTGGACAATTATATATGGAAAATTCTGCTGTTAATAATACAAACTCAAAACTGATCTTATCATTCTTTAATCCTTATAACTTATTTTTTGTTCTGAAAAATATGAGTAACTTACAGCAGAAAATGCTGAGGTACTGGAATGAGGTGATAGTGATATTCTTAATCCTTAAAAGAAGGAATTTTATGTCATTTACAGCCTTCTCAACACATTTTTCCCCTATCTTTCACATGCTGGTAGGATAAGAGGTGATTTGGCAGATACAAAATGATGGTGAGGGTCTCTCCAGTGTCTTTGAACCTCACATTATCACAGTACTTTTCCTGTTCTTTTTCTTCCCCTCAATACTATCCCCCTTTCTTTAACAACGGGTTTTCAAACAGTCCTTGAAATGACTGTATGAGTTATAACTGAAAAAGAAAGCAATTGACAAAAATTTCTTTTTCACTTATATGATACCATTCCTTCAATGCCACTCATACCCATTTATTATCACTCATACAAGCCAAGATTGCTTCATCTGATACTGAAACAAATCAAAGAAGACCACATCAACAAACAGCAGGACTTGATTTGAAATTTTTAGGAGCAAAGGCAGAAATATTTGTGGATAAAAGAACTGTTGATTGTTCTTTCACTTTTTTCCACAGAGAACACTTTTTTGAATTTGAAAGAAAAATTACCATATCATTCTTAACCTAGAATATAACCAGTTCTTCTGAAAACATAAAAGAAAACTAAGAAATCGCAGAAAATGTGAGATTATGTTTCATATTTCACTGTGAGACTAACATCAATAGCATGATTAACTCCAAAACTATACTGAACAGTCACAACACAGGATTAAATTCAATAATTAAAACAAGGAAATAAAGCATGTAAGAACAAGTCTTCTAGAAGCTTTTCTGACATTTTCTCCCAAGTCCCTCTTGTTTCTTCTTCCCTTGGTATAAATTATTAAATTGCATATGTCGTCCCTATGGTGGCCTGCATTTTAAGAATACACCTAGCAGACAGCTATCTCCTTACCTAGTGAGAACAACTGCAGATCTGAGGTAACCTTATATGACTTACTTAGCCAAGAGTGATGCATCTTCAGAATAAAACCATATATTTTTGAAGAACATTTCTAGTACTTCTGTTCAACACCTTCTAGGGTTACTGTTGTGTAGGCCAGTAGCAGAAAAGTTTTTCTCTTGGAAAAAACACCACCCAACCCTACAAAAACCCAGACCTTTAATCACAGATTCAGTACCTTTTAGATGCATTTCTTGTTTTCACAGGAAGAAAATTCTTTGTTTCAAATAGAACTTTGCCAAGAACACAGTGTATTTGAAAAAGCAGCTTCCTTACAGTGCTCTTGATATGCAGTTAAAATTTAACATCTCAAGCACTTTATAGATGAGATAGCCCTAACTTCCCTGAGAAAGCTAATACAAATACAAACTCTTAGCTCTTCAGTTCTATAAAGTAATTTAGTTAACACAAACCTGATTTCATCAGTAAGAGGCATCATCCTGGCGAGCAGCACTAAGCTACCAAGAAGAGATTTCAAATGTGGCTATAGTCAACACAATTTGAATTTTCTTCCTGAAATTTCCAATTTGGAAACAATGCTTTCTGAAATTTCCAATTTGCAGCTTGATTATAAAATTTAGCTTAGTTAAAGAAATGGAAGAAGGTATGTGAAGGCATTTAGCTAATACACAACTACTGTCTGGAGTGCCTAAATGTGGAGATAGACCTTCTACTACATCACCAACAGGCAAAGGAACGCAAAAGATATGACTGAGTGGGCAGCTGATATTGAGACTTACAATTACTTAACAATTGCATTGGCTCTTTAGAAACCAGTCTTCATTAAACAACAAGCCATGGACAGATTCTTTTATTTTTCTAGTGCTTATCTGGTCAGTAAATGCAATATTCTTCACCATTACAGACAGCTTTTTAACCTCAAGACTCTCTTAAAAACTTGTAAGTTTTGTATAGAAAAGTTAGAAGAGCCTACAGTGGTAGAAAATAAGAATATTTTCTAGACATGGAATTACCTTCTCTCTATGCACCAAGTACTTCCTAGTTTGTGGGGTTTTTTCCCCCACAGTGTATTTGTACTTAGTTAACACAAATAATAATATTTGGTGTTTGTACTATAGCTTGTATTGGAAATCTTCATAGAAAACAAGGGCACATAAATAATATCTACCAGATAACGGAAGCAATTATAGAGAAGAGATATAGAAAAGGCCCACACATGAAACTTACCCTCTAAACCAAGAATTTATGTTTGTGCACCAAGACACTATTTTAACTATGTCATAAGTGTAAGTAGCCATTTATTGCCAGTATGTATCCTAACAGCTTTGAGTATGATACAATTGATATTGTGAATGAATCACACCTCCTTAAAATAACTGACAAATGGTGTATTTTATTTTGTAAAGAATGTAAGTTTTTATATCTAATTTTATTTTTAGAAAGTCTTACTTACTGGAGGTGAGGTACTGCCCAACAGCTAATTCTCATTTGTCCCTGGAGTATTTTGCAAGTCTAGGTAATGTACTTGCTTTTCTTTGAAAAACTGAACGACCCTACGTTGCTACCTCAGAAATAACAATCATGTTAGCTCTTACAAATCTGGAACAAGTACTCTGATGTAAAGTAAGAACTATTGTGTCTTCTACTGCAGTAAAAACGTACTGTATCTTTCTAGACAAAGAGTGGTGGGGGAGAGGAGAAGAGATGAATCAGTAAACTCTTGACTTTAATACAAAGCCAAACTGCATGTCTTTTACCTGGCTGTTGCTGGTTTTCAGTACAGGTGGTGCTGGATCATGGTGCAGCGGTAAAGAAGCCGAGCTGGTCTCACTATCGCTGCCATCACTCAGACTAACCCTGCAGAAAAATGGAGCCACATTGTTACATCTGCAGGCAAAGGGCTGTCCAACAGGGTGAGCCAACCTGGGACTTTGAGGTAGGGACTTAGAGTGACCAATCCCTTGCTAAGCAGGCCATTGTTAATTAAGGTCACACATAAGAGAGGCATTTGATCATGGCTGTACTCCAGAAAAAACTCCTTGTAGCACGAAGAAGGAGGCTGCCTGTCAACTCTTGTCTGAGATGAAGCGTCCCATTAACAGCAGCTAGCTTTCAGAACCTACAAAATTGAACTGCTTCTCCCTATCTCAGTTCACAGCTACATCAAAGAAGGAAAGTAGTCCTTAGGGATACTTTTCTGCTCTTCTAAAGCTTTCCAAACAGCTGTACTTTCCACCTGAATACGTGTTTTACTAAAAAGTTCCTTGTTTACTGTCAAAAGCAACACACTTTTTTCCTGATTGAAATTGAAAAACTTAGCATCTCAGGAGAGGTCACATAAAAAAAGCCCACAGCTCCTAGTCAGTTTTACCCTTTATTTACTTATGAACAACAGGGAATATTTTTTTTTTTTGTTGGAAAACAAACCATTAGTTATTTGGGATAAAAAAAAAGAAGTAGAGAAACAACAGCCTTAAAGTTCCATTAAAAAACTGAAACAAAATCTCCACAAGATCTTGGGGACAAGCTGAGCCTGAAACAATCCTTTATACAATCACACCAACAAGTTCTCAAACAGCTGGTCATCTTGATCTTTTTCTCCTTGATTCCAGCTGCTAAAGTACACCAGGGAAGCAGCTGACATTCATCGAAGTTTTCTTATTATTTTCCCATTCAAGCAGTAGCTGACACTTGCACTCAGGTGCTGTGCACTAACAAGAAAACCCTCTGAATTACTTAAAGAACCTAATATGAAGACCATTTGAGAGAGGCAGTTTCAGGTCTTCCATAACTGTGAACACCATTTGGATAGAGCTTCAAGCTGCCTGAACACCAGATGAATTTTGGAATACCTTCTGAAGATTGCAGCAAGGATGCAGAGGGCTTCTTTTAAAAATAAAAAATTTCTGTGACAGATGCTTGATTTACCTTCCAGTACACTTTCATGCATTATCTACTGCATTTAGCATAGAATTTAGTTGCAATTCAAATTTCATTGATTAGGATTAAATTTAACAACTTAATCTAAAACCAGTAAAGCAAAGAGGTCCTGTGACTATATACAGAATAGCTTATTCAACAGTTGAAGGACCATTTTCTCTATTTAGTCCAGGGAGTAATTGTAACTCCTCCTCTCAAGTCACAATGGCATAAAATCAAGTAAAGTCAAACAAATGAGGATCATCATAACCCTATTGATTTGTACAGGAAGAGTTTGTTATCAGGAACTGTCGCTGTGGGTGATGAACAAACGACATGAGACCTCGTTATAAAAAACTGCATCTGACTCTACTTTATTAAAACAACTGCCCTCCTTATATACCTTTTAGAACAGGCCACTCTCATTGGTTAGAAGAGTGCCAGAACTCTTCTAACCATTGGCCCAAACCAAGGGATAGAGACAAGTCCATCCCACAGAAAAGAATGCAAACCATCACTCTCGTTACAATAACACTTGGGATGTTTATGTCAAGTCCGTGGGAACAAGGTCTTCTGAAACCCAAACACCACGAAGAAACTGAGTTCACAAACTCAGAAACCTCAGGCCTAGAAAACCAAACTACAAGGAACGGCTAGTTGTATTAGTGCTTTAAAGGGGCTCTTTCATGTGCAGATGCTTTAGAAAGTGAATTTTCTGCCCATTTGCTACTCAGCATTCTGAGAATGTCAGACCTCACCTTAATACTAACAGGCACTACACATCTTGGTCAGCAGACCACTTGCAATCACAAGACACTCACCTGCGAATCCTGCTTCCTCCTCGTGTATTTACAGGTTGCTCCAACTCAGAATCATTGTCCTTCTCATCTGCTTCATCTGATTCATCTTCATTATCATCTGAATGCAGATCTTTCATTATAGTCCTCAACGGACCTGAAACGAGAGAGACAAAAAAATACAATGAAGTTTACTTCCCAGTGTTTTGGGCAATTTTCCAGCTTTAAAAATTATCCTCCCCACACAGTGTTGAGAGAGGGGACTTGAAAATTAAACAAACAAAGTAATGCACTGGGGGACTATACTGCAGGGACCTGTCCATGTATTCGTGAATCTTTACTCACACAAGCAACTCAGTCAGCTTCAACAGATTTATTCATGACAATGAAGTGACTCACATGTTTAAGTGTTAGAACAATTTGCACCCTAGACCATAGATGAAGTATAGTAAAGTACTGTCATGACAGGAGAAATTGACATGAAATGTATGCTTGCTAAAAACAGGCTTCTTTTGTATTGCTGGGGTTTAGTACTTTTTGCTTTCTCATTATATGTGAGTAAGGATCTACAGGGACATACTGATCAGTATTAGTCGATTTGTTAGGTTAATCCATGTACGAGAAGTTGGTTTTAACAAATCACTCTGACTAAATTGTACTGTACAAGGCAGTCATTTTGTCTTCTTTGTTTTTAGGTATTTTAACTTCATCTGTTCCCATTATTTCAGGGTCAATTTCAAGCAGAGTGAGTATTTCACCCATGTTGATAAGCACAAAGTGCATCAATACCACCCAACACCATGTTATCATTTTTCCAGAATTAACAAGAAGGTACATGTGGGAACCCAGGATATCCCTCTGACTGTCCTAGAAAATTTATAAGTCATAAGAATTTAAGTAGAATGACAGTTAACATATCACGGGGTGAAAATGTAGAATTTTGGGGTTTTAGAGTGTGTGTTCAAGGGACAAAGATGGAGAATTTAGGGCATGTCCCTGTCCCTCTTCTTTGTCTTTTGCCCTCCATCTTCTGCTGTGATGGTGGCACTTTTTAATTGGTTTAGAATAGGGGTACGCTGTTCAACATAGTTGATAGGAATTGGAGAACTATTGTAAATAAAGTGTTCGTAATTTTTGGTATAAAGGATGGCACCACCTAAAGGGAAGTAAGTTTTGCCTGAACCTGACCTGCAAGAAAGACCTCAGCAGGCCAGAGCACAAATGTAACAAGATAACAAACAACAAACAATCCTTGGACAAGAGAACAGACAATCTCGGCTTGTTCTTCAGACACTGGGCTGGGGGAAAACAGAGACTTTTGCAAATTCAGGTTCACAACAGAAAACAGAAAAACCTGACAGGTACAAAGCTTGACTTGCGCACAAAACTGCATTAAACTCAGTTTGGGTTTTGATTTTCACTCTTTTTCCTCTAAGAGACAATTACAGAAAGAAAAATATGTTTAACGGATCTGGAAGCTGTCTCACTACAGCTACTTGAAATAAGAATAGGCAAAAGCAGATTAGAAGAGGGAAGAATGTAAAATGTCCTGGTGTCACAGGACATGTAACTATGAAGTGCAGCCCATCTAAGTCATGAAGCAGCAATTGAAAGCACCAGTGATGGCTCTAGAAACAGCAATTACTATTATGGTTGTAATTCCTTCAGCCCAAGAAACACAGTACCTAAGATGAACTCGTGTTAGTGAGCCTGAGATGAAGCTTTCAACTCTATTGGTGAAACTGAGTCAAGGAGTGTCCTCTGCCAGCAGAGAAGGCAGACATCTGTCAGTCAGTGACACTCGTAACAGGGTGTGAGGTATGAGTATGACAGTGCTCCCTTCATGGGGGAACAGTTTTATGGAGTGTTCTAGACACAGCGAAGTTCAGGCCATAGGCTTTTTGACTAGTTTTGTGCAAGTGACTTCAAAGCTGTTGTTTGGAATGATTTATTACTAAGGCTGCCCTAGAACGTTTATAAATTGGCACAGTTTGGACAGGTTCAGAGAAATGACCCTTCTCTCTGTTTTCACAACCTAGGAAAGAAAACCAGATGGTGCTGATGGGCAAATTCCTGGTTGACCAGACATTTGTATAGGTGGCAGCATGGAAGTGCTTTTTGTCCATGCACCCACAGCTGACATATAGAAGCAGCTGAGCTGTGCTCCATTTTCTGTCCCTGTTTGGATCTCAGGCCAACAATGTTCAGTTGCAAATGATAACTTGTAGTATGACTGAATAACTTACCACCTAACCCTTGAAGGAGGGAAAGGGCTTTTATAGGAGTAGTAATAAACAGAAACTTGGACTTTCAGATACAACCATAACTGACAGTCCCATAAGCATTGAACAACCTGTCATTCAAACGAGTTTTCACTTAGTGTAGGAGCATGTCTGGGAGTCTGAAAAGCACATTGCTAGCTAACATTTCAGCAGACTTTTCTGCCAATCAGCAAAGCATTAGTTTTTTAGTTGTTTTTGGGTTTTTTTTTCCTAGCACAGATAGCCATTTTCTGCTTCTTGGTAACACTTATTCTAAAATTCCATAACAACCTTTTTAAAGGTTTGAGAAGTTGTTACCTCCTAAGATACCAGAATAGTTAAGGAGAAACCGAAAATTGAGAGTTGTCGATGAGCAAGTTTTCTTGGCAAGGAAACATATAAATATCAAAGTAAGCCCCAAGGACAGAAGAACTTGAAGAAGCTCAGGTTAGCCCGCTGCTTATGCAAAAAGAGGTGAAAAAAGTTCATGCTGTGGTTTTTTTGACACCTGAGTGAGCACCAGAGTCTGAATGCAACAGAAAGAGCAACAGTCCTGGCAAGTAACTTCCAGTTAAGGGATAAAGCGTGGCTTCTGACCAGAGCACAAAATACAGTGTGAACACGCCATGGTATGCCTGATGCTCTGTACCTTTGATATACAAATTCACGGCCTGGGCAATTAACACACTTAGATGATTGAGGTTTCTGGAACACCCAGAAAGAAACATGAACCACTATTTACTGTGGCAAAAAAGAGAAGATGTATATACCATTTGCTCTTCAGAGCTGTTCACATCAGAGGACAAATCTACCATCTAGTCTAGAGAAGGCAAAAAAATAAAATGCGTTATTTCTTGTATATGATCCAGAAAATATGGATGGGACCAGTCTGCTCAGAAGAAACTACTAAGTCAACAAGTTTTTTCCCAGCAAAGATAACAGAAGTGGGTATCCAAGTCTTTCGGCTTGTAATGGACAGTTCACACCAATAAGGTTTCCTGAGAACAAAAGTGGGGGTTCAGCAGGAAATGTATCTGTTTATTCTTAGGTAAATATCAACTGCCTGAGGCCAGCCATTACCACAGTTCACTTCAGCTCTTGCCTTCTTTCACGTGGAGTAGCACTGCCAGAAAACATTGGAAAATCAGTACCAGTCACCCACAGAAAGGCAGTAGGACAGATATGCATCACATGACTATTTAAAGTCAGTGTGCCTGAGGCACTAATGTGTTGTCATAACCTTAAATCAAGTCTACCATTGGCTAAATGGCTAAACCAAATAAATTTGTTCAGTCAAAGGCTGCTTTTTTAATGCTTCTTATCCAAAGAATAAAAGAAAAGCTCATTAAGAATATATCGGTTGAACAATCTTATAAACCAGTGAAAGAAGCCAACCAGGAACTATGTAGTTTAACAGATCATGGATCAACTTATCAACATAGTATCAACTTATTTACAGCAAACATGCCTTGGCAAAACCTCCAGGGGGAAAAATGCATTCTTTATTGAGTTTCAAGTAAACTGAAATTATTAGCCAGAAAACCAAAACGCAAGCTTGAAGTCTAGCCATAATCGTTCCCTGCCATGCATTTGAAGTAAATACTGTGTGCTCTTAAAAGTTCCCAGTAGTATGGGACAGCCTTTGAAAGGGTCTACATAAACACATCTGTGGGTTTCTGTTGGCTGTCCATGGGAAACCACACTCTTCCAGGGCTTCAGATGGAGCCAGGTGCCATGCTACCTAACCCTGCAGAAGGACAACTCAGGAACAGAAGCTCTTTTGGGTTTAGCTTCTGTTAAGTGGCTGCCATGTATTTAGTCCTTCAAAACAACTAATATTCACACCCTTTTCTCAGATTCACGTTTTCTTTCTCCTTTTATTTTGCCCTTACAGCCGCATCTGAAAACAACCTCTGGAAAAGTCTGTAAATCAAAACTGTGGCCAGTTCAGGCAATGAAACACAGAAGAAAAGAGGTAATGACATGCCACAAGTTTTTATTGGCCCCTTCATTTCACATATTCCTTTCAATTCCTTTTCCCTTACTGGTACCTTGTTGTCTGTTGTTTTGAGATGGTGTGAAACTGGAACTGGAACTGGAGCTGGAACTGCCAGGACTGGGCTGTTCAGACTTAAAAGAAAAAAAAAAAAAAAAAAAAAAAAAAAAAAAAAAAAAAAAAAAAAGAAAATAAATAACATTTTAAGAGACATTTTTTTGCCTAGAAAAACCTCTTATGGTTAGTTACTGCCTAAAGCATTCTGTGGGACCAAATAATACCCAAAGATTTTAATTTCAGGTGTCAGTGAAGCAAACTTTTGCACTCACCAGACATACACACCACTACATTATGTATAGTTCTTTCCTAAAGCCTAACAAGAAGTTTCCAATCCCATGTTTGAAAGACTGTACAACCTGAGAGCCTAAATGAGTTTATAATGGACCCAAGGCACCTCTGTCATTGTCATACTGGAAATGCAACATTTTTCAAATTAGCAATGACATTGTGGAACTGAAAAACAGAAGACCTGAGCAAACCACACTAAATGCCAGAAAACCTCAGACAGTCTTCTTTCATCTCCCTTAGAAAATAAGTCTTAATACAGGGATTCAAATTAAACTTTTATGCTGTTACTGAAAATCTGCTAATCCTAATGCTTTCCATATGTATCAAAACTCTGCAGATTGTCAATGTGATTGAACCAGAAAGTATACTTGGTTACAAAGAGAAATTATCTAGAACTTACCAATTACAAAAGAGAAGGGAGTTTTTAAACAGGGGTATTAAAATCAATGTATATTATTTATAGAACAGTTCTACGCATTTTTTTCCTAACATTGTTTAAAATGTGTAAATTTCCCTTTAATTTAATGAGGAAGTCCTATTACTTCATTGAAAAATTTTGTACATTTTGCTCTTCAGTAGTGAAGAGTCTTTCTTCCTGCTGCCAGGTTGCATGTCTCTGTATACCTTTTGGCTGATTCCTAAACTCAGTGGTACATCCTTGCACACTAATCTGTGTACATGAGACAAAGTATGAATCTGGTATGTGGGCAGAGGGGATGCTAACAGTGAACACAAAACAAGAAGTGGCCATAAAGAAGGAACAGTGAAAATCAGAATAGGAAATAATGGTCTACTATTGCAAAGAAAACCTGCTTACACTTTAAATTTTACACAACTGCATTATCATGATGTGTTATCCAGGCTAACAAACATTTTCTGACTCTCCTTGCCTCATAATTAAGACAGAATTAAATTGTTCTCAAAAATGACAGCAGAAATATCTGATCTGTAAAACTCAGTTTCCACGTGCACAGGCTACCTAAGTCTAACAGTTGCTTTTTCTCCATAAATCAATCTATTGTTGCCCTTCATAATAGAGCAGGCAGATTTACTGCCTTTTGTTGCTTTTTCTCACGATGAGAGATGCCTACTTGGGTAACAGAATGCTTGAGAAAAACACCATTAACATCTGCTCTCCTTAAATCAACACCAGCTACAGTTCTTACAGACACACAGTCAAAATACAAACTATGTACCTGACTGTTTGGGTGTATGCCACTTATGTAGAACTAAATCAATCCTATACAACAAAACCCAAATCAACCAACAACACAATGCACTTCAGAGTACCGAGAGATTCTTACAAGGTCCACAGCATAAGACCTTTTTTGAAACACACTGCAGCATCCCTTGACACTGCTCCGAAAATCAAGTATTTTTGAAAAAAAATTTCTTCCTTCCTGAGTTTCTGTAAAACCTTACAAGTTTCTTAACTGTAAAATAATCATGATAACATGAAACAGACTGCAGTGATGAAGAACAAGTGTCCAAGCAAACTTTAAAGACATCAGAAAACTAAGTTCAGTTGTCTAGCTGCAGGCTACTCTTAAGTATCTGGTTTATCTGTCAATTTCTGCTTCTTGCAGCAAAATTAGTAGCTGAGAACTGGTTTCTGCAGATTTCCATTAACTTTATTTTTCCTTTATTAATTTCAACATGAACTTTAACTTATCTAAAGTCCTAAAGTAATAAAGTTATATGAGAACTAAAACTTATCTAAGTTTTATCCTCAAAAAAAAAAAATAGCAAACACTTAAAGACAGTCATATTTGGCTTTCAAGTGCTAAAAGTGTAAAAAGGAAAAAAACCTATAGGCGCAGAGACTATTTCACTATAAGAAGTTCACTACTCTGTCTTTA
Source organism: Sitta carolinensis (assembly GCA_032173965.1). Lineage (NCBI taxonomy): Eukaryota > Metazoa > Chordata > Aves > Passeriformes > Sittidae > Sitta > Sitta carolinensis. The sequence goes on along the minus strand of CM063313.1, from coordinate 11,827,109 downwards.
ACCAGCTTGCTTGAAAAGGAAAAAGGGGGAAAAACCTAGTCTCATTCTCATTTTAAGGCATGAAAACACCACTGAAATTGTTCCACATCAAAATTTTCTCCCAGCATTAACTAACTGGGGCAGTATCACATGAACAAATGAATAGAAATACATACAAAGTTGTATATTTTCCTGGTAAAATTTTGCTCTGCTTTAGCAAGATCATTTTGAGAACTCAAACCACAGAAAGTCCTTATGAAACACATATGATCATCCATACATATTTAGAAAGGGTTCCTAATAACTTCTGAAACTATTTACTTTATTTTCCTAAACTGCCCTATCTGAAAATGTATTCCAAGAAAAACAGATTAGTATAAACATTAAAACTGTTAAGTAGTGGAAACGAAACCTTCAGTTTTTGACTGACAAATCAGGTTGAGAGCACAACAAGAGGAAACAGTTGCTTTTAACCTAAGAATGAATGTTATTAACAGAAAAGATTTGCCTTTTCAGAAGGAACTAAAAATATGCCTTCTATGTATGAATATGGATTAGTGCCATATTCATGCCACCAGCACCCATGCTTCTAGTTAACAGAGGGTGTCTTTTGTCACTTAAGCAATGTTTTTGATCAGTTCTACAGGTTCTTAACCCCAAGGACTTTGGTATTTATGGCTTTATGCATTTGGGCTTTCTGCTCTTACTCACTGGTTCCTAATCACAAAATATTTCTTTAATGGGTCTGAAATTAGCTAAAACATTATCTTTCAACAATAGAAGTTTAAGACAGTATCAGCAAAGAGCTTTTCTCATATGGCCTTTTCCTGTTTTACCAGTTTTCTCTTTCTACAGACAAGCTAAATGAGAGTTTGGGCCTGAACTGTTCATTAGTGCAATGACCCCATATGATTTATTGCATTCTTAGACAGTCTACTTTGTTTCAGTGCTCTCATAGTGATGCACAGGAGACAGTGATCTCTTTATTAGGCCTGATTGAGGGATTCTGTGCTTTGAAACTGTTCAGCAAAGAAAGGCAATTTTGTTTGACCCAAGTCTTCCATGAAAAGGTACCTTTTTTACCAGTGATTTTTCTAGATCACCCAGCTTCTGACATTTCCAAATTCTTGTCCATTTTTACAAGTTCACTCTTGAGCTGCAAACAACTTTCAGGAAAACCAACCTGGTTATGACAAAGGATATAATAGAGCTGTTTCTGTAATATTTCATGGTTGTCCCAATTTGTACAATTTCTTGGGGCTGTCTGGTCTAGGGCCAGGAGCTTAGATGGGTCCCTTCCAACTCAGGATATCAAATAATTCTATGACTCTGAAAATAACCCACAACACTTTAAGATCTTTATTAATTCTCATATTAAGAAACACAAGATATCTCTGTATATGAGTGATAATGGTTTTTCTTGTCTTTCCCTGAACCATTATTGAAGAAAGCTTACAAACTGTTTTCTGAAGTAAACTTTAAGTGGTGTGAGCAATATCTCACTTCATATCAGTCAGTCTATATATCTTATTTTTTATGCATGAGTGTCTAGAGACATATGTTTCCTAGTGCTATACATGCTTTTACACTTGAAACTACTTATACAGCTGAGCATTGCTTCCACTTTGTGCATATTTAGAATTTCAGGGAGTAGGAACATGCTCCTGCAGGACAAGCCTTTTTCTCTAACAAGACTCCTGTACTTATAACTTCTACTGCCACTTAATTGCCCTGTCAGTGACCTCAGCTTTCAGTAGAATAATTTTCAACCTATCTGTAGCTCGCACAAGAGGTTCCCACTGAACACCAGCAAACAGCTTTTCACTACATGGGTAACCAAACATGGGCACAAGATGCCCAGGGTGATTTTGGAATCTTGCTCCCTAACAGATAGTGAAAAAACCGTCTAGACATGGTCCTGGACACCCAGCTCAAAGTGTCCTGGTTGAACAGGACAGGTAGACCAGATGACAGTCAGAGGTACCCTCCAACCTAATTCAGTCTGTGATTCTTTGAATTTGAGGCACAGTCTTCATTTAAAAAGTAGCATCAAGAAAAGACCGTCATCGAATTTTTGCAGTTGTTTCCTCTGAACGACTGCATTGAATCAAGTGGGATTTGCATTTCCTTAGAGACTGTCCTACTGAAACATGTTACCTGATTTTTAAAGAAAATCCTTTTACTTCTGTATTTATGAACAGATTTTATTTTACCTTTATAAATCAAAAGTAAATTTGAGACAATGCTAACATAAAACTCACAAATAGTCAAGATGTAGAAAAGATTCATGAACAAGAGACTGAGCAAAAAATGCAGGAAAAAATATTCTTTTGCAGAACATTGTATTATAAAATCGAAAGATGAAGGACTAGTGAAGATTCTGTAACCTGAAGGTTATTTTTGCTGAAAACATCTTACTGGAAAGAGTGGCAGACACATAGTAAAGCAAGCAAAAAAGTACAAGAGGGAAGATCAAGCTTTGCCTTGTAGAGCAGCTGAATACCACAGTTTCCATGGATTTTAGGACTACAATTATTAAACTAAGGATAAACTAAAAATGTGTATGGTCGCATGAGTATGAACAAAGTCCTTAAACACAAAGTCCTTAAAAGAGGCAAACTGATAGAAACTCTCATCAGATAAACCTTACCAAGAAGGATAAAGACTGTCCTGAATATGTAGGTAATGCTTGCAAAGACAGGGTTATACGCAGGCTTTCCAAAACTGGCACTAAACACTGTTATTTAGACCCCCTTTCCCCAAAAATGTGTGAAAAACCATCAATATTTGTGAAGAGTTGATAAAGTATGAGCAGTACAACATGGGGAATTTAACAGGTCTGTATTCTAAACACAGTCTGAACTATATGGGAAAAAATGAGGCCAAATGATTTATGTTGTCTGGAGAACATTGCTCATTTTATAAGCCCAGTAGCACGAAAGACTTGTGATGAGAGGATGGCAGCTGTCCCTCTGCACTCCTTTAACTGCAGAAAGGCCAAATGAAGCTGACAAGCAATATCCATATATTGATTTTCTCAGAGTCTGACTTAATATTTTAAACTTTCCCTTTGAAAATTTCCACATATTATATACACAGAGCTGTCCTACACTAATAAAGGAAAGGTGTTTTGGAAAGAAAGTAACTTCATTTTTAGTATTAAATACAAACCATAAAATTCAGTCTGGGTATTAAAGCCAAGGTGAGAGCTTCATACAAATATTCCACATCTTCTGCTCCAACAGGATTAACAATGATAGAGGACAGGCGGTAGTTGTTCTGGCCAGTCCCTTCGGGTGCTGTGTCGGAAGCTAATACTTCCCAACTCCCTTCTCTTGGTCTATTTTATTCACAGTGCCCTATGTTATGTGTCACCACTGAGAAAGACAGACATTGATGCATCACAGTTCACAGCTTGGAAAATCAAACAGACAGTTTGTTGTCACTTTTGGGCACACTTGTGGTTCACCTGAATTCTCACAGATCTGAGGTTCTACTGCTAGGAGTTCATACACTTTTATTAACAAAAGAAGCAACTGGAGACCCATCTACATGTAAAACTGCTTTTATGGGTATAATTATGTACTATGGTACATTCCTCCACATTAGAAATCTGGTCTTCTCAGCAGGTACACAGGGACTTGGCAAATTCACCAGAGTTCCCCTCTATTCTTATGTAGCTCGAACTCTGTAGAACACTCCCAGCATGACCCCACACTAAAACTTTAGTCCAAGGTCACAGAAATCAAGTAAATACAGACTTAAATATATAAAAAACAACAGCTTTTTTTTTTCTTCTTAAGTCCTGCTGCACAGATTCTTGAACTCATGTCCCAGAAAACTAAACTGTTTGAAATTCAACTAAAAACTAGAGAGATCAAGTGCAGATGTCTGTTGGCGCTGTCAGTTTCATAGCAAGCCTCATTGTATTTACTCTTCCCTCAAACTTAACTTCTGGGATTTAAATGAATATCTGGAAATCTCAGCTTTCATTTATTGTACATTCCAGTTTAAGTGAAAAGCTGTAAGGAGAAAAATACAAAAATATATGCTTTATCGTAAATAATTCTTGAGTCTCTAAAACAAAACAAAACTCCTCAAACTATTTTTCAAAATGTCATAATTTTTAGCCAGTCTTGTGATACGTAAACAGAACAATGATTTTTAGATATCATGTTTAGCAACAATATGATCTATGCATACTTTCTTTATAGATCTGAAACATCTAATAAGATGATTCCTAAGCATTTGCTCTATGATAATATCATGTGTTTGTGTAGCAGTTTTCAAAAAAGATCATCCATATTACATACACACAGACCATACAACACTGATTCTCTAAGAAAAAACACAGAGAGCAGATTTCTATTGCCTTATTGGTTCTCTCCCATTCACAGCTGACTCATCTGCTTGCTGTAAAACTTTGCCTACACACGTACTTTTACAAAAAGAATACTACAAAAAGCAATCCTTATTTAAAGCTCCTGATCTCTGCTTCTTTGATTTAAAATATTTTGATAGTGTGATCTGAGTTTAACATAAGAGAGTTTTGCTTCTGTTTCATAAGACATAAGACTATAACACAAAACAAAGACAATCTCTTACAAAAATAAAAAAATATGACACCTGTTTATATTTAAACTTTTTTTCACTCAAATCATTATAATGTACTATAACCTATTTTTAATGTAAATGATAGATATTGGAATAGGTACCTTAACCACTGAATGTAGTTATTAAAAATACTGGGTTATAATTACATTATTTGAAATACTACCTAAATTAATACCCCATGTAGTACAACCCAGATCAATCTTGAGTTTTACAGTATTCAAAGGATCACAAAGGCTGTATATGGCACAAACAAATCAAGTTGAAACATCTCATCTATAAACTAAAATTTAGCTTTAGCTTTATTTTAACCTTTAGCTAAAATTTTAACACTTAACATGCAAAATTTTATTTACTAGTCTTTCATTTAATAATAGTCTTACTATTTATTTACTAGTCTTCTCCCAAAGCAAATTTAGGCCACCAAGAGCACCAAGAACGGCTTCCTCCTTTGGCCTTTTCCTGCCCTGAACCCAAGTTACTTCGTAACTGAAATTGCTGAGAATACTCAAACCATGTCCTTGAAGATATTTTATTCTTCTTGGGGAAGACACAGTGCTGCAAGTGCACTATCTTGAAACTATGCCTTTTCTATCTACAGCATACAGCTGCATTATAATGACTAAAACCCATTAAAGCAGCATGGGCAATGGAAAAATATCATACTGAAAGATACTAAAATAGTCACAGCCTGTATCTAATTTTTTTTCTTTTTTTTTTTTTTGGCCACGGTTTAGACTATGATACTTTTGCAGCTGATAATTTGAATTATGAAACACAAGTTACTGTATGTAACCTCCTCATGCTATTTAGGTAATACCTAAAATGACCTCATACAGAGCAGCAAAATCACTTGCTTTACTTCTGTCCTAATCAAGACTGTTCACCAAGCATGGTATTAAACAGCATAAGTTTTGCAGTGGTTTCCTGACAGGTAATCAATGTTGAGGCACTGATCCAGCTACTGGTGGCCCCAGTTCTGGTTATCCCCTGATGTGTGAGACATCCTTCCTTGGGGAGCTCAGGCACATGGAGTTCTGCCTGCTAACCTCAGCAACAAAACACAGCTGTGCTGCTGTGGGGTACTTATTATCAGTCGCCTTTAAAGTGTCCTTTCATGTCGCTCTGAGATGATGATACAAGCTCCATGGATATGTAAACAGATTCAGTGAAGTGCAAATTGCTCCATTTATCCTTATCTTCTAACTGTCCTGTACGAAACATTAATTTCTACAACACAGGACATTATTTCCTCACCTTTACCAGATGGCTTGCAACATGCTAAGCACACAGTAAGAAATTCTTTCATGTTCAGATATCCTCAGCAAGAGCAGGTAACATGACTTGAGAGAGTTCAAAAAAGCTACATATACGTTCTGGACCCAGGCAGACTCATCTTACTGTACTATACGTGTGCAAAGACTGTAATTTTCATTAGTGCACAGCAGTAATTACCAAATTTCTTGGTCCATCCACAGCGGCACAATGTTAAAACAAATAAATAAATCTGATCACCAAATAAATCTGACCATGTTTTTGGCCCCAATTAGAATGAATGGCATGAGATATTGCTGCTCAGACAGGGGCACCAGAAACCTCACTAATACACCCAATGCCAGCAGAAGCACAAGTACACACTTCTGTTGGGCAGATAAAGATTTCTATTTTCAAGGGAACATGAAGGCCTGAAAACTTATAGGCCTTCAACAGAAAATCTTAGGTTTCAGTAACAATAGAGCTGGATGTTTTACTCAGAGATTTTTTGGGGTTTGGATTTTGGGTTTTGGCAGGAAAAAGCATGAAGTAATTAATTTTGCAACATCTTTTTCTAATAAAAATGTAAGATGTAACTGAGGCATTGACTAAGCCAAAACAGTACTACTGAATAATGACTCAGAGTTAACACAAATTCACACCAACATTCGTAAGCTATGTAGCAGCTTTTCTATTGCCAGTGTGGTGATCTCGAACCATACCAGCAAGAGAGATGAACACCCAAATGAACACTCAAAATACTTCCAAAGTTTGGCTTCATGTATGACACTGCTCTTAAACAGCAATGTTTGCCTGGCAGAGGAGTGGATAATGTTGTCGAGAGTGAAAGGCAGCTGCCATATAGAGGGCATGAAAGAAAACTGCCTGATTAGATCTGTTTTCATTTACTTCCTGTACCAGGCTGACATGTGCACTTCAATACTAGGATAACAGAGACCCACAGGCACCATCATCCTGTGGTATGGCAGGCAAATTATGTCCATCAGGAGCATCCCTTGCCCATTCCAAGTGGGCACCCCAGCATTCCTCTGCAGTGCCAAGCATACAGCACAACCCCAGGGCTCCACGGCACAGGGAGGTGAACAGCAGTCCCTCCTCATTAGCAGGCAATGCACACCGATTCCTTCTGCACAGGCATGAGACAGGGTAAACACTCACTGTAGCAGTGTGCTCAAGCAGTCTTTATTCTGTGTTAGTAAAATTTAAACTTCAGGTGATTACTGTGTCTTTTAAATATAAAAATCAAATTGTGTACTTACAGTGTGCCCTGGAGAGTTCAAGTCTGTCATCACCAGAGTACAAGCCTCTGAATGGGAAGTATTATCAAAATTACCTAATGAAGTTCATGGAGAGTTTGGCAGCAAACTTCCAAAAATACATGAGTAAACTATGACATTTTTGTCCCCCCTAAAAGAAGTGCAAACGTATTGCTTCCACATAAAAAAATAAAAGGGTATAAAAGCCTCAAATAAATCTAATTATTGTAGATAAAATGTCAGCTGAAAACTGTCAGGTGCTGGATTTTTATTTTAAATATGTGCATCCATTCTTCTGGATCATAACGTAATTTATGTAAGTAGATAGATAAAGCAACTTCAAAGCAATGAAATCCTTATCAAGAGAATATCACTTCTTTATGATTAAAATAAAATATCCTGTCCTTAATATTTTATTATTTTGACTGCAATCCACCTTGGCCTCTCAAAATTGTTGTAACATGATGTGACATTTACCAGACATGAGACAGTCTTTTTATGCCACAACCTCACCCCCAAACAATTACAGTACTGGCACTGCAAATACCAAATTAAAACGCTTACTTTCTGCAGGATAGGAGGTGAACAGGGTTTCCAGTGCTGAAATACAGAAAATATGATCCCAATTCAAACATGCATTTATGCAAATACTTGAACAGTCACAATGAAGCAGATGTAGCCAGCACTTGCAAATGAAATAAAATACTGCAGCCTGTATTAGTAGCATAATAATGAATAATATTAATTCTGTGGTCAAAATGTGACATTGCCTAAAACTAAAAAAAACAATAACCAGACTTTGCCTCAAGAACACAAAATTTCACGGCTCTCACAAGATCACTTTTGCAACCTGAACATTTAATTGCATCTATATAGTTTGTCTCCATTGCTTTATTTCTAAATTCTTAACATTTCTGTAAGCCAATGATTTCCCAACACACACTGGTAACAAAATTGTCTCACTTTAACATTTGAGCTTACTGCCCAGAGAATCTCTACTTGTCTGTCATGCTGCTTCCTCATCCAGCAACAGCAATTTCACCACATACATAACAGCCTAACATGCACCTAAGCTTTCATGAGTGAAGGCAAAGCATTTTTTGCTTCATAGTAACACCTAATTAAATCAGGCAAAGTATAGCAGCTGAATGCTGCCATACTACAGTAGGTGCTGATAGCCACAAAGCATACTTATGCCTACTGCCACTTCTCTAAAGAGGTTTGCTTATTTTAGACCACTATTTCTCACTGAGCATGTATCTGGAAAGAAACACTTCAAACTGTACAATGTTTATCTGTTTGTGACTACTGAATTATCTCCTCAACAAAGGAGTATTATGCCCACATGAGTGGCTGCTGTAGCTTTAAGAGCAATGTTATTTCCTCGACTGTAAGCAGAAAAACTTAATTTAGTTATCACACAAGAAGTAAAGAATGTAATAATATGACCTCTGCAAAGCCAGTGTGCAGTAAAGCACATGATCAGTATTAACCCTATTCTGCACCATTAATCATCTTCAGAGTCAAGTTTTATTTTATTTGTGAAACTGTATCTTCTTGGGTTTTTTTGACCTTCAGTAACTACATGAACACAGCACACTATCTTACTAGTATTCCTTATGACTTTAAGTATTACCTGAAAAAGCCCTGACTTGAGCTCCAAGCCCTGACATAAAGCAGGCTTTTTCAGCTAACAAAGGCCTGGAGGTTTTACAAGACCATGGGGGTTTTCAAAATGTTCTTCCACTTTTGCGATCATCAAATTACTACATCACGTGCCAGACTGAAAGTGTCATTTTATGGATTCCTTTAAAAAGCTACTCATATTCTAAATTTAAGACTGCTTTAGGACATGCAAGCAGTTAATTAAGTACAAAGGCATGGATCTGTGTGATCTCGACTGTATTTTCATTGTTCTGTAAAGGCCTTCCTGAGAAGGTGAGGGGATTTTTCCCTAAAGGCAAAAGACCCACTAATGTTCTCTGCTCTTAATAATTGAAACTCCTTACCCTTGACCTGTCACATTTGGCTACCACGTATTTCTGCCCAGATTGCATTTCCATAGGCTTTGACATGCCAAAAGAGTGCTACCATTACTAATGCAGTGACATATACAGGCAGGAAGGGAAAGAAACAACACATACCACAAGCAAAATAATCATGCTGGAAGAAATTCATTCATCAGAGACACATGGACTCCTTAAAAAATCCACCAAACCACTGTCATGCATGGCAGACTTAAGAAGTTGTGATTCAGTTCTCTACAAGTGGAGATACATGAAGAATACTTAATACCTGAATAGGTATGTATCATCTGCCTCATCTCCTTTGTGCCTTCCTGCCGCAGCATCTTCACCAAGAGCCAGGTAACACTTTTTCCTTCCTACCCGGTCAAGCAAAACCAGCAATAATCAAACAAGAAGTATCTGAGCATCTCATCTGAAATGGCTCCACAGCTCAAAACGGGCAGCTCAAACAAGTCCCATAAAAAAGATCCAAAATTCTGTATTTCTCCATCTCATACAACAGTTTGCAGCTCACAGAAACATTACAAGAGTATCACCATATTTCAGCCTGGAAGCAAAATCAAGGTCGAGTCCTCTTTTTTATCATGTTGCTGCACTGTCCCACACAGGAAGCAAACAAGTGGAGTTTTCGTTAACTAAAACATCCTGTAATTTAATTTAAAAGCAAAATCCTTAGAATTTTGAAGTGGACTGTGTTACTGTGCCTATGCCTCAATAAAAACATAAACTTGCATGCTTTCTCGCTATACTTTATTTTGCATGTTTAATACCAAAGCCAGTAAAATAATTTTTCAGCCTCTATGTGTGATTTCCAAATGAACTCAAAAAAGACCCCACACTCTTCTGAACACCTAGTTGATATCACTAACACTGAAGTCCAACACGTTTTAATTCACAGATGTACTTGAAAAGTGATACTTAACAAAGCAACATGAAGAGAAATGCAGACACTTGTTTCACTTGCCAACAGCTCAAAGTCAACAGAAAAAAAAAACATTAAAATAAATACTGCAGTGCACCATGCTACAGTGTATGTCAAACAGACCACAGAGGAAGTGGTCTCACACAAGTGCAGAGAGTTTATCACTAAGCAAGGGTGTGATTTCCCTGCATTTCTCACTGAATTTTACAGAGACATTTGAAGGTCAAAAGAGAGACTGACTATAGGGCACCAAAGGACAGTGTCCAGCTTCCTGAAATACTCACAAGATAAAAGTATGCTAACCTGTCTGGATTCTGAAAGGCAAATTTCAAAGGACAGATCCAAGGACTGATCAAACATCGGCAGACACGCTTAACAACCTGAAAAAGAATACACCTCTCTCAGGAGGCGCTATAACTCTACATCCTCTACTTCATGAAGGCAAAGGCCAAATTTTTCAATGGCAAATGTTTCAAGTCTCAATGCCCGTAAGTAGGTCGACTATGATGCCTGTGCCATGAGGGGTTGAGCACACTCTACTCTTTGTCTGAACATCAAGCCCATTGATTGATATGATGCACTCCACCCCAATTCACTGTACTCGGGCTGTATCCAAAGAAATCAGGGGAGCAGCAGCATTGCCATCCTGCAGCACCTTCCCAGTGAAATACCGCCTCTGTCGAATCATGCTTGTAAGATTCCTTTACCACAGGGAATTTTCAGAATGTCATCCTTACTTTCAAATCCTGAACCCAAACTACACAATTGAGATAATGGACTATATCTAATTCTGAGAACCATCCTGTGTGATAAGCAACAGTAAGAAACTTATTTTTGCAGTAAGTTCTACATTCTACATTGCAGTTATGAATATGAGTATATGCCTATGCAATACCAGTAAAAAGAACAGTCACCATTTTGGAACATGTGTGTTTGAGAATGAGACCATCTCTTACTCCCTATGGTGAACAAACTTGAAAATTCTTAGCAAAATTATTAATAACTTCATTATATACAACGTATGAACATTACATTCATGCAGTATTATTAAGTTTGCATAAATGTAATAAATAAAACCTAAACTAGAAAAAACACACCTGACTCAAAGTTAATATTTTTGCAGTATTCTAACAATTTTCTTTTAAGTTCCGATTTGTAATGTAATTTGTCATACCTAATCTAAATTTGCTGAATTGGGTATAGTGGTTTTGCTTTCTTGAAGACAGAATAAATCTGGATACTATCAAATACACTCCCAAATAATGATACATGCATTGTTCATCAGGTCTATTACCCACCACTGTAACTGTACCAGAGAAAGAAATAACAATTTACTTAATTTTCAGCATATTATTATGTCAGGATACGACACTAAAGAAGCATCTTCCCAGCTTCAGGCAACTATGTTAGCATCATGAAGCCTTGAGAGATCTCAAATTACTGTCATTGCATAGAAAAAGGATTGTCATATTTTTACTTCCATTACTCTCTATGAAACATTGCAACTTCTCACTTTTTTCTTTTCCTTAATATGATTTATGTTCATAGGATATACCCTTTATGGATCTAGGTGTGAAACTTCCTGAAACACTTAGAAACTTATGAAAACATACAAAGAAGTCCAAACTATTTCATCCAACATACAGAAAAATCTTTAATATATTGCTTGGTCACCCTTCATTATGTTCCCTGGTTAAAAGTGGTAAACTATAAAAGGAACATCTGCTTGTGAAATTCTGCAGACATTCAATAACCAGGCTGCCCAGCTCTTTCTCCCTCAGCACTTGCCAATTGTGTGACTTAGGTACCTTAGGGGATTATTCTGTGCTTCATAGATAGTTTTTCTTTAGGTAAATATAGTACTGACTTTCTGAATATTATCCCTCACTGACTGGAGCCATACTCAGCCTGATTTATTAAGGACCACAGTCCAAAAGGGGCAGACATCCTTTTCAACCACTCAGGTGGGAACCACGCTGCCCTCCCCCTGCCATGGAAGACCTCTATGTTCCATGATCCACTATGACAATGTTAAAATACTCAAGAGCCCAAACCAGCAGCATTTACTTCTCTTGGAGTGGACCTCAGCAGTTTGCCATCTCAGTAACAGTGGCTTACAGTCTTAGAAAACCCTGAATCTGCTTTTTAGCCTTAGTACAGAATAAGAAACTCCTTAGGTCCGACAGGTCAACTGCAGATGGATGATGGACTTGTGGAAGTGGACTTGTGTCGGCCTATTAAAAATACAGAGGCAATCTCATTATACCATTGGTAGTGGGCAACAGATTGCAAGACAACAAGGAGGGAAACACCTTTCAGCAACTAAAAAGCATTAGTTTTAACTACCAACCATATATCTTTCACATATCACTTGTTTTCAAGTCTCTACACAGCATACACCTCTGCAAAACCATTTATAAAATTCCAGTTACAGTGGATTTGCCTGAAAAAAAATGGAGAACTGCTGCAGCCAGTAAAAGTGCATGCTCCTACATGGTGTCCAAAAACTTATTTCAATTAGCCTACTCTGCTGAGGGTAGATAGCTTAAGGCTAGTGACAAATTAAAATAGAATATTCAGCTTTTTGAAAACACAAAAAAATAATTCATACCAAGGGTGACAAGTATGTACATTTTCAGGTTTGAAGACAAACCCTGGTTAAGTTCTAAGCCATAATGAGAATGCCACTCCAAGCACAGAGGATCCCCTGTTTCTTGCTGTAAAGCAGGGCCTGTCCTATTGAATACCTTCTAAATTTTACAACCTTTGTATGCCCTAAGGGACCAGTCATTAAAAGGTCACTTCAGAAGTAAATTACCTTCTCCCTCGTGGGAAGTTTCTACACAGTAAAAACCTAATGCTGACACCTCCCCACAGCAGGGCATTTATTGTCTGTTCCAGAGAGGGCAAGCAGGGTTATAAATCTGATGGCAATAACAGAGGCACAAATCAGAAAGCAGAAAAACAAGAGAATTGAACAGGAAAGGCTGGGAAGAATTTGGCTCTTCACCTCTAGCCATAAGCACAAATAATGGCACTAAACAAGGCTTCTTCTACCATGCCTTTCTTCTCTAGATGTCTCTGAAAGATGCTTCTGGAAACCAAAGTTTGCTAGGAGAAGGATTAAAATCCTAATTTTAATTATAAAATTGAAGAGCAAACCATACTTGAAACAGATGAGAAGGCACAGTAGACAAATATTTTCAGGCAAGCAAATTTCCATTAAAATGTCTTTCTTCTTGGTAACCCTACTACTTGGGAATAGATTTGCCCCATCTGACTGAGATTCTAGGAACTCCTCCTCCAAAAAATTGGCATCATAGACAGAACTGCCTCCTTTAGGAATAAAAAAAAAAAAAAAAAAAAAAAAAAAAAAAAAAAAAAAAAAAAAGTAACTCTTATATAACTGCAACCCTTCCCTGGATTTACTGAACTCTTTAATACCTGAAACCCAAGATTTAGAGTGTGAAATATAAGTATTTAAATCCATTTCCTTTTCTCTCAAAAGAAATATAAATTTCTAACTTCTAAAAAATATCAGAAGAGCAATACTGTTTCTCAGGACCTCCCATACACTCATTGTCTTAAAAGTTGACATTTAGTAATTGAGTAGAACTGAATAGCAGTACAATTCAACTAGAACATGCATAAGTTTGAACATGGCGATCGACATCCTTCAGTTTGGAAAATCCGCCAATAGACAGGAAAATGAAAGGGGAGAACACAAACCTGGTGCACAGTCTCACAGACTAGGAAGACTCAATACAGCACTGAGTAAAGTATTAAGTAAAACCAAACAACCACTTACATCAGATTTGGAGGACACATTTTCCTCCATGTCAGAATCACTGGGATCTACAATATCATCAAATGGTGGCAGAGTAGGCGTCTTCCTTTCTAGTGCATCATTTTCAATTTTGACTCTCCCCACCTTGAGTTGAGATTTATCTTTTGTCTGTTTTTTGTCAGCTGAACAAGAAAGAATCAGTGGTGGGCCACTAGGAAAACTTTTAAATAATGAATCTGAGCTGGTTTTTTTTCTTTTTCTTGCAGAAGATTCATCAGTGTCCAGCATAGAGGGCCTTTTGGTGAGAGTCTTCTTTTCTTGCGGCTGCCCACACATAATGGTAAGGATGGGGGTGTTTTCAGATTTTGGTTCCTTGGACATGGGTTTGGGTTCCTTGAAGGCCATCTTAGGAACCATTTTTTCATCTTTTAGTGGTTTGTTTTCTTTGGGTTTCTTAGAGGATTCTTTGGAAGATTTGCAATGTTCCCTGGAAGGTTCTTTGAAGGCACTTTTTTGTTCTTTTGAGTCTTTAGAAATTTTTTCTTTGTGCTCCTTTGTTAACTTCTGGGTCTTTGAAAAACTGTTACTACTACTGCTGCTGCTATTAGTGTTCAGAATCCTAGCTGTGTCCTGCAAAGAGGAGATGCAAAATTTTATTAAAAAAAAACACAAACCCTTAAATCCCCAAAGGCAGTCAGAATATGCACACAGGATACATATTAAAAACTTGGAACTGCAGGCAAGTAACCAGGAGCGAAATAACCATATGAACACAGACAGAAATTCCAACATTTGGTCAAAACATGTGTTATAAACTGTTCGAACATGAGCAATTATCACTATTTGTCAAAAAGTTACAACAAAGCCAGGTTTTATCCTAGGCATTATACCTGTCTTTGTTTAAAACACTACAAGGTTAATATAAAGGCTTTTAAGGAAATATCTATCATCACTGTTACCTACGAGAAAATAAAAATCACAAAGAAAAATGAAGATATGAAGGTCAACAGAATGATTGTCAACAGAATTAATTACTACAGAGAAACACATGATGACATTTCAGGCATAGTCTGATTTCTCTGCTCTGATCTTCCAGCTTTTGCCAGATCTTGTTCCTCAAACAATAACAACTGCGGGTCCAGCCTGGCTATGGAAGAACTGATTGGACAGACAATAGCCACTGCCTTTTTATGGAAAACCTCCAAAGGCTGAAAAAGCTTCCTTTTTTGAATAAACTCAAGTCTCTACTGAGTTTTGTTTTTGTTTTTTTTAATTGAACTGTTTTAAGTTAGAAATGTTTCTCAGAAGGTGGTAACATAGAGGTCCTATAGGAGAGGCAAAAACAGACACAGTAGAGCAGTATTGTTCATCACTCAGTTGAATCTGAAAAGTTGAAGTGGCAAGGCAAGAGATCATTTGCAGCTAGAACTGGCAATAAAGGAACCATCCATAATGGGTCATACCGCATCCTATCTTCTGAGAATTGACACCTGGGAATATTTAAAAGTAAGAACAGGTCTAGCACTGTTCATTTTCATGGAAACTGCCAGCTGTGGCCTCTTAGTACCTCAAAAACACCCAGTAGACTAACTGCACTGTTTTAAACAATAAACATATGCCACATATATACCAGACAGGGTCCATTTCTATATTTCAAATCTGCAAAGTGATATTTCAATTTATAGGAACTCATGGTAAAGAAGTTTACACTGCTTACTTTCTTCCAGGCTGATTAAAAGCCTTCCATCTGTATGTTGCCCTGGAAGTGAGAAACTTTCAGAAAGAAACACTTTAATGTGTATTGCATACACCCATTGATTTCCTGTACCTAGAAGAGAAGCGCACGTAAATGCGGTGCATCTGGCTGTCTAAAACTGACACAGATGTACAGAACTGTAGAGAGGAAAACATATTTAGCTTATCTTCAACCTTTATGTAATAACCCTTTTAGCCTCAACATAGACAGAACTGCAGAAGTGCAGTGGAACATAAAGGACCAAAGTGGGACATGGCCAGCCTCATCCCACATGCTCAGGGACTGACCTTAAAAAACGCAGAGTACAACTGCTCTGAAAAAAAAAAACTACCCAAGAAAACAAAGCAGAATTTACAACTTAATGGAGCCATGTCAATTATAGGAGAAAGAAAGATGCATACTATATCCACTGATGTGCTTCCTGTTCATAGATAATTACTTAAAACTTTTCTAATTAAAATGTGTTAAGTCAGTGCTTAATACCCTAGGATCTGAAAGATCTACACAAAACATACACAGAAACTGCAGTATCTTCCTTCTCCTCTGTAACAATAAGTAGAAACAATTAACTAAAGATAATTACTTAGAAATGTTTCACTATCTTATGTAGTGAAACACTGAGTCACAGTGCTGCATAAATTATTCAATTACATGTTTTTATAAGATGCTTCTTCATCTCTACTGTAAATGCAATTTTGTGTCAGATTTGGTAAACTAACCATATATTTATATAACATATATATCAACATAAACATTGACCAGAAACATCAACAATGAACAATACTATAATGACACCAGAATGTCTAAACATAAGGCATCTCCTCAATTCCCAGGCCAGTAATTAAAAAACAAAAATTAAAAAGCACTTTGCATTCCTTGACATGTTTTACTTGAGTCATAAGACTTTTCCTGGCACTCTTCTTTAAGATTAAAAAAAAAGTACTATTTCATTTGATGCAAGACCAGCACCAAAAGTTGACTTATGAACTAACTATTAGTGTTTCTAGTGTCACATCACGTTCTATCATGCCAAAGAGGTGTTGCCCTGGGGAGGAATAAAATATGTATCATTACTAAACTAGATAGAGAAATTATCTCTTACTGGTCTCCTTATAGCAATTATTTTACATATAGCACATATATTTTACACTTCAGAAGGAGAGTCTCCTTTTTGAGGTTTTCTAACAGATGAAATCTGTGAAAATGTTTTTGGGTCACAGTAGTATTAAAATCAAAAGAAACTTGAGATATGCCTTCTTTTCAATTTTAAACCCAGACTTTTTTGCATCTTCCTACAACATGGACGCTGGTATTTTCATAGAAATCATAGTACAAATATGTGACATACTTATGAGACTTATTTATAAACCTCTCTCATATGCTTTTTTAGAATTACCACTTCTTAAAGGCAACTAACCCATTGCTTTTATATCTGCATTCATTTTCTATGTAAAAAGAGTATCTTATTTCCTTAATTTCTGCAATGGCACAAAAAGAAGTCAAAAATGACTTAGAGGAGACAGCAATAGGAACATAAAATCCGTAAGACAGAAATAGTCAAATTATATCCACCAGTAAATTGTATCAAATCTGATGATAAACATGGGATGCTGGTGGGGATGAAAAGTCACTGAATATTCATATCATGGACAGCATAGACAGCAATAAAAATCAGAATGCACTTTCAAACCATATTCTTATTTATCAGAATCTGACAGTGTGTTTAAGTGCTTCTTTCCTTCTTAATAAGTGTTGCAAGAAATGAGTATATTAAGTAAAATAAAACACTCTTTTCTCAAGTTCATGTGAAAATTTAAACCCTGGGGTTTTGGCAGGTAATATATCTGCACACCATAGCTGCATTTGTGTATTCATCAAACATTGAAACAACTCAAGGCAACATTAGCCTTTGATATGTTGCATAACAAACAGTATGCAAAAGAATACAGGTACAGAGGAATGTCAAAATACCTGCAGGTGTCATCTTAAGCCAAGAAACACCATGCACACACAGTAGCTCAAGATAAAAAGAAGTGCTCTAAGAAAGGGGCTACCATATCTTTCAAAACACATATTTTAGAAAGCACAATAAAAATCTAAAATTTTATCAGCAAAAAACCCCTGCGCTACTGTGACTGTTGTACTCAATTCCTGCTCATATTTTGGCCAACATAGCTCATGCTAAGGCCCAAGATGCATTCTGGGATCACACAGAGCATACTGTAGGCAGGAGAGGTGACCAGAAAAGCTAAAGGGTCATTATGTGCCACGACCACCTGGAACTTGTTATCCCCTGCAGCCATCATCTTTGGCAGGTTCATCACCATCTTCTAACTTACAGGAATTACATAAACCATATCTCCAATCTGGAAGGCATGAAACATCAGCTTATCAAAAAAAGCCCAGCTTTTGAAGCTGATTCCCTACCAGCTGGACTGCTCAGACTTACACACTTCCCACTGTGAAACAGGGTATGCCCACATTGTGACAAAGCAGGAAGGATAGGCACCCTCACGCTCAGCTAGGTAACTTCATTTTTTTATGGATCCCAAGTGCATGGATTAAGAGTTACATGTCATAAACTAAGAAATTTTGTGATTTGGCAGGTGAATTCACTTTATAGACTAATCTGGGCAACGGGAAACAACATTTTATTGTGTTTTTTTATTCCTTAAAGAGCTTGTGAAATTAAATTTTAATCACAGACTACACTGTCCTTTGTCCAAAATTTGAGAGACACAAATGGACTGTGACAGCTGCTCAATAGGCAACACATTTGCAGATTAAAACAATTCTGTAACTACAGGGAAAAAAAATTATTCTGACCTGTATATATTGCTGGATTCTGACTTCAC
Source organism: Sitta carolinensis (assembly GCA_032173965.1). Classification (NCBI taxonomy): domain Eukaryota; kingdom Metazoa; phylum Chordata; class Aves; order Passeriformes; family Sittidae; genus Sitta; species Sitta carolinensis. The sequence goes on along the minus strand of CM063313.1, from coordinate 11,808,641 downwards.
ACCACAAAATGTAATGCCCAATTTGTTTTAATGTGAGATTGAGTAAGCAGTGACTCCTGGAAGCCACTGCAAACCTCAACTGCTGAGAGACATTAGAAACCTAACTAAGAAATGGAACACTTTGGAGGGGTGGCAGAAGCAGAGGGGCCAGGGTAGTTCATTACGTTTTATGAAGTCATTAAATGGAGCACATTGGCATGGCCTTGTCAGTATACTGTACTCTGAGTTTAGACTACAAGTTTAGAAATAGTCATCATAAAAATGTGCATTATTTCAATTTCTAATTAAAATATGTTATGCCTGCTGAAATAATGTGTTCATATTAAGCCAATAATGGACTAGAATTAGCATCAAATATGCTTATTGCTCTCAGAACAAAGAGACGAGAAAGATATCCAAAAGTAATTCCTTCATCAAGCAAATTCAGATTTCTGTCGAATACAAACTTGTTTATTATTGAATAAAAATAGTAGCTGATTGGGGGGGGGGGGGGCAAAAGAAAACAAGAAAGAAAAAGCACAACATTTCGAGAGCCTCCAAAATACACTGGGGTAGGAGATGAATTTATCTGCTTCCTACAAAAATTTGAAAAACTTTCCACACTTGAATTTCATGCAGCCCACCAAACCGTTATGATCAATGTCATCAGAAGAATAAGAAGCAGATGGAGAATTACAAAGCTCACTGGTTTAACAGTGAAGGCTAACTGAGGTAGCATAAAACAATTCATGTTTTTTCCAGTCACACACAGGAATAAAAGCTATTGTTTTCTTTACTTCTAAAATAAAGCTCATTTCTTTACAGCTGATACTACAGTTCATTGCAAAAGATAATCATCCCCCTGAAAATCCTAACCGAGCTGCTCCTCTATTCTGTGCATGAAATATTTACATAATACAAACAGGCATAGCAATAGCATTGATTTAAATCAACATAAGTATCTGTAGCCAGCCTGCAGCTATTCTTATGTTCTGAAAAAATGCATAAAGTAAAATTTTTCTTACATTTCTGCCTGACATCTGTACTTCCAAGATTAAAGCTTTGTTTTGGAATCAAAATACTGGGGCTCACTAATACCATTTCCATTAAATGAAGCGAAAAAAAATCACTTTAGAAATACAAACATCTCTATTTAATACACATTTCAGGAGAGAATGCGACAGAAAGCAAACTGACAGTTGTTTCTTACTTCATTCTGTACTGTATTTTTCATACGTGAATGCTAAACCAAGAATAACATTTTGTTGCACTGGTTTTATTGTTGTTACTTAAATTCTTATCTAACCACAAAGTTTAAGTGGTACTTTGCAGTGGCAAACAGATATGCATAAGGTTCTGTTTTTTCCACACTCAAAATTTAAAACTGACCTCAAAGTTAACTATGGTATTCACAGACAAAACAAACAAAAGTAGGCCAAGCACATCAAAGGCCTATTACTGTAGCAGAAAAACCCTGAATTCACCCAGTACAGACATCTGGAGAATACTTTTGGGACAAGCAACTTATGCCCAAGAACTATCAAGACTTTCCTGCAATTCTTATTCTAGAGCCATATTTAAACAAAATCTGGACACTGAAGTTGTTCCATCACTGGGGTTACTCCAAATGACAAAACCAAAAATCTATTTGTACATTGGCTGGAACTTCCCTACATTCCAACCAGAACAAAAAACACTAAAGACCAAAATTCAAGGCTTTTCAGCTCCAAGAACTTGTAATAAAACCCCCAAACTTTACTGTTACACTAAACCCAAGCTTATCTTGTGTTTCCATTTCTCAAGAATAGCCTATGATTTTCAGCAAGGCAGATAGTTACAAGTCTTTCTTTATGAGATAAAAGACCAACTGCTCATAAGCGTGTGTTCCAAGTTGGACAGGGTGAAACAACGACTGCTGGGGGGGAGAGGAAATATCAAATATCCACACAGACTGACAAAAGCCAGTGTATTGACAAAACACTTCTCCCCACTATCAAAAATTCTAGGGATGGAATCCTGAGATGTGATGCATGTCTAACGTCCTCAGGTTAGACCCACATAGCTGCAGGGTATGGGCCAAACTCTCTGCAGATATTTGAGTTGCTTCAGCAAAAAATGAAAGATTTCAAACACTAGTTTATATGGATGAGTGTAGTAAATGAATGCTTCACCCTGCTTCACTCCTGCACACTCCACACTTGCTGATTTTACACATCAGACGTAAGTTCACCCTCTGAACAGAGTTTGGAAAATGACTTTCAGGTTTACACTTGCTTACAAAAAACTGAGATTCGAGACTTACCATGGTGTACATTTACTAGGCAGAGAACTAGTACAGGACTCAGTATTCATGTCAATACCTCTTAAGTCCTTCTAGAGGTGTTTGGGCTGCTTATTAACCCACGCCTCAGCATACCTGCCTTGGCATTCAAAGCAAGGCATGGGTGAATCAACATTATAGCCAACTCTTTAGAGGTGATTGGAAAATGAACTCTAGAGAGCTACCTACCAACATCACAAGAAACCCTAATAGACATGGTCAAGTGTCAGAGAACTCATGTTTGATATCCAATCAGATGGAGTTACATCCTAGTCTAACCAGCAGCACCTTGCTTCAGCACCTGGTGCAGCCAGCTGCTTTCATTTGAGGCATCAAGCACTCATTTTAGCATGCCAAAGTAAGCACCTTCAGTTTAATCCTCAGATTATACCTCAGCTTCTCATGAGGAAAATAACCACACTCCCATATATTCTTTAAATGTTGCAAGACCACCTGCATTAGAGATTGTGAGGCACTGAAGTACAATGCACGCCAGGCAGAGACATGTCAAAGAACATTTTTTGCCTGTCCTGATTATTATGTATCCCTACCATCTTTTCTTAGGCATTCCCTTAATTCATTGCCTGAGAATTCTTCCAAGATATGAGATTTGGTACAGATAATGAACATGAAAGTTATTAATAAAAACGGGTACTGCCCCTTGAAGTACATGCACTGTAAGATTAAGTAACATACTTTAAATCTACAAGATACTACAAAAGAAAATGAAAAGCCAAACAATTTAACAGAATGGAGGAAAGGCTTGTATTGTATTTCTTATGTGAATAAACAACAACATGCTCCTTATTTTCCCATATCATTAGTTCATTTTGTCAAGAAATTACCTGTTATTTCAGAAAGGTCCATCTTTTATATCCATTACTCAAGAGGTTTCTTAGATTATACCTTTTTAGTACATTTTAAGTTGTGGATTCAAAATTTGATGTCCTAGAAAGCAATGACACGTTGCTTTCTTTGAAACATCTAGGAAAGCTTTAACCACGCAAATTTAAACAGAATTTAAAATCCTAAAGAACACAGCTTCAAGTTTCACTCCACACAATTATCCTTAAAAATGTTTAATAAATGAAATTATTATTATACCATTATCCCATATTCTTTTCATTTCCATTGATCACACTTCCATCACTGAAACCCTTTAATACTACAAGACACTACTACAACTCCTTCTGGAATAGGAGGAAAACAACTGTACAAGTACAAAAACCAGAGAACCTTCACTGGCACCTGTTCTCACAGCCATCCTTGTACTGCAGCATTTCATACAGCAAACAGTAAGTACAGAGCTAAGAAATGTCAAGACCTACTATCATTGGCCTATCAATTAAAACATTGCAAAAAACAACTAGATTTTTTTTTTTAATTAATTTAATAACCAGGAAAAGCACTTCTGGCTCAAATATCTTCTAGTAGAATAAATCTCACCTTTGGCCCATGAGATGATTTCTTCTTCACTTCAGAGAATGACAGAGAGTTACTGGGAAGGCTGGGGAGATGAAGGCTCTGCCCTGAAGAAAACGATGTGCCATCTGACATTACCATCATCTGTCAGAAGAGGGAAAGAATGTCAGTAAAACATTGCCAATTAGAGCAGAGTCTCACCTGCCTAGCAAATCACACTGGTAGGAGAATAAAAGTCCAACAAACAATATCCATGTTTCTTCTCAAAACGGGACAGTTTAATGAAATCACACTGATAATTAATTTTCCCCAAGAAGAGTCTGTTTTTCCCATAAAATTAACTGGTAAGCAATCTCCCTGCCTGTATCCTGACCCAGGAGCCTTCCCAACCTATCCTCTCTCCCCTCCCTGAGAGGCAGAGGAAGCAGAGTGAGTAACCAAGAATCTTAGGCAAGGTTAACCCACCACAAAGATACACTGCAAAAACAGATTGAGGTTTTAAAGCAAAAAAAGCATGTCTTTAATTTCAGCTTCTAACTTCAGGGCTTCTCTGTTATCTAGATTACCGTAAACTGGGTGGCTAGTAAGCAAGCAGCCAATTTGCTATTAGGATGGTCTAGCTCCCTTTCTTGATTTTAAAGACATAAGTACAAACAGATCATTTCCAGAAAGCACACATAAATCAGCTATTATTAAGCAGTTACCTGACATGTAAAGATTATTCCTTCCATCTGTGGGAAACCCAGCTAAGACCTTATCTTCTGCTCCAGTGCTGCTGTGTCTGGATTTTATGATTCCTACCACAGTCATTCATTTATCTATTGTTTGGAAGCTCCAAATGCCAGAAACAGCTTACCTGTCTGACAAGCCCTGCAAAGCTGGAGAGAAGATGCAGAGCTCTGCACCTGCAAGGAAATATGTCTCTCATCCCATAGGTTCTCATGCATAAAGCAACACTGGTTTTGTGGATATCCTACACATGGTTACCCTTGCCTCTTCAGATGACCAAAACATCCTCTGACTCTGGGGACAGGAATGAGCTGACCCATCCCATCCCTCATACACATTACATTAAAAATATCATTAAATATATCAAGGATGTAGATATGTATATTGCAATGTTACCTCTCCAAGTCAGGAGGATACTTTATTACCTACAGCTTCCTGAAGACAGGATTTCATATTTTAAAACACCACTGGTGTTTTTAAACACCACTCCAAGTGAATCTTTTTGCAGACGACTTTGCTCAAAAGATACATGGTAGCTTGGGAAATATTAAGAGACACGTCTAGGTAATAAAAATTATTTTATTAGTCTGATTTCAACAATGTCGCTGGATGCCAAAGGCAGAGGAAGAAGGCAATGAAGCTGTTCTAAACCAGAGCCTGCTAAAAACCAAAACTATGAAAAATCATCTGTCCAAAAGCAATGACATTCTTCTTGCAGTCATGGCATTGTTGATTGTAATTAGCTATTGTGACTCATAATAAGTGATCCTTTATCTCAATTTGCCCAGACCTTTGGTGGCATTAAACTCAGCTGAATACAACAGCAAGCACAGGCTAACAAAAGGAAGGAAAATATATAGCCACATGTGCATACCATAAACCTGGGCAACAGGTAGAGAAAATGCATGTATTTAGCATTATCTTCTCTCACAGAGAATGTCAAATGGGTGTTCTTTATGTCAAACTCTGCAGTATTTTTTAAAGCCACAAATTTAACAAAACATATTGTTTGCATAAAACCAAAGTCATTCAGAAAAAGCAAAGTTACAGAGTTTAAGCAGGTATTTTATTGCCCAAAGCAGTTTCATTCATACTCTCATAAGACAAAAAGATCCATATCCATGTGGAAGAAAAATTTAGTCAGGATGATCAGGTTTTGCCCTACTCTGAAATTAAAACCAAAGAAACAAAAACTTTGCAAAAAATTCTTTCTCCTAGTGTTGGAAGCTGCCATTTTCTCCCTGAAGCTTAGGTGTCTGATTCACTAAAATAAACTCACTGAAGTTAAACCACAGCATATATTTTCTTTATAAAATTCAGAAACATTTCAATTTAGAAATATTCATATATTCATGATTGCACACAGGCATTCTTAGAAAGCTGACTTTTTTAAAAAAGTGTATGGACTTTTAGGATATCTCTTTCTGGCAAGTATTTCGACCATTAGCAGTCTCCATATTTTCTAAACAGGATGACAGTCTACAGAAAGATTTAGAGGGATGGGATGAACAACATTAATTCCATGTAAGGTCTGATTCAGCAAACCTAGTTACACACAGAAGAAAATAAATCCTGTAACGGTTTTAGAAAACAAAATCTGAGCACACCAAACTATGAACCCTAAAAATTTCAGTGTATTGAATCCTGCAGCCTGTTATTTCATCATTAACCCTATAAAAACAGCAACTGTAAATTCAAAATTTTTAATGTTTAATGATTAACAATGCATGCAGTTAAAACAGACTACAGACTACACCATCCTTAAAGATGACAAAAAGATTACACGAGTCTGAGAAGGCTCATGTAAAATTAACTCCTTTGCCCCTATGATAAAAAAACACACTTCTCTTTCAAACAGATCTGTGACAGAAGTATATGCTCCTCATTTAAGTCTGTTACATTGCCAAAAAAAAAAAAATTACTTCAACCTCTCAAAGAAAGAATATTAGCCCTAAATAACGTCCAGTATGTTTGTTTTCTTTGTCAAGATCATCTATGTAGAAAGCCTCTATATTACCAACACTTTTTTGTATTAATATGCATTCCCATTTTGGCTAAATTTATGAAAGTGACAACTATACATCCAGTTTAAGTTTACTGGAAGGCTTCAGCTGACACAATTACAGCAATTTCTGCAACGGGTAGCTACCCTTTGTCCCTGCACTAGCAAAACACAGAAACACAGGGTGGCAGATATACTTCCACCTGCTTTCAGAGTAAGTCCCTATTTTCATATTGCTTCTACCACCTTGGCAACACACACTGCTTGACTGTGGGCATGTCTGTGTATGTGCCTCTATAAAACCAAGGCTACACCAAAGATGGAAAAGGTGTGGATAAGCATATCACGACAAGACATTACTACTACTGCAGCAAGAATACAAGCTCACTGATAGCATAGCAATAACTCCAGCAATAACTCAAATATGCACTTTAACTTTTTTTTTTTTTTTACTTTTTTCGTCCTTCCTGCACTGCAAGTTTCCAGTTGTCTTACAGCTGCCTAGGGATACAGTTCAAGAGAGGAGGGACATGGCTGTAGCCTGTGTCTGACTCAGGCAGCCAAGGATACCTGCAGCTGGTACTTGTCTGCACCCACAATGAACCACTTCAGCGAAAAACCCAGGAACATGACTAATTCTTCTTCTCAGTCTCTTCTCAAGTCAACATCTAAGAGGGATCAGCCAGACTAGTGCAATAAGACATTGATTGGTGTCAATGAAGCAAGGTGAGACAACAGCAGTATTTAAACAAGTCAGTTTAAACAGCCAACTCTGAATTCACCAGTATGCAAAAAAAAGAAGTTCTAGTTAGAGTTTTGCTGTTCCCTCAAAGATTTTGATTGACTATATTTAACACAGCAGAGATCTACTTAATCTCAAAGTTTATCTTTCATGGGGCAAACAGAGACAGTAGTACAATGTGTAAAAGTAGGGTATTAGTTGGACTTGTTCACAAATATTTTAAGTGTTTTTAAAAAGTGTGCATTAGGATAGCTGGTACTGGATAAGCACTAGAAAGATGGCCAAGGGAAAACAGTTAGTTTCATGGTTTAATACCAGGGTACAAATAACACAGGAACAGTAGAATAGGCTGTGGGGAGAAACATGTCAAGGAAGGTCATTGTCCCACTCTACTCTGCACTGGTGTGGCCTTACCTTGAGTCCTGTGTGCACCTGTGGCACCTTAGCACAGGAAGGACATCATCAAACTACTGGAGTGTGTACAGAGGAGGGCAACCAGTGGGGTGAGAGGCAGCTGACATCACTTGACTCGTCCAGCTTGGAGAACAGAATGCTGAGGGATGATCCCACTGAAGCCCACAGCTTCCTCGAGGGGGAGATGCTGATCCCTCTCACATAATCTAACTGTTCTGCTTGTAGCAATTATCTCTCACCTCTAGCTCTCCAAAAACCCACTTCACTAGCCTTCGGTTGTTGACCTTGCATTTAAAACCTTTGTCGACCAGTTGCTTTAAAGGAGAAACAATTTTGCAAGGGCGAAGGAAGATCTGCTTTTCCCCCCAAAACAGCGCACTGATATTCACATTATTGGGTAGGAATAATCCACCTGAAGTGACCAGTCTCCATAATATCTGAGATGCTGGCATCTTAGAAGCATAGAATGGTTTCTGTTGGAAGGGATATTAAAAATCATCTTGTTCCAATCCCCCTGCTGTGGGCAGGGACATATTTCATTACATCAGGTTGCTCAAACTGCCATCCAAATTCCAAGGAATGGGGCATCCACAACTTCTCCAGGCAACTTTCTCCAGTGTCTCACCATCCCCACAGTAAATAATTTCTTCCTAATATCTAAACTTACTCTCTTTCAGTTTGAGGCCAATCTCCCTTATCCTAACAATACCTGCCCTTGTACAAAGTTTCTCTCAGGGTATTTCTAAGGACATTCCAATGTGCTACTCAAGATAACTAAATGCTATGGAAAGAAAAACTGCCATACATTTAAGTAGTTCCAAGTACTTCTGAAAAAAGAAATGGATCAGCAAATACCTGTGCACTACCAATTATGATAACATAATCAGGAACCCTCCTCCACTATTCCTCTTCCAGCAATTTGGGGAAAATTACAAAATTGCAACACCTTGTGAATTATAATAGCTTCTACTAAACCTACTAACAATTGATTCTGAAGTCTCCTTACGAAAAAGAAAAAAAAAAAAAAAGACATTTTGAAGCAAGATTTATCTACCAATACATACTTGATAACTTGGAGTATCTGTGTACCCAACAAGAACAACTCACTTTCAAAATAAAATCTTGCTTTTCATGTCCTTATAACATGAGGTATGTGGAACAATCTTAAAATGTTCCATGAAAAGCTAGATTTCTTTTATTGTCCATTTCTACAAATGCACACAACTGCAAGGTGCTGCACCTGGGCCAGGGTCAACTTCTAGCACCAATCTAGGCTGGGGGATGAACAGATGCAGAGCAGCCCTGGGGAGAAGGACTTGGGGCTGCTGGTGTGTGAGAGGCTGGACATGCCCCAGCCATGGGCACTCACAGCCCAGAGAGCCAAACGTGTCCTGGGCTGCACCCAGAGCAGCGTGGGCAGCAGGGAGGGAGGGGATTCTGCCCCTCTGCTCTGCTCTGCTGGGACCCCACCTGCAGGGCTGCACCAGCTCTGGGGCCCAGCACAGGAAGGACATGGACCTGTTGGAGGGAGCACAGAGGAGGGACACCAATGTAGACAGACGAATGGAGCATCTTTCCTATGAGAAGGCTGAAAGAGTTGGGGCTGTTCAGGCTGGAGAAGAGAAGCTTTGGAGAGAGTTTATAGCAGCCTTTCAGTATCCAAAGGAAGGCTACACGAGAGCTGGATGACGACATTTTAGCAGGGCCTGTTGCAATAGGACAGGGGATAGTCGTTTGAAATTTAAATAAGGTAAATTTAGACTAGCTGTAAGAATTAAATTTTTTACAATGAGGGTGGTGAACCACTGGAACACATGGCACTGAGAGGTGGTGGATGTGTTCTCATCCCTGAGAACACTGAAGATCAGGTGGATGTGGCTCTGAGCAGATGATCTATCTAGTTGGAGATGTCCCTGCCTACTAGATAACCTGTAAAGATTCCTTCCCACCCAAACTACTGTACGAGCATGCCAATCCTGATGCATACAAGTCACAGATCTACCATCCCACATATATATTTACACAGTCAGGAACTGCGTGAGCTGTCACAGGTCCAGACCAACATAATTTCCTTATTAATCCACATTAGAGCTCCTGCAGGTGAATGAGCCACTACCAAAAATCTGTTGTCTGTCTTCTAATTTATCATTTTCCTGAATGAAAGGAGGCCATCAAATAAGCTGCAATAATCAGATCCACACCCAGCTACCTGTTGCAGTTTCATTTACTGTGCTGCTCATCAAAGAACACCCTTTACAGCATATTCAGAACAGGCAGTGAGCTTTACTACAGCTTGCTGCAGTAGAATTCCAACAGCATTTTCAGTAAAAGCTACAAGATAACTATTTGAGTTCTGGGAAAAATGAACCATTACTACAACATTTCTGCAGCACTCATCATGAATTGTGCTACTCATCATGTAGTACTCATAAGTAGTATTTTGTGTGCACTACTCATCACACATCATTGGCAGACAACTGGATTCTTTGTGTGGCTCTGTGCTGCCATACGCTATGTCATTTTGTACAGGGATGAACCAATTCCTACATATCATTTCTTTCAACATTAAAGAGTACATCTGAAGTACGAGGGGAAAGTAGTAACGATTTTAAGTGAACCACAACAACACTAATAGCTAAAGTCATGATGATGAAAAATCAGTATGGACCCCAGTATGAGCTACTGAACATGGGTATGTGGACCTATATTTTCAAATTCCAGAGGATAACACATTGCTAAGAAAAACCTAGCAGTAATACAAGTCCCATTAAGGCTAAAGTTCCAAAATATAAATCATTAGCTAAAAAAATACAGTCATCCTCAACAACTGTTATTTACATATAAACCAATATAAAAAAAAATTAAGTTATTTGCTTGAAAGTAAAGCAATATGTAGTTCAAGAAAATTCAATTACTTAAATATGAAAAGCGCAAGATGAAAGATAATCCCTTCCCTAGAGCAGCATTATACCTAAGTCAGTTCTGGGTAGGAGCCAACTATTCCAACTGACATGGATGAATTTGCCAGGAAATAGGGAGGATAGAGAAAAAAGGGAAATCCCCACAATTTCATCTTCATTACATGGATTAGGAACATAGGTTTTAAAACTGGCACTATGCAGACATTTCAACTGACTGAAAAGACATTTCTCAACTGTTAAACAATAAAACCACAAAGATATGAAAAAACCCCTCAAAAAAACCAGAATGCAGTGGGTTTTGGCAAAACCTACATTTTTACCTTGATAATTTTCTCTAAATTTTGCATCCCTCTCAGAATAATTACTTATCTCCATGACTCATTAACAGATTACTGTCTTTAAGAAAAGAGCTGTCCTGTTAGAGAAGCAGCGCTCTTGTATTTCCTAAGGAATTTTACAGAGAGCAATAATAGTGACTCATCTGTCACTAAACAGATTAATTGCTACTCTAAAAGTGACCTATTTCTTGCATCCCCTAAACATGAAACCTCAAACCATTAACCACCCATTGCATTTGTAATAAAGCAGTGAATTCTATTATTTTTGCCCACAGTGTTAACTGCTCTCTAAGGGGCAGAGAAAAGCCTTTTCCTCTTAGGAAAAAAAAGCCAGCTATTAAATTGTCTACATACTCCTGGATTAAACAACTAGTTTTGAGTCTCTTGCTAAAAAGGAAAAAAATGTTTAAATTTCAATTAAACCTGCAAAACAACACAAACATTTTATTTATGTATTTGCAGCTATGAGAGAGAGAGAGAAGTATCAAACTGCTATCTTAATGTAGTCTGAAAATATTTTCACTACTTTTTCCTGCAAGAATTGAAATTAAGTTATTTGTAATATCATACAAAAAGTGATGTCTAAGCAAATCTTTTTTTTCCAGTGGCAAAATTTAATTCTAAAATGTTAGGCAGCTGTCATTCAGCATCTCCAAAATTAATTTCTTAATACTAGCTCACTAAACAGACTAGGTGTAATTTTCAATTTTTTTTCTTGCAATTGAAAAACATGCATGCCCAAAAAATAATAGAATCAATGCTACTGACAGTATTAAATACATAAAAGGAATTAGACTCTATTTGTAAGTGTTTTCCATGGGATTCAACGTCCAAAATCTACTTCAAATTTGAAGTTTTTCATAATTGCTGTAATTCCCTAGTATCAGTTTTCTTCTAAAATCCATATGCAGCAATCACAGTGCTGCCTCTTTTTCCTCAGGGTCTCTCATATTTTGAGGGCAAAACTGTTCACAATATGTAACTGAAAAATTTAGGAAAGAATGACCACATAAGGGGCAACATGTACTGATGTTTACATGATCAAAACTTCAGTCCTGCTGTACCTACTCAAGCATAATTTAATGCAGTGCCTAGAGGATGAGCTGTGTAGGAGACTGCATGTATACAGTTCTTCAACTGCAGCAGCAGCTTGATGGCTTGCTTGGTAAGACACAGATCAACTAAAAGTTGTCACCTGTATCTAGGGCTTCCTAGGGGATTTCAAGCAACAGGTTGCTAATTCACATGGGTATACATATGTACCTGGTAGTTACAGATGATGAGATACTACAGTGAGTAAATGGTACAGAAAATTCTCAGGGCCATCATTTCCACAGCAAACCTTTGTAAAAGGAATGTCATTCTGAATATACATATATACACACACACACACAAAAGTGTAGAACCTAAACATTGTATGGTTTGGCTGAATTTGACAAATAAACTCTTGAAAACATTTTATTTATTCTGCAAACATTTGTTTTTGATTACAAGAATAAGCCAACAGAAAATAGGTGAATGGTAGAGATGGATTTGAGCATAACTAAATCTTTTCAAGGGAAAAAAAGGTGCGTGAAGTTCAGTGTAGAAAATATATTTCTGAAGGTGGAAAACTTTGGAAATTGCATATAGCCTAAGACAGACCCAAAGATTTCTATCTACATTCCTGATTAGATAATCACTGAAGCCAAACAAAGCCATCCAAGGCCTAAAAATACAACTGCCTCTTGGAAAAAGAAATCAGCAAGCTGGTGAACTCCCAGTAATGAAAACTGACTGCACATATTTGCTTCAATTCTGATTACATCAAATAAAATGCTAAGATACAAATATTCTACAAAGCTAATCTACATAATTGGTACCACCCTAAATGTCCTGTTTGCCTAACTAAAGTGGCCACAGTGGCCACTGCAAAGCTGTTCTACAGTTGAGTTCCGACTTACTAACATTTGTGATATCCCAATGTTATTCTTACTCTCTCAGTGAGCTAGAGGATAGCAAATCAGACCTTACTGGACAGGAAGGATGGAGAAGGGTAACAAAGCTTTCTTAGCCTGAGAGACAGAAGAACAACGGCTGTAGCAAATAACCTTGACTAGTTCATGTTTGGGAGGCCACAAGATGTGCGACAGCAAGGGGGAGTTAGAAGCAACCAAGAGATAATTCAAGGAATCTACAGCAAAAGACACACAGAGGCAAGACTATACTGAATATGGTAGCATGCAGGTAACCAGGTGAGCCTAAACTTCTCCTTCCAGAGGACATACAATTTGCAATATGCATGTTTATGCAAATGAGAAATAATTATCTTTTGTAGCTCACATCAGTCAGCCCATGTAAAAGTGGAGGAAAATTAATTAGATCTGGGTTCCAAGGTGCATAGAAATCAAGCATTATTTAAAAGCATGTAAGCAAAAGCCTACCACATTAATGTTAAAGGACTTTACTCAATGCTACCACTCAGTGCATTACATCAATATGGGATCTCATTCATTTTGAAGGACATGAGCTTCATTTTGCCAGACTCCTTGCCTATCAAAACTCAGCAACCTGTTAGTTATTTTTTTCTTGAATATAGCCATAAGCTAGAAGCGTTGTTTTGGCTTATTTGCAAGTGCAAAACCCATCTCATACTTTATTATCCTATTAAAGTAAATGCTTTAAATTATTAAAGTATTATTAAAATAAATGCTTTTCTCAGCCTGAAGCATGGAAGTTACAAATGAGTTAATGCTTTTTGTAGGACAGACAACAGACTGAATTCACACACTTGGAAAGGAAAGTCAGCTTTTCAGAGCTTCTACAGGATTCAAATAAAGCCTGTTTTCAGCATTTCATAAAGTGCAATGGGCTTTTCAACACCAGGAGATGTAAGCCCTCCAGATAAACTTTTAGGGACAAGACAGATAGAATGCTTATCTGCCAAGCTGACCAGATAAACTCCCAGATCCACAGAAAGTCCACAGAAAGAAAGAGGGAGGAAGGAAACTGATAACTTCATGAGAAGCTATTCATTTCTTGGAAAGAAATTGGGGAAATGGAGAAAAAGAAAAAGCCATGCAGTTTGAAGCATCCAGAAGACAAAAGGCTATGAAGCAATGCATTTTAAGAATTCCCTGAACTCTTAAGAATTTATATTCAGGGAAAGAATTTGATCAAAACATGCCCCATTTTGTTGTTCACGCTTAGGCAACACTCTTGCTTTTGTTAACTCAAGAAACCTAAAATTGAAAGCCACAGAAAATTAGTAATAAAAAGGAAGCTTTCCTATTTTAACCTTTTTAACCATTACTTCTCAACTCCAAATTCTCTGCTGACATCACTTGAATTTATTACACTTGTGGTTAAAATCTATCAATCTTATCCAGTCTGCTGTTAACAAATATTAAAGCAATAGCTCGTGAAATTTTCCAGAATACAATCTCAATGTTTTATTTGCAAACACACTAAAAAGCCTCTTGCATCTTACAAATGCAAACACAAAACACAGCTCATGCTTCTATTTCAATATAACTGTAGTTGTAACAGTTCTCTTCTTCAGGAGGGCCACAGAGTCTTTCAGACTATACATGTTACTTGGTTTTGCTTTGTTTTCAAAGATTCTCTTCAGAAGACTGAAGTTTCTCAAACTAGCTCCCTCTTAACTCCAGCCCAGAACCTACTGTTGTCTAAAGGTACCATAAAAAGTCGGCTGCTTTTGTTCTGGCTGTTTCAAAATAAAGACAGGCACCGCCATTAACACTTAAAATTTCACAGCATGAATCCTTTCTTAACTTCTCCATCAGTGACTTGGTAAAGGAAGCAAAATGCACTCATGAGGTCTGCAAATAACAGTCAACTGGGAAGTGAAGCATCTGACACTTCAGAGCAAGCAGGGCTTGCAGGGGGGACCCAGGCAGTCTGGAAGAACAGGTTAACAGTAGCCTCATGAAATAAAATGAGGACAAATGCCAAACACAAAGTACTGCACCAGCAAGGCAGAGCCTGGCAGCCAGGAGGATAGGGCTGTAAAACAGCTCTGGAGCACAGCCTGGGCAGGGGAGGGCTGTGAGCTGAGCCAGGGCACAGGCAGCAAAAATGGCTATCAAGTGTCCAAATTCTTGTGAGGTGGCCACAGCCCTGGGAGCCAGCAGAGGATCAGAACTATATCCTCTGCTTGGTTTTTGTCAGACTGTAGACATACTGCCTACAGTTTGGATCTCTAACACAAACACCACTACCAAAATGGTGGGAGGTGAGAGGAGGTACCAGACCATGGGGCTGCAGACTGTGCAGCCAGAAGCAGCTACAGGCCTACGGCTGGCTCAGGTCGAGGGAGGCACAACTCAGGGGCATCCAACAGCTCCTCCAATCCTCCCGCCAGCATGGCACAGAGGAATAGAGGAGACACAGTGGTGTGTGGGAGGAGGCAAGAGGCAGCAGCCCAACCTGACATGAGACCAGCAGTGGAGCTGGGCCCAGGGAGAGTTTCGTGCCCCAGCAAGGCAGGGTCAAGTCCTGAGCAGACCTCAGGGTGAGCCTCTGACAGTCCCTGACAGAATGAATTATGCTATCATCGGGTGAAACACAGCAGAACAGTTTCCACTAGTAAAGTGTAAACCTACAGGGTTGGTATTTTGGGCCCTCTCATCCCTCCCAATGGGCAAACTTCCTTTTGGCTTTTTCACATCACTTAATTCTGGCAACACAAAGTCAGTACAATTTTTTGATTCAGACTGTGCAACACATTACATAGATTTAAGTAGATTTGTTTATAGTTAAAAGTTTTGACTTGTTCTACCTTATAACTATTGAATTTATTCTGCTTAATATAAAACCATTTCTTTCAATGAAAGTGATTTTATTTTCTTATTACTTCCATCACAGTATCATGTATTTAAGGAATGCACATGCTCATTTGTAAACTCATTCCACTTAAAGACAGCTACCAAGCTCCTGTATGAAGTTAATCCCAAAAACACTTCCGTTTCACTGTTAGGTCAATCTTTCTCATTATACTAATCATGCGCCAGCAACAATTAGCAACATCTTTATTGTGATGGCTTTTGACATGGGTGCAGGACTCACCCCTCCTGCCTTTAGCAGCTTTCTTCTGAATTCCTCTGTCGGGTTGTTGAATGTGAGCTTTTCACAGCGGAGGTGATTTACAGGTGGGTGGCCTTCAAGGTGCAGGAATAAGTCATAGTCAAACCGAACTTTCTTAGGTTCTTCCTGAGGGTTGAAAATAACCAGATAGAAACATCTAGCACCAGAACTAACTAAGTTGAAAACAAAGGCTACATAAAGACTTTCAATTAAAATAAGATAATTTTAAACTACTCTCTGTGCTCTCAGACATACACAGAATTTACCAACTGTCCACTGCACTACAGTAAATCAGAGAGGCTCCTATCAGCCCATAATGACAGAAGATAAAACACATGAATTTCATGAAATCATGACAAGGCTTACTTGACACTGTTAAGTCATGTTTGGCCCAGGCTACAGACTGGCACATAGGCAAGTATCGTGATTCAACTGACACAAGATCACTCAGTCACAAACAATCATATTTCTGAGCCCTAGAGAGTATGGAACACAGTGTATTAAGTTTTGAACACATATTTCTCCAGTGCAGCCAAACAATTGATTTTTTCACAAGTTATACAAAGGAGGAAGTATGAATCCGCTGCAGCCAACTATATTTGATCTCATACTTATGGGGTCTGCTCATTTCTTAAAGAAACTTCTTTTTCTTGAACAAGTGTGATCCTATAGATTTCAAGTGTTTCACCAGACTTTCAAGCAATTAAAATTCTCTGCCACTGCAGTGAAAAAATGAAACTGAATGTTCCCTGTACCAATATGAAAGAGAAAAAAAAAAAAAAAAAGAAAATGCCAATTTATCTTGGGAGAAATGACCAGTGCTCTAGTGCCCTGAGGAAGCCTTAGCTGAAAAATGACACTGGTTGCTACAAACAGACTTCAGTACATTCTATCTGCTATTACAAACTAAGTCCATTTTGTGTTTCACGTTTACACAGTCCCTTCTTGAAGCTGTATGTGCATTAAGTGCTTTTTTAAGATTAAGCAGCCCTTCCTCCAAAGGTCCTGATGTGCAATGCAAGTTGCCAAATCAAGTCTTAGGAAAAAACAAAAATAAAAAGTCAACTTGAAAAAAGTTTCAGTAAAAAGGAAACCATGAGGGAAGAGAAGGAAGAGATACAGCAAAACCTTAGCACATATCCAACACTGCACAAAATCAAAATACATGTTCTGTTCAGTGACAGATGCTTCAGAAATTCACACTAACCATGTTGAAATTTGAGTCAGGATTACAAGATGGGAAGAACAAAAAGCATAGAAATCTCAGTTATTCTAAAAGTTAAATCAAAGGTTTCAAACATAGCCAAAGGATGTCCTAATTTGTCCCATCTCTAGACTTGGAACAGAAACAACAAAAGGAGAACTGAAGTTGACTGCTTCTGAAGACAAGGCTTGCAGTTGTCTATTCCTAGACAACTAGAAGACAAAATAAAGCAGTTTCCTTAGATGAAGTATTTTCACAGTTCTGTTATAGTTCATAGAAATAAATTGTATCATTTTCAAAGGAAAACATGGATGATAATTTTTGTTAGAAATATTAACATGATTTCATGCAGAAAAAAATGGAAGCAATTTATTCCTGATATGCTTGGAAAACTGCAATGTTGATACAGGCAATGCACTGGTACCAGCAGCTTTGCCATAAAAGCTAAGCTGCAATAATTCATAAATGGTAGTCTTCAAATAATTTTGTGGAAAGTCAAATGAACATAACCAGTGATGAAAAAGCAGACTTACTACAGGTCAGTACCACTGCACTGCCATTATTTCAAAACAGGGAAGAGAGAATGTGCTGCAGTTTATGAGCCTTATCCTATATGAACTGCATTTTCCAGAGTAGGAGTCTTTGACCTAAAAGCATTTTTAAGAACCCTGTCTCAATGACTAACTATAGTCTGCAGTTGCTGAATTTGGGAGCAGGGGTTGGTTGAAATTGCCGTAACTCTTTAAAGATTAGAATATTTTTCCATCATGGTGAAATACCTAATAGATTTGCCACCAACTTCTGTTTATCCCTGGGAACAGGAGCCCTTTAATCCTCTGCAGTCCAGGTAGCTTCCTAAACCCCTCCTTTCTCTATCCACAAGAGTATTTTCTGAATCAGAAATTCCACAGCTGTCTACATTTAATCAATGATGATGGCATGTCTCCTCTTCCTCCTTCTGTCTATCTCCTCTTTTTCTGTATTGAAATACATGTGAACTGCCTTAGGGAGGAAAGAGCAGCTGAGCTCTTTCTAATACTGAGAAAGTAGTCATCTGCCAGCTCAATTTTTGTGCCATGCTTCCTTTGTATCGCTCCCACCCCAGGGAAGCACATACTGCTGCAGCTGTGTGACAGACTAACTCACAGCCCAACTGCTGCTTGTTGTATTACATGACACCAAAAAGGGGTGAGGGATGTTTGCAAACTTCCTAACTGCACACATTGCTTGAGGGTAAGGCAAGTTGTAATCACTGCTGCCCTCTTGATCTCAGTCTAAGCCACAACTTCTGCTGGAGATTTGCCATCTCTGCAGTCAGAAAAAACAGCCACAAGTCTGAGTGGAAAGCAAAAAAGAGAAATGTTGGGCAGGAAGCTTTCTGTAGAAATGCTCAGTGATTGACTCACTGTCTTCTACTCTGTCTGTGGGATGACCATTTTAATAGATGAGTTGAAGAGACTGGGCTGCTTTTCATTAGATTTCCTGAATGAATCGAAACAGCTTCCTAATAGAAACAGGGCTAAAAGGCATCTCAAAAAGTCTTATCAACTCGCTGAGGCACTTCTATTTCATTTCCAACAGCAAACAGGATAAATCAAGACCTGCTCTTCATAGATTGATACAGGGAACATGTCAGAACCACCTATTGAAAGCCTACAATTTCCAAAGTGCCTGAAAAGAATTAACCACACCTCACACCTTAACAGGGCTTTCTGTAAAAGATAAAAGAATATTGGAATTCATACTCGAAGGCAGATATAGCTAACCCCAAAAGAAATTTTAAGTGATCAGGGTTCCAGAAAAAGTCGTTTACAGTGCACTTCTATTTTCTTTCTGGTTTAGTTTTTTACCAAACATTTAACACGTTAAAGATATAATGTTGACTTGACTAAAATAACTTCAAACTCTATCTTGATAATATAAAATAAGCACACAGGTATCTTTGAATCATGTTAAGTACCATAACAGCTCCATCAAGGCATACAGTATATAAAGGGAACCTGAATAACTTTGGATATTAAGGCAGCGTACATTAAATTTTGCACGACTTTGTTCTTTAATTTCACAGTAATCCAGTTATTTTTCTCTTTTGTTATGTACAATTAAGGAATTGTACATAACCTCTGTATTTACTATTTGAGAGACTCACAATAAGTGCAGCAATTACTTAAAATGGGAGGTATCACAATAATGTAAGTTTTGTAGAACGGCACTGGATTTGGTTTGAGCCAAATAATGTTGAATATATAATAAGTACTCACATGCAGTCTAAAAGAATGTTTTTTAACAGACAAACCATGCAAGACGAAGACTGTTTTGAAAGATTAAACCAATTATGAAGATTTGTAATACTAAAATAGAACAATAAGTTACTGTGTAACCAACATAATCAAACTGGTGTCCTTTCCTCAAGTTTAAGTGGCTCTTTAAGCATTAAAGTCTGTCCACTTTTTAGCAGGGCTATTAACTCTTCTGAATAATTATACTACACTTCTTTTTTTCAATGAGTCAATTTTAATTTCACAGAGTTAACTGTCCACCGAGAATCAATATTGAGTGCAAGATTGTTTCAGTTCTCCCTCAGTGACCTGGATGAAGGGGCAGGTGCCTCCTCAGCAAGTTCACTGGTGACACAGAGCTGGGAGCCGTGGCCGATACCCCAGGGGCCGTGCAGCCCCTCAGAAGGGCCTCGGCCCGGGGCAGAGGGGGGCAGAGAAGAACTGCCTGGGATTCAACAAAGGCAAAAGCAGGGTCCTGCACTTGGGGAGGAACAACCCCAGGTAGCAGCACAGGCGGGGCTGATCTGCTGGAAAGCAGCTCTGAGGAGAAGGACCTGGGGTTCCTGGTGGACACAGGCTGTCCATGAGGCAGCAGTGTGTCCTGGTGGCCAGGAAGGCCAGTGGTGTCCTGGGGTGCATTGGGAAGGGCATTGCCAGAGGCTGGGGGAGGTGATCCTGCCCCTCTGCTCAGCCCTAGGGAGGCACATCTGGAGTGCTGGGTCCAGTTCTGGGATCCTCAGGACAAGAGAGACATGGAGCTATTGGAAATGGCCCATCAGAGGGTGACAAAGATGATGGGGGAATCTCTTTTAGGAGGAAAGGCTGAGGGAATTGGGCCTGCTCAGCTTTCAGCAAAGATGACCATGAGGGACCTTACTGTTTACAAGTGTCTGAAAGGAGGGTGTCAGATGATGGATCCAGGTTCCGTTTGGTCGTACCAGGCAATAGTACAAGAGTCAACGGGCACAAAATGAACAGCAAGTTCCAGCTGAACATGAGGACAAGATTCTTTAACCTGCAGTGCTCAAGCACTGGAACAGATTGCCCAGAGAAGTTGTAGAGTCTCCCTCATTAAGGATACTCAAGAACTGTCTAGACACAATCTTGTGCCATGTGCTCTGGGCTGACCCTGCTTGAGCAGGGATGTCAATCTGGATGACCCCCTATGGTCCCTTCCAACCTGACCCATTCTGTGATTCTGTGAAATACAATTATGTATTTCTACATGTTACAGTAATACTGGGTTGAGGAACAGCGTTGATAAAGGTAACTCTAATTCTTAAACAAGCTTACAAACTAAATTTCAAAACTTAAAAATCCCTCACTTTCATGAAATTATTTTTCTTATGAAAAATATGAGATTCCATACCTTGTTTTTGAAGTAAACCTCAATTGGTAAAATGAAACCAGCATATCCAGATTCTTCAACTTTGTAGGGTGGGTCCTTGCACACTGAAACAGAGAAAAAAACAGTATTTAACAAAATACAAATTCTGAAATTTGTAAGCAAACCACATGAGTAAATCTGCGACGATAGTTCTACATGGTACTGTTAAAAAACTGGACACACACAGTAGGATGTATCTGTGCACAACTCAACCTGAGTTTTGCAGACAATTTTTTCTTGCCTGCATAAAACCTCCACTTTATGGATAGGAAACCTTTATCTCAAATTTGAAAACTTTATTATTGGGGAAGGGGCCACACAACACAGCACTCCATCATGTACTGAAGAACATGAGGAAGGTTAACTGTGGTATTATGGTTACATAATATCCAGGTTTTCCTTACAGAATTTAGACTTCTGTAACAATACAGCGCATATTATTAGCCATAATATAATCTTTTTCTTCAAATTCTCAGTTCAATGCAAGAACTTTTAGCTACTTTGAGTCCCCACAGTACTGAATAGCAGATCTCTGAAGAAAGTGGCACTAGCTATCAACTCCAGACAGTGACAAAAAGCAGGCTGTTACAGAACTTGGAACAGAAACCATCTCTGCCTTCTCCTGTTTGATTGCATAGCAATCTCATTACAGAATTCAAGTCCATGTAACACATTAGAAAAAAAGGGAGGCCAAGCTTGAGAAAACATGCATCTAACTGCAGCATCAACTCCAAAGACGCTACCAAATGCTGCATTTTTATATATGACAAATCATGTGTATGGCACTAACATCTCAGTGAAGGTTTCTGTAATGTAGCTTTGGTAGAATTATGCAATTAACAACACAAAAGATTGACTTCCTCAGAAACATTTCCTCTAGCTCCATCAAACAAGCTGACTGGAAAAAAATTCCAACTACAAGATGAATCACATTTTACTTAGACATAAAATCCTTTCAGAATTGCCTGAATTCAAATAGAATGTATTGTAATTAACTGTACAGGGCCTGATTACCAAAATTATTCTTTTTAGCAAAGGTGATCACTTATAATCCTTTATCATCCCAACAACATGACAAGGCCCATTAGACAGACCCAGGAATATAAGCAGTCTTATACTCCCTGTAGTACAATCAGTACTCCAGCTTTCTGAGGACATGAAAGCTTGGTTAATCCCCAAGTAAACAAACACAGCAGAATTTTCTAGTACTTGCTATTCTCCTCATTTGCTAGCACCAAGCCCCCAAGGGTTAGGGAGATTACAAGCCCTTGCTCACCTACTGCAGTTGGCTATCATCACCTCATTCACTACATGCAGTTAATAAAAAGGGAAAAGGTGGGGAAAAGAGCAAGTACTATCTCTTACACACTGTTCTGTAACACTGTTCCTCTTGAAGATACAGAAGTTAATTTTTCTCCTGGCAGAAAAAACAGAAGAGCTATAGTTTGTAAAGTGGGATTTGAATGGTTTTGAAAGAAAGCATTACAATGATTGGTGAAATCTAAGTGATTGGTGATTGGTTTCAGACTGAGGTCTTCCATTGGAAACTGAAAAAAACTCCTAGAAGTAGTATTTCACCTTATACTGGCAGATTTTCTCCTAAGAAGACTTGTCAGCATTTGAAAAATGTAAATATAATAGTCCTAGTTAAGCAGAGAGGTTACAGAAATATGTATTGGCAAGTTTTCAGACAATGATAAAAGAGACTTCCACCTTCTCCTCTGCCTTCAGTAGAAAACTTGAAGAGAAAGCCTTCACAGTATTTTTTGAATGGTCACGCACAGAAGATTGAAATCCACTTATACAAAAATGGGGAAAGATTAGACAGCAGATAAACAGATGGAAATGCAGAGGGTTTAGAAACAGTGATTTCAGGCTGTATATTTGTGACATTACAAATACCACATCAACTTCTTCCCAAACAATTAACTGGTGCAGAAAACTTCATTTGCATAAATATTTTTCAGTGCCTTGCTCATTAAGCTCGCCTTGCAGATTTACACAGCTGTTTGCCATACTGAATAGCACCTTATCAAAGTCTCATGGTTCATCAGAGTCTATAATGGCTCCCAGCTTTGATAAAGCCTGAAGTCTGGGCTGCAGAACAATCACCACAAACTACTTTGGGTGTCTTCCCAAACTGAAAATGTGCTTTTAACACAAAGAAAATTATTTTCTCGTGAATGAAACTTTCCTAAAGAGAAACAGAAGCGACTGAGCAAAGCTCAGTGCTACTGTGTGTATGTAGACTGCAGCTATTACATTTTTCTCACATTTTTTGTGAAAGCCACCAATGACAGAATGTAGTAACAGAAATGCTATTTCTGTACACTCTGAAACAGCGCTCCCTGGGCTAAGTTCTTTCTTGTTTTATTGAACTGTCATAAGGAGTAACCACGGCTGCAGTGTGGTTTAGCCCAGGCAACAGGAATTCATCCTAGCAAGGTATATTGAGCAAAGAAAAGAGAAGTGGCAAGAATTAAGTAAACCACAGAAAAGCAAGTAAGAAAACAAACAAAAAACCCAAAAACCAGACAGGGGAGGAAAGGAGAAAAAGGGAAAAAAATCCCAAACATGTAGTGCGGAAGGTAAAGAGAAACGAAAGCAAATTGCAAATATAGACCAACAGAACTCAACTAACAAAAGAAACTAGAAAGGAGTGATTTCGAAAAAGAAAGCATCTGGAGATCCTAACAGATTTCCAAAACCCTGCCAGGAAAAAAGTGGCTATGCTAGACTAGGTACACAAACAGAAAACACTACCTTGTTAAAAACAATTTCCTCCTGATCCAGACAGACAGAGGCATTTCACCTCTGACTGTTCCTTCCCTTTAAAGTGGAACCTAGAAATGCATTTCAAGTGTCTTGAACATCATTTTACCACTACGACTTTATTATTATGGTCAGGTTTCTTTCTCCTAAGGAAAAAGCTTGTATGAAGACAATTTTCTCCCCCTCTGCTGTATCTTTTTACTAGGTGGTCCAAAGGCAGTCTCTGTAACAATTCAAGACCCAAAGGTTCCTACAGATCCAGTTAAAAATGGATGTCTGATAAGGTGGTCCCAGGGAACATCTTCACTGAGAAGCAGGAAGAAGCAAGTGACAGCATACAGAATAACAAACCAATTATAAGTGTTTCCTGTCACAAGAGTTGTAGGTCCAGGAGAAGAGAAGTAAAAAAACATAAGCAAAATTATACATATTCCTTTACACACGCTAGCCATGCTAAAATAAAATATGGGGGTTTTGTTGCCTGTGTAAGGCAAAATAAGGAGTTTAGTTCAGATGACCAGAGCATGGTGGGAATAACACCAACACTGCATTCAATCCCTGTACTGGCCACTTACATGTCGGAATCGATGATCCTTGTGGGTCCTTTCCAAATAAGAATATTTTAGAGTGTTCATGGTATTGACCTGTTATTGCATTTTTGTCAGAATAATAATTTCTCTTCTCTCATAAATTAAAATTTTAGTCAACATATTTGCAAAAACATTTGCTAAATAGATCAACTAAAACAATTTTAAGTGCAATTTTGAAATAAAAATAGGAGCTTATGCAATGCAATCATACTGCTGAAGTCTGTCCCTTATGATCATCATGTTTCATTGTATTGTGGAGTGAACATTGCTGTAACGAGCAGTAACACTTGTTATGTGTAAGGCATTAGAATGGAAATCAGATCAAACAGGTTGCTAGCTAAAGCTATTGTCAAATGCGGCATAGGAGCTCGAACACAGGTGAAACCTGATGACTAGTCACATTCTAAAAAGATAGAGGGGAAGGTATAAAAGCTAGAGCAAGAAGGCTCAAGTCCTAGGACAAGAAAAAGGTGGAATGAAGGTTTTCCTAAATGCTGAAGAACCATACACATGTGCACAACTACACAGGTGATGAATTCTTGTACTGCATGCACTTCAGGAATTCACCCACAGTGTATTGCCACTTGGCCTCCTGTGACAGGGGACTATTCAGGCACTTGACTTGACTGCAATGCTAGCTGTATTACAAACACTTAATGAACAGGAACAGTCAGAAACATACTGGTGATGCTAATCCATTCATTTTGAGCTGCCTTCCTATACAAACAGGTTCCAGTAACTCATACATGATAAGTTATAGAAATGCTCCTCAAACAAAACCTACCTTCCAGCAAGCAACTGCAAGATATCAATGGGCATCAGTAACAACAACATTATCCTACTACTACTACATTATTTTATTAATAAGGATTTCTTCTCAATAATGATTCAGTACCTGTTTAGGTTACAGGGCCTAATCATACTATCAAGAGGCTCTGGAGAGAGACCTTGACAAATCAGAGGACTTGGCCATCACCAACTGTATGAAGCTGAACAAAGACAAGTGCCAGATTCTGCACCTGGGATGGGGCAACCTGGATATGCAGAGAGACTGGGGAATGAGACAGGAGAGGAATGCTGCAGAAAGGGACCTTCTCAAATGAGAGTGTTCAGTTCTCATCCAGTACAGTCTACAACTGAATCATGTGAGCATGACACTAAAGTAAAAGAAAAGCCCTTGAACAACTGAACTGTAGGTTGCCTGGATAATAACATAATAAACCAAACAATTAACTTTGATGGAAAACACATCAGGTAAAACATTAAGAACTCAGACAATAAATTTCAATTTGCCCTGTAGATACCATTAGTATTTTAAGGATAATAAAAATTTCCAGTAATTGTGCACTAGTATATTCTCATATTTGTGTAGAGGTACAGCCCTTGGGATTTTGTTTTTTACTTAGAAAAACAGATTGCACAATAGTAGAATTTGAATTAATTTCTTTCTTGGTTATTAATTATATACCTCTTCTTCCCATTAAAGACTTTACATAGAGAAAATTTTTTTCTTAACCTCCAGACAGATACTTAACACAATAAATTGTACTCTCTATTTTAACTTCATTATGCTATGCAAGGAACAAACTGGGAATAAACATTTCAGAGCCAACAAAGTCAGTCTGTACACCAGTGATGGCATAACTATGTCAAAACATTGAGGTTAAAGAAGTTTTACAAGCAAACCAAGACTCATTTTTTTCCATCACACCTCCACCCTTTGTGGTTATTTTATTTGATTCATTGCAGAATCAATAAGTCTGGAAGGGACCACAAGAGACTGCCTGGTCCAACCTCCATGATCAAGCATGGACATCCTAGAACACATGGCACAGGTTTGTGTCCATATCTCCAGCAAGGGAGACTCCACAACTTCTCTGGACCCTCTCCAGCAGCTCCATGTCTCTCTTGTCCTGAGGATCCCAGAACTGGACCCAGCACTCCAGATGTGCCTCCCTAGGGCTGAGCAGAGGGGCAGGATCACCTCCCCCAGCCTCTGGCAATGCCCTTCCCAATGCACCCCAGGACACCACTGGCCTTCCTGGCCACCAGGACACACTGCTGCCTCATGGACAGCCTGTGTCCACCAGGAACCCCAGGTCCTTCTCCTCAGAGCTGCTTTCCAGCAGATCAGCCCCGGCCTGTGCTGCTACCTGGGGTTGTTCCTCCCCAAGTGCAGGACCCTGCAATTTCTTTTGTTGAATTTATGACAGTTCTTTATTCTTCAGATGTAATATACTAGGAAAAAATCAATTTTGATTTTATCATCTACCTGATTACCTTCCTGAAGGTGTTCAAAGTAGGTATACATAAGATAATGAACACTAATCTACCTCTCAAAATTATTTTAGCAGTTGGGAGCATGGGACTAAGAATGGGAAACAAAAGAATACCTCTTCAAACACATTTTTTTCACAACATTCACTAACAAGTAGAAAAATATAAAAAAGTATGTTAACTTAAGCAAAATACAGATATATTAATATGACATGAGCTTAAACTATCAAAGGGTATTGCTAAGGACACAACAATTATTTATGGTAAACATATCTGCCTGGTTTTTCTGCTGGTTACCTAGCATTACTTGCATAACAGAACAATACAAAGCTCTGCAATCAAAAACACCCTGAAAGGGAAAGACTTGTAGTTTGTGCGCAAACATGTTGACAATTAATATGATGTAAATGGATGCTTCAGGCACAAACTGAGTTTAAAAGCTGTGTTTGCATACAGGTGATGCAAGTGTTGCATACCCTGGCATACATGCAATTATCGCAACAATTACACTATTAAGCTGTTAGGAATTTTGAGGGAAGAAAACAGAATGTTTTCCATAAGGAAATGGCATATACAACTATAACTTGCTTTAACCAGAAACAAATAAAATTGCAATGCTGTTTCTGACTCTGTAGCATGCCTATAGCTTTATTCTTCTGTTTAAGAGAAGCAGAATAGAACAAACTATTTCAACTGGAAGGGATCTACAATAATCTTCTAGTCCAACTGCCTGAACACTTCAGGACATAGTTCAAGTATGCTCTTAAGGACATTGTCCAAATGCCTCTTCAACACTGACTTTTGACCACTTTTCTAGTAGGCCTGCTCCAGTGTATTTGACTGCCCTTATAGTAAAAAAAATCCTTCTGAATGTCCAGTTTGAACCTGCCCTGGGACAGCTTTGAAGCACTCACACAAATACCATCACTGGGTCCCAGGGAAAAGAAATCAGCACCTCCCTCTCCACATCCCCTCTCAGGAAGCTGTTCAGGGCAATAAGGTCACCCCTCAGCCTCCTTTCCTCCAAACCAGACAAACCCAGAGTCCTCAGCTGCTCCTTGTAGGACATTCCTTCCAGCCCTTTCACCAGCTTTATTTCCCCTCCTTTGGACCATTCAAGGACCTTCCCACCCTTCTCACACTGTGGGGCCAGCACTGCACACAGGACTCGGGGTGAGGCAGCCCCACGGGTGAATCCAGCAGGATGATCCCAGCCACAGCTGCTGATGCTGTGTCAGATGCAGCCCGGAATGGGCTGCCCAGACACACACTGCTGACTCACCCTAAGCTGCTGCTGGGAGCTGACCAAGGCTTCCGGTTCATCCTATTTGCTTCTCACACTGCATGTGTTCGTGTACAAGCATTTCAGATACACTGAAAGATATCTAGACATAGATAGATATATATATACACACACACACTGGAAGGTACAATATATTAATTCACAAAAGCTAGCCACTGATACATTTCGTCTCAAGCTCTGAGCCCTACACTCTACACAGCTCACAAACTCCCCTTTGCACATAAAATGAAAACCGAAGGGAAAGAAACAGAGACTGGGCCATAGAGGCAGAAAATCTTCTAAGTGGCACATGGTCTAACTCTGAGTAACTGGTTTTGCTGTAGGCCAATTCCAGCATGAAGTGAAAAACTAGGTTTTCTAAATCTTTACCTTAAAAATTGCTGTATTCACGAAATAGCATTTAGATTAATAGTCTGGTGGAAATCTGTAAAACAATAAAGTGACCAAGCTGTCCAAAGATACTTTTAATAGAACATAGCTACAGTTCTGCCTGAGAAAGCTAAGTGTTTTCTTATGTATAAAAGCCATTAATCATGCAGTACATCAAGTCTGCTCTTCTGAAGATATCAGAAAAAAAGTGGACGAAATTGAATTTGCAAGTTGGTCATTTCTCTTTTAAAAAATACCACAAAATTAATTGGAAAGCTATTGATAGAAACATTAGCAAGGTTTAATTCATTTATATGCTACAGAATACACAATTTCTTCTGTAATCCCTAGCTGTACTTATTTCTGAGAGAAGCAACACAGTGTTGCTTCCAATTTTCTAGTTAGTGACATCTTTCCAATTTCACTGTTGAGCTGCAAGCATTCAGTAATAAGGAAATAGTTTTAATCATAATTCTGGAGGAACACTTTTCGGGCTTGTAACTCACTTACACAGATCTTGAAAAAAAAGGGGAAGTGCTTCCTAATAACATTTACATAGGCAAACTGCTAACACTAATTTTTTTTTTATCCAATACCCCAAATCTTTGTTCCGACAGCATTATCACACCAAAAATTCTTCTAAAATCACTGGCAACACTAAGTTTTGGTCTGTTGAAGAATACTCCAATAGAAACACTTGAACTTTTTGCTCTTCACAATGTATTTATCTTGCCTTGGTATGCCTCTGGCACATATATTTTCCATGTATTGTATTGATTAAATAACAGCTTGAAAAACAGAGAGTAGAAATAATTCAGTGTAAACATCCTGAACAAAAATTAGAGTGCATACCACCAACCAGACATACAGGAAACACCACTGTAGTTTCATTAGTGGCCAAAAAGACTGCAGAGGAACAGAAAATTTCACACTTCTCAGTTTTGATAAGGGGAATGTAATGATTCACCTTGCGTAAAGAAAGGCAATTCAAACCTGCAAAATTATGTATGTGTGACAATTTCAATCTAAAACATGTCCTCCATTTAATATTCATTTATAATTATTTCAGGAATAAGAGTAGATACTGTCTAGAGAACATTAAATTCGTCAAAATTAAAATCAGCATTTTATGCTAGCATATCATATGCTTTCAAAGAAATCATGCTCTCATCTTTTTTACACAAAAGCAGATTTTCTTGCTTGGAGACAATTTATCCAAAGCTTTATTTCCCATAGTAGAGGGATTGATTGACAATAGTTAACTGCACAAAAAGGGTTTTCAAAATCTGACATTTCAAAATTCTTGGGGTTCCTTATCTTTCTTATTTTTTATTTAATGGCTTCTTCTGGGGTTTTTTTGTTTGTTTTGGTATTTGGTTATGTTTTACCCATACTCATTACTAGAGATATATTACTTCATTACATGAAATTGTAATTGCAGGACTCACCCTGATATTTAAATGCACCAAACTTATATCCATCTGAAAAACTTGTGACCATGGTCCATCTTGGGTGTAGCCCCTCTCAGAGGCTTCTGACTGCCCAAAGTATACCTATGGGAAGGCCTTGAATAAATACCCACTTTTATTCTCTTCATCTTGTCTGGGCATTGTTTTAGGTGCCCACTCCAAGGCATCAGTTGTACTAGTTTGAAAGCAAACCAGTGGGAGATGCCAAGTCAGAAATATAATTGAATAGGAAAATTAAAATAAACACAATAAAACAGAAACATTGATGGAGTCAGAATACAACCTGACACCCTGTTGGTCAGGGTGTTGGTAGCAGTCTGATTAAATGGTGGCTGCAGTCCTGTTGCAGTGGTAGATGTGTTTGTGTTGAAGCAGTGATCCTATAGAAGGGTCTGATCTTCCTCTGAAGGCTCAGTGGTGGTTATGGAGCTCTTGTCCCCTGGGAATCCAGTGGATAAGGCTACCTGTGATGGTCCAAACCTCAGTTCATATCCAGGTAGGAATGCTTGGACATGATCCTGGGCAGAGCATCTCATGGTGGGATGATGTAATTTTATCAGTCATGCAGTGAGCTTTGATGGCCCCTTAGCAGAAGATTGCCCCTGGAGGGAGGTAAGAGGGATGTGTCATGGGACAGATAAAGAACACTGCCCCACCTGGTTTTAACAGATGGCGAGAGAATTTATACTTCTGGTTACATCTTATATTGTAACCTAAGAAAATGGTTCTTTTGGGGTTTTTTCACTAACAACTACCCTAGGGTATTTTGTGAATACATAAATCTTAGATTTTGTTCCCAGTCTGATCTTCACAGATTTGAAAAAAAAAAAATCCCCTAAGCACAGTGTGAATACAATTTATTGTTCAATTAAGAACCTAAAAAAAAGGATATGCATCTGTCTTTCACTAATCAGAGCAAAACTCCTAAGCAGGCTTCCCCACTCATTTTCTATGTGTTTTCAAAAGATTAAGTCTTTCCACCAGCCAAGTATTTTAAAAATATCATGATATATATGATATATGAAGTTAGTTTTTAAATTTATTATAAGTTCATAGTACTTTAATTTCAAAAACGTAAGCACAAAATTCATCAGACATCAGCCACAAGTATGACTTACATTTTTGGAGTATCTCTCTGACTTTCTTTACAACTGCCTTGCAAACTAGAACTCCAAACCTAGACAACATAACAGAAAAACTGCATCCTAAAATGCCGTCCTTCTCCCTTTATTTTCTGCTGTGACATGATATTTTGCTGCTATTTACCCTGGTTTTCCCTACAGGTAAGTAACACAGGAGCCTTTGGGCACTTTTAGAGATTTCAAAGGGATGACAGACAGAAAACATCTAGATACAAGGACAGCAACTCATAAGTGCAGTTACTAATATTCATATGAATGGCAAAGGAAGTACAACTTGTAGCTAAAAAGCACACATACTTATTCAAAGCAAGTGGAAGAGGAAGATTCAACAGACAGCAGCAAAAAAGTCTTATTTGGAGCAGAAGCTGGACAAGTAGCATCTCAAGCTGCAAGCTCAGGGTTTAGGTCCGCAGGCATTGGAAAGGTCTCCTCTTTGCAGATACTGCTCTCCCCCACCCATCCACTTAAGGGAGCACTCTGTATCTTCCATAAACCCACATACTCGCTAATACTTGTCCTCTAAAGCAGACTTCATAGCAAGTGAGGCTGAATCTCTTTCATCATGCATCTCCCCTGCAGCAGCAATCAGCAACCCGCACTCAGTCTGAACCCAAAACTCAGGATCACCTCCTCACTCCACACCACACAGATGGACTTGCTCCCCCACTTGCTTCCCTGCCACCAGTCATAGCAAGGGCTACTTCTGAATACTCTGTTGTTTGAGAAATTGAACACAACTGCAAAGAACCCTTTTCCTTAAATAATATCACAGTGTCAGAAAAATGCCCATCCACAGCCTCATTCTTAGTGCACACTGAAGAATCTTCCCACAGGCAGAATCCAACATACTACAAAGATACAAATAAAAATGAAAAATACTAAATAATACAAAATTTTTTAACAAGCTAAATTAAAATTAAATTAATTTAAATAAAGCTAAAATTGAGGCTGAAGACTCGCTGCACTTCAGTACAAAAACCTGAAGCAAAGCCAGTAACATGCCAGTAGGAGCCCCACATCTGAAAGGGGAAGAGAACCTTGAAGTGGACTGGAATGAGAGGGCTTTTGTTCTAAACACAACTTCCACATTCACCTTCAGGAACTGACGGCTGTCAGCAGCACAACTTCAGCCATGTGCTTCAGAAGCTAAAAACGCTTCCATGGCTGTTTGCCATGCTGTTTTAGACAGACTGAGATCACAGGAAATGCTGAAGGAGATGGAATAAATCAGTCACACAGTTGTCACCTGTAGAAATGCCTAAACAGGCTTTCTTCAGGTCTTGAGATGAGAGACATGTAGATATCTGCTATTTAACAGTTACTTGCTTTTAATAGTCCTCTAAGCCAAACCTTGCTAATACAAGTAAAAGTAGGACTAAGCTTAGAGAAGCAACCAAAGGCAGGTATTGACAACATACATAGCTGTAAAAAAAATTGGTTGATTTGCTATCTTCTAAAATGTCCTGAAGTTACTTTATAAAGAATATTTACTTTTGTACACAAAAGACAGCATGGCAATAAACAATTAAGCTGTATAATGATCCACATAGTAGTAGCAATGGAACACTCTTCATTTTCCTCAACTATTTACATGCCTCTGAGGACAGCACAAAGGATCAAACCACCATCTGCTTGAGGGTAGATTCTGGGGAAAGGACAAATCAACAGCACCTTTTCCTTGCACTTCGCTTTAGTTAAGAGCAAAAGTAAAGACAGACAGACTGAAATTAACATTGAGCCATTCTGAATTTTTCCTTCACAAGCATTCACAGACATTCTTAAGCTTTCCCACAGACAGAGCAAGCCGTGGTATTTAAGACACCCAAGACAGGAGTGAGCAATAGTAGGGATGACCACTTTACAAGTAGTGGTACACACCAGGACAGAGAACTGCCCAGTAATAAAACACCCCCAGCAAAGTCAGTCTTAAAACAAGGCTAAAAGATGAATGCAGGGTCAAGACAGTATACCAGCTCCTACTTGAAGACTTCAGAACCAATAAAAATATCAGGGTGGACTGGAGAAGCAGCACATAGATATAACGTACACTGCAGGAAAAAATCTTTGTGAAATAGAATGAATATAGAAAACACTCATGCCAGCAATCTTGATCTTATTTATTGAACAGGCAGTTTTGACCTTCATCATTCTTTATGAGGTATTTTTGATATGAGTACTATTTACAGCATTTATTGATGACTGAGTGTAAGACAGGTACCCAATTGAGAAAAAAAACTCTTGATAAGAGAATTATGTTCCAGCTGAGCATAATGAAGACAACCAGCTGATTTAACATAACTTCTACAATTAACAAGATAATAACAAATGAAAATCAATCTAGATAGAAACATACAATAAGAATTTTTAAACACCTGAATTTAAGCTGTAATTCCATTATAAGTAACAGTCACTTAACACTAAGTCTTCTTTATGTTCATAAGTAGGTTCTCAATAAACTGGATGACTGGATATTCCAGTTAAATATATATCTGCTCGTTTGCCGTGTTACATAATTACTCGGAGTAACAGAATTGCTGTAATGCTCATGAGATTGTTAAATTACCCTCATCCTTTAAAAGACTAGAGCATAAAATCAGGAAAAGCTGAGAAACCTCAAAAGACGTATTAAAAAAGCATAAACCACAACACCACTGAGATCTAAATTAGATCTGTGACAGACTTTACTCCAGTAACATCAATACGGTGCATAATCATGTGCTTAAAAACACCACTGACACAGCCTCATCATACATACAAGAACTACTTATGACAGCTAAGACAACCCCAGACATACATGCCCTTTCAAAAAGAGATGAGAATCATTTACCTCAATTCTTAGTCTGAACTCCCATCAAAAGGTTCTCACAACACTTTCCAATAATAAGGACAAATTATTGTGACTTTGGAAGACATCAGTTACCTAAAGAGGAGACTGAACAATATGTGCTGGTAAATATTCCCTTGGAACTGCCCATCCTTTAAACCACCTAATCTACTTAATCTCTATTTGCTGTCATATCTGTAAACGAACACACAGCAGCTGAGTGTTTCAAACCTGTAATTACTTTAAGAAACATAGTCAAGTTCATATAAATACATACAGCAGCTATAGGAAATATAGGAAAGTGCAACAATATGGTAAACAAAATGCCACTGGATTTATGCCACTTTCTGAAAGCGGCTTGTTACCAGCTTCAGCATCTAATTTCAGTCCCATCTTAAATAAAAAATGATGCTTCACAGCAGCAGTCCTGCAAAAGCAGCAGTTTGTGGCAATAAACACACTGAACTTGAGACTTACAACGTCCCAGAATGGAGTCACAGATTTGAACATACAGCGGGAGTAAGCAAGTGTTTTCCTTCACAGGATAAATTTAAAGCCTCTAGGCAAGAGGTATATATAGCACTTTTATACTGGTTCTGGCTTGGACAGAGTTATATTTTTTCAATGTCTTAAGTGGGACTACCATAAGCAGATTCTTTTTATCTAGCCTCAGTTATCATGCAGGAAGCCAACACACACTAAATTTCCTGTAAACCTACGAGCTGCAGCTCATGAAAGTGTTTCAACTGAAGTCTACATATTTTCTACCAGAAATATGTTTGCTAAATTAATGTGATCAGTCTCCATTGTAATTTTAATGTAAATATTGTAACTGTTTAACTATGCAATTTTCACCTTTGTACCCTTTCTGACTGCTTTTACAGTAGAGAATTAGTCAGAAAACCCCCAAGGTACACCTGCCAGTGACCTAAGCATTTGGCAGAGACTTTGGAGTATGGCTTCAACACCATTAATTAAATTAGTAAGTTCCATGGAACTAAAAAGAAAAAAATCCTGGCCTTACATTAGCATATTGACTTGCACTGAGTACTTTCTTTGGTTTATCTCTGCTCTTCTCTTTTGTCATCCTGCAGCCAACTGTCCTCTCAGAAAAGCAGGCAGGTATGTATAAGAATCCATACATCTGCCACTGCTGTTTCCTGCATGAACAATCCCCCCAAAAAAAAAATCAGCTATAACTGTCCTAGGTGTTCAGATAACCATAATTCTACACTGAACATTTGGCAGCTGCCCATATATTTTAACCTTTGAAAGCATACATAAGTGTGTAGGCAATGTCATGCCTGGACTGCAAGTCAATCCATCCAGTTCGTCTAAGGAGAATAAATCTGCATTAAGATCCTCAATTAGAGATTAAAAAACAAAACCCAAAACTTTCTGTTTGTCTCTCATATCTTCTCCCAGAGATCCCCCAAAATGCCTGAAGTAATTGTCTTATAAACACATATTGTTTTCAACTCTTGGTCCCTCAGCTAGGGGTAGGAGTTTTAGGGGCATGAAATAACTTCATGCTGATTGTCTGTCCTAGAACAAAGGTAGTGACTAAAAACAGTTTTCTTTGGGAACGCAGCGTAAAAGCTTCTCTAAAATCCCACTTCCTCCCCTGGAAACAATTTCTTTTAGCAAGTAAAGGAGATGAGTTGCTTTTTATGTATTTCTAAACAAACATTTTGGAATTTTTTTCTTTAATGCTCTGAACTAGGACAGCTCATTCATTGCCTACTGTCTGCTTCCAGGAGGAAAAAGGATCTTTTTCACCATATTTTTAAATGAGAATGTGATTTTTTAAAAAAGGTGGAGCTGGTTATTGTTTGACAACCACCAAACAATTGGGAAATAATTCAGGTTAAGGGTTATGACTGGGAATCAGTTACCAAATTAACTTTGAATATAATGCTTGTTAGCAGTTGTTCACTTGAATGATACATGTGGATATGGAGTTACCAGCAATTCTTTCTACCTCCCAACTCTCATTCTGTTCGACTGTGATCCTTCTTACCTTTTGAAGTTCTTGCTTTGTTCACTTTCCTCTAAATGTGTTGATACTGACATAGTTTGAACATGCGAAGTGTTCAAGCTGACATTCTTTGTAAAAAGAATACATTTATCCTCTTACTCCTAGCACATATTACCAGGCTTCATCAGAAAGCAAAGGCAGATGGACAAACTGTGTGTGTGCTTTTGTTTCCCACTCCTTCTCATCATCCCAAGAGCAGAAATTCAGAAGAATGGGATTCAAAATTTACTCTTCTGTCTCAGAGGGGGTCAATAAAATGACTAAAAAGAAAGCAGCCTGTTCATCCTTCCCTAGATCTGCTAGGGCCCACACTGAGAAAAATAACATTAGAAGAAAGCAGCATGATTTTTCAGAAGTTGCAGAAAAATGAAAAAGCTACAGTCTTAGTCTTGAAAGTTTCACAAAAGTTAACAGACCTGTAATACTGTTTCCTTCATCGCCTTGTCAGACAGTGGCTATAAAATGGGGACAACAGGAAAAACAAAATAATGCATACCACTAAAGCTTAAACGCCTCACAAAAAGATGAAAGGTTTGACTAAGACAGAAAGGCAGTTCTCAGAACAGCCCTTACTTCATTTGCGTTTTGTATTGGGCATCGCCTGTGTGCCTTGGGCTTCTTCACCTGTTCCCAAGACTTCCCAGGGTGTTTTTCAGTTTCTGGGGGACAGATAAACCTTCCACATTTCTGAGGACTTATCAAGTGTTGATGCGTATCTAGGCTGATGGGTCAGGAAGAGCAACAGTGGAAAAGGCCATTATCAACCTCTGTGTTGCCTGCCCTGTATACTGGTGGCACTAATTTGGGTCTGTCCTCCTTTCCACAAGGTAGCAATTTTCATAAAATATGGAAAAAAATTAACAGCCTCCAGACTCTCGTGGCTTTCAGACAGATATGCAATACGAGAGAAAAGCCTTGGTTCCTTAAGGAAAGCAGTACAGCTTATGTGTCTTTTACTGCCAGCCATGCTGGCTAAGATTCACTTATGCATTGTTTACAGTATAACCTAAATTTTAATTCTTCTGTTTCCACTGAATTTGATCGCCTGCCTGTCTGCTCTTTGCTTACAGTAAAAATTCCTTCAACAAAGCATTTGTATTCTGATCATCTTGCGAATTACATTGCTTTTACCCCTTATGTTCTGTAAAATACAGTTCTCCCACAAGAGCCCCTAATATGTACCATCTGTATCAGGATGAAATCCCCAGAGGCTAGCAGCTTATACAACTTGAGAGAGTCTCCTTGGCACCTATACATTTTTCCATAGTTAAGTCAGCTGTTGGAGTAAATAAAGTTCTAAGAAACGTTTAACCCTCTGCAACTTGAACTTAGGTCACAGCAATTACTAGTACATCTAATTCTTTTAATAAGTTTACTCATTCAGTTTTGTCATCAGTAACACGACTGACATTCCAAGCCATGCTAATAGAAGCAAAGTTATTACTCAAAAGAAATTAAGACATTAGGGGTGCTTAAAAAGAAAAAATTATCTAAGGAGGAGCCCTTTACAAATGATAACAAAGTGTTTTAGAGTACTGGTTCCCAGAACAGCAACAATTTACCTTGTTTCTAAAACCACAAATAAAAGACAACGGAGCATTGACTTCAAGAGATGGACCAATGCAAATACAAAGTGCGTGAATTGCAGCTGAAGACTTGCAGTTACCACCAGACAATCAGCATCAACAAAATGAGGTCATCCTCAGCAGAGAGCTAGGTTCACTTATTTATTACACAGATTATTTGGAGGGAACACTGCTTTCTCAAAGTGTGACAGCACTAGACATTACTAAGGGATTTTCTTGATCATTTGAACAATGTATCAACTAGAGACAATTTAGTTTCTAAGTAAAGCCTCTTTACAAGACTTCTACTAGTACGCTGTTCTAGAAAACTATTTGTTCAAATATTCTTATATGGTTAAATACATTTTTCTAAAAGTAAAGAAATTATCCAGCTCTTGATAAAACTCTTGAAGGGGAAGCCAGAATCCCAAGCAATGGTAACTACATTTCAATTATACACTTTCCTATGAAACCCTCCATTAAAAAATAGAAGTCAGCTCACTACAGAAGCAAAAGGTTACTGCAATTTTGTTCACTAAAACCAAAGAAGCTGCAATACTTTTTGACTGCCATTAATGGGAGATCAAGATTTTCAAGGGAGAAACTGGATTTTTCATAGTCCTTCTGGCTGGGGTGAATTGTATTTGCATGGAATAGTCATACTGACTCCACTTTACATTGGTCCTTAATAACAGGTGGAAAAGACATTATCAGTGGAAAAACACTGGGAAGCAGACTTGAATCAGGATGTAAAAGAAGAAAATTAATATGACTAAATGAAAGCTGAAGTATCAGTTAATAGTTTTCTATTAGTTTCTTTATTTTATGAAGTCACATTCAAGAAGCCCTTTTCTTTTTCTTCAAAGTAGTTATTCAGTGCCATTTGCAGAAGTATTCTTTTCACTGTTTTACACTTGAAGAGGGTTAATGCATGTAAACAAGAAAATGATGCATCATAAGGGCAGATCAGCCTAGTGAGAAGTTTCAAAATGGGGCATCAACATCCATGTTTTGTAGCCAATGTGAAAGACAGTAAGTGGGTCAGGATGATTGCTTGTTATAGCCCATACTACAAAGTGCTTAAAATAGGACTACTGAGCCATGATACTACAAGGAAAAAACAGTCACAAACTGAAAACCATCTCCTTTAGGAAAGGACCAGTCACTATCTCATCAGCTAGGATTACTGCAGCATTCATCATTCAGGTAATTATAACACGTTTTGAGAAATTATATGGTTATCAATTAAGACATCAGCATTGCTAGAGGAACCATGGAAGCTACAGTACAAGACAGCAAGGCCAATGTCCCCCTCAGCTCCAGCCTGTAGTAGTTTGGTAAAAGAAGGAAACAGTTTTCTCCTCGCTTTCCATCCTTCGGATGCACTTACATAATTACAGTTCTTTAGTTTTACTGTTGGAAATTGGCTAGTCTTCATGTGCCATGAATATTCTTGCTGTGAATTCACTGCTACTCACTTGTGAAAACATGATCCTGGTAAAGTATCCCCGATTCTTCTTTCTTTCATTTACTTTCATATATACATCAAACTTCCACTACCTCATTTCAAGCATCAGTACAAAATCGATGTACAAATATGGTTTCCAATGCTTTCTCATTTTTTTCAGTCATACCTGCATGTGCTAATGTTTGCACAGAGAAGGAAGGTGTCTGTATCCTTTTCTCCGTGGAAGACTAAGTTCTCTCTGCCATATGACTTAACGGCCAGGAACAGCATACTGCTGGAGTGGTGAAGTGGATACAAAATTTGATATTGTTTCATGCCAGAGACAAGAAATCCTTCTCACTCTTGCTGAACAGAAAACACTCCGGGAAAAGTTCAGCTAACAGCCAAGTAAAGAGTAGGTGGTGTAACCAGAAAACAGGTTGTATGGCTGGCAGTGACTGTTTAGGAGACACATGGACACCGCATGGTCAGAGAGCTGACAGGGAAAAGGGACAAAGGAGCAGTGACACTGCAGAAGATAGGCAGCTAACGTCTGCTGGCTTGAGTTAAAAAAAAATAAAAATAAAAATAAAAAAAAATAAAAAAAAAAAAGGGTTTGGTTTGTTACAGTAAACGATTTCCTTCAGAGGAAGCAAGAAGGTCTGTGCGTCTTTGTCCCCCTTTGCTACAGTTTCACGATTGTGCTAGTCTAACCTCTAGGCATAAAGGCAACAGGAAGAAAAAAATTCACTGACTTGATTTCACCCACCCAAAAGTCACAGGTTTCAAATTTTTCTTCCACCCTAAAATGGCATGCCTGCCATGCAATGTAATCCTTGCCTCTTTCACAAAGACGCTAATAACAACCACCTTCAGATGCATCCAAAGAAAGACATTTTCCTTTTCTAGGGAAGACTGCAGAAGGTAGCCTCCCAGGGCTAACATTTGCACCTTGCACATCCTCTCACAGGTTGCTTAACAAAAGAATGCCAAACATTACTCAGTCATATTCACCACTTGATGACTAATGCTGATGGAGAATATTCCTTTTTCTCACTCTCTGTCTCACCACCTATCAGCCTTGCCCCTATAAATATATTAAAATCACAGCTGGTATTCTCTGGGTGCAATAGAATGCACATACATATACAGGAGATGCTCACTCATTGCATCTGCCCAAAATCTTAACCATTTTTCCCTAATATTATCAGCTGATTCTGTGAACCTTTACCCACAGATTTCAACACTGGACACTGTAATATGGCTTAGAAATAAATGCTTTCCAAGACAGAACAGTACAAAAC
Source organism: Sitta carolinensis (assembly GCA_032173965.1). NCBI lineage: Eukaryota > Metazoa > Chordata > Aves > Passeriformes > Sittidae > Sitta > Sitta carolinensis. Next base: position 11,768,719 of record CM063313.1, on the reverse strand, counting down.
AGTACCACCAAAAGAGTAAGAAACCACCAGGTACTCACTGATATTGATGGTAATCTCCTACTAAATTGAAAGTCACTCTGGAGAGGACACACTGATGGTAAGAAGTTAGGTCAGACTGATACCAAATATTATTTATGCAGTGACAACCTGTGGAAGGCCCCTAATGTCTCTGTGAAGTCCAAGGCACTCTGCAAAAACATAGGAAGGCATGGATACCAACTAAATGAGCTTACATTTAAAAAAAAAAAAAAAAAGCTTCCATGAAATTTTGACGTTTAGTTTCTGGTGACATGAAGTCCAAGCCAATTCAGTTACAATTTTACTCCAAGTCATCTTCTAACTGACTAGAACCATCAAAAACAGAAACGGGTAAAAAAATTTAAAAACCACTTTTCACATAGCCTTCACAAGCCCAGAACTTTTTTTGCTCATTCACGTTCATGCAGAATGTAGATTACACCTTACCTTTCTAAATAACACTGATAGTCAATTTAAGCACTTTTGTGTTAAGTCGAAAGTAATTGGTCTGACACAACAATTTCTATCCATGAGGTCTTCAAATAAGTGAATCTCATCTGATTGTGTGGCAAGAGAACCACACAATAAATTAAAAGAAACAACACAGGAAGTTATCCTCTGCAAGGTCTAGTTCAGTTCAAACAATTTTCTTTGTTTCTCTAATAAAAACACAACAAAGATCAGAAACAGAAGTATCTACGAAAATGGCACTTCAATTTGCTCATGTATACAAATGACAGTGCACAGGTGGGAAGAAATGTTGTCAGTCTTGTATTTGTGTGAATTTTCTATTTTCCTTCTAGTTAGTATTTTACTGTTTGTTGTATAAAACATTTTATGTCAAAAAAAGAGATGCATATAGCTGACTTAATGCTTCTTTTGGCTCATTTACAACCACAAGAAGCCGCTAAATGTAATTATGCGGTCTCACATTAGCAATTTCTCACAGTTATTGTAAAACAGAATTAAATGATGGCACTACAAGAGTTTAACACAGCCTGGTGGGTGTTTACTCTGGACAAGATAGCACACAATGACACTCCATTCCTCTCACCCCTTCCACCCACCCTCTAAAATCAGTGGGTCAACTGCTAGGAGAACTACACACCTTAAAGGGTAAGGCCACATATCTGCCAGGCAGTCACAGCAGAAAACTGTAGGATTGTACACACTCAGAGCATCACAGTAATTGGTGACAATAATTTAACTGGTCTTCCTTATACTTCTGCAACTTTAATTCATTTAAAGCTCTGTTGTTTCTACATCTCTCTGGCATGATGCTTTTTTCCAAAATTCTCCTCATTGACAAGATTTCTGAAGTGACTTCACAATACACTCTAGTTCACAGCATCCTGAAACACATCCTACATAAATTTATTATGCAACAATCAGAAGTTAATTAAAGAAAAAGGTGAAATTTTGGAACTGGCTATTTTTATCTGCTTTTACAATTTTAACCACTTGCCTAAGTGTCATACATAGTAATAATGTTCTAATGACCAGATTTTCTGGTGAAATATAACAACATCTCTCAGTTCAAGACAATGGGGCAAACCAGGAACACTGTGACTTCTACATTCCACTTTAGTCTTGAATATAAAACAAAAAGAAACTGTTTTCGTACCCTAATGCAAACACTGCTTAATATATAGCATCTAGCAAAAGGTGATCATACACTTTCATCTGATTCTCAGTTCTGACTAAAATTTCAGTGTCTGTCTCCAGATCATCGATGTGATTATATCAAAAGACAATGTAATACTTGAATATAGAAACACAAGAGACAGTTTACTCTACTGAGCAGAGGTTGCTGGGAAACACATAACACAACCAACCCTCTCAGAGATTTAGTATTTCATCTTAACTAGGCTGTTTCTTCTCTCATCGCTTTCCATACCAGAACACAGATCCTCCTCACTCCTTCCATGATAAGGTATTTTCTACTAAATGATCCATGGCCAGCTGCTTCTAGCAATGGGGAACATGAGGTACCAAGAATTCTTGGAATAGTAAGCAAGCAGAGTACCCCTCAGTATCTTGAAACACCATCTCTCTTCTGCTGAGAAGTCAGGCAACCTTACCCAAGCCTTCAAACACCAGTTAACTGAAATGAAAAAGAGATTCACAACCAAGACTGAGACCTCTTTCTGAAGAAAATCTCCATTCTCAGTTGTGACTGCTCAAAACTCCAAATGGAAAAGCAGGAAAAAATGGAAGGGGAGAGTTGTGTCTATTATCACCTTTCCTAACACTACATCACAGAACGTAAGACATATGCATATATAGAAGGCAGAAAGAACACAAAAATAAACGAAAATTCAGTCATGTGGTAAATAGGGAACAGGGATGAAACCTGAAGAACCCTATTCCCTGTTTAGTTGAGCATGTATATTACACACTGGATGCTGAAATGTCTAAGAATATTTGTGCTTCCACAGTGCTGGTCTCTTTCAGGTTTTAATACTACTGACATGCACATAAGCTGGTAAAGAAATCCAGTAAAAAATATTCCTCCTTACTACTTACACACTTACTTAGCCTCTCTTATTTATGGGGTATACGGCTCATTATGAAAAGCTTACTAGCACAATATAAATTGCTTTGGCTTAAAACAAACTAACAGAAAAGAAAAATCTCTGTAAGGACACCACAGGAGAGTTTGAACAGGAATATATATTCTGCTGCTTTCTGATTTTAATAGCTATTTTCAGATACACAAAAGCACATCTGTCATTGAACAAGTCTAACAAACAAATTACAATCTCAAATTCTATAGTAAAAAATAAGTGCAGAGAACTTTAAAAAAAGAACTGAAGTTTTGGTTTTAATTCCAGACAGTAAGTGTAACTGTATACTTACTACACATGCTCTTTATTTCTCTGATCTGCAAACCATTTTGGTCAAATCTTCAAAGCAGATATTCAGACCCAAGGTCACTACAAACATACTTCTCTGTCTGTAAATCAGTTTTGGTACATTTGTGGAGGATTTTCAGTTTTCTTAAAACCACAATAAGGCTTTTCACCATGTCAAATTGTTATTTCAAATCCCTTACTGGCCTTTATTCCAGCTTTGTATTCCAGCCTTGTAGGCCTTTGTTATTGCAGTCTAACTGCTATCTTCCAAAAAGACTATTTGAAAAAGCTTATTCACATCCACTTAGAAAAACTAAGCAGGAGAAAGTGCTAGCATTGTGTTTTGAATGGCACAAAGCATGAGAACATGCCTCTAACCAGACTCTGCAAGATATGGGCAGCTAATTATGCTCTGACAACTCTGATGTGACCTCTGACTCACAGGAGAAAAAACAAAGCATACAGACAAATCACTACAGAAATCTATGTCCTAACTCCCCTTTCCCATGCACGAAATCTCTCATAACAAGTCATTTGACTTTTGATTTAGCTATTTACAAGCACCATCTCTTCTCCTAATCCAAAATCAGCCTTGTCAGGATGCTTTACAGAGGTAGTAGCTACTTTCTTTGATTTCATATTATCTCTACTTATCAATTAAACTTTTATCTACTCCTGTTTTTATTTCTTCTTCTATTTAATAGACTTTACTCTGTGATAACTCAAGGTGCTTCCCCAGTTTTTCTTTCCATAGCACCTTCATGGTACCTGTCATTAAACTCAGGTTGCCCACTTAAAAAGAAAGAACAGAAGCTATATTTAATGTGTGAATACAAAAAATTACAAGAAATACCTCTAGCAAGGATAAAAAGCCTCTCTTCTGTTGCTGTGAAAACCAGTTAGTAAACAGACTACTTATATAAACACACAGAAAAGAAAAACTGTGATAATATCTGCCTTCTGTGTGAAGTCCCTTACCTCCAAGTGAAATTGTGAATTCTCTTCTTTTTATCAATAGCACTACTGAATTTTCAACTCCTGCACTCTCAGCTCTTGTTTACATTCCTGGGATGATCTAACAAAGAAATGTTGGGATTCATTTTTTCCAAGAATCTACTCTCTTTCAAATTCACCTTGCTTTCTAAGGGTTTTAATTCAATTTCACTTTATTGGGGTATAACAAATTTGACTTATGTTTCCACTACTTTATACTTCTTATCCATTTCTCTGTTTCTGGAAGATAAATATTTATCACTCATGGCATTTTTGAATCAATAGAGAGACCTCTAGAGCTCATAAAGCTCAACAGTTTAGGTACAAAATCCACGCTATAAACAGACTCCAAAATGACAATCAATTTCTTTAAGAGCTAAAAAGCCTGAGGAAGAGATGCTCTTACCACTTCATTCCTCTTCTCATTAAGTGTCAAGCCCACATGTCATTCCCCCTTTCCACCCCTACACTCGGGGGCAAAGCAGACTGGAGTGGGAAAGGAAGCAGGTCCTGCCAGGCAGTGCTGACACCATACTCCTTCACAAACACTGCTGCTGGAAAGGGAACCCAGAGACTGGCTTGACACTGAACACTACTCCTTAAATACACCACACACTTCACAAGTACCAAACACCACCCTCTTTACCAAGAATGGTACAGTGGGCGCAGCAAAAAAAAAAAAAAAAAAAAAAATCAACTAAGCTAATTGAGAGAGCAGTACTTCATGACACTGTTGACAGCACTTCTGCCTAGTAACTCCATTGCCTGCAACACAGCTACTACATTCCAGTATGAGAAAGCTCCACACTATTGGCAGAGTAACATTCAGAAATGTGAACTACATAAAAAAAATGGCTAAGTTTTTGTTCAGAATGTTAACAGATCTTACTTGCATGTCATTATTTTAAGTCCAAATCAAAAGAGAGAAGAGGGAATTTAAATAGGAATTTCAATTGGTTTGTAAACAGTTTAAGGTCCCATGATGATTACTTCAACTTAATCTAACAATTCAAAGCTTACACAGATTTTGTTTTGAGAACTAAACACTGAGATGATTTTAAATGTTTAATTCAAAAACTTAGGGATGAAAAGTGTTGAGGGGGAGTGAAAAATCAGTACTATTTGCTTTCTGAAATTATGATACTTGAACTTAGTCCACTGGAAAAATTTTATTTTCACTATCACAGTGATTTAACAACCACCAGACTTTGTGGACACATAACTAAGTAGTAAAGGAAAAAACAAAGAAATTGAGACACACACCCCTGCAATCTGAAATATGGTATGTATAACTGTTCTTATTTTGATCTCATTTTGGAATTCAACAAAGGCACTTTTAATACATTATGGAAAGAAGTACTTACTAATTCCAAAGCAACAGCAAAGAAAGGTACAGTAGTTCCAGGTGACAGTGAAACTGAGTTGCCAGACAATTATCGGACCCAATAACATCTGTCACTAAAACTCGGTTCCCCAGTCAAATTATTCAATAAACACTCTCCAGGTTTGTATACAAGGCCACTGTATTCAACTCCTTTACACCAGGGAATACTTCAGCCACTCCACACTATCTCAGATGATACATTTAATTGCTGCCTCATAAGAAAACTCCCATCCTCTCTGCTAAAGTCCAACTACTAGCTGCTTGAAACATCACATTCACATTATTTAAGTGGCATCGAAGCAGGGATAGCACAGCTGCTGAGTAACATTCCTTACAGACCCCTTGTTACAGGGGCATTAGGAATAGCCCAACCCAGCCTACCTGATCAGTTTCATGTACATGCTCACCTCAGCAAGTCTCTGCTCCCTGTAACAACAGAGAGTTTCTCGTGGCTGGTACACAGCCAGCCTGCCAATTCTGTCACTCACCGTCTCCCTGAGGATCCCTGCTGAAACAGAGCTGCCAAAATTCTCAAGTCAAATGTGCTTGTTCAATTTTGCATCGATCATCCCAAAAGGAACTAAGTAGTCTGAAGGGAAACACTCACAGAAGAAGCTGAAATTGAAGTACCCCAAACAAAATCTGTGCTCTGGAAAGCCTGCCATCAATACACTGAAAACCAAAATGTGATAGAAAAACCCTGTTGGTTCTGACCAGCTAAACTCCTGCCAGTGTTGGAACATAGGGAAAAAAACCTAAACTGTAAACTCCAAATGTACAGATGCATAATCTACAGAAAACACTAATTTTTGTCACTATTCATGAACAAGATAGACAATCCTGCATAAGTATCACATTAAAAAGGAAGTCAGAGAGAGAATCCAGGTTTTTCACCTTCAGTGTATTCACTGAAGGTGATTCTACTTCTAATCTTCCTTGGAATACCCCACACTTTACCTCTATGCCAGTGTCCAAAAAGGTATTCCATCTTAATAAGATGCCAGAACTCCCAGAAATATCCTAGCTACAAATATTTAAGATAAAATATGATTTCAGCAAACAAAGGAGGTGTGAGAATCAATGTTGTTTGGTGCCATTAGGTTGCATTTGGCTTTCTGAGTGGCACTATGACTTCTTGAACATGCCTGCAGAATTCCTACAACAGGCTCCTTTTAGTGATATGGATTGCTTGAGTCGAGCTCCCACCCTTCCCTACTGTAAGGAATGCTTTCCATCACTGAATTCACTTTTGTGACACTTTACACTAACATCACAGCTGACAAAATCTCTTGAATTGGGCAGCCAGTGAGCAGCTGACCATCTGTACACTAAAAGGGTTTATCTCATCTCATTGCTTTCAGTTAGCCAGCCACAAAGATACTGTGCTGAATTCTTCTACATGGGACATGAAGAGAGGCTCCCAGGAAGCACTAGCTGTAAAGTCTGCCTCCATCCCATAGTATGCAAGGCTTGTTGACTAATACTGACTGAGGCTGTTTCTCCACTTCAGTCACAAGTTACAGTTGGACAATAAAACTAAGTGCTTATGCTTATAAATTTTTCAAGGGGAGGTCTCAAACTGTGCATAACACTTCTGAAATGGCAAAGATTATTCACCATATAGGAAGTTACCAAGTGACTCCTCTCAGGACTAGAGACAAGTGCAGGCTTCTAATGAGGGTTTAGGAAAGGAATATATAATGGGAAGAATTTATCTTTAGAACTTGCATTTCAGTGGTTCTAAAATATAAATGAAATTGTCTGATGATAAGTAACTATTACTTAAGTCCTACAGTTTTAATGCATTCTTCGTACCCACTGAAATCAAGAGATTCCTTTGACTGAAAGTCTACAATGAACTCCTAAACATTTAATAGTCAGATCACAAGTACCTTCTGCATAGTTAAAATCTATTATAGGAGAGCTTTAGTCAGCTTCTCAGTTATCAGTGAGCTGCTACACTTCTATAAAAACAGGAAAGAAATCAGTGTTAGAGGAGTAACTTCCTGCAGCAGCTGAGAAATAGAAGATCAGGGCTAAGGAAAGCACCAGATCTGGTGTAGTCAAGGTTTGTAAGCAGTCACTGTTCACAGAACAAGTAAGAGCACTTGAAAAACCTTCCTGCTTCCCTCTCCTTGTTCTATGTCAAAAGTGATCCTAATAAGTCGCCACCAGGTGATCAGTGATCATCACAAAGGTCATCAGAAAATGCAACCAGTATTGCACTTTACAGACTTGACTGCATGTAAAAAGAAGACTATTAGCATACTTTACTAACCTCAGATCACTAAGTGACCTCAGTACCTCCTGTCTCTTTGGGCATGAAAAAAGGTACTACAGATGAAGCAGAGATTGCACTGTATGTAAATTCTCATGACAGACAGTCAGTAGAAGAGGCTTTTATGGAACTGGTAGCTCAAAGAAAAATATTGTAGTCACTGAAACTGTCCTACAGTGATATACTGTAGTCTTCAATGTCCTGAGATAAGTGTAAAATTTTGCTGAGGTCCAACTGTGATGAGCACTGTTGGAAGTGACAGGAACAAAAAAGATGAATGAATGTCACCTGAGGGACTAGAAACATGACCGGGCTATCACATCAATCAGCCAAGGCCCAAATAAGGACTTGTGTGCATGCTTTTAAGCTTTGGTATGTGAGGCAGAACATGCCAGTCTCACTGCACAAGCACACCACATGCTGACCTCAGCTAACAAAGCAGTCCACTCAGCCTGCTGGTGTTCCAAGAGAAATACTTTTTACCTTAAATGTCTGCTGGGCTGTTGAAAAGATAAGTTAAATAATCTTCTATTGAAAGAAGAGGAATCAAAACACCGAGAGGGGACAATAGCAGTGGGAGGAAAATTTCTGAGAGGAGATGATGGAAGAGAAATTGGTCACATGCCAGTTCCATATTCCCTCTTTCATTTGGGTCTGCAAACACACACACAAACACACTTATGCAGAAGAGCCCTACAGTGCTTAGGAGAATTGGGGATACACAGTAGGCAGAGCTTTTTCAAATCTAAGTTACTAATTGTACAAAGGGGCGAAGCTGAAAAGTGCAGAAAAGGAATCTAAGGGATTACCTGTGGACAGTTCATAAAGGTATCTGAGCTGTTGCATGCACAAAGGCAGCAATTCTCTCCAAGAAACATGTAAGATTTGCAAGTCCTGTGGTTAGAAATTTTTGTGTGTGCTCTTCAGCTCTTTTCCTAGAACAATTTCAAAGTACTTTTGCTGGAGTATTACTCTCCAGGGTACAAGCTAGAGACCTTATAACCAGATTGGTCTCATGGTGGGAACTCTTGACTGAGTGTCCAGCTGGACTCTCTTCCTGGTTCTGCCACCAGCCCTTCAGGACAATTTATCACATCTCCACATCTGTAAAGAGAATTACAGATATCTATTCTGTATAATACTTTGATTTCCATAGTTAAAATTAATGAGCCAAATACTATCATGCCTGAACCCCATCAAATCTTAACTGAAAACTGGAACAGCTATCAATGCTTTTACCCCATACTTGTGCTCAGACAAAACATCAGTCAAAAAAATCCATCTTGTACCTAAAACTTACAAGCAAACATGACTGAAACCTTCTCTCCAGAACACCAAAATCAGAAATAACCATAATCATGAAGATGAGGAATAAGAAAGGAAAGGTATATGTCAAGACCCCACAACTCCTGCCCTCCCCTTCTTTCCTCCCAAAGGCCAGCAAAAGCCAGCAGTAAACATCTGCCAGCAGACGAGCTAGATTCCTCATGCTAAGCATACTGAACACAAAAGGCTAGATGAGAGTCTCCTGGTAAAGACTGAAGGGCACCAGAGGAGCCCTCCTTGTTTTGGTTTAGTAAAGACCTGCACAACCAATGCCACAAAAATCTGGGGAGCACTATTCTGGTGTGTTGTGGTCTAAATGCTTTCTAATTGGTCTAATAAGATATCAATCTTAAAACCAACAAGCTCACTTCTGTAAGCAGGTCAAACTAACACATGGTGTTTGGTTAACCACACAGCACAAGCACATGGGCCCTGCCTACTATGAGTGAGAGGTTGTGAAGACAGAGTAAACTTGAACCCACAGCAGCCCACGCGCAGCTGACGCGAGACACCTGACTGGAGAAAGGGAACACAACAAACAGAAACAGAGACTGCTTTATTAGGTACTAGAAAGCAGCTGACATAAATAGTCTTGTGAATGATTTTGTGGACACAGACACTTTTCTGAAATGCCACATATTTGTCTGACAAGCTAACAAACTTCTGTATTTACAAGGATATACAATGGTAATGCTTGGCCAAACTTATTTATGCATTACATTTGGCACAACTGCCTATGGATTCCTGCATGTGTGCATTCATGTACAGGTCAAATCTAAAATAAATTTACAGTACTACAACATGTGATTATTACATGAACAGCAAAGCTGTTGGATGAAATCATTTAGCAAGTTCCAGTCATTGATTTGTAATCTGTATGAATAACCATATAGCCCACACAGACAATATCAGAGAAAATCAATTCAAACCTGAAAGTGGTAACTCCCCTCTAGTATTGGAAAGCAATGTGTCAGTAGATACAACTATTCTGAGACACAAGTAAGAGAACTGGCACTCAAGAGTATTTGAAAAAACTCCATATCTTTGTTTAAAACAGTAAGGAGGATCCAGTTAAGTTTTCATTTCCAGCCATCCCTCTAGGCTGTTGCTGTTTCAAGGGAAACACTTCTAGTGGCTTTTTTTGTTGGGATGGGGGGCAAGGGGGAGAGAATCTAATTTATAGCCACTGCCTATACTGAGACGAGCAACTTACTGCCAAAAACAACATGAAAGGCATATGAGGGTTTAATTTTTAAATTTATCTGTGTAAAGGTTATTTGTAATAGTATTGGTCACTGACTTTCAATCTGGAAAGAGTATAAACTCTCTCTTGTCCTCTAAGGTTATTCAACACCTCTTTTTCATCCAAAACTTGAAATTAAGTGTTTCAGAAAACAAAAGAAAAAAAATGTTACAAACCAAAGTTTTTAGACAGACTAGTTAAGGCTGGAAGAGATCTTTAAAAGGTCACCTAGTTAAACCTCCTGCAACAAGAGCAGGTTCCTCAGAGCCCTGTCCAATCTGGCCTTGAACTTTCCCAGGGATGGGGCATTTACCAACTCTCTGAGCAACCTGTTTGGCTGCTCTCTTTACATAAAAAGTCCTCATACCTAATCTAAACCTACCCTCTTACAAACCCCTTGTCCTATCACAACAAGCCTTGTTAAAAAATCTGTCCCCATCTTTCTAATATATCTCTTTGGTTCAGAAAATCACATATTGTTTTGCTATTTCGTTAACGCAGTCTAGGAAAGCAACATTAAAATAACCCTACTACATTTTTAACACTTCTCAAAGCTCAAAGAAGGACCTGTACAGACCACAAAGCATGCTTGACACAGCAGTTCTGTCAACATCTGAACTCAGGTTTCCTCTGGATTGATTCCCTAAGCCTGTACTTCCTTGTCTTGAACACTTCCTGCTGTCTCCAAGTTTCTGCCAGGGAAAAAAGCCTACTGGTGGGTTTTACCTCCCTTCCATAAAGGGCCTTCTTACACCACAGTCTGCAGAGGTAAGAAATTACTACCAGCCAGGATCACAGATATTTTTGTACTTATCTATCATTAGATACTGAAGATGACATCTGTAACATCAGTACCAAGTAGTACATCCTCTTCCCAGAAGACACTGTACCCCATTGTAGACAATCTGCCCCAGCTTCTGATGGTTTACTCTTCTAGCCTTCCAGACAAAACTTTCTGCATTCCAAATTCCACCCATTTGGCTTAATCTCAGCAATAGCATCCAAAAGATAACACAAAAATCTGGTACTCAAAACCCCTATAATTTCTGTAAAAGCCTCAAATATATTTTATCTATCAAATGTAAAAAGACTAGGTTTGTTTCACAATTAAATAAATTCCAGGGTATAAAACAAATCAAAAAAGCAAAGATCATGAGAACTTTTTCAACTCTTGAGCTAGGTTTGTGCTGCTAAATGTACTACTTATCACATTAAGAGCAAAATGGGCTAACTGCCTTTTTTCCCTTTACACATATAATGCTGAAGTATGTGTGTGTACATGTACCCTGAACATTAAGACAATTTGGAAAAAAGAAAAGGAGTCACACTACTACACATACTGGCAGCAGACCTGAGCCTACCTCTGTAGAACACAAAACCAGTCACAAAGAGAGAAGACAACGCTGTTTGGCAGTATCCACACACGTTATCTCCTATCTACATGCAAATTTTATTTACTCTTCTCACCTCAACTATCAAATCAAGACACAACTCAGAGACAAAGGTTGCCCACACTCTCTTTCATTTGTCAGTCCCGGTTAACAACATTGCCTGAAGACAAGCTATATCCATAACAGCTCCCTGACTATCAGAAAAGGCTTTGACATTTTTCCTAAACACATAGGCTAAGGTTGGAACACAGAGGTTGAAAAGGACCATTGCTTTTTTTGATTAAGAAGTTTGCACACACCAATGTAAACTCTGTACACATTCCCACTTTTCTTGTGACAATTTCCAAAGCTGTGGATGGTTACATTTGGAAAAATTTGACATCCTGAAGTCTCTAAGTTCTTATATACTTATGCTATCAATTCACAGCATGTCTTTAGGAAGGCTACCTTCATACCTTCTCAAACCAGCTCTACAACAATACACTTGGTGAGGGAAAGACAGCCTTTTTGCACATTACTCTTGTGTTAACTTTTATCCTGCACTAATGTTAACATGGAAAGCCAAGGAACATCTCATATTTCAGAAGCAGCTAAAAAGAATATCCAGCAAAAACATCAGCCCTTTAGTAAGCATGTCTGCCTGAAACAAAGCCACATTTCAACACATGCCCATGTATTTTAAGCACATGTATCCACTATACTATTCTTTTTTTACAATATACAGACAGTTGTGAATCACAGTCATATCAAAAGGAAGAAAGAAGACCTAATAAACAATCAGAGTAATCATCAAAGAACTGATGAAAATATTGATTAATTTGTAAATCTTTTACTGAAAGGTAAGTTCAAACAGTCTAACACCAAACCTAAAAATCCTGTCTCAAAGATGAAAACATCAGCACTGTGTTTCACTGTACACTATTACCATTAAAAAACACCTGTAAGACTTGCAACCAAAAATGCTGTAGCTCCTAACTGTCAAGAAAAAAAAAAAACAAAAAACAATTATCCAATGGAGATGAAGGTTTTTCAGAATATACTCCTCTACAGAGCATGATTTCACCATCAAACTCTGCAAACAAATGTTCCATTTCTTCTGCATGTAAATGATTCAACAATCTTTGCCTCATACATCAAATCATGTGTTCCAATGCTATACTCATCCAAATTTTACACTGTTTTGTTTTTCCTAGCCTGTCCTGCATAAATTCAATCTCATTCCCAAAAGATCTATATATAAAAAAATTATTTCTCCCTTTCTCCCAGCAAGAGACTAAGGCATGATTTAGTGTTCTAACAATTTAAACACCTATTTAAATATTCTATATTTACAAGCAGGGCATTGAAGCACTCCTTCAAAATTCACTTGCTCTCTTCCTCCTCCCTTTCCTCCCAAAATTCAGCCAAAAGCTCATTTTAACAATAAACTGAGCCAGGTGAGGATCAGCAAAGACACAAAAGACTCTCAAACAGACAACTCTCAACTTATTGCAGGTATTCTGATGTTACCTAACACAGAAAAACAAAATCAAAATCTGGGGGAAGATTTATCTTCACTCCCAATATAAGAAATTGCCTTACAAGTACAGAGCTGTAATCCTATACAACACCCTGTTTCTCCTTCCAATCTTTAGATCCTTCTTTAATGTAAAGGGACTAAAAATCATTTGACTTTTTCAAGGATCAATCTTTCAACTCTCTGCAAATCTCAAGGGTAGCTTCTCATGTACAGTTAATCACTTAAACTTGACAGGCAGGAACAAAAAAAAAAAACATGAACTAGAATTACTAATAGAAGAAAAGAGGACGAGAAGGGTTTGCATTTGTAACAGTTGGAAAACTCCTTTTCAGACAGGAAATACTTTCATTCCTTAGAAACTGAATTTCAGCATCAAGTACAGCAAAGAAACAATCAAGGGATGAATTATACTGACTTACAAGGAAGGATAAAGAGAAAGAGAAAAATAGAAAATTGTCTCAAGTATCATTAAGATGCTGTCACATTTGAATCTACTTCCCAAGCACTTCCTGAGACAGCAGTGCCTCTTAATTCATCTTAGAGATGTGAAATCTCAGCTACTTCAAGTTTGTCCATGTTTGTATTTAAATTTTCTTACCTTTTTCTTTAAAAAAACCTTCCAAAAAGTCTTTTAGTTCTCTAGCAACAGATTTATCTTCTGTTCCTCTTCCAGACCTCAAATTTTCCAATGCCAAGTGAGAGTCTCTTCTGTTAGTTGTAGCAGGAAATGCCAACACTTAAGATTCAGAGCCATAAACACTGTAAATCAAAACATTCTAAGCAAATCTTCAAAATCATGAAGGACTGAAAATCACATTTCTCTAGCGCTCTCTGTTCATGCAATGGAACACTTCATACAAAAATCCAAAAGCTGATGCAACCAAATAGTCTCTTGGTTCATTACTTCTTCTTCAACCATAGCCAAAAACAGATGTCAAGAGAAAACAATAATAACAAGGAAGAGTACAGTCAGGCTTCACACACACTTTTTCTCTATTTGAAATCGTGCCTCACTGAAAATTACAAAAAAATTAAAGAAAAAACCCTGAGCATTTGCCCAGAGTTGTGGATGCTCCATCCCTGGCAGTGTTTCAAGACCAGGCTGCATGGGACTTAGAGCAAGCTGGTCTAGTGGGAAGGTGTTCCTGCCTATGGCAGAGGGTTTGAAACCACACGATTTTTCAAGTCCCTTCCAGCCCAAACGATTCATATGTAATTAGAATGTAACTGCTACATTCTAACTCCTTGTTCACCTTTTTTAGTATAAACTTCACTCATCACTTTCTAAAAACCAGAAAGCTCGTGACATCCAGAGATTACAGTACCCATCAGTACAGTTTCTGACAGAGTGCAAATCAGGACGGTGGCTTTGGGCTGCATACATAACTTCTCTGCAAAAATCAGACCTCTAGCTATTGGTTGGAGGGCACCATGAAATTCCCCTTTTTCTCCTGAATTCTAGTCAGCCTCAGTGTCCCTTCCTCTCACCACTACCAAGCAGAAAAGGATTCTCAAAGACATAGGCAATTGAAGTTTGGGCTTAAAGGACTGAGACTCTGAGTATATCCAGCATTTCACTTTTTGCACAGTTTTGAAAGTAAAACTGAGGTTTGGTCAGTTCCAATGGAACTTCCTACATTTCAATGTGTGCCCATTGCCTCTTGTCCCATCAGTGGGTACTCCTAAAAAAGCCTGGTTTCCTCTTCCTTTCATCTGCTTGTTACATAAGGTAACTCAATGCTGAACTTACCATCAAAATAAGAAATTCCTATTCCTAAGTATTTCTATGTTAACCATGTGTAGTATTTCCTCTGCTTCACTGCATTTTCCACAGTTACATTTGAAATGCATTTAGTGCTGGACGTTAAGTTACAGTACATACACTGGTATGTAAACTATTATGTTTAAGGATGTTAATCTAATTCAAACATATTCCAACATCAAGGCCAAACATAATGAACAGAAGTCTAACACACACCTAGTTCAGCTTTCCACAGCAACCTCACAAGAAGGCAGTTATTTTTTAAAGTCTTTAAAAACATACTCATAACATAATACCTGGATATTTTTCAATATAGTATTATATTGACAAAGCTTAAATTAGTATCATAAGCATTTGATAGCAACTACCTGGCTAGCTCTTTTGGGGAAAGCCTTCTGGAATAAATTAACCATACCATTAACTAAATCAACAGCATAAACTCTAAATATTTTACCAATAAAAACTTTATTTGCATCATAGTCAACCCCAAACAACTTCAAGAAACTCAGGAAACCCGAAGTTGCCTGTTAAGCACAAAATGAGTCATCTCTTAAGTACAATTTCTCTCTATGAAATGTTAGCAATAACCCATAACTTTTCTCCTAGTAACACTGGAATATTGGCAGAAGATGAAAGGGAAGAAAAAGAACAACCCCAAAAAACAGATTTCAGAAAGATGCTAAAGGAAGGGTTTTGGGTACTGGAAAACAGTCGAGAAAAAAAAGTAAACAATATGACATTACAAACTGCTTCAAATTTCAGTAACCAGCACAATTTTACATATTTTACAGAAATCAAACAGTACAGTCAATTCCCAAAGAGTGTATTGTGAGAAAAAAAAGTGACATAATTGGTAGAATCTCTTTTTTCCAATGGGCAATGGGAAAAGAGAAAAATAGAACTAAAAAAAAATAAATAAAAAGCAAAGGCTTGCCTGCAAACACTTAGGCAAATACACAGCTTCATGTACATGCCTCAGAGAGTTTTACCATTGTGTTTAAGAATTTGTCAATTCAGGCCTGCGGTGTCGGAATTTTTAATGTTTCCTAAAGGAAACCTCATGTTTCAAAGCAAAGTATGTTAATAAAGACAGGGTAAATAAAATGTTTCATTAAGCTAATAATCTTTAAAGAAAAAGCAAACGTGGACAAATTTTTCAAAACATGTAAGAAAAACAAGCCCATGTATTTGACATTTAAGACAGCTGATGGTGCCACTGGGGAGGAAGGGGGTACTATTTTTTTCAAAACAACATCCAGGTGTGAAAGCACAGTTCTCAGTGAACTCGAACTACTGTCCATGACTGCTCCAACTGCAGTAAAAGCAATTCAGACCCTCCTTTTACAAAACCTTAAGTATCAGAAGGCAGGATTAGTCACACACACAGCATGAAATAACTTGCTTGCCAATTTCATCTACGAGACAGTGTTGTCACTGACATCACAGGGAGATGTTAACAGTTTTGATCTTTTCTTAAGCAGATAAAAAACCCCAAAATAGCATAACAATCACAAAGCTTTCAAAGGTGAGGAAAAAAATTTAAAAAGACACCCAAAAATCCACAAACAATAAAAAACTGAAATTACAACACCTATCTAGAACAAAGCAAGTGAAAAAAAAAATCTATTTGAATTACAATGTATTACATGACTAACAAAATCTTTTTCAAAGAAGAGTGAATTTGTACCTTCTAATTTTTTGTGGAATATTTTTCTCCCCTGGGTTCTAGGAACAACTTCTCATTGTTACATCAGGTATTTTACAGAGGGTGAAAGTATGGGGTAAGTAACAACCTGTTGATTGTTACTAATCAAAGAAATCTCTCCTCTAGTTTTTCATTCATTGTCCTTCACAACCTCTTTGAGGTTTCCAATTTCTAACAACGTGCAGGAATTTCCCTCTCTCCACCAAGCTGTAATGCTACAGGAGAAACAAGTTCACCGATGTCTGCAGACAACCACAGCAGCTTCTGCATCTCACAAGAATGTTAATACAGAACTGCATCTGCAGTCAGGTAAGTCAAAAGATAATTACTTGTTTAATGACTTGTGGGTAAGACTGCTTTGCTTAACACTGAACTAGGGAAAATACTCACTCTAAAGCTCCTGGTGAGCACTGACTCACCACTTGTCTGACACAATTCCCCTGAAATTTGACTCTTGACAAATGCCCAAGTACATCTTCCCTCCACAGAATGAAGAGGACAGAGAAAGCCCAAGCATTTACTACATATATTTTCATAAAAAACATCCACCACTTCTCTCACCTTACCTAAGGAAATTGTACAAGCCAGGAAATGTCACAAAAAACATGTAAAATCTGAGAAGTTGAAGACAAACTTAAGCTAACCACTGTAGACTATCCATGTTTTGGATGAACAAGATCCTCTTTACCTTTTTTTTTTTGTTTGCACTCTCATTGATTTCAAGGCCATGCCTTCTCAAGTCAACCCATTCAAAACCCATTGGTAAGGGGGTTTAGCTGCACTGACACTCCATGTATTTAACTTCTGAAAAATCCAAGCCATTTGTTTACAACTACAGGCTATGCTGAAAAGGAATAATTACAATTCCATTACAGAAGGTCAGAAAGAGTTTTAAGATTTTTAATAAAATACCCTATGAACAGGCAGATTTTAAGAGCTTTTATTACAAAAGCTTGAAACTTCAAATTACTTTGCAGCAACCTGAGAGGCACAGCACACAGCACAACACCATTGACTTCATTTGGTCCCTTAATAAAACCACTTGAAACAGACCTTTAGAAAAAATTGTCAGAAAATTTTTGCATCTGGCCCACTCATACAACTATAGATGCAAGATAAACAGATTGACCATTATGTGAGACAAATTTTTGGACATGTGATTTAATAGTTTCTTCTTCCCTCACCTTGCTTAAATGAAACATATTTATTAACCCTATCATAATTACACCAGAAATCTCCACTGCTAAAATCTGTCCTGATATCACAGCCTGTCTTTTGAACACTGCTGGCCTGGGAGCAAGAAAAAGGAGAAGGCAGCAGACCATTCTACCTTTCCAGATAGTCAGTGAAGACAAGTATTGTCCTTACTGGACAGAAAATATTCCTGGTACTTGTACCTACTCTCAGTAAGACAAGTCAAGGATTTTCTTTTGTTGTAATGTTAGTGTGGCAACAAAATCTGTAATCTAAAAGATCACAACAACTAATGAAGACCACAACTTTGTTTTAAAAAATTATTTTACATGAGCATAAAATCATGTATGCTGAAGCCAGAAGAAACATGGGAGGACTCAAGACAGATGTACTAATCAGTTGCTGCTCTACAATTTGGTAAGAGTATTGAATTTTTGCCATGCAATTGGCACGATTCTTTAGGCTTGCATTAAGATACAGTGTTTGGAGTATTATAGTCCAACCATGTTCTACCATTGTCAAGAATGCAAAAAACACTCCATGATGCTAACAATGCTGTTACTTGGCTAGGTGCTGCAGAATGGTGCTCTAGAAGTCTGACACGTTCTACTAAGTGCCAGAAGTACCACGGGAAGTGCCACACCGTTAAGCTTTGCCATTCTGAAGCAAAAATTTATTTTACTTTCTTGGATCACAAAGATACTCTTGTGCTGTAGAAGAAAGACTTCACATCCACAAAGAACCACTCACCTTCAAATTTCTACTAAACTCAGGCTGATGGCATGAATCAGGAAGTAACAAGTTATAAATAAAGATACTCGCTATGAGAAATAAAAGTTTGCACTGTTTTTATGAAGCCAGGACTGCTGCCAGGTTATGAATTTCCTTGGGAAAATGAACAGGTGGTTCAGCTTCAGTATGGATCAGCTCCTCTGCAGAGTGTTAAATCCTGGTTTTGGTATACAACTGTCAAAACCATAAGAAGTAGCCTGAGTCAGTGCTGACCTCTTTTGTTTATCCTTAGAGAAATGTAACACTTTGCATTCAGTTAAATCTATCACAGACATGCTAAAAATCTATAATGCTGTCACGTTTTAGTTACATGTCCATTTTCAACCCTTATGTTATAAAAGCCTACTGAGTTATGAGACTACAGTTGAGAGAATTCTGAGCACTGAGCAGGCAGAGCTCAGCTCTCACATTACTGCCGGACTGCAGCTTGCTCTCCATCAGTAGTAAAATACCATTCAGCTGATGAGCACCACTATCACTGTGCCAGTGTGCCAAGTGGAGGCCCTTAAAAGAGCACACTGAACCAAGTGGCATATCTTTAAGTGTCACTGCAATAACCTTCATCTCAGGCACTAGATCTGGAGACAAAAGAAAAAAACACTTGGTCATTTTGGTCAAATACTATAGAAGAAAAGACATTCTGAGGTCATTCCCCTCTTCCCCTGCAAAGATCATACACAAGAAGTAGTCTGATTAATTTATTTGGGGATTTAAGACTATCGGTTGAGAAACCAATTAGACGGTTTAAATGCTCTCACACAAAAACAAAGCAACATAAACAAGAGTAAAATATTCACGGATGTACATAGAACATAAAAAGCATAAATACAAGTTGCATGGATACCACAGATACCTGAAGGTCTAAGGCCAGCTTTGGCATGACCACATTTGAAGTTTTTAAACCCCTCGCTTAGTTGGGCAGCGAAGTTTCCTGGAGTACCAAATGACTTTCATGCCTTTCATACTGGGAACCTTGCAGGCATTCAAATGAAAAGGGAATTCACCGCCCTTCAGAAATGTGCAAACGCTAAAAATAAGACAGTTCCCTTTTCTGGCCTTCCTTATCCACTGAGTAAACAGAGTATCACAGGACACTTCAAGGAAAACAAAATGTATCACTGGAAAAACTGAAGAAAAAAGATTTTTTAAATACTACATTATTTTTCTTTTTTAAGTGAAAAGAAAAGTTTTCTATTACCCTACTCTTATTACAGATCTGAATAGTTCCTAGTTGGCAGATAACCATTTGTCAGCTTTAAGTAGAAACTTTTGCCTAAACTTTGCAATTTCCTTTGGATTCTAAAAATTAATACTGCAGTCTCCTGTAACCCCCAAATGTGTTGAAAACTCTACAAGTCTTAGAAGTAAGTTAAATACAGTTCTACAGTAAGTTAAAGCTTCTTGTATGAAGGTGCCAAGACCACAACACATCAGCAACAACATCAAAGCAATATTTATGCATTCAAGAAAATGAAGGATGTCTTTTGTTTTAACACAGTTTATCATTTCATGTGACAAGCTTCCACTGAACAAGATGAACCATCCATTCTGACAGCAAGCTGCACCCACACCTATCACATGCACTCTACTAAGTTGTTTGCTGTATGCATGAATCCAATTGTATTCACAAGAGCTGTGAGAATAAAATCAACTGTCTAAAAACCAGGACAGCAAACGTTGAGAAAGGGGAATAAGAGAACAAAGTGTTTAAGTGGCATGTTGAGCAACTCCAGAACAGTTTATTTTCATCCTTAACTAAGGCACAGTAAGGTTAGTCACTAAGTACTTCAGCTTGGTAGATGAGCTCACAAGCTGCAAATCGCTTTCTGCAGCTAGAGATCTTATTTTATAGATGTTTAAAATGGATCACGTTCAGGGTTTTTTTTTTGCTATAAACTTTACACAGGAAATAATGACATAGCAGCAGCAAGTACAAAGAAGTGGTATAAACAAGACCTCTTGTAAGGACCCGTTACCTTTTAAAGTCTCTCAGGCACTCTTAGCGCTCACAGAAAGAATGGATGCACTTCAGATTCTTAACCAAAAACTACAATGCATACATAAGTGCAGGATACACATATCAGCAAATGGAAAATAAACTCCTCAGGGTACCTCAACTAGTGAACAAAGATAATCAGAAATGCCACACGATTGTTAGTTTAGAAGCTGTGAATGGGGACAGTATGGAATGAAAAACTCACAGAGGCACTTCACCTACCACAGACTGCGTACAGCTCCTTTGCACAAAGATAATCAATGGGAAAACTGCAACAAAATAAGACCACACAAGTGCATTAAGTAGAAGATACACAGCAGATGTACCTCCTCTTTTTCTCCTTTGGACTAGTTCACAGGTCAGAGATACCCACAAATTACAACAAACTACATCAACTTGTAAATTAATTCTGTTTCAAAACACAAATTAGACTTCAAATTTACTTAATACCAGGAATTTGCTGAAAGTGAAATCATTATAGCCATGATATTACAGCAGATGGCTGGAGAGTCCCCATTCAAATGCCAGTTAAGTGTGCCACAAGCTTGAAAGCTACTTGAGATATGTCTGAAGTCTGCACCCTGTTATTGCTCCACGACTGAATGACTTACTAACAATTTAGAATTTAAACTACATGAGAAACAACTTAAGCTACACAATGCTTAAACTATCAACTGCACTGTCAAGTTGCACCCAAGTTACCTGTAGTGATATCCTCTAACGACATAGTTTGGCATTCAGTTCAGGCTAAATATCAAGTTGTGCAATTTCTCACACCTTATTGCATAGAAGTATTTGCACCAGGTATTTGTCCTCCTTCTTGGAGTAGCAGTATGGTTTCCATTTCTGACAAAGCTTTTCAAAAAAGCAAATGGAATACGTATTCCATGTTATACAACATTCACAGAACTCAAATCCTCACCGGCTACTTTTGAACAATCCCATCCCAGCAAAGACATTGTTACCTCACTGAGAAGCCCAAGAATTGAACCTTAAGCCCTGCTTTATAAGAGGCACAATACTTGTCAGGACAAACTACAGATATTAGCAAGACAACTCAAATCAGGAAACAACATTCAAATACCATAAACTAAGAAATATGTATGTCTTATAAGCAAGATTCAGTTACTAAAAAAGACCCACAGTCTGTATGACAAGTGCACCTACAAATCCTCTACAAATTTGTTTCTTTCATCTTTAACAGATAAACGTCAAAGGTGGAAACCAACTAAGGGTATAACCAGGGAGATTAAAAGCCATTCAGAACAGCTTGAAATTAAGAGATCTAGAAGGAAAAAATCCCACAGCTTATTAAAATGTCCAGTCACTTCTAGATACCACAAGACAAGGGCAAAATAAAGAAATCAGTCTTTTTAGTGACAGGAGTGCTACTGGCAGCAAGATGCATGGCATTAATTCTTGACATAAAAATCTCTTTCAAAGATTTTCAGAATAAGAGCTAACAGGAATACTGAGATCTGATAGGGCAGGCCAGTTCTAGAAGTTCCAAACCTTGCTCACGTATCAAGTTAAGCCCAATAGCAAACAGAAGACTCATTGCTTCTTGACCAATATTAACGTTCCAAAAGAAATCAGCAGCTTTCTAGAACCAGAGAGGAATTAGAATCAAAGAAATTAGGTTGCCTATTCTATTAAAAACAGCTTGGCTACCTGCAGGCCTACACAAATCAGCAAAAGGATGAGTACTGGTACAGAATTTCTAGCCTCTGCTATGCTCAGCATGCTGTACCACATGATTGATTTTTCTGGGTCTCAAATTTTCATTTTTAAGTTGGATCATTTTCTCCTTTCATTGTCCGCTGTATTTACAGAGTCTAGACTACTGCCAACTAAATGCTCTACAGTGGTTACAACACTATTGCCTTGATGGTCCCATAATTGATAAGTACTGGAATTTTCATCTGCTGCCAACGGGTTTTGTTACTTTACCAAGTGACCCCGCAGTTCCACATCTTTTCAGACATGCATAGAGACACAGCAACAGGTCTCCAAATCATGGCAATTAGCTTCTCCTAATGCCAAGTCATATCTCTTAAATCCTACATTTTTCTAAGAAATTATCCTTAGCGCTTGCTCGTACCATAAGCCACTGAATGGTAACCCAGAGATCACTTCTTCCTTAGATCACTCCCCTATACTGGGTTCTAGGATAATCTTACATATATATTCACATGTTTAGCATAGCCAGTTCAGACAAGTGGGCATTCAGTGCTTCCTAAACCCTGGTTTCCATGTAAGAGCACCAACATTTCCAAGAGGGCTTTCCCAAGCAAACAAGAACGCATCAAACTACAGTTTCTGGTTGGCACACTTAACTTTTCTGTCACAGATGGAAAGTAATTTGGAGCAAGACTGCCAGAAGACAGCAAGGGCATGAAGCTTACACTCACAATACAAAAATAATTAATCCAAATTTTCCAGAAGTGAGGTCATTTGCACTACTTACTCATACTGCTGCATAAATTTGCATAAATTCGCCTTCAGACTTACTAGTAATTAAGTTCATATTAATACGTACATTTTGGATGGCATGATCTAAATGTATGAAATGAAAAAAAAGAGTGCAATTTCACAGTGCAAGTACAGTATTAAATATCCTCAAAGCAGACCAGGTCCTTTTTAACTTTTCTTCAATAGAAAGCTTTCTAAACCCTGTCTCCTTTTTGTTCCTTTGAGAAAATGGAGACGTAATTAGCATTTACAGCTTAGTTCCTGCTTCCAAAATGCCCCTTTAACTTTTTTTTTATTATTTTTATGGTGGATATAAATCGCACCAAATTGTCAAATCACAGCTATTTTCTATGCCACCTATACAAATAGGGCTGATTTCTTGCAAGCCATAAAACAATTATGGCTCAATTCCTGTAGCCCTTTGATATTCCAACTTGCCTGTAGGGCTTCAAAGCCATCTTAGGGCAGGGATAAAAATCTAATTTCCAGAAGGCACTGAAGGAAAGTAAAGCATATCAATTCCTACATGCTCAAACACGAACACACCAAAACCTTAGCACTGGGATGATTATGTTTGAAAGTGACTTAGAACAAACACAGATAAGATACAGAAACAGTTTAAATCAACACTGCTTCACAGATAGCAAAGACAGACACCTTGAGAAAGAGGGCATAAGGCACACCACACCTGATTCCCCAGCACTTTTTGCTAGTTGGGAAACACATTTTCCTGCTTGAGCATTCGGCTCTCACCCCTTCTTGTGTGGAAGCAAAGAAAAGGGTGACAAATGATTATATGTGTAAAGGTAAATGCAGAAACTGCTTAAGTCTGCAGAAGAAGCAAAGATATGATTCTTCCCTTAAGGTACTGATACTGACAGTAACGATTTACAAATACATAGAAATTCAACAATCACAGGAACCTGAGAATTTATATAGGTGTATTTTATGTTTGTATTATTATTAACATGGAAGGATCTCCTCCTCATTTAAGCTGGGGAAACTGGTCCTTTCTGTACCAACATGATTTTTGATAACCATGAAAAATCTTTGAGAAAGGCTAGGGGATGACATTATAACTCCTTTAAATAACCCCAGCCTCTTAACATGGGATTTTTGAGAGATTCAACTGAACAAATTGAAGACTGATTACTATATTTCTTTACATGATAGAAACTTTCATATTGGCCAAAGAAAATACTGCGTAATATAATTCACATTGATGTAAACACACAAAAAAGGCAAAACATCTTTAAACTCCCTGCTATTTAAGCATCTGCTGTTTTTTGGTCAAAGGCTAAAAATTTTTTGCCAGTAATTCCTACTATGCACAGGCACACAGTATGAATGTAAATAACACAGAGACAATACTAAATCAGAATATGGACTCTCTATTCTAAATCTGCATAAATGAGTACATGCATAATGAGGCACCCATATCACATTTTTTCTCCTCACAGAATAAATTTGCATAATCTAGAGATGCTGCAGAAAACTAGCAGCATCCAAAACCACCAAACCACAAAAAATAATAAAATAAAAACCAAAAACCAACAGACGATTTAATTCTAAATCCACCCTCTAAAGAATAAGTACCAACCTGGTGATCTCTATCAGATGGTTTGCTCAATAAGGTGAAGACCAAAAAAGGGAGAGTAACCTTTAATATTTGGCTTTTCCTGATTGGTGCCTACTTCCCAGTCTTTTGTATCACTTTTGAAAAAACATGCTTCTCATGATCATTTAGAATTTCCCCTAATTTTTATGAAGTCCACTCTTCTTAACTTTGGGAACAAAAATGGCAAAAATCTTTTCAATCCTATACCTGGGCATTGCCGGAGGCATTTTGCACTTAGTGTAACCCGAATCTGTAGTTCAATCACTGGGCTCCCAATGGGGCCCCATATTGGTTTTGTGAAAATGATTATAGAGGTGGTTTAGACACGAGCTATGTAATATTAACGTACAGTACAACAGGCTGCATAAAAATGAATGAAAGAAAAGTTTCTCCAGATAGCAAGAAGAAGCCTTATCTTCAGGGCTTAATCTCACATGCCCGTCTTAATCATCATCTATTTCTGTTGGTGTTTTTCATGCAAAGGTACAAGTGCCAGTTGTCTTTATTTTTGAATAAAACTGTTCATTAAAAGGATGTTCCAGTAATTTTCTGAGTTTAGATTAAGTGACTGAAGTTTCAAGGCAATCAAACTAATCATTGCATTAGGTTCCATAATCACTTATTGGTAAAGTTAAACAAAGTCTATAAAATTACAATTTACTTACAGACATGATTTTACAATAATTACAAACACATTTACAGATTATGTGCAGGTTCTAGACATTAAAATACATACATATAAAATGTTTATCAAACTGATTTAAAAAAACAGAGGTTAATTTAGATTTTAATCAAGAAAATATTATTGTTTAGATCTAAGGACACACTACAAAAGAAGGAACTTAAACTAAAACGTAAAATTTTTCATTAGCTAGACATATAGACAACTATGACAACTTCTCAGATCTAAACTACTCCTAAAAACAAATTGAAAAAAACCGCACAAAAATAAACAAAAAACCCCAAACCACAATTTAAGTATTTTATATTGAAACATGGTAACTACTTTTGACTGTATGTTTAAAATGTCAGTCTTCAAGTAGTTTATTAGTTTTTCAACTAATGAAAATTTCAGTTCTGGCATTAAGACAAAAATGGAAGGAAATATCCCTGCAGTCCAAGATCAGTAACTTAATACAAATAAACTTTTGTTTCAACACCTGCAAGGTCTGCCACAATTGTTTAACTTTGCCTCTATTATATCACAAATTCAAGGAAGTAACCTAACGTAGAACTGTTTCATAGAAACAAATTTGTTTCCATTTAGCTTCCAGGCAATACCCACTAGAAAGGGCAGTGCTAGGATGGGACAGCAATGCCAGGAGAAGCAAACAAGTATTTTACTGATAATGCCTTTAGGTTCAAGGGCTGGTCTTGGTGTATTTGCACACAACTGCCAAAGGCACTTAAAGAGCTTAGATGGAGTTGCTTTACAGTAATTTATACACCAATACCTTATAGCATTTTTAAGGCAGCTATAATATCTTTTATTAAAAGATTACCTAGGGAAGAATTATACAGAGAATAATAAAATAATTCCTTACAAGAAAGGATACTAGGTAATTACAGAGACTGGTTGGGCAAATACCTCTCCCCACTTGCACAGAGAGAAGTTTAAGACAACAAGATAGGGAATATACTTATGTGTTCTGGTTGCCTTTTTTTTTTTGCAAAAGAGTCTTACATTCAGCCCAATAGCAAAAAAAAATTTACAGCCTGAGAAATCTTCCTGAAATATCTCTATTCTTCAAATAGTAAGAATAATGCAACTGTATTGCTATATTTCCACTTCTATTAACCTGTGACTGTAATGAATAATGAGTAGACTATAGGTTATGGGTAGAATACCTTTTGCTGAAAAGAAATCACAGCAATATTCTGCAGAAATAGGCTAAAACGTGGCTCAACTGAAAGGGGCCAAAAAAAGCCTCACCAAATTTAAGTTGGGACCTTTTGTTTTAGAATATTTACTAGGCACAAATGGAATAATTTACAATATTCGCAGAAGCCACACACTTAAAAACACTTCAGACATATTACTGACAGCCAGGCAAGGAAATAACTTGAGTACAAAAAAAGATTTAGTCTAAATAGTGCAGGAATTTTACCACAGACAAGAGCAGACCTTTGCAGCTCTAAGAGACATAACCTTAATAGTAGCAACAACAAAACAGATTAGGAACCTTCACATACTACAGAGGAATTTACAAGAACAGTATCTTCTGATTTCTGTACAGCAAACAAAGATTTCTTTGGCAATCTCTAAAGGAAAGACTAAACAAAGCAATACATTTACAAAACACTCAAAAAAGTGTATTTCTTATCATTCTCTTTATTCATTGCTATTCCTCATGCCAATGCCCAACTCATCATTTTTCAAGTATCTGAAATTTACCTGCTGAGAACCTTTTTTTATACTAAACTGACCTTGCCCAAAATTAGTTCGCTTCCATCCTCTTGTCAGCTACTAAATCAGGGAATAATCTACATAAATACTTTGCACAATCAGTCCTCGAACACAACAAAACCATTCCACAGCCTTCCTCCCCATTTCTTAAATTCTCCAGTGTGGATCCTACGCAGAACTATCTGCTGGCAGTAGATATCCACTCCTTTCTTCTGGTTGGCCAGTCCACTGGGTTACTCTCTCGCAGGCTGCCTGTGCTGCAGAGGAGCCAGGCTCTGGAATGCAGTGCCTGCTGTGCGAGTGCTCAGCAAAACAAAACCCCCAAGCCCTGCAAGACACAGATGGGGCAAGCGAGCACACTGTGCACAGGACACAGACTCTCTGCAGCACCTCCACTTACTAAGCATTCCTCTAGTGAAAGGCAGAAACTGGATATTGGGTGCAAAGGGCTTCACATTGTATCTGGCTTAAAAGAACTAATCTTACTATTCTGCCTATTAATGTCCATTTCTTTCCCCTAGCAAAAGATTACACCACAGAGACAAAGCACAACGCTGTCTCAAAAAAATATTGCAAGAGTGCACAGCTCTTTTAAATGTGAAAGCTTTTCAGCTTTTTATGTTTAGTGATATTTAAAGAAACACTTTGTTAGAATTATTTCAAAGCAATATTCATTAAGACCCTTTCACAGAAACAGGTTTAAGATTGTACATTTTCAATATACTTTGCTCTTTCACAAACAGTTGTGCTTTCCTTGTAGCCATACTAAGTCATTTTAAGACACCAAGAGTATCCGAAATTACAGTGCACTGTAAGAAGGCTAGGCAATAAGAAAACTAGCAAAACCAAAACAAAAGCAAAAATACCCAACAAGTTAAAAAAAGAAAAAACAAAAAAAAAAACCAACCCCCAAAAAAACAAACAAACAAACAAACAAAAAAAAAACAACAAAAAACACTCACACAAAAAAACCAAAAAGAAACCCCATCAAAAACAGGGTAAAAAAACGACCGACCAACCAACCAAAAAAAGCCCTCAAAGCCTCAAAAATAAAAATCATCTGGCATCATCCTAGCTAAAAATACCTGTCCTGGAATATTACACCAGATCTGCACATCTCCACACTCAGAGAGCACACATGACTTCAGGTTTAATCCACCCTCTACTTTTCAGTAAAACATGGTACCAGTGCTGTGATGACACAAACTCCCATTGTGCAAATTACTTTTACCAAGTTCTTCAATAACATTCTCACATGGAATTTACATTATGTAAAATGAAATGTGTATATTTTTTGTTATTATAGAGCCCAGTACAGGACAACAAGAGGAATTAAAACTCCACTTACCCATTTAACCAATCAAACAAAATTCCTCAAGAAAAGTTCATCGCAAGAAAGGCTCCTTCAAGTAACAGCAAACATTTTTGGACCTGTCATTTTTCCATGTAGATGATGGAAAAACAACACAGTTGCTGGCCTCTAGCCCTCAATGTCAAGTAGTCTGGTTTCCACTGACTCTCCATATTTTCCCTTCCTGGATAACTTGCCCTTTAAAGTTTGCACACAAAAGGTAAGATATTGCCTCCCTCTAATTATATGTAGTTCTCAATTTCCCCTACAAGCCTTTACCTTGTCTGTCAACCCCTATTTCAAGATGCATGTTATGTTCACATTACTTTTATCTAGAAAAAGCACAACAATTAGTGTCCCGCTGATCTGGGTGGAATTCTTCTGTACAAGCTTTAAAACAGCAGTTGCAAATAGTAAATTTAGATTTATTGCAAACCCCAATATATCACAGGAGTGATCAGCAAAATCAATCCACCTCATATTGCTCATTCAGTTCTGCTCATTTTACTTTGTTATATGTAACAATTCGCTTTGTCATCATATCCATTTGAAAATAGGAACATCTATGCCAGTATTTAGCTTTATGACCACGATGCCCTATGAAAAAGACATGCATCCTACAATGCATAGTTATACGCTTTTTTACATAGAATTATGGACAAGTAACTGCAGTCATACAATTGCAATTTTTATGCATCAGCTGCTCAGAATGTCTGAATTGCATTTAAAAGAAATTACATTTGATCTATCTTTTAGATGACTTTATAGCTGTCAAGACCTCTGTTACCACAGTGTGCACAAATTTTAAAATCAGACTCGTACAGTCCACTGGGCTCATCCAGGGAGCTCAAAGAAACAAACCTCTACTCCTCCAGAAAGCAAATCATTGCAGGAGTTAGGCACAGGATTAACGGTGTGATACAGCCCATATCTGGCATGCAAAGGAGAGAATTAAGCCAAAGATACTGATAAGCTTTCTGATGACATACATTAATAGATTTGATTTTAAAATCAAATCCTGCACAGATATTTAAGTAAGCATACAAATATTTTATAGAGCAGTCTGTACTTCCAGCCCTTTATAAACTAAAAGACATATCAAAAAGATGAAAAAAATCACACAAAAAGCAAACAACATCTTGAATTACAAGCTAAGTGTTTTATGACAAGATGAGAAATCATAATTTTCAAACATATACAAGTGTTAGAATTTGACTGTTCCCTTATCTTCATATCTGTCCATCAATCACCGCCAGGAAGGAAAGAAAGAGGATAGTCGTCTATGAACTAAATTCTGCTGGTTTAAAATTGCCACTATTGGTCACAAAATATCACAAAAGTTCATGTAGTCAAACTTCAGCAGCCTGTAGACTTAATTCTGCATTAAACATTTACAAATTAACTGTGTTTTCCTCAGCTAGTCCAAGCATCATCAACAAGCTTTAAATTCAGGTTGCCACCTGTATATATATCGAGTCGTATTTTTTACAGATTCTATCAGAACAAAGGACAGACTAATTCTCTTCAATATTGCTCCCCAAAACCTGAATGAAAAAACTACAAAAAGCCCCAAAACCAAATCTAACACACAAAAAGCCAGTCCTAACCATACTGCACAACATCGTTAAAAGAATAGCCTTCATACTTAAATAGTACCAGAAAAAATAGTAACAAATCTATGTCAAACATTTTACAACTTACTAAATCTTAACGGACATAACTATGTCTGCAGTTCATATTGCCTAACCTGTAATTGTAAATAATACATGGTTTATGCATTTCTGGCACATGTATTTTTCTAAGAATAAAAACTGTAAAGAAGTAAAGAGAGTTATAACAACAACTACTGAACAACACAGTTGTTTTCTTAAATAAATTTAACTAACTCCAGTTTTAATACTGAGGAATCTTCTCCCTCATCTTACTAAAAGAAAAGTGATAGATTTGATCTTTCAAGGAATAATCTGTTTTTCTCTGCTTCAAACAAGTACTATTCTACAGCTATCCAAAAATCTTTTGTATGACAGCCCTGAAACTACCCTTCCTCCATCTAAAATCTAGAAGAGCTACAATCAGCAAATATTAATATTGTAGCTTTAGCAAGAAGTAACTAAAGCTTCTTAAAACTAAAAAAAACTGTTTCAGCAACTAAATGCTATACAAATTTAACCTAATGTAAAATAACCAAGGTTCATCTTTTACAACTTAAGAGAGTCAGAATTGATTGACAGTTTCTGATAGAACTCAGCATTTGCCCTTGCAGAACCATGCTTACAGGGAGAAGAAATGTAGGTAGAAGTAGCATCCCTCCCATGAGGAAAATTAAAATAAGCACACATTGAACACATAAATCACACAATTAAACCACATAAAAACTGTGCAAATAGACCAGAAAAGTTTTTGACACTGGAGAATCCGGCAGCCCTAATATTTCCTAGTTTTTTTCACTCTGCTTACTTATAAATAAAGCCTAAATATTGACTTCGAATGCGATTATTTTTTGAGTCGTATTATCAAGGAGAGAAAATTATTTATTAGACACTAGGTTTCCTGTATACATGGTATCTTAAAGAATTATTTAATAATGTCACTCATGCAAATATAAAACATGATAGCTTCCCTATATTGAAGCTCTTCACACTTCCTTTTAAGTCTGTGAAATACCCTTTTGATTTGCATCTGGCTGAATTACAAAGTGCACCTAAAATCACATGTATACTCTTGAAGCCATTCACCTTCAAATTCAGTAGTAGCAATATTAAGGCGTAAGAGATTCCTGTTAAACAAATTAAGTTCTTCACTAGATATCAAACATTTCATATGACCATTTTGCAACAACTTAGAGCAACCATTTAGAGCAACAATTGCCCTAAAAGATGCAGTATCAACCCTGTATCTGTTAGACTGATGATACAGAAATTCCTGTGTGCCTATCATATTTAGATGGTTAGGCTCAGTCAAATTTAAGAGGGGAAAAAAAAGCAAAAGAAAACAGACCTAAAGCTGATCTAAGTTCTTAAAAGTATAGCTAAATATTCCAATAAAATACACAGCATAAAACTGGTTGCCTGTTTAATAATCTTGATGGTCTGCCTGCACTAGCTGGTAGGACAGGAAAGCTTCAATGAT
The DNA here is from genome assembly GCA_032173965.1 of Sitta carolinensis. Taxonomy (NCBI): domain Eukaryota; kingdom Metazoa; phylum Chordata; class Aves; order Passeriformes; family Sittidae; genus Sitta; species Sitta carolinensis. The sequence goes on along the minus strand of CM063313.1, from coordinate 11,737,286 downwards.
CTGGCAATCTGCTTATGGGTCCCTATCTTCACACCACTCAGTTCACTAAAGTTAATAGTTAAGACTCTCATTGACCTTAAATGGAGCACAAAAAAAAAGGGTTTTTTTACAGTTAAAAATCATGAAAAGGAAAAATAATTAAGCAAGATTAGCAAAAGGAATCTTTTACAGTAAATATATTTCAAACTGCTATGATTCACTAAAATCTCATTCTGCACTAACAGACAATCTTAATGAAAACAACCAGTGCTGGAAATGTGTACTTCCTAGAAGACAAATGCAGTTGGTCCTTCCTGTACCAGAAGACCAAGCAACTTTACTTCCACCACTTTGCCATATCATTGTAAAACTTACTGAGCTAAGAGATGCACTAAACAGTGTTGCTCATGGCTCCAGAGAGAAAAATCAACATCACCCACTTTTAAAACTAGAACATTCCAGTAACCAAACCAACATTTTGACATTGACAAAGCTATTAGCACAGAAATACTGCCCACTCTTTTTTTAATGGGAAAATTTAGTTTGTCAAAATACACCACTGATTTACAGAAATTTAATCACCCAGAACACACTAGTTCCAATGCCATTTTTGAGATGTCCTTATTACTCTGTTTTGAGTCATCAAAACACAAAAGATATGTTTCCTTATCCAGCTGAAATACTGTAAGAAAAAGTCAGGTAACTGTTGAAGAGCATCAGCATTTGTTGAGCAAGAAAATATTTCTACACTGCCTAGCATCCATACAATTAATGAGATACACTATGATGCGAGAACAACAGCTCCTCTTTTCGAGGCAATATAACAGCAGATCTAACTAAAACTAACCACAATCTGGTGACAGACCTTGTTTGATTGACATGTTTTAAACTACTTCACTTCCACACACAAGACTACTTTCTTCACATGAATGATGAACGATAAGCAGCACATGCTTTGAAATAAAGTTAGACCCTTTAAAATTCTCCATATCTTCTCTCAACCAACTTACAAGCAGAGAAGATTTGCAAACAGCAGTAATTATGATTGCATGAAAATCCTAGTGAGGTTTTGTGTTGCAAATACTACTCAAAGTTCAGTCTGGGCAGGATTCTACTCTTTCTAATGTGACTAGCAGTCCTGTTGCCACTCCACCATGAAACTACTCATGGAAACAGACACCAGGAGCAGGCCATTGAACAGGATGAAGTAAAAATGACAAATACTGGCACTCTCCTCTACGTTCCACCATGTAAGGATAAACTTAGGCACTCAGTCATCATAAGGCAAACAGAAAGCAATAAACCCCCTAGCAAGCTGAAGATTTTGAGGGGGTACAGACTGAAAGATGAAGAATACTATTTTATTAGGTCACTCGAGCTTATCTACACTTTGTCTCCTGTTAGTCACCATCACCCTTCCATCCTGCCAACACACACCACCACTCCAGTAATATTGCCACCTTAAAAAGAATGCAACTTGGGGATACAGGACCCTGCTTGCTCTGTAGCAACTATTAGCAGAACAAACACTTCGACACACCTTTACAAACTCACTGTCAACATCTAATATTTCCAAAATTTCTAGCATAAACAGATAAGCAAAGCCATAGTTGTAGCTGGCTAACTGACAGTTCATCCACCTATTCTCATAAATTTGCAAAGCAAATGACCTTGCAATAATTTTTCTCTCTTGCCTCCCTGGTAGCTGGAATTACTGTGTCCCTAATAAAATGTGATCTAGCAACAGAAATACTTTATGAATTAATAACACCTATCTTAGCTTGTTGATTTATTATTTTCAAATTGGTCCATGAGCTTTACAGATAGACCTAACGGGCATACATCTTAGAGCAGCCACTCTAATCATGAATGCAGAGATTAAAAAGAACACTCATCAGACAAATAGATGTTATTATGGCTAGCCGGAATACTAGTACTTCTTTTTGATTAATATACACTTAATTCCAGCATGCTAAACCCATGGCTCAGGAAAAGTTTGTGAAATTACCAAATATCTCCTCATGGTAAGTTATCCTATGCTAAAATAATAAAGCATTTTATAAGCATAAAAAATAACTGCAGTCAAAGTGATGCATGCATATAATTCTTATTAAATATGAAAGACTTGAGATATCAAACCAAACTCGTAGCACTGATTTACAGTGACCAAACAACACCTTAGTATATTTCTGTCAAAAATTTTAACAGTACTTCTAAATTAGAAAGACAAACTGCTCCCATTTACAAGGCACACGTTCCCACCATGCTTTTAAACACTTTATAACAGCAGAAAACCTTCTAGATAATTCATACATGGATCATTCCCCCAATGCGATTTCAAGGACTAGAAATTTCTTTAGCACCAGTAGTTTCAGGAGGCTAAGCAAAGCCCAGAAGTGAATGGAGTGCCTGCTATACAAGGTATAATCTGCTTAATGAGAGTGGCTGCCGAGTTCTCCTACAGTCAAAGGCGGGTATAAGCACTGTACAACAAGTCCACCCCCAGGCTATACAAGAGGGCACCCTTCCCAGCAGTTGCCACATCATGAGAATGATGCATACGAACAAAACCCCAAAATAAACACTTTGAAACAATTATTTAAATGACTGTACAACTGAAATCAGGAGCTGGAGACACAAAGCAAGTAGCAAATTATGTATCCCTCACTTGCAAAAGACCTGAACTATATTCTTATTAGCAAGCTCCACATCACACCTAGCAAACAAATTTGGGCAACAGACTCACGTTCCCAGAGGCCAGATAGCAAGTACATGAATATAGTAGAGATAATAAAAACAGAAAGGCCCACCAACGACCCCTATGCAGACCAGGCTTCAAGTATTAAGCGCACTTTCTAACACTGATATCATACAATACAGGATCTAATTCACTGAATATGAATAATACTATCTCAGCTATTTAGGCTACTTAGACCTGTTTTCATGAGTTTTTCTGCCAAACTACTTAGATTGACTTAAAGTCATGTTTTTTGCACAAGAAATAGAAGCAAGCAAGAGGAAGACTCGCCAGGACAAGCTGGGCACTTTAATTCAACAGTTATTTCATACAATCCACTGGAAAGTGTTTGTGTAATACTGTACAGATTTAAACAGATCCAAAAAATATATTGACAGTATGAAAATAAAAGGGAATTAATAGCCAGTACTTCAGAGGATAAACTCCGGAGCTGAAATACTGTAATTCTTACACTCTGATTCCTAAGGGAAGGAAAGTATTCCAGAGAAAACACAGTCATTGGCATAAAAAAACAGTCACAGCTTGGTATTTTACAACTGAGAAACAGTAAATCAAACTATACATTTTTACCCTACCACAAAGCAAAGCTTTTTTATCTCAACACTCAAAGTTCCCTGCCTTTTGCTCCATAAACATTCAATTTATCCCCTCCTAGCTCCAAGCAGACAGGATTTATGATGATGGTGTTCTAAGGAACTGGAGAAGTACTAGATGCCAATAAAGATTACAGATCAAATGAAAGATAACTCCTAAGCATTATGTCTGAATAGATAAATAAACCTGCTCTCTTATTTGTACTGTTACCTCAACCAATCCCACTACAATAATCAAGACAAGCAAAGGCACAGGAAATAGATCTGAACACAAAAAGGATTCTTACATGTCTCCCAGCCAAACTGTATGTGTACAAATGCACCATGCATACATATCTTTTGAGACTTTTTTATGTACTTATGACAAGATAAAGCCCGGGAGGTGAACAAGCAGGGTGTTGAAGGAATACAAACACAAGTATCAAAATCGGAACAACACTACATGTACAGCCATTCCTATTCCAGTCATACAGGACATCAGGAGAAAAACAACATGAGCCAGAAGAAAGTAACACGTGGGTAAAAATCGCCAGTGAGGACCTATGCTGGGACAGAAGCTAACTCCGTGCCACAGAGCACCGAGAGACGAGAAGGAGCCAGGAGCCAAACGTACGGCCAGAGCAAGCTCCGCGACCGCAGCCAATCGAGAGTGGACATCCCCGCGGCAGCAAGTGCGTGAAGGGGCACAGAGGAGCCCGGACAGCCCGGGAGCGGCGGGAGACAGCACCGGCAGCCCACCACCGCACTGGCGGCCGCTTTTGTTCTCCATCGAGACCGGCACAGACCCACCGCCTGCGCCCGCTCCGGGCCGCCTCCCAGCGCTAATCCCAGGGCAGACCCCGATACCTCTTTTTGGCCTGGGGAAGCTCTCGTGCAGGTGAAAGATGACTTTCTCCACAAAGTGCTGAATGTTGCTGTGCTCAGGCCCTCTGACAAACACCATCCAGTCGTGGGTGAAGCCCTCCACGGTGGGTTTCTTCCTGACCTGGGCGCGGTGTCCCAGCTCCAGCTTCACCTGGACGGCACACTGCGGGGGAAGAAGCGGGGAAGGGCTGGTGAGCGCCCCAACAAGCGCAGATGGGGCTGGCGGCCGGGGGAAACCGGACCCATCGCGGGCAGTACGGGGACACACGGACACAGCCGTACTATAAACACGGCAGAAAGGATATGGTGTGGGGAGAGTTGGCAAAACCAGAAAGGCACCACTGCAAAAACGGAAAAACCGTCCCCACAGGCGAGGGCGTAGGACAGCTCTCGGTATCACCGGGAGAGCGCGGGGAAGAGACCCGGGGCCCGCTGTCAGGGACGCCCCTGGCGCTGCGGCGGTAGGACCACGGCTCCCTCCAAGTGCGTGCGCGCGCTGCGCCGCCGCCGGGAGCAGCGGGAGGCAGGGAAAGCCGCACGCGAAGACCAATTCCCGGTCAAGCCAGCCCCTTCCCAGCAGCGTCGGGCAGCTCGGGGCGGAGGGCCGGAGGAGATCCGCGCTACTCACTCACCGAGCCGGCCATGCCTGGGGCGCCGGTTCCGCCGGGGCGCTCGCTGCCGTCCCCCACCCCCACCGCGCAGCCCTAATTCATGAGGACGTGGAGGAGATGGCGGGCGCACAGAGAAGCGGCGAGCGGGTGGCAGGCATCCTCTGCTTTGCTGCTCCGGCCGGCGGCGGCGGTTGCCGGCTCTGGCTCGCGGCGGCGGCTGCCGCCTCTGGCTCGCGGCGGCGGCTCCCGGCGCTCCGGCTCCCGCTGCCCGCGCTCCCGCTGCCCGCCCGCGGCACCCCCTGCGCTCGCCCCAACCCCACCGGCCAGCGCAGCGCCCGCCGCGCATGCGCACCGCGCGCCAGGCTGACACCGACCCAGGCACACAGTAGTAAGCGCCGGGGGCGGCACCGGCGCCGCCACACAGCCAATGGCGCGCAGGCTCCGCCGCCAGGCCCCGCCCCGGCCCGCCCCCGCCCCGCCCGCCCTTAAAGGAACAGGTCGCGGCCCGACCGGCGCCCGCGGCGGCGCCACGGGCCCGGCCCGCTGCTGGTCGCGGCCGGCGGGGCCGGGCCCTGGCGACAGCCGCTGCCCGCACCAACCAACCAACTAACGTCTCCGGAAAGCCCCCGGTGAAACCCCTTGCGAAAACAAAGGGAGGAGGAGAGCAAGGGAATGGCCGACTTGCACAGGGATGGCAGGTGATGACGGGCACACAGCAGCCAGGAAATAGCAAACGGGATTCTTCAACACATTTTTTGTAGCGCCGGCTGCTATTTCTATCTGTAACGGGCTGAGAGTCTCCTAAAACATCTCCGTACTTCTCCCTTACTTGGGAGACAACGTGGGGGATCCCTGCCACGGCGATATGCCACTGAGGAGATGAAGTGATTTACTGTGAATGTCTAAATCACGGGTGCTGACGTTTCGTGAGACTATTTTTCAACAGCCATAAAATTGTCAAAAATTGCCCGTAGTAACTTCTGGAACGTGGGAAACTCATTTAGTCCGTTCGATAAATACATTTTCGACAGTCTTCACAGTGTCAGTAATAACGCAGCGGCTGGGCACTGCCCAGCAATCCTTCCCGAGAGCAGCAGGCAGACGGGACACCTTCCTGGCCTTCCAGGTGCCACCAAGAGAGGGCGCGCCGAGCCCTTGGACAGTGTCCTCATTTGACCTCTCCAGAGGACCACGAGCTCTTCTCATTTCGGGAAGGAGCACACGCTGTCCAAAGTTTAGCATGATTTAATAATTCCTTCGAAACTACTGAGCTGCACCTTCCTTTTATTAAAGATGTTGTAAGCCCTAATTGAGAAAATCAGTACTACGAATTGAGAAGGATGAATACAATTTGTAAAAATTCCACAAGTTACAATGTGACTTGAAATGTACATGAATATCTATGTTTTAAAATTCTGCTGTGATTATCTGAAACTTCACATATATTCTAATAATCTTGCATTAGGCAAGCCAGCACATATAAGAACTCCTGATGAGTCCATAAACTCACCAAAGCTGATTCTGGCAAGTTTAAAACTTTGTTCTTGAGAAAGGAAAGGCTAGGGCAGAGAGGCTGGACCACACCAAGCTTAATGCAGTGTGCCTCCAGCTGTTTGGACCCATCTGAACAGAGCAAAATCTTCCTAGCTTGGGATTCTACTGGAAGGAATGGAGCTGGATCATCCTCTGGAGTCCTTCTATATTGACTTATTTCTTATGAATTTGGACAAAATTATTTGTCCTCTTGAGTTAAAATAGGATTGAATCACTACAAGCTGTTTCCTGTAACACCAGTGTCACAGTAGAAATGCTTTTATATTCTAAGTATCTCTTTAGCTACTTAACTGAGACCACTCAGTTGAGTAGCCATTACATAGAAACATCTGCTGATCCAGGCTCAAATTTGGAAAAGAAAAGGAAGTTGTTTACTGTTTGTCAGTTGTGACTCAATGTTGATTTTAAACCACAAAAAATACCAAATGCAGCATTTGTATTCAAGATGAAGGGGTTGACATGCAATTACAGCTATGATTTAAAAATCTAAAAATTTCATTAATTCCAAATAAATCTTTGGCTGACAGGAGCAGAATCAAAGAACGATCTCAAGCCGTTAAGTGACAAACTGGTGCAACGATTGACTTCATTTTGGATTAACAGTTAAAATAAACATTCTTTGATGTCATTATAGCAGATGGATGTAATTATGTGCATATGAATGTGCAAAGATACTGTCTTAAAGAACTACAGAGTTATAAAGGTGAAAGCAATTTTCTACAAGTGCTATCTATCTATCGAGTACTACTCAAACAAGGGTTACCAGGGAATAATTACTCAGCTGCTGGAAAATAAGAGACATTTAAGTTATGTTCTTAAAGGTGTTTAAAAACCTAAATGTTTATGTAATCAATTCCAGCAACGCAAAAATGCTTCCACTTTTTATGAGTGCTGAAATAATTGATACAACTGTAGGCTTCCTGGAAGGCACCAGTCCCTGTGTTCAGATGTCTTCAGTCATACCTGCATCAAGCTGTGACACATGATGCATAGATCTCAGATCCCTGACTTACATGGAACGTGAAGTCAACATTTCTGCTCCGTATACAGCTGTGTATAGAGTGTAGATGTGTTAGTGCAGCATTACATCTGACCTAACAGGAGCTTATTTCATAGCTGTAGTGTTGGTAATTCCACACGCAACTGAAAGGAATTGCTGCCTTTCTGTATTGTTTTCTTACATGTCTTATGCCACAAAAAAGAAGACTGTTTCACAGCTCATTTGGATACATTGAATTGTCTTCAATATTTCAAATACAGCTGTTTTAAATTTCTAATTGAAGTTCAAATTTTGTGACCCAAGTCTGACTGACTCTTAAATAGGCCTTGTTTTCTAATATTTCAAAAAAAAGCAAGGAATTGGAAAAGATAATATTACTGGCTATACATGAAACGACAGTGCCTTTTAAATGTATGATCAGTCTGAATTTCTCTATATTTGAGATCTTGTCTTATGCAGACAATATAAAAAAATCATAGCAAATCTTGATCCAAGCCAAATATTGATTACAATGGTCTGAACCAGAGCCAAAAGTTAAAATAAGCCTACAGCTGACGTTACACATGCAACAAGGAATATGTTTAAATTTCTTTGTAATGCCATTCTGGCTGCCAGGACCTAATGGTAGAATACTATGTCTGAATTGGCTTTCTTTGGTTAGCTACACAGGACAAATGCCAAGCAGCCTGAGCCAAATGGGTGCCCATTTTGAGGTTTTATTGGCTTGTCAATTTCTAACCGCAAATCAAATGGAAAATAAGCACTTTAGATGGAAACATATAAACCCCCTTACCAAAAGAACAGATCTGCGAGACCAAGGGCTGTGTGATTTAGAAAACAATATAAAACAGTTTATAATTCACCACTGGTCACATCAGAGGGACGTAGTAATAACAGAAGATAAATGCAAAAAGGGGTCTTGGCTAAGCACAAGATTACAGCATAAAAGGTTTAAAAATATTTTTAGTGGCCTCTAGGGACACATAAGGAAATTCATCAAGATTGGAAAAGTCTTGTTGAAAGACCTATAAGGAAGTATTTAGGGATTTATTTCCTCACAATGGTGGTACCCCTAGAGAAAATGCTTCTGTTAGTTAAAGAAAAAAAGTCAAATTCTGTACTCTGTTTACAGCTGTGTAATGACCAAGTTCAGAGAACTTGCTTTGGATTTCCCCAGCCATAGCCAGTACAGTCTGATCACATGTGCAAGGGAGATATTAGTGAGTAACTTCACTGAAATCAGTATTCTCAGTTTCTGCCTGACAGGAAATCACCCCATTAGCAATCAGTCAAGTATAAAGCAATTATGTGACCATCTTCACTTTGCATCAGGTTCTTGTGGTGGCAGCAAGCTTGATTTGAGTCCACATCATGGCACCAAAAACACTGTTGTGGATAGACTGTCTGCATACCAGGCACCCACCAAAGTCTCTCACTCTCCTCTGCATCTGGACAGGGGAGAGAAAATACAACAAAAGGTTCATGAATTGAAAGATGGATAGAGAGAGTACACTCATGGAATACTGTCATGAGCAAAACAGCCTTGAATTAGAGATATTAACTGAATGTATTACTAACAAAATTAGAGCAGGATAATGAGAAGTCAAGTAAGACCTTATAAACACCTTATTCCCACTCCTTCCCAGCTCTCCCTCCTTCCCCCCAGCAGCACACAGAGAGGGAATGGGGGTTATGGCCAGCTCATCACGTTTCTCCCACTGCTCAGGCAGGGGAGTTCTTCTCCTGCTGCAGTGTGGGTCCTTCCCACAGGAGACAGCTCTCCATGAACTTGCCCAATGTCAGCCCATCCCATGGGCCACAGCCCTCCACAAACTGCTGCACCCTAGGACACTCTTCCACGGGGGGCAGTCCTGCAAGGACAGGCTGCTCCAGCATGGGTTCCCCGTGGGATCACAAGTCCTACCAGGAACTCTGCTCTGGTGTGGGCTCCTGTCTCCACAGGTCCCCAGTGCCAGGAGGCTGCTCCAGCACAGGCCTCCCACGGGGTCCCAGCCTCCTCTCAGGCATCCCCTGCTGTGGATTGGGCCTCCCCCACAGGCTGTGGGTGGATCTCTGCATCCCTGTGATCCTCCATGGGCTGCAGGGGCACAGCTGCTTCACCATGGGCTGCACCGCGGGCTGCAGGGGAATCTCAGCTCTGGTGCCTGCTGGAGCACCTCCTGTCCCTCCTTCTGCACTCACAGGGGTGTCTGCAGAGTTGTTCCTCTCACAAATTCTCACTTGGCTCTTCTCTGGCTGCAATTGTATCTGCACAACAACTTCTGTTTTCCTTCTTAAATCTGTTATCACAGACATTTTACCGCCATTTCTAACTGGCCCAATCTTGGCCAGTGGCACATCAAATTTGGAGCTGTCTGGCTTTGGCTCTGCCAAACATGGAAGAAGCTCCCAGGAGCTTCTCACAAGAGCTACCACTGTAGCTCCCACTACCAAAAACCTGGCTGTGCAAACCCAATACACCACTATTAGTTACGTAAGTTGACCTTTATCCAATACAGGAATTTATGGATAAGATGACCACCACGTCTTGGTCATAGAATGCTTATATGTTATTCTTAGCTTCATTACAAGAGTATCAAAAGCGTACAACACTATACTATCCTCACATTTCTACTGTGAGAGCCATAAACCAGCCAAATCTTTATTCCCAGTATCACCAGAAAATGAGTGAAAATCTGAAATGACTTAACATTACCTTGGTGAAAAACTCCTGGTGAAAAAAAGATTTTTAAATCAGTGATAAATATTCATATAGCCACTGGGTCTTAGCTGTCCTTATCTTTAATGAATTCATGGTTATGCCCTCACTGGAAATTCAGAAAGTAGTTTTATACCAACTTTATGGATGGCAAATTGAAACAAAAAGACTAACTAAATTATTTAACCAGGAAAAAACAGATAAGGCATGAAGGTTGAAAGTGGTTAAACACAGTGAGAAGAAAGTTTGTCCCTGAAAAAAATAGAAAAAATTAAGAAATAGAAAAAGTATGTAAGCACAAGTATTGTTGGAGAACAGAGAAACTGAAACACACAGCTAGTTCAACAATCAATAAAAAATGATTTCACAGATGTGGTATTTGAGAGAACACTGCAAAGTTAAAGGAACATATTACATATATATATATAATATACATATTTTCAGAAGTCTGGCTTTAGGAGCTTGATAGCCACATTTCAGAAATCTAAACAGAAATCATATGAATCAGAAATAGCAACTTTCACATATGAGAAAGTTGTAAAGCATGATTGTTCAACATGTGGGAGTCAGCCAGTAATCACAGCATAGTGAGGAAGCTAGAAGTAATTTTTATGAAGTCATAGAGGGGAACAAAATGAACAAAGATGAGTGGACATGTTTTGCCAGCTGCTGGAAGGGGATCAGTGAATCTGCAGCCTTTTATATTCTGCTTGCCATACAGGATTCAGATGCCCTTCCACATAAGCTCTGTGTGGTTCACTGAATTCAACAGATTTTAGTAGTAAGCAGGTGTACTTCATTTACACTCCTCCTAAAGGTAGGCACCGCTCAATGAACAATGAATTTCCTATCAGAATACTTTTCATCACCATGTGATATCAATTCCAGACACTTCTACATATATTTACAATTTCCAATAAAAACTTCCCAGCTCTCCAAAAGATACAAATGCAAAAAGCATGCTGTCTTGATTTACTGCAATTTTCACCTTTCAGTGTTGTGCTGCCTCACTCATTGTCCATTTATCTGTTGATATATACTAAGATAGTATATTTTAAACTGACCAAAATAATACTTTTTATCTTCTTCAGACTGCAAATACATACAAATATATGTATGAGTGTGTAGAAAAAAAATACTATATATATACACACACATATATACACGCATAGAGCAAGAGCAATGGTTTCTCATTACATCGTTCATCAATGTTGTTCCCTTGCATCCCCACCTCAAGTAAATCCTTGAGAGACTAAGGTAAAAAGGTGCAATGGTTCTTATTAAAATGGTTGCCAGGAGTCTTGCAAGTCTTTCAGGGGAGTTCTAGAAAGCGATATACTCTCCCCTCAGGCTCATTGTCTCCAAAATAAACAACCCAGTTCCCTCAAGTGCTCCTTGTATATTTTGTCCTCCAGACCCTCCAGCAGCTTTGTTCCCCTTCTCTGGATACATGCTTCAGCATATATCCATGAACAATGTCTGTTCGGTAGTGGAAGAGGGGCCCAAAACTGAACAGAGGATTCAAGGTGCAACCTTTCCAGAAAGGGGATGATCCCTTCCCTGGTCTTGCTAAAGTCACATCACGACTTGCAAACACACAGAGTAAATCTAAACAAATGAATAGTCTTGTTAATCTCAATGACAACAACCAGAATACTCATCTCTTTTTAATCACTTCTGAGCAGTCTTCTGGTAGTTTTGTGACATTAGCTAATGCTCATTACAAGAAAAAAAGTGGAGGCATAAAACAATCTAAATCACATCCTTAACTTCATTCCTTGAAGCCTCCTTAGGTTTTGCTGTGCTGCATCATGTAAGAGAAAGTAGAATGCAGTTTGTTATTTTGGACTCTAGTGAGGTTCAGCTTCTATTACTCGCCCTTGGCTGTTCACAGTGTATCTTGTTCATCATTGCCCATGCGAGCAGGAAGGTGGACCACCTTGCACATCTGGATTGTGCAAAGAACATCAGATACATCTGCCTGCAGTTTACTTGAAGTGTTCATCATTGGCTCACACTAGTGATGTTTAGCCCCATCTTTTCAAAGTTATATTCTACAGTACCAGAAGGATTAATTTGTATTCGTGTGCCCATTGTGGCAATAAGGATTGAGTTATGCACTGTTACTAAAGTATTCCTGCCTTGTGTGGGACATTAATTTGTTACACTGTATTCCAAAACAAGGGGGTGACTTCTTTCTAATATTGTAGCTGCTGCTGCAACTGATTCAATAAAATCAGATCTAGTTGTACAGGGTAGTATGAAAATGGTCTCTGGTGATGTCCTAATTTCAGTGTTATCACTCCACTAGCCATTCATTTTCATTCATGCACATATAAATTGAAGGGCTTTGTAGGATCCGTGAGAGTGAGAACTGATGCCAAAAATTCTTCTCTCTCTTTAAAAACTCTGCCACTCAATACAATCAATGGGAAACTAAAATGGTCCAAAAGTGCTAGGAATTAGTCTTTGCCAGAAGTATGCCTCAAACTTTTTACATTACCCTTCAGTAGAGCAAGTGCTATACATACAGCCAAAAAATGCCACAGGCTGTGCTTGCACTAATACAAAGGGAGTTTTTATCTATGAACTCCTACAGGATAAAGTTCAGTATGGCATTTCAAGTCTAATCTTGTGAGTTGCAGAGTTCTCCCTGGCCAGAGTAAAGCAATTTCCACTCTTATTCATCTCAATAGCCTGTGAGGATACAAATCAGGGACTCTTTTTTCATTTCTGCCCTTACATTGGATTTGCGTTGAAGTCCATGGAAGCTCTGCATGGGTGGAGTGATGGACCTCCATAGCTGACTACTGTTTGGAGTAAAAGCAGCTGTATTTGAAAGTTAAATGCATTTTAAATGAGTTTTCTTAGTTGTAATGGTTAAAGACATAGCTGACTAGGCAGGTCCATTTGCTAAATCTGTATTTCATTATCAGGCTCAAGAGATTTAAAATAAATATATTTCAATAGTGGTAGGCTTTGCTGCTATTGATTTCTACAACATATCCTTAACTGGAACTTTTGTTATTCTTCTGATTCACGATTAAAGGTAGAATTGCTTTCTGGTTTGGATAAAATTCCATATAAGAAATGACATATGCAGATTAGGCCATTATCAGTGCTATTAATGTATGATTTTCATTTGCATAGTAACCTTCACTGGGAGACCTCACAGCACATTACAAATGCTGCCAAGAAAACCTTCTAGTATTTCTTGGACAGCATCACCCCTCACAGGATTAGACTGTCCCATAATAAAACGACTTAGAATATCCTAGAAAAAGTGTAAGTGGAGACAAGGACTCCTGCCTAGTTTTTTTCCTGGAAGAAAATTCTCAAGCCAGAGAACAGGGCAGTTTTCACAGATTTGTTGACCTTTTCAAGAACTCTTGTCACACATACTGGAAGGTGGTAATCCTATTTGGCAGCCCAATACAAGCTAGCTGAATTCTATTTTTATTATTTTCTGTACAACAGGACACCTTAAGATCAGTAGTAAATTGTGTTGAAGACACCTCCCAAAGGTGTCAAATTTCTTTTAAAAAGGAAAACTGATAACAAAAATTGCTAGGGAAAGCATTTTTCAGCATAATCTGCAGCTGATATGAACTGCTCTGAATCAAACCCATTTATGACTGACAGTGATGCTACCTTCAGAACCCCCAAGTATTTCTTCTGCTTTAATGGAAGGCATTGAAAACTGGGGACAACACTTTAGGCCACTACAGAAAACATTTCTGGGTTTCATAGCCAGGCTCTATAAGCCTTTCAAGTTGAAAGGCAATCAAAAGCAGTATCTGTAAATTTAAGTATGTCCTTTAAGAGGTATCAGCATAGAAAAAGATGTTATTAAGACAGATTGAGACCATAGGACAGTAAATGGTTTCATGAAGATAAGATGGGTTTCTTTTGTCTCAAGCCCCAAATGAGTCTCTGGAGCTACCAAGAGACCTTTGTGAGAGCATTCATGTTACTTACACTTAGTGTTCTCATGCTTTAATGTCCTCATATGATCTGCACAAAACTCAGGGCTTAGGAACAGTGCTAGCAATTATGTGCCACAGTCAAGTAATCCAGAGAACGGATGTGATATTCCTGATACTCTCACACCAAGCATGAAACTTCTGGTGAGCTACTTGTCAAAGCAAGATGCTTCACTGTATCAACACACTCAGAATGGTCTGCACCAAAATAAATTACTACATACTCCTTTAATCTCAGGAGATCTCACTGCAGTTTGCAGTGAAAATTGGAAAAATTTCAAAAATGAAAGCCATTTTGGCTAACGGTCATTTGGGCAGTAGCAGACTGGGACTGTAGTCAAAACTAGGCTCCCGTGTCTAGGGCACAACATGGAGCTAACTCACAGCTGGAGAAGTTTCCCTGGATGGCATGCTAATAAGATACACTTCACCTGTCACACAAGATCTGCAACCTGGCAATTATAAAAGTGCTGTACAGACAGTCAAAAAATTCCTCAGGCCATGTTTGCACTAATACAAAGGGAGTTTTTATCTATGAACTCCTACAGGATAAAGTTCAGTATGGCATTTCAAGTCTAATCTTGTGAGTTGCAGAGTTCTCCCTGGCCAGAGTAAAGCAATTTCCACTCTTATTCATCTCAATAGCCTGTGAGGATACAAATCAGGGACTCTTTTTTCATTTCTGCCCTTACATTGGATTTGCATTGAAGTCCATGGAAGCTCTGCATGGGTGGAGTGATGACCTTCACAGCTGACTACTAATTACAAAATGTCAACAAACCAACCTGTCAGTAGTGAGATGTCCTTAGATGAAGCAGAAAGCATGGAATGGGCAGAGGAGACTGAACACTGCCTTTGGATTCATGTCATCACTGAGGGTCACCTAGAGATGGACTGAAATACATCCTTATGAAAGTTCCTACAGGTCCTCTTTCCTCATCTTATGATACTTCAGCAACAGGCAGATATGGGAGCCCATCTCAGCCTGAGTGTACTGAGCCAAAAGCCATGTCACAAATACTTGTATGTGCTGCTTGAAAACAGTTGCTGCAGAGGTCACAGATAAAGCAAGCACTCCACATGTTCTCTGGGATCTGACTGATCTTCCCTTTTCTTGTACACATGTAGGCAGCTCAAGAGAATACACTGACTCATTTGTGGGCTTTTAGTTCCCCCTTGGAAGTGGCAGTGCATGTGTTTCCATCAATTCAATGCAGGCAGTGGCAGGGATCTGAGAATACCATGAACTGCCTACAGCTCTAGCTGGTGAAACTGAAAGCAATATATCCTTGATATTTTTAAATAATTAACTGAAAAAAATACTAGACAGACTTGTCTACATTCACTTTTGTTTCTTATTTGTCAGCATTCCACTACTTTCAGCTCAAACCAACTCAGAGAAGATTGAGTTTGAGAAGATTCTCAACCTTAAGAGAGAATAATCTAACCTTAAAGAATAACCTAACTATTTTCAAACAAATTCCTTTAAAAATATTTGTTAATTTTTCTGAAGATATTTTCTCTGATAGCCATTCTTATGTTATACATGCCTGGCAGAAGTTGTGTGTTGTTTTGACGTTAGGAAACAAGTGCTGTTTCGTATTAAACTAACGACCCTAACTAAGAACGCAGGCTGTCTCAGATTTGTGGTTACCAGTTATTAGCACAGCAATTAGCAAAATAAATCACAACTGGGCTTAAACTCTTCTTCTGTCTTTAAGAGAGCTGCACCCTCGATGTTCTTAGAGGTGTTTTCCAACCTAATTGATTCTGTGATTATGTGGTAACATGCAGCAACCAGAGCATCATTTAGTCTTCACGCCCAGGGTCTCCCGGATGTCCCTGCAGCTTGCTGATGGCTAACCTGCTGCCAAAGCACGTAGGAGGCTGAGGACGCTCACTCACTCTGCCGTAATTCTGAAGCCGACAGACACTGCCGGCAATTCTGAGCGACACAGACACAGCCGCTCGCCCGTGATTCTGAGCCGACACAGACACTGCTCGCCCTGCAGTGATTCTGAGGCCGACACAGACACAGCCGCTCGCCCTGCAGTGATTCTGAGGCCGACACAGACACTCGCTCGCCCTGCAGTGATTCTGAGGCCGACACAGACACTCGCTCGCCCTGCAGTGATTCTGAGGCCCGACACTCAGATCACAAAGACCGCGTCGCCCTGCAGTGATTCTGAGGCCGACACAGACGCGCAGACCATCCCCACCACCGCCCCGTCCTTCCCGCCACCGCGCCTGCGCCAGGCGCCGCGCCTGCGCACGGTGCGCTCGCGGTTCCGGGCGCCGCAGGGAGGCGGCGGCGCGGTCGTGCCGGCGGCGCAGGGAGCCCGGGCCAGCACGGCCTGGCCGAGGTGAGGGACCCCGGGAAGGGCGGGAAGGGCGGTGGGATCGATCCGCGGCGCCAAACGCCGCTGCCGCTACTGCCCTGTGAGAGAGGGTGTTGTTTTTTTACGTTTTTGTTTAAAGCTGGTCACTTTCAGACGCTCGCGTATATCGCACGTAAGCGCTGAGGTTGTGTGCAGGTGTTCTCACTCCTGGCTTGCTAGGAACACCGGTTTGAATCGAGAATCCTTAAAAAGGAGCCAAAGGCTCTGAGGCTACAGACAGGAAATGTGTTCTCAGTGCTCCCTGCGATCATTTTTTGTTACGTAGCTTAGCTTACATTGACAGAGTTTCTTTTGGAGAACTGGACCAGATCCGAAGGTGTTGTGCCGTGACAACCTCTCTCTACTTCACGTAATTAGGAATATTTGTCTCTCTTAGCATTAGGATGCTTTATTAGACTTACATGGCAAGGATGTGGTAGCAGAAGGGTTACGGGGGTGGCCTCTGTGAGAAGCTGCCAGAACCTTTCCTCATGTCTGACAGAGCGAATGCAGCCGGCTCCAAACGGACTGGCCAGGGCCAAGCCCGTCAGTGACGGTGGCGGCTCCTCAGGGTTAGCGAGTTTAAGAAGTGAAAAACTGCTACACAACAGCAACCCAAGGAGAGAAGTGAGAACGTGAGAGAAACAGCCCTGCAGGCACCAAGGAGGGAGAGGAGATGCTTTGGGTCCTGGGGCAGCGATTGCTCTGCAGCCCATGGTGAAGATCGTGCTAAAGTAGCCCGTGTGTATTGCAACCCATAGAAGTCCATGGTGAAGCAGGTGTCACACCTGCAGCCAGTAGAGAACCCCATGCTAGACCAGTTGGATTCCCAAAGGAGGCTGTGACTCCATGGGGAGGAGCCCATGCTGGAGCAGGCTCCTGAAAGGATCAGTGGGACAATGGAGACAGGTGCCCACACTGAAACAGGTTTTCTGGCAAGACTTAGGACCTGCCCTTGAGCAGTCTGTTCCTGAACAACTGTACCCCATAGAAGGGACCCACCCTGGAGCAGTTCATGAAGAACTGCAGACTGTCGTTGGGATCCCATGCTGAAGCTGGGAAAAGTGTGACTGTGACCTCATTTCCTGACCCCCTGCTCCATTCACGGGTAGGAGGTAGAGAAATACTGAGTGAAGTTGACCCCAGAACGAAGGGAAAGATGAGGGCAATGTGTTTCTAGATGTTTTTGTATTTTTTACTGTTCTGCTCAGATTTCATTGGTAAAAATAAATGTTCTTGGCTTGAGTCAGTTTTCCCCATAACAGTAATTGCTGAGTGATCTTCCTGTAATAAGCCCTTAACCATATTTTTGCCCCTTTTCCAGTTGAGGGGCAGTGATAGAGCAACTTTGTGGCCATCTTGCAGTAAGTCAAGCTCAAGGCTACACAGATGCTTATCATTCACATTGACTAAGTTAGGAGAACAAGTCAAGGTCCCTTTCCAATACCTTTTTCTTCCTTTCTTTAACTTGTGTCTGTGTGTGTGTTCGGTGGTTTTTTTGGGGCGGATGTTTTTTTATGTGTGTGGTTGGATGGTGTATCATAGAATGCCCTGAGGTGGAAAGGACCCACAATCATAGAACCGTGGAGATTGGAAAAGACCTTCAAGATCATCAAGTCCAGCATTTAACTGAAAACCACTGTGTCAACTAAACAATAGCCCAAAGTGCCACATCCAGTCATTTCTTGAACAGTTCCAGGGATGGTTACTCCACCACTTCCATCCTTGTGGGTTTTCAGGACTTCACCGGATTTGGTAGAAAGGAAGATTCAGACCAGTTTTGATGAGGATTGGACTAGATGAGCTCTAGAAATCTTTGTTCTTAAACTGTCTGATTCAGTGATTCTTACTCAGAATAATATACATGGGTATGGATTTACAAGGAAAAATTCTGCCTGAACCACGTG
This sequence comes from Sitta carolinensis, assembly GCA_032173965.1. Taxonomy (NCBI): domain Eukaryota; kingdom Metazoa; phylum Chordata; class Aves; order Passeriformes; family Sittidae; genus Sitta; species Sitta carolinensis. The sequence continues at coordinate 11,718,940 of CM063313.1, read as the reverse complement.
ATTGCCTTTAATAAATAATAATTGAATTTGCAGTCAAGTGGAGGGGTAGGTATCATTTACCTCCTGGCTTTCAACACTCTTCCACTCTGTTCCTCTGTCAAAGATAGGATATGTGCCTGCTGTCAGGGCTGCCCTCTGCATGGACTTGAGGAACAGGTGGTGGGAACCTCAGGAATTTCTGCAATGACAAATGCCCTGTCTTGGCCCACCCCTTACAGGATGGACTGGGAAGCAGTTCTGCAGTGTGGCCATAGGCCCTGGCATTGCCCTGGGATGTGTTACAGAGCTCTTTTAGGGTGAGACTTGTCTGCCTCTGCTTATGCTCCTTAGATCTCATATTGACATGTCAGTTCTGGATTCTTGTATAGGGAAAGTGACCATAAGGACTGAATTCAGCAGATGATTGAAATAGTAGGCCCTTGCTCTATGAGGAGAGGCTGTGGTTTCTAGGACTCTTCATCTGGGAGGAGGGACAGTACCCAGGATAGCTGTATACCCAGTAGCAGTCCTGGAGCCGATGGGAGGGGGGTGAAAGGAGGCACAGCCAGGTGCTTCATGGCAAAAAGAGCTAAAGACTAGTGATGGAGAGAAAGCTTTTGCTGATCAGGACAGCTCATTAAAGTGATGCCTTACTGGTCTTGAGGGGTTTTCAAAGCCAAACTGGGGCAAAGCCTTGAACAGTGTGGTGTGACTACATCTGAACTTCCTTTGAGTGGGAGGTTGAAGAAAAAGCATCTTTAGGTCTCTGTCAGTCTTGATTATCCAGGTATCCTGTAAACTTTATGAGCATTCCATATGCAAACACAGTTGCCTTTGCTAAGGGTGAATGCTGAAGACTAAGGAACTGTTTAGGTAGTATTTAAATTAATTTAATAGCACTGATATGACTGTTGCATTGTAACTATCCTGTAGATGTCTAGTTTAGATTGATAGAAATCTAGGATTTGTGTCTGATGCAAGGCCAGTGAACTTCTAGTCTGTCTGGAATAGCTGGTTGTGCTTACATTGAAAGTATGTTCTGTGCTTGTAATGTAGTAGTTTTTCCTTTAATGTGGGTTAAAAAATTACCTGATGAGAGATACAATATAATTCCAGTGTGTTCATGTCAAAACTGCCCAGGAAGGAACCTGACCTCATTTTGCAGCTTGTTGGGTAGAACTGAGGGGGCTTGGGTTTATATATACAGATAGGCTGGTACATATAGATCCACTGGAGTTATTCGTCATGCTCAACAGTTCTAGATATGTCTGGAATTTGCTGTAGCAATCTTTTTCTTTTTTTTTTTTCTTTTAAAGCAAGATATTAGCTCTAGTTTAATATGTGTTCATTTATTATATGGACATCTGTTGTATAAAAATGTCGTTGCATCTGTTCTAAAACTATACCAACCCATAGCAGCATCAGTGTTGTTTTTTTTCTCCTGCACTTTCAGACATGTAATGCACAAGTATAGGAGCATACATCAGTGCTTAACTGAAAGGAATTTGTATTCACGAATCTATTAATGTAACTATTAATTTTGAGTTTTCCTGCTGTAAATGGTATTTTTGTGGCACATGCTGCATTGCTTGTATCCAAGATTTAATTCCATCTTTTTTAAAATAAGTGGCAAGATTCTGAATGCATCACACTGATAGCATGTCTTGGAATTTGAGTATTTTGCATGTGTCTATTTCCTCAGTGCTTATTACAAACAATTCCACTTAGGTTTTCAGCAAGTACTAGCTTTTTTGGGTTTTAAGGAAGCCATTCCAAGTGACTAGAGGTGAGTTTTTAGTAAAGTGAAATGTTTGCAGTGACCATCAGTTTCATTGATGTACAACAAACTGACATCTAATTTCTCTTTAAAGTAGCTTCATATGTGCTTGTGAGTACCTGCATATTCCAACTAACAAAGAACGTTTTCACTTCAAGTGTTCCAGCCCTAACTACAAACTACCATTTTCAGTCTCACAAGTTGGTCTTTTGTTTGTTTTACTTCTGGTTTTGCATTAAGTTATGGAAAGTTTGTGGATAATTGTGCATTTTAAATTATGTTTGTGAGACTGTGAACACTCCTTTTGAGCTGTCTCATTTTCAAGTCAAGGAAATACACTTAAAAGTTCTCCAGAATACATGCTTTCAGTGTACACATATGCTGTGCCATATGGAATGGTATATTTGTTGCTGCTTTTAGAAATGTCTGTAATCCATTCTTTGTGCAGGACCCATGAGTATTCAGCATTTCTTGGGTTCATGCCCAAAAGACAAGGTGAGATGGTAGACTTCAGAGGGGGAAGAAAATGCTTTAATGCTTGCATCTGTTGTTAAATACAACATAAACTGGGGGGAAGTGGAGAGAGGGTGTAGAAAATAGCATGCTCAACTTCCTAATCCTAAGTATATTTTTTCGATCTTTCTTGCAGAGTGAAATTTAGTGTCATATGACAGAGCCAAAATGGATGACATCAAGAAGCGATTTGAATTTCCTAATGCAGTTGTTCAGTCACAGGTAATTTTTTAAAAGCATTAAAACAAATCAAGTTGTCTGTGGAAATGTTTGTTCCAACAGCTGCTGCTTATCTGCCTATCTGGGTATTTTTCCAAAGTCAGAAAACCAGAGAAACAGAGTATTCTTGAATTGTAATCAAATCCTTATGTCCCTCTCTGTATTATTGAAACATAGGACATAATTGCTCATCACTATGAAGTCTCTTGAGGAAAATCAGAAACTTTCCACAACTGGAAGGCTGGAGTGTGGCCGCGTGGTTTTTAGTGACCTTGTTATCTCAAGAGAAGCCAGATATTGCCAGATGCCATGTGTGGGGCTGAAATACTTGCAATACTTTTTAGAACGGCTCTCTTTCTTCCTTGGTGATGAGAGCTGATGAACTACTGCAGTCTTGACTGTCATCAACGGAAAAATGTACACAGTTCAGCTCAGCCTTCTTTATTTTCTGATTCATGCATTGGCTCCTCGTCATTTTCACCTGAAATTATCATGTGCAAAAAGTGTTTATGATAGTATGTTTAATGGACAGGAAAGAGTGGTAGTAATAATAGTCTCCAGTTAAAACAGACACCTTCTTTGCTTTGGCCGTTTCTCATTTCAGCATTAAAACATGTATCTCTTTGGCTGTAAGTTCATTGCTAATTTCCCTGTTTTCTTCCTCATTCTGTTTAGAATTCAGGATTAAATATGCACCCATTTATTTGGTGAAATAAGTTGTTCAGAATGCAGTCTGTGCAACCTGGTGCCTCTTTTGCCTCTTCACTTTGGTCAGTTCACCTTGGGTTATCAGCAATTAGGTTTGAAAGAGAGATGCACAGGTCCACTGTCATCAGCTTGGTGTTTGGGAGAGAAAGCTATGTGCCTGAAAGCTGGAGTTCATCTAAGATCTAGTAAAGCATCTTGCACTGCAGATGAGTTAATATCATTACTAGCCTTGATGAGTATGATGCCTTCTGGAGGCTGACCTGGAGCAGAGACTAGAGAGAGTAAAAGGATAAAGTAGGTATTTATTAAAAGGCCTCAGTGGGTACACCTGGGCCACACAAGAATCCAGCCAGACTACACTCAAGATGCACCTCAAAATGGTCACAAAAATGGATGACTGATCATGAGGTCTTCCACTTTTGTAAGTTCTGGTCTATTAGCATATTAGAATCAATTGTCCAACTGTAGCTTCATGTTATGAAGCTCCATCTTCTTGCTTTTCTTCTCACTTCACTGTTGTTTTTGTTCTAGGGCTTGAAAGTTGTCTTTGGTATTAAACTAGAGAAAGAATTGTTTTGTCTATTTACTTTGAGAAGATAGTTTAATGGCACTTAATATGAAACTTAAAATTACCCACCAAAACAGCACAGAAATCTAAAAAATATAAAAGCTAAAAACTTAAGGCGTCACGTAGGACTCAGCATCTTTGAAACAGTTAATTTTTCTTTAGTGCAGAATGTCCCCATGGGACACTGTCGTATTGCTTAAATGTCTTGGCTCATTACTACAGCTGCACATCATTGAGGTCTGCAAGTGTGCTTTGGTTGATTTTGTCCTGTGCTTTGGCTGTTTTGATAGTTTACACTTGTATTCTGTGACCCCTGGAAAGCATTCTGTGATCTTTAAACTATAATCAGGTCAGGATTCTACTTCATGAGAGATGTCGTCTCTTTCTGGGACCAACCAAGATATCTGCTCTGCAGAGTGTGTGGTCTGTACACAATCAGAAGAATTAGGAACTTGAGCATAGATTTGTAAATCATAAAGTTTTACTGCTTAATCAAGTTCTAGAAATGCAAGGAACTAACCAGTGTTTTGACTTTTCTGTATAACGAGGTCACTGCAAAAGCCAAGTTTCTATTGCTAAGTCCCTTTTCTTGTGCAATGAAAGTGTCTTAAGGATGTAGGTGTGAATTAACCTCTGAAATCCTTTTAAACAGGAAAAAGAAAAGATGATGTAGGCTTCCCTTAGTAAATCCACTGAAAAAGATCTGATCTGCGTGGGGAGTGCGTTGTTACTCTTGCGATGGGTTAGTTGCTGGCAGAGATAAATGTCTAACTTGGTCCCATTTTCTCCGTTTCCTCAAGAGTAAGATTTCCAATTTACCTGTCTTTTTAAGTCAAATGTGTTGTTTGACAAATATCCTTACCTGTGAAAAGCACAGTCCTGGTTGTCTTGGAGGCTTTAATGTGCTGTCTTTCCAAGAAATGTAAGCTCTAATTTCAGTTTGTTATGATAGGTTAGCCACTAATACATAAATGAAGTGGAAATAAAGGAGAAGGAATCTCAAAACATTGAAAATAATCTGTCCCTGTCTTTTATACTCTTTTAACAAAAATGAAATGCTAATTTTAATTTTTATTCCTTGCTGGCCTATTTTACTTTTTCCAGAAGTAATCTGTCATTAGCTGAGAAGAGTAGATGCAGCAACTGTTCTGGGCACATTGATAGTCTGAAACGTTTTTGTGCTGTTACTATGAAAACATGTCTTGCTGTCTTTTACGAAAATGGGGTTTCTGTGTAACAGTATCAATAATTATAAAACAAGACAGAGTAAGCCATTAGAGATGAGTCAGAAGACAAAAGTTCAGTTCAAGCAACCTGACACCTTTGAGTGCATTGCAGTTCACATTTAGATTTTGAAAGACAGTTTGAGAAAATCAGACCTACTAAAATAGAATGAGGAGCTTAGTCTTCACCTCAAAAGAATAAACCTGGGCTGTTTTGGGGAACTGAAGCTTTTTGTTTTGAAGACCTTGACTATTTAAAACTTGTTAATGATTTCTACCACAGAATAGCCTAATGAGAAATAATGTCAATGTCAAATGCCCTGTTTAAAGTAAATGAAATATTTCTGGCAGGAGCTGTGATAAGGGGATATTCAAAGTGCTTAAGGCAAAACTTGCGATGCAGAAATTTCGGCAAGTTGCTTAGATGTGTTTTATTCTGCTTCCTCTTGCTTCTGCTTCCCTGTATAGTGCAGGATTTAGTAACTATTACTGCTTTTAAGGACACGGAGATCTGTACAGCAGTGAAGATATAAAAGTGGAGGTTTATTGAAGTTGTTGCATTAAAAGAGCTGCAATTCCTAAATACATACGTACCTGCACAAAGAGGCTTTTGGACTTATGTGGAGCCCTGTGGAAATTTGTTTCTTTGGGCCTCAGCATAACAGTAAATGTTATCAACATTATAGAAATTCTTGACCCTAAAGCATATTTCAGCTTCAATATCACATGCAACAGCATTGTAAAGACTTCTTAATGGAGAATTTAGAAATTGTGCATGTGTTCTTTATTTCTTCTTATTTCTTTTTACTTCTTTTAATGCATCTACTGTGCATCTAATAATGCATGTTTTTTGTTTTTTTTTTTTCTTTTTATCTTTAGGCAGTGGGCCATCTGATAGCTGCCATACTGAAAGAAAAAGTTTCTTCAAAGAAGATCAGACAGGCTTCTGATCAGGTCCGTGGTATTTTTTTATTTTCATTCCCTCTCTCCTCCTTACGTGGTTATTCTATGTGCTTTTTCTAGGTTTTCCCATTCTCCACTATATAATTTTAATACTATTATGTAAGTTAAATAAGGTATTTATCAATATGTATTTGGGCATACAGAAACAGCTAAACTCTGGCATGAGAAGAATAGCTTTACTTCCATTACGAGACTTAATGGCAGAAGTCTTAATCCTGCAAAATACTGTATCTTCAGTTTGAAAGAGTTTAATTTAGTTGTGTTAGTGAAGAGAGTGAAGTACATAGACTGAGAAATTGTCTCTTGAGTTAGAAATTTGTTTACCTTGCTATAAAAATTTTAAGAAGTATGGCATTTCACATACCTGCATTAGTGTTATGTTTCATATCACTAGAGCTTGTTCTTCTTCAGGAGAGAGCAGGATGTAAAGGCATACTTGGCATTTTAAATGAGTCAAGCTCACTTGAGTGCATATCTTGTTAACAGAGAGGTATATGAAATGTTGGCAGTTGCTAGTGTCACAGCAAATGTGCAAGGTGTTTGTTAGGATTTGCTCCTCTGGTTTTTCTCCCCAAGAGCTGACATGTCCAGAAATGAACAGTAATTATCTGTGGATTTTTACCCCACAGTCTGGAGATTTCACCCTGACAAACCCAGACCTGGAAAGTGCTAAGTTTTTATGTGAGGAGTATTGGAGGTGTGTAGTTTATCTAACCGAAGCTCTTTCACAGTCCTGGTCATAATTGTGTTACCAAATTATGTTCTGAGCTAGAAGCTTATATTTTCCCCTTAACGCTGCTAATATGAAGGTATTAGACTGAAATACAGCAACACCTTCTAAAATGCTAGGAAGCAGAAGATTGTGCTGGTTAGACATTGCAGACTCCCTTTTCAATCAAGAGCATTTTGCAGTGTTGGTTGTTTTTAGACCTTCCTTGTTCTTCAACTGGAAATCACAAAGTCAGCAAACTAATCTGTGAATACTAATATACCATGAAAACCAGCAGCAGTTTTTATGGTTACTGGGCAACCTGACAGTGAGCAGCAACTCTTCCCGTGTCCCAGAGTTGGAACTAGATCATCTTTAAGGTCACTTCCAACAGAAACCATTCCATGATTCTATCTGCAGCTTAAAAATTCATCTGCATTACCTTTTTGTCACAGACAACAAGTGTTATGCCCTACCATGGGCCTAAACAGCAGAGGGCAAGAAAGTGGGAGCTGTTCTCACAAAGGCTTTTCTCAGGAGTAGAATCTTTACCCTTAGCTACCTCTCGTGCTCTCTAAGGCTTCAGGAGAAGCAGTTGAGCTGCTTTTTATTTAAAAGTGTGTTTGAGGTGAATGAAGATAAATCAGTGTGAGCTTTCTCATTACTTGTGTCCCATGCTTTTGTCTTCAGACTCCAGCTCTGAACCTGCTTTGGGAGAAGTGCTGCAGTGATAATGTTGTCTTGCGAACTGCCTGCTGTGAGGGTTTGGTGGCACTTGTGGCAGAGAAACATGCTGAGCTTGAGTACGTTCTTCATGGAGCTCTCAACCTAATTCCCTCAGCAAGGTATTGTTTGGTTGCCTAATTTTTGTCAGCTGGTTATCAGTCATTGCTTTTCTCTTACAAATACTGAGGAACACCGCAGCTTTAAGGACTGCTATTGCCCTGCCACTCTGCTGAAGGATGTTGCTTTCACCTTTGCTATGTAACAGTGCGGGTCTGACATAAGAACTCTTAGAGTATTCTATGGATGTAAGCTGAAATTGTTAGTGGTTCAGGCTAGCACTCTGAACTTTGAACTGTGGAACCTCAGAAGTCAATGAACTGCTTAGTTATGTTGCCCCTGTCCTAGAAAGGGGAAAGAAGATGGCAGTGAATTCCATAATGGGGGAGTATGTTGTGATTTAATCCCAGGCAGCAGACAAGCCCCATGCAGCCGCTCACTCACTCCCCACTGGTAGGATTAGGGAGAGGGTAAAAGGTGGAAAACTTGTGGGTTGAAATAAGGAAAGTTTAAGCGGGAGAGTAAAAGCTGTGCATGCAAGAAAATCAAAACAAGAAGTTAATTCACTCCTTCCCATGGGCAGGCGGGTGTTCAGCCATCTCCAGGAGAGCGGAGCTCCATCACATGTAGTGGTGACTTGGGAAAACAAATGCCATCAATCCAAACTCCCCATCTTCTTTCTCTCAATTTTATATAGTGAGCATGATGCCATGGTCTGGAATGCCTCTTTGGTCTATTGGGGTCACCCATCTTGGCTCTGACTCCTCCCAGCCTGCCAAGCATCCCCAACTTCCTCCCCAGTGCAGCAGCATGAAAAGCAGAGGCAGCCTTGACTGTGTGTAAGCCCTGCTCAGCAATAACAAAAACATCTCTATATTATCAACCCTGTGTTCAGCACTAATCTAAAACACAGCCCCATACCAGCCGTTGTGAAGAGAATTAACCCTATCCCAGCCAAAACCAGCACAGAGGGAAATAACTTAGTCTGTCAAAAAACTTGTTACTTAGATAAAGTCACCATAAGAATGTGTGTTTGGATTAGGAATGCTGCAGTTTGCTTCCTTGTCTGCTGAGGAAGAAATCATTTTACTTTGAAGCTACTTCCTTCCTACGCAATTCTGGAAGTAGAATGTTTACATATTGTAGTGGTCTTTTGACCTAGACTGCCTGTCCATCATACTGAGAAAATGCAGTTGTGAGGGAAAGAGGCACTGTGCATAACATTTAGAAATAAGAAGTCAAATGACAATCAGGTTGAGATTCCCATTTGACTGCTAAGTGGATTTCTGCACCAAGCTGTGTAATTCTCTTGCTGTAGACTAGTACAGTTGCTTTTAGCCAAACCAGCTATTTGGAGCTGCGATAATTTATGCTGGTGGACTTAGCACATAGGTTGCAAGATCCATGCTATTCAAAACATGTTCCTCATCCCTTCTCAGCTTCACATAATCAGTTTTATACTAAGGTTTCTCATATTCAGTCTGAGCCAAAGGTGAGCTTAGGTTTGAGTAAACTAGTAAAAGGCTTAAAAATTTTTTCTAACGTCACAACTTGCTTCTTTATGGCTAGGATCTTGTGCTGATGCTAATTCTGTGCTGGATTTGCTATAAATGACTACGGTTTCCTAGAAGAGATTTTGTAAATAGATTTTTATAATATGTGTAATCTCTGCAAACCACTGAACTCCAAATGACAAAATATTTGGGGCATTTTGGGGTTAAGCAAGGAGTCTCCATAAGTGTAAGTATAATGAATAAGTAAAAGTACCTGTGCAGAGACTGTGAGAACCTAAGTCCTATGGCATAAGGTGGAGTAAAAGTTTTATTAGCTGTGATGACCATCATGATTTTTTGCCTTTTGTTTTTATAAACCTTTTATGTATTCTTAATATTATTAGCATACATAGTTGAAATTCTTTAACGTGGTATCTTAGCTTAAGTCCTGGTATTCTGCTGGACCAGAAAACCAAACATGCTAAAGGCCTCACCTTCAGGGGCTGGAAAGCCATACCTTGAAAAAACAAGGCCCTTTCTAGAACATACTTTGTAAACTATACGCAAGCCCGTCTGTGAGGGAGTACTTTAGAATGGGGAGATGTCATGCCATTCATTTAACCTTCTCATTGGGGAATCTTTGTCAAATACGCAAACTTGCAAGGTCCGTAAAATTGTATGCACAGTATACCATGTGTGTGCAGTTCAGTGTATTCCATCTTGACAAATTGTTGCACCTAAGGATCCTTATTAAATATGGAGATAGAAACACTTTTATCCCTTAATTGTGTCTGGCTCATAATTCTAGGATTAGGGAAAAGGCATCAACTGTGGCTTGTAGGCTAAGAAATTTCAATTTCCTATTCAGTTGAGGGTTTTATTACAGTATCAACAGCTTATAAGGTTATGAAATATTAATACAGTTTTGTACTTCAGAAAATAAAAAGTGTAAAATGGGATATTTAGGATCAAGTTAACCTTAAAAACAAATTCAGAGTTACATGTTGAAGGGTCTATGATCTGCCCTGTTTCTACACTATTTGAAACTTTTAAAAACTCCTTTTCATGTGTGAAGCCAACACATGACTGATTGCTGTACTAAGTGCTGGCAAATTACGTAGTAACCTTTTATGTAGTTTTGGCTTCTTTCCCACTCCCACCCATTCCTCCCCCAAGCAGTTAGAATTCAAACCGCATACACTATGGATTGCAGAGCAGAGTTTATGTTGCCTAACCACTGAAGTCTGTGGTTTAAAATGTCTGTAACCTCAGGAGCTCATTAAACTGACAATTTCAGATTGTCTCTTCAATGCTGGTACATTTTTTACCTTGCCTTAGAACTGTAGTCTGCAGTCCATCATCCTGTTCCCTGCTAAGTTTCCATCTGTGTGGCTTTGCAGTCCTTGGTACACAGGGTTGCTAAAACAGCAATTAGCAGCCAGAGGCAGCTAGCAGAAAGGCATTTGCAACCACTGAGCATTTTCAGTGCTGGATGGAGTTAGGTGTATATTTTATTGGCAAATACTACTCACGTTATATTCTTGTTTCTCTTCTGTCTTAAATTTGCAGGGGCTAAGTGCACCTGCTGGGTTATATTTTGTCAGGTCTGTCAAATTATGCACACTAGAAAAGATATTTTGTTTTGGCAGAGATGAATATCTCATGTTTATCTGAGTTAACTTGTGCAGTTCACAATACCTTCTAATTGTATATATTATTGTACTGTAAGTGGCTCTTAAGTGTTTCCTTTGATGCCCTAAGAGTTTAAACCTCATGGAACATCATATTTATGTGCATGATTGTGTGTTTATGCATATATAGGAGATATGTTTACTTATGTAGACACATACACATGTATTTTCACATGTTTTTAGGATTGTTTTTCAGCATTCTGTTTAGGTGATGATGGGAAAACAGTGCCTGTGTTCAGTAATGAACAAGGATAAATAATCTACTGAACAACCTGTGAAACAATTAATTATTGTAATCTTAAAGAAACTGTCGGAAGGATTTCTGTGTATATGCATGCTTTTGGAGTGATTTTATTACTGTTCATCCATGCTTGTAGTAGATAGGAAATGAGATGGAGATCCTTGCAATATGATGTGCCTTTGTGTTGCTTGTGTTCAGGAGTCGAGTGTGAAGCCTAAAGCATCTCTTCTCTCCCCTCTTCCTGCTTGGGAATTAGGACCAGGAATACAGAAATTCCAGGACAGGAAAGATGGTTTTATTACCAAGTGTTTAATGGTTTGGTTTTTTCCTCCTTGCTGCATTTACCCAACTGAAGCTGGGAAATACACTTGCAAATTCCCATTTCACTGGGTTTTTCTAGGGGTGAAGAACCTAAAAGGTTGTTCTCTCTCTCCCTCCCCTTACACCGATCCAAAGATCTCCTTTCTCCTCTGTGTTTTATGTTGGGATTTAGATACCTGCAGCACATCTTCCTGCTAGTTGCTTTGCAGCAGAGCAAACCTCAATGTGTTCTTGTACTGTTAGATTTCAGTATTTTGAGAGTCAGGTGTCACGACAGCCTGTCATTGTAAAGGTTACAGGCACATCTTATAAGTGGTCCATTTTTGAAAGAGAGAAGGAAATACAGGTGTATTCTATCGCTTTTCATCTGGGTCAATGCTTTCCAGCACAAAAGAGAGAATATAGTACTTTGCCTGTTTCTGAACTGTAAAATTAAGCATTTAATGATAAGGAGATCCACTGTGGGACTCTCTAGATGCTCCCTGCTGTGACATACCACCTTATGGAAAAGAGTCTGTCTGCAGGTAGTGACAAGTATGGTAAAGGTTTGACAGTTACAAGTGCTGTTTGCTGTGTACTCCCATTCTTGTAATATATGGTAGAAGCAACCTGTCAAAAGTTTTAATTGATGCATTAATGTTCTCTTTGCTGTTTCACTTGTTATGCAAAAAGGAAAAGAAAGACACATAAATGCACAACTTGCCTGGAACTGTGTGGGCATATGTTAAGGAGTCTTTAAGTAGAACTCCAGGTCTCAAGAGTCAATTTTGTTCCTTCTCTTATGTACAAATCAATTAATGTGGCAGCATACTTGACAGTAACTCAGTTCTTTTTCTCAACAGGAATGTGCACGGTTTAGTAAAAACTATTTGCAAGTTAATACAAATTCAAGCTATTCAGCTGGGAGAAGATGGAGATGAGTCTGTTTGGAGTCTGTATGGAATCAGGTTAGTTTTGCATTCCTTTATTTAGAAACAGTAATAACTTTCTGTCTGATTTACTGGGAAAAAAAGGAAATTCAATTAATACTGGATTTTTCTCTTGCTCTTTTTTGTGTGTATTGCTTTGCTTACACTGTGCAGGTAATCAAGTACTGGCAGAGGTTGTAGAATCTCTGTTCTTGGGCATAACAGAACCTGACTTTATGTAATACTGGGTAGCCTTTACTAGCTGACTGCTTGAGCATGTGGGTAAGACTGGATGGTCTGAGTAGGTCCCTTTCACCCTAAATGATGATCTGATTCTGTGATTATTTTTTTTTAAGTTATAAGGAGTTTTTTTAATACAAGGATAAGAATGCCACCATAAGCTTGAAAGGGACAATAGTGAGCCATTGGGAGTGGAGCAATGGGAGACAAGACAGGGAGAAAACAAGTACTAGTACTTGTTCAAATACTGGATGATTTCTAATATTTCTTTTAATAAGTATTTTATTTTAAGGCTGTGAATCACATCCATCCCACTTGTTTTTCTTGCTTTATTCTCATTATAAAAGTTGAGTTTCTGAATGTCTTTGCTGTTAAGGTGATTGACATGTAAAAATAAAATAAAATACTTAAAGATGTATGTAGAGCTACTTATTTAAAGCTTCTTGTCATGCAATAGCAGACTCTTGAAGAGGACATGCTAGTGACTTCGTCCTTCTCTTGAGAAATCATGAGTCAGAACTGACATTAAAAGCCTCTATTGTATGTTTTCTGGAGAACAGAAAAGCTTGGTAGATGTCATTAATGCTTTTCAAGTTACTTTTGCAGTTAAGATGTATCATTGTAGGAGGCTGTAGCTATAATGGCTTAAGGATATAAAATGCATTATTTGAGAGACAGAAATCATGTCTATAATTGAGCAAAATGAAATACTGAACAAAAGCTAACCAGGCTTTGGAGTACTGGATGTGTTTGCATTCCTGAAGTCCTGCATGCTTTTGTTTTTGTAGCTATATAATTTCTCTATACAAAATCCTTCCTGTATAAGCAGTTTTAAATGAAAAGACGAGTAATGAAGATGGAATTCTTTTGGAATGTTTTATAAAAGCTTCTGGTGGAAGAAACTAAGTTAAAGGAACTTAACTCTGGTTTCATATGAAAAAGAGGATGGTGGGATGTGGCTGGAATAAAGAAATAGTCTCTGCCTTGTAGGGCAAAGAAAAGTTATTACATTTTTTTCACATTCACTAAAAAAGAAATTACTGGTAACATACAATGAAGGTGAAATATGGTAATTCAGAATGGTAAAAAGAAAAGAAATAGAGAACTGAAAATAAGAAGCAGGCTTTTTTTAACTCAGGATAGGTTTTGTTTTCCTTTTTGGTTACAGTTAGCTTTAATTAAGAGAAATGATTGCTTGACATTGGGTCAGAGCCCTGAGATTTTGCTGACTTTCTGGTTTTTAGTGTGCAGAACAACCTATCTATTCATTTTTATGTAACAATTTTTGTGGTTGTGTTCCATGAAATGCCATTAAAACCTGATTTTTTTATAAGGAATAGAAGAATGTATACAGTAGCTCACTAACAGTGATCTCCCATTACAATGTTCATATATTATGCTGTCAACTGTGCAGAAGTATTCCATATGGAAATCATCAATGAAGAATCAAAATGCAACAGTACATTCTCAAGTGGTTTGCTGTTGTCACCAGTATTACAGGGTAATAAATAAATGTGGTTTAGGCCAATGTTAATTCTGGACAATAGAATTCATTTTTTAATACAGCTTCTTGGGATGATGTAATATCATGATTAGTTCCTGAAAAGAAATGGAAAATTAATGTTTTGCAAACATGCAAAAAGAAAATTAATGTCTTGCAGATTTGTGCCTTTTATTATGTAGTGTTTTCCTGGGATGGAGTTAGCTTTCTCCAGAGCAGTCATCTGCAGCCAGAACAGTGTTGATAACCCAGCAGTGTTTTGGCCACTGCTGAGCAGTGATATCTCTCCAGCCCATTGCCATCCCTCAAAAGGCCAGTGAGGGAGAGATGGTCAAGATTTTGGGAGAGGACATGGCCAGGATAGCTTACCCAATCTAACGTAAGGGGTATTTTGTGCCATATGACACTGTGCTCAGGAATAAAAGCTAAGAGGAAGGAGCTGGGAGTGATTCATTATTAAGGTGTTTCTCTTCCAAAGCAAGTATTATGCATACTGAAGCCCTGCTGCACAGAAAGTGGCTATACATTGCCTGCTGATGGAACGTAAAGAATATCTTTTTCCCTAGGTTTCTTTTCTGCCCTTTGCTTTTCTTTATTAAACACCCTTTATCTTGACCCAGGAAGGGCTCCTGTTAGCATTCTTAGTGCAAGTGGTTATGATACACATGTACAAAAAATTGGATGTTTTATTCCTGAAAGCTATTAGCCTTTATTTTTTATGAACTAGTATTTTATGATATTCTGAATGATTCATCATGCATGATTTTACAGTTTTAAAGTTATAGAGCGCTGCTACTTTTCTGAATTCAAGATTCAGAGCAGCTAGCAAAATGCTTTAAATATGCATAATTGATGGAGTAAAGTGCTGTTCCTGAAAGGATCAGCTTTCTGAAAGGACCAGGGTTACATCTGCATACACAGAAAGGTATGTTGACTGCAGTCATTGTTTCCTCATACACAAAAGGAAGTCTGTCACTGAATTTCTCCTTTAAATCAGGTTTAGTCTCTTTAAAATCTCACTTCTGTGCAGAGATGTAACAAAAAAGTTCAGGAGATCTAAAAGTTAAAAGTAATGAATGTTTTATTGTTACCACTCACAAAGATTTATCTTTATTTGTCTGGACATTTCCATACTACAAGTGGGTAACCACTGTCTTTGCTTGTGTGTTTTGCTTTATCCTGAACCCACTAGCAGTAATTTAGGGTAGTGGTGCTGTAATATAATATAAAGATGTGTGTTTTACAGTGCTGTTCTAGCGATTCTTAAGATGGTGTTGACAATAAATTGTGTCTACACACCTAATTTTTCTTACTGCTGGTAGCATTGTCAAGTGGAATGTTTTTGGTTTGCACTTTTTGGTGTTTCATTATTAATCATGGTTCTTTGTGGAGCTTACCCGACATCTTTCATCATCTGGTTCAGTGCCGTTTTACTAGTTTCAGAACATACAAGATTTGTAATAAAAGGTTTGCTTTTTTTTTCTAGATAGATCTTAATTTGACACTTGATGTGTCACATGTTGGCTTCAGGAAGGTTCCCTCAGCTATGGTGTCATTGCAGCATTTTAATGATGACTGGAGACATATTCTCTTGATTAGGAAATGTAGTTAACTTTTCATATATGACAAAGTTATTGAAATAAGCTACTATAACCCTGTATGTCTTTGCAAGGACTATATACTTTCAAGGTCCTGACATTGCATGTGGACAGTATTTCTAGCTTACTGCCTGATAAGAGTCTGGTCTAGGATGTTGCTGGATTCAGGTGCTAGACAAAGCAACAACATTTTTGCCTCTTGCATGCTGTCATCTTTGGAAAGCTGCAATGAAGCAATAACCTTAGCTTTTCTGGTCTTTGTGAACAGATTGTAAAAGACCCTAACTTTAATAAAATATTAACAGAATCTAGGAAGGTGGACATATGAAGAACCTTTATGTAAGTTGATAAATTTTTGAGAAATGAATGTGAGAAATGACAGGCTTCTAGCCCCAAATGTAAGAGCCAGGCCTGTAATATACATTGTTTGTGTTCTTAGTAGATGGCATCTGTTTTCTGAACATGTTTCAAGTAGTCAATAGTGTCAGCCAGCTTTCTGAAAGAACTTCTGTCTTCAGATTATTTATTTCCCTGAAAAGAAACGCACATCTTCAGAAGAAAAATGATTTGACAAACAGAGGAGGAAACAGTATATAACCCCCCCACCATGTTTTTAGCTGTGTTTTAACCACATAGCAAAGAATACAAGAGTCATTAGGTATGTACATATTCTGTAACCAGCTTTCATAATTTTGTGGGCCTTTTAATCAGTTGATGGCTTTGTAATTCTTTGATTATCTTTACAACTAGTCAGTTGCCCAGGACTCAAAAAATGTTAACATTGAGGATGTAAAAAAAAAAAAAAAAAGAAGATGAGGAACACCTCTTTTAGTTTAAGGATATGTCTGCTAGATGATGTTTTTTTCATAAATAGTATCTCGCTAGGCATAGCATAACTCTAAACATTCCTGATTATAGCAAGTATTACCTCTTGAGTTTGCTGAGGCAAGCCTTACTGTACCATCACATTAAGCACTTTAAATTTGCCATGTAGTAAGAAAAATTAGATTTTTATTCTTTTATGGTGTTCTTTCAGATCTCATTCACTTCACCTGGAGCTGAGTTGGTTCAGTGCTGCTTCAGATGAAGTCCATGTACTGCAGTGTACTGGATATGAGTGTCTCAGTGAATGTTGTCTTCTCTTATAAAGAGTGTTGGAAATTCTGGCTTTTTGCTCCCCAGAAGTTTTTAAAGCAATGATAATAAGTGAAATACCATTGTAAATCCTTCCTAAAAGGCCTATCTGACTGTGTCACTCACGTAGTGTCTGAAACTGTGGCAGTGTCCCTTGAGATATACAAGGGGGTGGTATACAAGGGGATGGCTCTCAAATCATCTACTGCTGTGTAGGTAAAACTCCCTGAAGGTCTCTATGGTGTGTAGCACAGATTTGTTGGGCCTGTGAGCTGGAAAGATCCTTAACCAAACTGAAGGTGGTGGTTTGCAGCAGATTTATGCTGTCTTTCTCTGCCTTTCCACTTATAACATAGAATGCTTTGAGTTGGAAGGGCCCCTAAAGATCACCTAGTTGCAGCACCCCAGTCCCCAGACAGAGACACCTTCCACTAGACCATGTTGCTCAAAGGCTTATCCAGACTGTCCTTGACCTGTAGGGTTGGGACATCCAGTAAGTTACGCTAGTTAAATGACTTTGGTTTTGTTTCTGACAGAACAAATTATGTACTTTAGGCTTCCCTCCTTCCCAGGTTTGCCTCCACCTGGAGGAAATTTTAATCTTGTTTCGGAAGTTTTGAGGAAATATCCTCTCTTGACGTGTAGCAATCTTAGCAAAGCTGGTAAAGGGAGTTGGAAAAGGAGGGGGAGTTTTAAGTTCGCTGTTTCTACAGCCACACTTATTCTGAAGATAGTTGTTTTGCATACTTCCTTTCTGTGTTATAGATATAAATGTGACTTTTTTGTCTTTCAGGAGCACTCCTCATCCATTAATCACTGTCCTAGAAAACAGACCTGATTGCTGGCCAGTTCTACTACAGCAGATAACAATATTTTTCTGTCAGTGTCCAGAGAGGTAAGAGAATGAAAAATTTTTAAAAGCCTAGCTGAAAAGGAAAGCTGAATCCTATCACTGTAACTGTTTTGTTGAAGGCAAACAAGCTGTAAGAATTCTGTCTTTTGTGAATGATACTTGTAAAATTTAATTATATCATTTAATGATTTAAAATAATAATATAAATAATAATTATTAATTAAATACTTGTATAATGCATCCAAAATCAATTTTATAGCTTTTTATCAACTATGTAGATAAATTTTATACGGGTATTGAATAACCGTGCAAAATTGATAGCATATTTGATTTATTTTTTAATAAGCAATTTGGCTTATCAGCTTTGTCAACATTTTGTCTGCTTAGTCATAAAAAGTGAATACAATACAGCTGTAACTCATCTATATAAATGATAAGAAGATGAAGGAAAAGTGGAGACAATTAAATCTCACAGAAAAGATAAGGTCTTGAAAAACAAGGTATGCTTTCTAATTTAAAAATAAAAAAAAAAAAAAAAAAAGCAGTGGCACAGCCTTATTATAAAGCATCATTAAACAACAGCCAATAATGTCGGCCTTTTCTTCATGCTTACCCCTAAGGAGCTTGTCCAATAAAGCTTCAGTGTAAGATAACAAATCTGTGGCAGTTCTCAAAGAGAAGTGTTTTCAGTGGTTTTATACCTATATGTATGCTTTTCACATAAAAATATCCTTTTCCTTCTGTTTTCTGAAAGACTAATAACAGAGTAATAGTGCTTAGAAATTGGCTTGTCCTGTTGCTCTTTGTAAAGAAACGACTTAATTGCTTAAATTTCTGGTGGGCTTAGTCTACATGATCAGCAGTAAGACTTTCAAGCAAAAGTATGTTTTGCTCAGTTTAATTGATCAGAGTATTTTTCAAATGCTGTTAATTCTTTCACTCAGCTGCTAAATCTGGGACTTGCATAGAGTTCCCTCAGATGTCTAAATGATGGAGCGAACTGTAGATTTTTTGCTGGTGACTTCTTTTGGATTAAAACAGGAGTTTTTCTTAGTGAAAAGGAAAATTTGTGTGTGATGCTCCTCTTAGTGCTCTTTATTCAAGGTTTCTGTGGGTAAAGTGCTAGACTGAGAATATGAATATTATTTAGGTTTGGAATTACTCTTCAGAACACGGAATCCACGTTAACCGAATGCTATCAAGTCAGCCACTAAACAATGACCCTAAGTGTGATGTAAACAGGCTATCTTGATGTAGACCTATTATTGAATTCTTTCTAAAGTTTTGCATCAAGACTGAGACTTGTTTAAAACAGAGTTTTGATTACCTGTTGATGTGCTGGATGGTAGGAGAGCTTCGCAGAGGGCTTTGGACAGGATGGATCTATGGACTGAAGCCAGTGGTATGAGATTCAACAAGGTTCAACCCCTAATGCCACATCCTGCACTGTGGTCACAGCAATTCCATGGAGCACTACAGGCTGAGGGAAGAGAGGCTGGAAAACTGCACTAAGGAAAAGGGTGCCGGTTGACAGCAGCTAGGCATGAGCCAGCATGTGCCCAGGTGGCCAAGAAGGCCAATGATATCCTGATTTGGATCAGAAATAGTGTGGCCAGCAGGTACAGGACTAGGAAAGCACACACGTACTTGGCACTGGTGAGGCTGTGCCTCAAACCCTTTCTCCAGTTCTGGGCGCCTCATGACAAAAAGGACATGGAAGTGCTGGAGCAAGTCCAGACTAGGGCAGTGGAGCTGGTGAAGGATCTGGAGTACAAATCTGATGAGGAGCAGCTGAAAGAGCTGGGGGTGTTTAGCCCAGATGAAAGGAGACTGAGGGGGTTACTTTATCACTCTCTGCCTGAAAGGAGGTTGTAGCCAGGTGGAGGTCATCCTCTTTTCCCAAGTAACAAGTGACAGGATGAGAGTAAATAGGCTCAAGTTATGCCAGGGGAGGTTTAGGAAAAGTTTCATCATGGGCTTGTCAAATATTCTAACAGTTTCTTCAGGGAAGTGGTGGAGTCACCATTCCTGGAAGTATTCAAAAAGACCTGTAGATGTGGCACTTGAGGACATGGTTTAGCAGTGGGCATGGCAGTGCTGGTTGGACTTGAGCCTAAACAATTCTGTGATTCTGTATTTGTTACTGTATTGACCATCAGCTTTATTTGGTTGTTTTAATAATGTCAAGGACAGCTTGTATTCCTAACATGGTCAAGCCAGAAGATTTGTTCTGTGATAATATTTTACTGGGAAGCCATGTTGGTTGAAACAGTTCCTGTTTCACTTAATCGTATTAAGACCATTCTGCAAAAACTGATAAGTAAAGGATGGCTCCTTTTTACTGAAATTATGTTTTATGTGTTTTAAAAAGATATTTCTGAGTGGTCTTGTCCAAATACTTCTTCAGAATGGCACGTTAGTCTATCATGACATTCAGCAAGGAAAGTTGCTTTCTTGAATTTATGAGGAAAAAAAGAATAAAATTAGGAGAGTTACAACCTGCAGGTCCATTTTGATTCTTTTAAAAATTGCACTTTTAAGTATGGTTATTGTATTGTGTCTCATGACAGTACTTAGTTGTGGTAAGTCGAAGTTTTTTTGTGAGACATAGTAATGTTGTTCTCAACACCTTTCTGTTAATTGGGTCTTGTGAATTTTTGTTGGCAATGTCGCATTACTTGGGTTTCCTTGTTGTTACGCTTTCAGTAGAAAGCTTTTGTGGCAAACTTATTTCTTGAACTGCAGGGCACAGGTTTCATGTGTGGGCATAATGGCTTCATTTCTGAGATACCTGTATTGTGAACCGTCCCAGTTACGGGAATATGCTGAACTGCGAATGGGTTTACTTAAGATCTTACTGCAACCTCATGGGCCAAAGCACAAAGAAGCACCCTCCCTGCTGGAATGTGAGATTCTTCAACTTCTGTGTGATTTGATTCCACACTTGCAGGTACAGTTGTTGCCTGACCCTATCTTTTACAAACAGATATTTTCAAAACAGTGACATTATTATTGTTGTTGTTGTTGTGGTTATTATTATTATTGGTTTTCAAGTGTGCAAATATAGCATTATTTTCCATTTTATGTACATCTGATTTATTGATAACAAACTGTGTCTTTCTGGTAGAAGACTTTTTTGTTCAAATCTGATACACCTGTTAAGATGGAAATTGAAAGTTTACTGTAATTACTCCCATCTAGATGCCTCAGTAAACATACAGTAAAGTTAAAAAGACAGTCATGAGAAAATTTTGTTAAATGGCAAGATATTTGTCAAAACCATACGATTTTAACTTAAAATGGATAATGTTAAATAAAACAAACTATAAGAAGCATGATCTGAGTACTTCTAGATATTACTTTCTCACTCTTTGTAACAGTGATTAGTGGATCTGAATACAAAATTTAGTCTTTCTTAAATATGCTGAAGGTTTTGAATATTTTTTAAGTTGCACAGTGGTACACAATAAGAGCTAGGGATTTAATCTTACAGTCCTTTAGGTTGCAGGCTTATGGTGTTGGTTAAACTTAAAAGATCTGCTTTTTCTCATGCTTTATTGTGATACCAGATAAGCTTTTTCATACCTATCTATCTTTTCCTTCTTTTGATATTAGGAGAACAGGTTCAGAGTATTCAGCCAAACAGGAGGTGCCTTTGTCCTTATTGCTATGGAGAGAGGGTTCATTAGTATGAATAATATGAAGCTAAATAGGCTTTTTATAAGGATATTTAGTAGCATCTTTCTGCTACGGCATTTTACTAGAAAAGTCTTCTTTGTACTCATAGCTACTTTTCACAATCTTCTGGAAAACATATAGCTTGTGTTGTATGTGTTTATCTTGGTTCAGGTGTATTCCTTATGTTAATGGGTACATGCTGACCTTTCCTAGTCACAGAGAGATTTCTGATTTTTGTCTTGATTTTACCTGAGCTTCAGTATAACATTGTGTCTTGAATGTTAATGGGTACATGCTGACCTTTCCTAGTCACAGAGAGATTTCTGATTTTGTCTTGACTTTACCTGAGCTTCAGTATAACATTGTGTCTTGAATGTATGACCAAGCTTCAGACTTGATAACATTTAGCCACAAAAATGGCCCTGAATAAAACTTATAAAATTAGTTAGGAACCTTTCCTTCCTTCATACATGTTGGCACTTCTATTTTTTAAACAAGAAATCAGTTGCATATTTTCAAACACCTATTAATACTTGAACATTTTTGTCTTGCCTGTGATACAACTTTCACAATGGAAGGTACTTCCTTCAAGAAGTCTGTTTGATGGACTGGTTTATAACCTGGCAATTCCTTCCTCCTCTTTCTCTGAACCTCAGGTTGTTCTTATCATTTCATTTTAGCTAAGGTTAATTTAATCCTCTCTGTAATATAAATGCTGGAATCTTTCCCTGTCATTTTGAGTGACAGTGTCAACCAAGCTGTCAGAAGTACAGCTTTTCACCTGTAGGCTTTTCTGCTGATAATTCAGTGCCATGAGATTCCTGGTTAGAGCAGATTATTTGTAGAACAAAATGCGAAAATAAAAATCAGGGTGCTATGCTTAATGCTGCCTCCAGAGTTTGGATTGGAACAGTGCGTTTTTCTGGAAGTAGAATTTTCAATAACAGAAACACTATCACCCAGCACGTGGAGACTTAGAGACACCCTGCTTCCTGAAACCTCTTTAGCTAGCTTTCAAATATGGAAATACTGCTTTTGGGAATCACATTTCAGCTTTTAGTTGTTGTGGTAGTTAGACTGCATGGTGTTCTAGAATCAAGTAACACCACTGCCTTTCTCTTTTGAGACAAATGTTAAAATATTTGTTATGTTACAAAGGAAATATTGCAGAGCCAGATGTTTTTGTTGTAAGAATACCTGCTTGATGAAATCCCCACACACTTTTTTGTGTTGTTATGGGTACCCCAAGAGCTGAATTAATTGCTGTTGCTTTTGAATAAAAAGGGATTTTTCTCGTCAGCTACCAAAAAATGTTTTAATTCTTTCATGTTTCTCATTTTACATTGAAATATCAAATATCAGTTCATAAGTTGGTTTTTTCAGGGAAGTTGGATAAGGGATTCCTGGCATAAGTTTATAAAGATGTTTCTTCAAAGACTTAGTACTATATGCAATAGAAACATAGCAGAACTAATAGAACTAATTCTAAGTTTTGCATGGATAGGGGAGGGGAACTAAATCATCATGCAGTTTGGCTTTCTTTTGTTCTTTGCAGCTTAAAGACTTACTGCAAGTTACAGAAGCCTTGTTTTTCCTGCAAGAGCTGTTCCTCAGCCTACTACGCTATCCTTTATTTTGGAAAGTTCAGTTATCCCAGCTTAGTCTGCAGCTGTTATGCTTCTGTGAAGTGTGTTTAAATGTAACCGGAGAATGCTCATCTTTGATCTCCCTGATAGAGGACAACTTTGAGCTCTTAAAAGAGGTAAGAGTATATGGTAAATATGTAAAACAGATTTATTAAATTTAAAGATTTTCGTGTTTAAGAACAATTGAGACACTTATACATAACATTCGCCTGCAGGCAACCAGTGTTGATGTCAAAAGTTTCTAAAGTTTTTCCCTGGTTGAATACCTTCAGAAGGTTAAAACTTGGTTCTGTATGTATGAATTAATCTCTTAGTATGGAATTTTATTTAAAATGAGTTACAACAATTTGGACAAAGTAACAAAATGTTCTAATTACTTAGTTAAAATATTATTTCCACACAGTTATGTTCTTCATTGCTCTGTCACTGCATGTGCACTCACTATTGTTCATGAAGATAATCTTGCAAAGTTTTGGTAGTTTCCTGTTTGTTCTTTTTAATGTCACTGAGAAACAAAGGAGACTTGGAACTTTTTTCTTTTTCCTCGTAGGTATTTCCAGTGGACCAGTGTGTAATTGGGCTAGCACTTCTACTGCTGCAAACTCCAGAAAGTCAGCAAAAGTCTGTCTTGAGTCTAGGTAAAGCTCTTCTTGTGAAGGAGGAATCCACACTCTTAAAACTGTGTCTTTGTTTCTTCATATTTATGAAAAAAGCACAGCATTTCCCTGGAGGTGGATTTGGTGATGAAATGGAGTTTCTTTTTAAGCGGAGTTTTTCCTGAATTTTAAAAGTAATGGCAGTAAAAATAAATTTTCCTGCTACTGATTTTTTCAATTGATGTTACTGTATTTTAAGCTCCCTGCTGTCTTGGAGCTTATCAGTTTCATTTTTGAGCTAATAGGATAGTCTTAGATGTTCATGCATCCTGAATGGTTTCTTATTACAGGTGTTGAGAGCAGGCAATGACAATCATGGTAAAATTTAGCCGTGCTTTTGGCTTAGCAGTTTTAATTAATGTAGTTACTCCATTGAAAACAAAGGTCTGTACGACGTTCCACTTCTGTGCTTTTTGCTGCCATCGGGCACTTCGCTATAAACAACAGAAATGTGTGTGTCTCTAAATGGGAAACAAAAAAAAAAGTATTTTATCCTTTATATGCATATACAGTAATTCTGGAGACCTTTACTTTGCTCAATTGAAGTGTTTCTTAGACATGTCTGTGTCACACCTAAAGGTACCAGTGTTCATTCCTTTTTTTCCTTCCTGACCTTTGTTTTTCCTCAACTTATCTTAAATAGCCTGCAAGCTCCTTTCATGTTCAGAAACCCAGGACATCTCAACCACAGCCCTTACTTTGGTGATGCCTGTTCTACAGATCTTATCTTCTACAACAGTTGGAGACTGCCTGTCAGGGGATGTTTCTGGAACTACCAGGCAGCAGCTGGCTGTAAATCTTTTGGGAATATTAAAGGAGAAAGGTGTGAAGGATAAACAGGAATCGGTAAAGTGATAAAGTTTCTTTCCTTTTTTGGGGGTAGGAAGGGAAGGCATTTGAAAATTTTCCTGCATGAAGCCTACCTGCTTGGGAAAACCTCTTCATGTGTGAACACTGTGCTGTAAATTCTATGGGAACACTTGAAAATATGTATAGTCCATAAAACTAGAGCAGTGGTGAAGCGAAAGTTTGTTTGCTGGATATTGGTTTTATTTAGCAAATGAGATTATTTTTTTATTTTAAGAGACTGTATGGATTGAAGAATTCACCTGTATTATTAAGGAATTAAACAGGACTTAGTAGAAATCAAGGTTACATGTATTTACTCTTTCTTTCAGACTTGTTTATTCTCTGCATCTCTTTTTCCTTAGTGCTGTATGTGACTGTTGTGTACCCTTCTTTCTACCTTGGCTGAAGAGAGTTACAGAGCACCTAAGTGTCAATTAGCAAATTTTGGCTCTTTAACCTGAATCTTTTTATATGTTCTGTTGGGGGTTTTTGAATTTTAGTTATTTACTTATGTCCCACTTCTCTGCCATCTATTCATTTATCCCTGTTGTTCCAAGAACAGGTGACACCAAATCTCTTTGATCTTGATGTGTCTAGCACGGGGTAGCTAAACTCCCTCACTGCTTTACACTCCTGTTTTGTGTAGAGAGGGTGTTATGTGTAACAAGTTGGGGTCAGATATAGTTCCTTTTCTGACTCCTGCCATGTCTCCTTGACCTGGAATCCCCCACCTACTTCATCTTCTATTTCTCCAAAACTGAAAAGGCAAGTCCATTTGTGCTCCTAATCAAAAAAACCCTTTTCACGAAACCTTACACTTCATAGTCTGCTCTAAAAGAATAGACAGTGGAATGACAGTTGACTTCCTTCTAATGGGACTTTTCTGGGTGCTAGCCTATACAGATGCCAGTGGAGGTTTGTTTCAGTGAAACATCCTTGAAGCATGTCAGTCCTCTATGCTCTGTGTCACTCACCCACATGTTTTGTTTTCTGTTGTGTTTTAGAAGCTATGTTAATGTCTTGTCCTAAGACTACTTTGATACTGTACATCAAGATTACAGTGCATTGTATTACACTGGCTTAGGACTTGGTTGTACTAATTCTGGTATTGTCTGTGCTTCAGAAGAGCATGTGAAAGTTTTTCTGCTAAGGGCTTAAATAATTTTTGATGACTAATTTTTTCTGTTAGCAATATTAGAACTGAAGACAGTTGTCTTTGTTGAGAATTCTCTAACGGTGTCTTCACTTGTGTCTCACTGATCCTTGCAGAGTTAATAGCAAGTAGCTTGGCAGATCTTTAGTAAGTCATAGTTCTCAATGCAAGTGGGGAGACACTCATTTTACCTGATTATTCTTTGTATAATTATGCAGATAACCTTTGGTTCTCAACTAAAAGATTAAAAAAATGTAGACTCTCTTTAACAGTTCCATGATTACGATCAGTTTGTGTTGTGGGATCGGATCAATGCTAAGAGAATAAAATCTTGATTGAATTATCCTTAGAATTCCTTCATATTGGAAATAGACAAGAAAAAAGGTAGTAAAAAGAAAGCAAATTCTATGTCCACAGTGAAGAAACTTTGAGCAAGCATATACAAGAACAAGCATGGTTAAGTTATGCTATATTTTCATAGAAGCACAGAAGAGCCAGACTGCAAGATCATCTGGTCTAGCCTTTCATAGGAAAGGGAGCCTAGATGAGATTATCTAGTGTCCTATTCAATCACATGTTGAAAATCCAGTGATGGGGACTGTACCATGTCCCTGGAGAGGTTATTCCAGTGAATGATTGTTTTCACTATCAAAAATGTCCTTCTTGTAATGTTATCCCTAATGTTCTCCCAGGCACCTTGTATCCATTGTCCTTTGTATTCTCCGTGTGGCTCTTTGTGAAGGGAGAGCTTCTGTCCTCTTAGTAACTGCCCTTGAAGTACTGGAAAATAATGACAGCCCCCTTGAGCACTCACATCTGCAGGGTGAAAAGACCTGACTCATGGCACTCCTTTGATCCCTCTTCAGTCCATCCACATCTGTTTTGGAACTGTGGGGGCCAGAACTGGACATGATACTCCATGTGCCATCTTGACAAGCTCTGGTGAAGTGGGATGATCTCATCTCCCTGTTAGCAGTGCCCCATGGATGCAGCTCGGGATCCACTTTGCCTCCGTAGCTGCAGCAGAGCACTGCTGACCTGGTGTCTGTGTGTTGTCTGCTGGGACCCCTGGGCTCCTCTTGGCAAGGCTGTTCCACAGCTCCTGGCTCCCAGCCTGGCTGGGCTCTTTGATTTGTGCTCCCGGGTCCAGGACGCAGCACTTCCCTGAACTTTACGCAGCTCTTTTGGCCCAGTCTTCCAGCCTGTTCATATCCCTGAGAGGGGGCTCTCCCTGCC
This sequence comes from Sitta carolinensis, assembly GCA_032173965.1. Lineage (NCBI taxonomy): Eukaryota > Metazoa > Chordata > Aves > Passeriformes > Sittidae > Sitta > Sitta carolinensis. The sequence goes on along the minus strand of CM063313.1, from coordinate 11,692,300 downwards.
AATGTGTCCTCCTCAACACCCAGTTTAGTGACACAGCAAATGCAGTGAGGGTGCTTTTGGTTCCATCATCCAAATCACTCATGGAGGTGTTACTACATGGAGCCCAGTACTGGGGGCCCTGTTTATGACAGGCTGCCAGCCTCAGTAAAACACCTTGATCAGGAGGAAAGAAGGTGTTGAGAACCTCTGTCTTGTCTGCATTATCAGTAACTTTTACCCTGTCCTGTCTAGTAATGGCCCCGTGTCTTTGCCAGACTTCTGCTTAACTGCTTATGTATCTGATCAGCCATCTCTTCTTTTTGATATCTCTGGCCAATGCCAGTTCCAGATGAATCCTGACCTTCATGTGTGCAACCCTGTAAACCCTAGCAGGGATCTTGTCGTCCCCAGTGGGTATTTGGCCACCTTTCCTTTGAGGATATGCTTTTTTTTTTTTTTTTTGCTTTTAACAGCACTCAAAAGTTAAATGTCCTTTAATGGCTTTTTTCTTTTCTTTTGCATTGATAGTAGTGGGGAATATTTCTACCTTCCATGCCATGATTTTGAAAGTTAGGGTGGGGCTAGGCCTTCACATATACTCTGCCATTTGAGGAATTTTATATATGTGTATATGTGTGTGTGTGAGTGTGTGTGTATGTATACACCCACCCCCCAATATATATACTTGTGTTGATAGACTGAAATTTTGTACTTAACTTGCTTGATTAGAGTGCAGTAATAAAGTGAAATTGTGATCATAACTTCCCAATAAAAGGAGAAGGGAGTGAGTACAATTATGTAGCTAAACCTTTTGGGTCCGTAATATGAAACGGGAAATATCAATATGTTATTTCAAGCTCTAGCAATTTTAGCAGTTTTTCTCAGGCACTTAAAAAAACGTAAAAACCAAAACAAATGTCAACAACACCAGCACAAACACAAAAAAAACCCCACAAACAAACAATACCCTCCAAAAGAAAACCCCAAACAACAAAAAATCATTCATAGTCTCATCTTGATTTCAAGATCTGTTATCTTCTACAAGCAGACAATTAAACAGTACATCTAACAGATCCTGAAACTCCTATTAGCCCTCTGTATGTCCTTGGGTAAAGTTTAAATACCTTTTTCAATAAATGGAAAACTTTTTCCAGAAGAGATTTTTTACTCCAAGTGATCTTTCCAGCCAGAGGAGATAGCACTTTAGATTGCTGATTTTTCCCACATTTCATTTCATTGTAATGTGTAAGTAATGGAATAAGCTAATTTTAATGTAATTTTTAAAAAGCAATCTAAAATACAAGGATATTCTACCTTCCATTAGGCAAAATAAATTTACATTGAATCAAACAATGTGATTAAAATGAAATTCTGCAGTTTTAATTAGAACAGCTTTTGCCACTCAAAGTTGGTTTTTCTTGGTTATTTAAAGCTGAGTGGGCTCTAGCCTTTTGGGTTCTGAATTCCACTTAAAACGTTCATTTGGAGATCTATTCTCAAATACTTTCTCACCTTATCTTTATATAAATGTTCTTCACCTTATTACTGCCTGCTAACTACTGTCCTGATAATGTAAAGATATTTTCATAGGAAACAAATAATTAGTGGGAAAATGTGTCAAGTCTTTAATTAAACTTTCCTGTTTTAATGAAAAGCTTTGAATTTTAATTTACAGAAGTTTTGAAAAATATATATTCTTATATAAAAATCCAACTTAAAAGAATTCCTCATTTGTATTTTACAACTTTCCTGCTGCTAAATGGTATCTTCCATGACTGCAAGAGTTACTGATGTTGTATTTCTGTAAGAAGTGTATGGAGGAGTGAGGGAAGGTGTTGGAAAATTCTTTTAACTTTAGCACAATAGTGTGATTCTGATATTCCTTGTTAATGCCTAGTTCTGTACCCTACGGTGTTTATTACAAATGCCAGAAGTCAGTGTGACCTTGTCTGAACTCCCTATGAGTGTGACTAATAAGTCATGTTCCAGCTAATACTTCCTTATTTATTTGTTTTAGTGATTAATATGTACTAACTGATAGCTTAGTTTTGAGATCAAGGGTTTGTGTCAGACCAAAGAATGGTACGAGAAATACATAATGACTTGATGACATATTTGAGGTAGTCTCAAGGAGAAAAGATTTCATTAGAATATCCGGAACCATATCCAAACAAGTCCATGGAAATAGTTAACATATATGAGTGTATTTAAAAATGGGATGAATAGGTATTAGTTTCAGAAGTATAACTTAGTCTGTTAGATTACTGAGCATGAATGCTTTGAGGAGAATTCCCCATGCATCCAGGATTGCTATTAAAGTCCGCTTTCTAACCCTGTTTTCAGTGACACAACTGTAGAACACTTTGTTTGAGAAGCAATGCATGTCTTAAACAAAAAATGTAGTCAGGTTAACTTAAACTGTGGTATTAAGTACTATTAAGAGCTAAGACTGTTTTTAAAAATAATGTAGATGATAGTTAAAAATCTGGGATTATCCTGTCATTGTCAGAAATACACGTTTTTAATGTAGTCCTGAATTACATTGTCCATTTTAGTAGGCAAGTAGCACTGCAGTTGTCATCAAGAACAGGAGTGATGGATGTCAGATAAAATGGGAACTCCTGAGCGGGGAATTATTAACGCATTGAAACATTTGTAGTGCAAGAATTCATATAAAAATTTTTGAAAAAATGTATTGCAGTTTATTATTTATATTTATCGCATTGGGACCATAAAAATGTTTTGGATATTATGATTGTTCTTTCATGATGTCTTACTTGTTTGAGACGTCCATTTGTTTCACTTGTTCTCAGGTGTCCTGCAAACTCCTTTTCCCCATAACCAGCTCTTACGGTTCATTGTATACAACCTGGAAGATCATGGAGCTCATGAAAGATAAGTCTGCAGTTACTAAGTGGTTATCTTCAGTGAGGTCACTGCTACCTGTTAGCACTCAAGTACCTGCCCATGTTTTTCTTTTGTTGGCTTACCTACTGATCCAAGAAAACGGAGACAGTCTTCGTGATGTACTCCAGGCTACAACAGAAATAGCCAAGACTGATTGTTCTCAGGTAAAGATTTATTTTTAGTGGTTGGGGATTTTTTTTCAGGAGTTGGGTTGGATTTTGCAGCCTGAGAGGAGCAAGTCTGTCACAGCTTCTTGTCCTAGGTCCGACAAGTGGCAAGGCTGCATTCCCAGTAGGTACAGTATGGATCTCTCCAGCAACAGTGCATAGATGGTCAGTATGTTGAGAACATGCTCTCTGGATTCCATTCTCACCAGCTGTTGGTGTCTGGACACTGCAGTTGCTGATGCAGACTGCCCCTCATCCTGCAAAGACTTGTGCACATGTATACTCTCAGCTTGCTCTCTTTTTGAGTCTCACTTAGAGCAAAATATGTATTATGTGTCTGTTTTGGAGTATTTTGTGATTGTTTAGACTTAAGAAGGGGACTGGCTTATTTGTTGATATTATCCAGGGAGCATGAAAATATAACATGAGAAAGCTGAAAAGAGGTTACCAAATAATTTCTAACTTCTGATGACCTTATGAATTATTCTCTTATGTTCTTCTGTGGTTTACTGGAAGACTGCCAAGTACCTTGTAACATGTTTATTCTTGCTTCTTAGAAATAGGTGCATAGTCTTTGTCTGCTTTAGTACTGAATTCAAGCTAGAATTATACAGGATGCTTTAAACTTACCTACACAATCTAGAAAGATAAAAAGGGTTATCTGGAAACAGCATCATAATGCAGAAACCACCGTAACTTATTTGTAAAATAGGTCAGAGAGAAGTATTGATTCAGCTTTAATTTATGCCATAAAGACAGGCTTTTTTTTTATTTTGGTTTTTTTTTTTTATTACTTTCTGCTCAAAGAATTTGAATGTTTTATAGCACGAGAGTTTTAAAAATTTACAATTTTGACTGTATTATTTAAGTACATATTGGAAAGCTGGTAGCTTAAAAATCCTATGGACATCTTATCTCCAGGAAGAACAAAATCCTTTAAGAAGCAGACAGGTTAGAAGTAGAATGATTTTGCTGGAAAATGACACTTTTTACCTCCTACATGCCATTTAGACCTCTTGTTGAGAGGAAGGGTATGGAGCTAATCAGTGATAAGTGAAAGAATGTAAAATTTAGAGGTAATGAAAACTGTATCTGACTATGACAATGTGATCCTAAGCTAGGAGTCAGAAATGAGTCTTCCAGATATATTTTCTCATGTAACTGGTACAGGTTTTTGAGGGAAGACACAAAGCTTAAGAAATTTATAGATGCTTTATTGACCTACTTTTTTTTTTTCAAAGTAGTTATTAAAACTTCAGTTTCTCACTTAAGTAGAAAGCACTTAACTGTGTTCAAAGGTCAGGAGTAAGCAAAACAAATGGCACTTTTGTGTAAAAGCAAAGCTGAGTCAATGTAGAACAACCTGATTATCTCTTCTTTAACTTTATTTTTTCTTGACAATGTTTCTGTAAGTCAGCTTTCAAAACTGTTATGAGTACACCTCAACTATGAGTAATTTGACATATCCATTAAATAGTTAGTAACCTGGGATCCAGGTCCTAGTCCTTGTAAATTAATTATTCTCTGGGAAAAGGGTAGGTAAGACATACAACTGCTCTGTTGTGGGAACCTTTCTTTCAACTTGGATCCAAGCTGCTGCAAGTAAGACAGGTTTCTTCTTGTGCCTAGCTAGCTGTGAAAAAAATGACCAAGATATCTCCAGGTGCTCTGAGAGTGGGTTTCTATTCTTGTGGATTGTCTCTAACCTGTTTTTGTTGCATTGAGTCTTAGAGTTGGATGATGAAACAGTGGCATATTACAGGAAAGGGAAAGGAGTAATGCTTTGTTTATTAACTATTTGATATATTTGTTCAAAATGCAGTTTAACAGCCATACAAGAAAAGCAATAATATGCTGAAAAAATACCACTGAAGTAATATGGCATCTGAGCAGAATGGCCTGACGCCTGATTGGAGGGAATGACTATTGTCAATTTCATTGGATTAATCTAAAATAGCTCCACTGACTTAAAATGATCAGGTTTAGAGGCAAATCAAAGAGCAAGTCAGCAGAATTACAGAAGTTTTAGACAGATATAAGGAGAGTGATTTAACCTGAAGCTATTCGTGTTTAGCATTATGTGAGTGGGTTTTTCTGCTTTGTTTATTCTTATTTTAAGCCAAAGGTTTTGTTCATCTATACAGTAAGTAAGATTATTGGACATATCCTGTTGAGCTAACCATGGTGGTCGACTACCTTAGAATTAAGAAACCTTCCAGGTTCATGAAAAAGTCCTCCCTGGCCTTGGAAAGCATGGCTTGTGTCAAAAGGAAATGAGAAGATGAAGTTCAGACTTCATCGTATTTTTTGTTCCCTAGCAATCAAGTGAAGTCCACGTGAATTTGAAACCATTGCAGAAATGTAGAACTCAACCTGATTTGTTGATACTTTCTTACTGGCTCACATTTTGTCAACTGATAAGGGGTGTAGATGGAGAGCTTTCAGTTTTTAAAATTACTGTGGGCTTTAAAATACTTTTCTGCAAAATATGTAATGTTATCAGGTATCTTTGTAGTAGTATCACATATAAGTCGCAGTATAATTGGTAAGATAGCAGATGTTCTCCTGAGTAGTTTTGAAAATTTGTTGTGGGAGAAATAGTGGTGCTTCATTGGGATGATGTTTCTGTTCCTAGCCCTCAGTTCAGTGCAGCCAAGGACACCATATTCACCAGTTAGCAATATTTAATGCATTTCTATATTTTAAATGATGTATTTTACTCCAAAAGATTTTAAAATTTGAAATTTGAGCTTACCGTCTGGCTTATTTGAACTTGGCATCACCTGGAATCTGTCTTGTCTCTGACAAGTGATTTTAGTTCTGTATCTGCTTAATGGTTCCACAGAGACTATTACAGTGTAGCACTGCACTGGGAGATTATCACAGTGTTTCTTGTAGGTTCAGTGCTCTCTCTAAGGCATAAGAATTGCCTTAGACTGGTCTCATTTTAACAGTACAGAGAGAGAAAGCATTGAAGCTCTTGGATGGAGGCTATAACTGATTACTTTAATAAACTCAGTCAGCAGTGAGATACTGATGGCAGTTATATTTCAGGAACTGCTATATTTGGTTTTGTGTCTTATTCAGTTCCACATAAATAAATGGTGCTTTATAAAAGATGGTGGAATTTTGTGGTTGGAATGTAAGTTAAGAAAATTAAAAACCCATCACAGCAAACTTGCTAGACTTTTTGAATTCTCAGTTCCTTAGGGCACTTTCTGAAGGATGCAGTGGAAAGTGGTTTGCAGCATAGTAGTTAGAAGGCTGCTCTGAAGAAGGAAGTCAGAGAGCAGGTGTGGAAAGAAGAAAACAAAAAGTGGCTGTTAAGCCCAAGCTTATTTTTAACAGTCACATCTGTATTAACTTGAATCTGTTCCTTTGGTTTTACTGGCACTTAAATACTCAGTTTAAAGCCAGGTATTTCTAATAGGTATATTCTGCATTCTTCGAATCTTTGAATCATGTCCAAATCAAAGTAAACTTGGGCTAAAAGTTTACTAGCTACTACTTCAGCACTTAATATTGTGGAAGTTAAATGTCTAAAGGGAAAAATTAAGAAGTGTCTGCTTTGGAGCCAGTGTGCATTACCTGTACTCAGCAGAGTATATGGAAATGCTTAGATGTCACAGTGAAGGTCATAGCATAAAAAAGATTGTGTGGTGGGGTTTTTTGTTGTTTGGTTTTTTTTAAGTGATCTAGACAGTCACAAATTATGCTGCTAGTAATTCTATTACTTTGTTGTTCTCAAAGGGACACAATGGTTGTAGCTGTGGATGTTGAATTGAAAAGCCACAGGTGATTCCTGTGCAAAATCTAGTTGAAGAATTGTGTTTCAAAACAAAACAGAGTCAGAGAGATTGCTTTCATGTTTATTCCAGCTCTTCAGCATTCACTAACTGTAGCTCCTGTTTTCACACAGAATGTTGTTCTTATAAGGAATCTGTTGTCTAAATTAATGGAGCACTTAAAAAAAATCACTAGGTTTAAAATTATTACCATAATTGATCTTGCAGACATTGTTCTGGTTATGCTTTATTTTTGTTTTGGTTTTTTTTTTTTAACTTACCCTCTGCATGAAGAGAGGCTACAGACTATTTCTCTACATATTTCTCCTCTTTCCCCACTGAGTAAAAGCCTTTTTATGATGCAACATAATGGTTTTAGCTGAAGCATTTTGGAGTAATGGTTCTGGACTTTCACTATGGAAGAAAGCCCAGAAGAATTTTCTAACGGCTGTGGAGTGAAGAGTAGTACATAGGCTGTTAGGCTTTCTGAAGTCAAATCGCTGCACAGGCTGCAGAGACACATGATGGGCTTAGTACAGTCTTTCTAACTGGATGAATTGTCTTGTGCAGAAATTGTTGTCACACTCTGTGAAACCCTTGCTGTGCAGAAAGGAGAAAAGATTAAATCATCTGACTGAGGTCACTGGTGGATATAGCACAAGATCTATTACTGTTATTTGAGGATTATGAGTCTATAGAGGACATGCATTCCTTATGGTCTTTCAACTGCTGGAATGAACTATTTTAGTGGTAAATGACACCTTCTGGGAAATTCATCTGAAGATGCATTATTTTCTGTTCTTTGGGGTTTTGGATTGCATTAATACCCAAAAATGTAAAATACACTTTTATTCACATAGAAAACACATTTAAGGATATGTTGAACAGAATTTGGCTTGTTCAGGTGGTGCCTGATGCTTTTTTGGTTTGATTTATTGTGTAAACTTTAGTGAATAGTTGTAGGGAAAGAATCATGTCATAGTCTGAACTTGTGGATAAATTCATCATGATTGTAACTTATTGTTTGGGATCCTGCTAGAGTACCTGAAACTTTTGAAAACATAGCTTGTGTTTTCTAAAAGTGCCTCTTATTTTTGAGAGAAATATGTAAAGAGAAACTTAGGTACATTTGTGCACTTTTCTGAAAAGCTTGTTCCTTCATTTGTCTGAATTGTCCAGTAGTTTTGTCTTTTTCATTGAAGCAAGAAATGCCAGAGTACTGTATGCTTTCAGAAATCTTTTCGTTTCATTGTCTTGCCTTATGGACGACTAGGTTGATGGTTGATCTGCCAAAATTCAGCCCAGAAATGGAACCTGCTCTTCTCCCTTAGCTGGTGCTTTTGAAGAATAGTTGCCCCATAGCTCAGAGAAAAGAGAACATGCCACCAAATGGCAGAGAATACTTCCCATTCAAAGAACGCTTCTTAAATAATATCATTTTGTCTCACATGCTTAGTTTTATTTTAAAAGGGAGAATTGTTGAGAAATTTCAGTATCACTTTTGTGATGCAAATTAGTTTTAAAACCAAAAAGCAGGATGTCAAAACCCTTCTTCATATTCCTAATGACAGTCTTGACCTAACTTCTACATCCTCTAATAACATGGGGAATGCAGAAGGCAGTGTTGACAGGCATCATGCCTCCCATTCTGAAGCTGGTTCCTGCCTATTGGGAGATAGTGAATTGTCATGTCAGCTTTGTGGAGCTGTTATGCCCTTGATGAAGGTGTAGCATTGATTTAATATTGAAATTAATCCCAGCATTGTTTGTCCATTATATGAGGGAGATGGAGAGAGGAGCAGCTTTGCTGTACCAGAACGTTTTGGAGTTTTTCCTAATCTTACAATTGAAATATACAGTTCAAGACAGACTGTAAAGGATAATACTTTTAAATAATTTTCCAACTGTCTTTACAGTAGCACATGCATAAACATTTCCTGAGAAATTTGTTAATCAAAGTTAGTATCTGTTTACTAGATGTTGATGTAAAAGTCATTGTAGAGCTTTGATTTAATACATGTTTACTGTACAATAAACTTCACAAAAGTTAATTAATATAGACACAGGACTTGAAATGAGCTTTCCATCACAGTTGATGAAGGCTGGGCTTAAGCAGACCGACATTAGAGGGCTTGAATGCTAAGGATTATGAATATAATTTATTTTTAATATCATTTGGTCTCACTGCTTATGTGTGGCCCCGTGTAGCTACAACTGAGAAAAATTAAGGAAGTAGTCTATTGACTAGAGAACTAGCTTAAGATGAAACTGAGTTGCCCAAGAACCTGCCTGTGGCAAGAGGAAGGGGTGCTATGGGAATAGACTGGAAGTAAGCAACTTAGGTAAGGATGTTGATCATTATAATGATATATGTCATCTCTACTGCTGTCTTATATTGCCTATTTGCCCAACACAAAATTTATTAGGGATGGATATGATTTAAAGAATTGACAAAATCCTCTTAGCCTCTGAGCTGAGAGCCTTTCAGTTATTCTGCTGCACATGAAATTTTTAAATAATTTTATTAGAAGAAATTTCTTCCCTATTCACAGGTTACAGTTGTATGAAAAACTTAAGTATCAGTGGATCGGTGAGGAGCATATGTGACCTCCTTGAGAATTTTGAAACTATGGTGATGCAGGTTGCTGTGTTAGGGTTAATGATTACCCCTACCCCAAAGATCCCAATGCCCACTGCTTACTCTTCACCCTGCAGTTTACCTTGCATCATTCAAAGATTCAGGTAACAGTAAATCAGGTGATATATTTTTTTTCTTGACACTGAAGGTACAACAGGTGCCCAGAGATAAAACTGCTTTCCTGTGTCAGGTCTCCTATATCCAAGGGGACTTTTTGTCTACCTGTATTATTTGGTTTCTGTACAACCTCCCCAATACCTAAGGCTTGATTTAACTAAAGCAGGTTCTTGCTTGAAGGGTGTTGTTGAGCCTTCGTCACTCAAGTCTTCTTTTGGTTCTCTTTGATCAGGAAGTTAATTTTTGTTTTCTTCCTGTATACTAATGTACATAATTTTCTCTCAGGCGGTGCTGTTGTCTCTTTAGCATGGGTAAAGTGGGGAAATGCAACTGTACAGACTAGCTTAAACAAATCATTAGTTAGGGAGGGGGAAGAAAAGGTATAAAAAAATAAAAAATATATATCATGTTTTGAGTGCAGGTTTCACTTTCTGTGTTTCAGTGTTAATGCAGATATTAACTGGAGTGAAAGAGGAGAAGGGTCATTGAGAATTGTACGAACTATCTTTAAATAAATTTTACCATCACTTAAACTGTACTAAAATGAAACAGAACTGAAAATTAAGAGCACTTAAATTTAACAAAAGTAAAGTTAGAATTGAGAGTGCTTCTTTAAAAGCTCCAGATACAACAGAATTTAACTAATTTTGACTCTTATAATTACAAAAAGGTTACTGGAAATCTGTCATACAACAGATAAACATTAAGGTAAATAACACGCAGGTAAACAACTTTTGTGACTGAGATGGCAGCAGCGTGGGCGGGCATCGGCCCCGCGCGGGGCCTTGAGACGGGGCCGCGGCCGGGCTCGGAGGAGGCGAGAGCTCCGGCCGGCGGGCAGCACGCCGTGGGGGTCCGGGAGAGCCGGGCGGGGCACCGACACCGCCCGTGGGGGCTCCGGGAGAGCTCCGGCCGGGCGGGGGCACCGACACCGCCCGTGGGGGCTCCGGGAGAGCTCCGGCGGCGGGGCACCGACACGCCGTGGGCTCGGGGTCGCGGGGGCACCGACACCGCCCGTGGGGGCTCCGGGAGAGCTCCGGCCGGGCGGGGGCACCGACACCGCCCGTGGGGGCTCCGGGAGAGCTCCGGCCGGGCGGGGGCACCGACACCGCCCGTGGGGGCTCCGGGAGAGCTCCGCCCCTGCCTGCAGCACGGCGCGCCGAACCGAGCATCCCTCCCTCCTTAGGACCTTTGCCTTGGAACCCTGCCCAGGCTCCTTATCAGTATCTTTTTCGGTACTCCCGTTGCTTACAGGAGCTTTTAATCTCAACGTCTTTCATTTCGGAAAGAAATACAGGGGGTTTTAGCCCGTAAGAAAAAATTGCTTCGTTGTGAAGCATTTACTGTAATATTTGTAAATTGCATCAATACTACCTTTCCAGTACTCACAGTTCTGTGATTTTTCTGGCCTAATTTTCTCAGCCGTGTTGGAGTTTTACTTTTCGTCGGACTATGGTTTGCAAAAAAGGTTCCTAGTTATTGTGGCGGAGTTCGAGCTCCGCCCCCAGCCCGTAGGTCGCGAGGATCTACTCGCCCGGCCACAGTCCTCCTCCTCCTCGCTGCAACCCTATCTCTCGTTGTTCGTAGAGAGAAGGATGAGGTTAAGAGTTCTTTAGCAGAGTCCTTTGCCTGTTGCCGAGGGGGGGGCAGCGGGAGATGATTCTTTCCCGGCACCGTTGTGAAAGCCGTGCTGGCATTTAATCCTTTAACGTGTGATTGCGCCCAGCACAAAATCAGCTTAAGAGAATGAGAAGCAACCATTTTTGTGGTTCTCTAGAAGTTTAAACATAAGTTCAGAACCATGTTTCTCTTCTAAGGACGTATCCCTGTCCAGGTTCCCCACGGCTCACCTTCAAAAACCTGAAGGGATGTAATGCCAGCCGGGCTCCTGCTTCCTTTCGGCAGCAGTTCAGTTCCGTGGGGTTCCTTGCTGGGCAGCCAGACAGGCGAATCTTCATTTCTCACACGGGGCACCATTTGCGAGGATTGACTGATATGGATCTGCTTATGCTAGCAAAACAAAGCCAGTTTATTACACAGTTTACCAGTATTTATAGGTCACTACGTTTGTGCAAAATCTTCCACTCGGACCCCTTTGTCCCAGTCCCCTTTAGAACCACAGTCTCCTGATTATTCTTCTTACGCTGGTAATGTCCTTTTTGTTATCTCTTTCACCAGCAATGGCCTTGTTGCATCTTCCTTCGTCAAAGTGGTCAGCGTCAGAGGGTCAGAGTGACCAGACATGATGTCTGGACTTCGCTTCTGTTCTTGCCTTGAGTTTAACTCTCCCTTGGCTTTCACTGTTCTAGGGCCAAGAGGTCTGCAGTGCTACCCAGTTCAGCTTCTGTAGCTGTCTGATCTCCAACAATTAACATTTAATCTTATTGCTGAATTTTAACTGCAACCAGAATTTATGTTAATCAATTCAGCCATGTGCTAGAGAAGTGGTATAACTTACTTCCCCCATGCCCTTCTCTGTTTTAAAGAATATTATGACTGCAGGGAATGTCAGTGTTTTCAACGCTGTTTTGTTGACAAATCATTGTTAACAAGGTACTGTGAAGAAACTTATTTCTAGCCCAGCCAAAATCAGGACACAACAGAAATAGTAAAACTGCCCAACTTTTCTTAAATCCAAAAGTTTGAAAGAAAGGGGAGGGAGGTTACCAGTGGGAAGATGCTTTCAGTTTGGGTGTGAAAATCTGTTCAAATGAATACTGCTCCAAATTCTCAGCCTCATTTATTAATTGTGCTTTGAAATATTTACATAAAGTCAGTCCTCTTTCTAGGCAGGTCATAGGGTGATGACTGATTCTATAGATAGACAACAACCTTGAGAAATAGAAAAAGAGGAAGATAAGTCAATTTCACAAAAATCTGCAACATTTTTGGTTTATAAAGGGATTTCTTCTATTTAAGAATGTCAGTACTATATGGAAAATGGAAAAAAAGTAATGCATTATAGTTAGTTAATTACATGATAAATGCAGAGTCTAGAACTTAGTTTGAGTTTGTGGAAGCGCCTATTTACATTGCTAGACTGTAAAGATAGTAATGACTTGTAGGACAAATGATATATTTTTTTGGTCTGTGATTCGGAGCCAGAACAGAACCAAGTATGCAAAATCCCAGCACACTTGAAATATTAATTATTATTCTTCCTGTCGGCTGAGACAGATCTTCTTAAAAAAAAAATTAAAATGTTATTATCTGCTCATGTAAAAATGCATGTTGAAACAAATGTTGTACTCATATATATATATATATATAATCTATGAATAGCGCATCTATTTCTGTGTCTCTGTCAGTTTGTGTTTTAAGTAGTCATAAAAAAAAAGACATCACAACTAAATTTAATTCTAAATTAGATTTAGTCACACAGTGATAAGAAGGTGCACAAGAAAAAACTGTAGCACCCACTGGTGTGAAAATACTGAAAATCTGCTCCTAAAGGGAATGGAGATATATATCTCCTTTATTTTATTGTAACTTCAGCAGCTCTCTGGAAGTTTTGTACCATATAGTAAAGAATTCAATAAATTATATTCTATTATGTGACAAGTTTGTCATATATACTGGCAGGTAAAAAAAATACATGAAAGGTATGATTTTCTAATATGTTGGGATAAGTTCATTGTCTTTTCCAAGATGTGTTGTTGGCTAAAATGGCAAATTCCAATTTATTTCCTGCATTTGTTCTATTTTAGGTCCCAAATCTGATCCCAGTTCTGATATTTAAATTGGGAAGACCTCTGGAGCCTGCACTTTATAGGGAGATATTGTATACATTGCCTACGCTTGGTGTACATAAGGTCAGAATTAAAGATTTTTACTAAAATGAAAACTGTATCAATGAAATTTATATTTATAAAAACTATTTAGACTGAGCAATGTATATATTGCTTAACTGGTTTTGAGGCTTCTACATTACTTTGTAATATTTTGGATGGGGTATGGTATTTGTTTTAAAGTGAAACTTACATTACAATTTACAGTCTACACTGTATGATCATTATATATGTCATGAGAGGATGCTCTTGGACTTGTTATTTGCTGAAGTTGTTTGGAAAATTACTTTCAGTTTATTTCTTATATTGCAGCTGGATGGTTTTTCCTGGTCGTACTTGGTTGTAAAATAATTTGTAGATTACTGTTTGTCCTTGGACATATGAAGTAGCAAAAACACTTGATTAAAAATTTCTTTCAGGTTTGTGTAGCTCAGATTCTACGTGCCATACACATGCTGGGGAGCACACCTAAGCTCAGAGCAATTGCCTCACGGCTGATGACATCGTTATGGGAAAGACAGGTTAGAAACTTCTTGTACTGTCTCTATAATAAGTTCAGTTGAAAAATTTCATTACCACTAACCAAGAAAGAAAATAATTGTGGAGGATTGCTCCTACTAGTATGTATCAGCACTATGAAGTAAATAGTGTTAATTGTGCCTATACTGATCTTCTAGAGGAATATTTCGATAGTATGTCTTCCATGAAACTTTATTTCATGACATCTCAAACTGCAGTTGGAAAAAAAATGTTTGAAGTATATCTTTCTGCTTTTCATTATGTGCAGTAAGAACAAGACCTTAGTGTTGTCGTTTAACCCTAGCCAGCAACCAGGTACCACTCACTCACACTTCCACCCACCAGTAAGACTGGGGAGAAAAATCAGAAGAGTGAAAGGAAGAAAACCAGTGGGTTGAGATAGTTTAATAGGGAAAGTTTGTGCACACAAACAAAAAAAACAAGGAATTAATTCACTGCTTTGCATGAGCAGACAGGTATTTAGCCATCTCCAGGAGAGAGATCCCAAGTTACGGTGGTCTGGGAAGACAAACATCATCAATCCAAATATCTCCCCCTTCCTCCTTCTTCCCTCCTCTTTATATCCTGAACATGATGTCATATCACCTGGAATATCCCTTTGGTCAGTTTGGGTCACCCATGCTGGCTGTGTCTCCTCCTCTCAGCCTCTTAAGCATCCCCAACTTCCTCACTATCATAGAGTACAAAAGCAAAAAAGGCCTTGGCTGTGTGTAAACCCTGCTTTGCAGTAACAGAAACTTCTCTGTATATCAACCCAGTCTTCAGCACAAATTCAAAACACATACCAGCCATTGTGAGAAGCATCAACTGTATCCCAGAGAAAGTCAGTATAGGTTATGTACAATAATTTGCTTCTGATATTTTTAAAGATACAATAGAGACCTGGTCTGCAAAAACCAATTCAATCTCAATGTAGCATTAGAGGCAAATAATGAAAAATAGCAAAATATGGTATGCAATAATAAAAATCAAAGTGGTATGTAGAAGTCCTGTAGAAATGCTAGCAATTCAAAATCCAGTCAAGCTTTTAAAGGTGTGATGATCATTTTTAAATTAAATCTTTTCTAGGATCGAATTTACCCAGAACTGCAGAAGTTCTTGGCGATGTCTGATACGCCCTCTGTGTCTGTTGACAAAGATGCCCAATGGGAAAAGCTGATTGCTAAATCTGCTTGTATAAGAGATATATGTAGGCTGAGGTAAGTGCATATCTTACCCATGTTATTTCTTTGTAAGGGAAAAGAGTTGTTTTCAGAAAAGCTGTGTCGTCATTTTTACTTACTCTGTTACATTTTTTGTGAGTAATATTTTCCTGTTACTATTAATTAATATTACTATCTCTTAATACTTCATTCTGAGATACTAACTCAGCCATTGCTAATCTGATCAACTACTAAATTTGGGGGGTTCTATTATGGGTAATAGAACACACATACAAATGCTGTTAAATTATCTTCATCCTGGAACAAAAGATGCATCCTATACTGGTCTAGGATAGAAACTTCAGGCATAACACTTCTAGATTAGAGAAAGGAAGAGATGAAACAATAGAAGAAAGAACTAGTAGTCTCTCTTTGGATCTATTCAAAAAAAGATAGAATTTTTTTCTGAAAACCATAATTTGTCACATGTACATGTCTTTATTCAGATGTAGTACCACAGAACACTGTTGTGCAAGTCTAACTGGATAATACAATGAACATTTCCAGCTCCAATAATCCATGAATATTAGTACTTGATAATAATTTACAGTTCCTGTGAAGAGAATTTTAAAATAGATTAGTATTTACTTCCAGGATTTATGCACACCATATCATCTTTTCTATTTGTCACGTATCTTGGGTTCCAGTTTTCGCTTTCCTTCTTGAAGCTCAGCTACTAATAACTGAGATGATTCATATATCTTTTAAGTATCAACTAAAAACAAATTCCTAAAGAAAATACCTTTTCCTTTACCTCTTCAACATTCTTCCATTTTGGCAGGCAGTGTTTTTCAAGAAATTTTTTTTAAATGAAAAGCAAGAGAGAAATCTCAGGACACCTCTAATATTCTTTTTGCCTGTTAGGTGTTACGACTGGAGTTCAGGTGTATGCACATTCTTCGTGCATTTAGAAATTATTTAGAAGAAAGTGTGAGCAAATAGATAAATAAAGATTTACCATGCATATAAATCACCTACCAAATCCCATTTACCAGAATCTCTTACAGAGATAGTATGAAGGACTGTTAAAACACCTTGCCCACTGCAACCCAATAAAACCAAATGGATCGTTAGAAGACTGAAAAGCTAAAGCAGCCCATGCAGTCACTGAGGGAAACAAAAGTGGCATGCAAGTAGAAAATAAAAAAGGGAAAACATGTAAGAGGGTGTCTTGGTTTAAGGCAAATTTGGGAAGGGACCTCAAAATAGGTCCCTCCAGAAAACCAATCCAATGGCCCCTTTCCCCAACTGGTTCAGGAAAGGAAAAGAGGAGAAACAAAACAAAACAAAAAAAAATTCCTTAGAGGAAAGTGGAAAAAATGTATTTATTTAACAGGCCAAGCACAACAAATGAACATCAAGGAACAAAACCTCCTGCTTCTCCGCAGAGATGACCAATCCAGCCAGTCTGTGCCGTGGGTGCAGCTCGGCTCGCTCAGTCTGTGTCAGTCCCTGGCACTGGGAAATGCCAGGCCCAAGCCAGGCCCGGTGGGCCACAGGGATGAGCTCTTGGTGCTCTGCTGGGGTTAGTCCAGAGTAGGTTTGAACAGTTCCAAGGAAAAAAAAACTCACAGTCCGGAAAACTTCTCTGCTTCAGCTAGCCACAAACTAACAGAAAGCAAAAGAGAGCTCTCTCCCGCCGTCCGCACTGCAGCCAACACTCGCTGTGTCCCCCAAAACTGCAAATTCTTATCTTGATGTTTTGAAAACACCCGCCTCAGACATTCCACTGCTTCTTCTTCACTCTTAGATCCAGTCTTAAAGGTGCAGAACTCATTTTTGATTTAAACAGACGAATGGGGATACAATTCAGCAGTAACCCAGGACATTCCACCCCTTATCCCCATATCGTCAACTTATTACCAACACTAATACATCTTTTAATTCTACACACACATATATACAATTTATCATTAGATACAAACAATGGCAGTGACATTCAACAAGTAATGATATTTACACATAGTTCTCACCCAACAGTCAGATCTCCCTGAGGTACACATTGTATTGTGCCATCTTTCTGCATTATCCACCATGTACAACCTGGTCCCTGAGCAAAGACAATCCCACGGATGAGTTTGCCTGTACTGGGGGCAGAATTAATCCAAACTGTCTTCCCTAACAAACCTCTGACATGTACCACTGGGACTTTATCTCCATCTACTGTATGCAGGGGCTCAGACTGGGCAGGGCCTGCTCGGTTGGTAGAGCCTCGGGTGTTAACTAACCAAGTGGCCTTTGCTAAATGCTGCTCCCAATTTTTGAATGATCCCCCACCCAATGCTTTCAAGGTGGTTTTTAACAGTCCATTGTACCTCTCCACTTTGCCTGCAGCTGGTGCATGGTAAGGGATATGGTACACCCACTCAATGCCATGTTCCCTAGCCCAGGTGCTGATGAGGCTGTTCTTGAAATGAGTCCCATTGTCTGACTCAATTCTCTCCGGGGTACCATGCCTCCACAGGACTTGCTTTTCAAGGCCCAGGATGGTGTTCCGGGCAGTGGCGTGAGACACTGGGTGGGTCTCCAACCATCCTGTGGTGGCTTCTACCATTGTGAGCACGTAGCGCTTGCCTTGACGTGTTTGGGGCAGTGTGATGTAGTCAACCTGCCAGGCCTCCCCATACTTGTACTTAGACCACCGCCCCCCATACCAGAGGGGCTTCACCCTTTTGGCCTGCTTGATGGCAGCACATGTCTCACAGTCGTGGATAATCTGGGAAATACTGTCCATGGTTAGATCCACCCCTCGGTCTCGTGCCCACTTATAGGTGGCATCTCTACCCTGATGGCCCGAGGCATCATGGGCCCATCGAGCTACAAACAACTCTCCCTTGTGTTGCCAATCTAAGTCTATCTTTGACACCTCTATCTTTGCAGCCTGGTCTACCTGGTCATTGTTGTGGTGCTCTTCATTAGCTCTACTCTTGGGGATATGGGCATCTACATGGCGGACTTTCACAGGCAGCTTCTCTACCCGACTAGCAATGTCTTTCCACTCTTCAGCAGCCCAGATTGGTTTTCCTCTACGCTGCCAGTTAGCCTTTCTCCACTTCTCTAGCCATCCCCACAGAGCATTTGCTACCATCCATGAATCAGTGTATAGGTAGAGCTTTGGCCACTTCTCTCTCTCAGCAATGTCCAGAGCCAGTTGAACAGCTTTGAGTTCAGCAAATTGGCTTGATCCACCTTCTCCTTCAGTAGCTTGTGCAACCTGTCGTGTGGGGCTCCATACAGCTGCTTTCCACTTCCGGTTCATCCCTACGATACGACAGGAACCATCAGTGAAAAGGGCGTAGCCTGTTTCTTCTGGGGGCAGTTGGTTGTATGGTGGAGCTTCTTCAGCCCGTGTCACTTGTTCCTGTTCCTCTTCATCCATGAGACCAAAGTTTTCACCTTCCGGCCAATTCATAATTATCTCTAAAATTCCAGGGCGATTTGGGTTTCCAATTCGGGCGCGCTGTGTGATGAGGGCAATCCACTTGCTCCATGTGGCGTCAGTGGCATGGTGGGTGGAAGGAACCTTTCCCTTGAACATCCACCCCAGCACTGGTAGTCGGGGTGCCAGGAGGAGTTGTGTTTCAGTACCTATCACCTCTGAGGCAGCTTGGACTCCTTCATAGGCTGCTAAAATTTCCTTCTCTGTCGGGGTATAATTGGCTTCTGACCCTCTATAACTTCGGCTCCAGAATCCCAGTGGTCGGCCTCGGGTCTCCCCAGGCACCTTCTGCCACAGACTCCAGGACAGACCATGGCTCCCAGCTGCAGAGTAGAGCACATTCTTCACCTCTGGTCCCGTTCTGACCGGGCCAAGGGCCACCGCATGAGTGATCTCCTGTTTGATCTGGGCGAAAGCTTGCTGCTGTTCAGGGCCCCAGTGGAAATCGTTCTTCTTCCGGGTGACAAAGTAGAGAGGGCTCACGATCTGGCTGTACTCTGGAATGTGCATCCTCCAAAAGCCTATGGCGCCTAGGAAAGCTTGTGTTTCCTTCTTGCTAGTTGGTGGAGACATTGCTGTGATCTTGTTGATGACCTCAGTGGGAATCTGCCGCCGTCCATCTTGCCACTTTATTCCCAGGAACTGGATCTCTCGGGCAGGTCCCTTGACTTTACTCTTCTTGATAGCAAATCCGGCTTTCAGGAGGATTTGGATGATTTTCGCTCCTTTCTCAAACACTTCTGCTGCCGTGTTCCCCCACACAATGATGTCATCGATGTACTGCAGGTGTTCTGGAGCCTCACCCTTTTCCAGTGCAGTCTGAATCAGTCCATGGCAGATGGTGGGACTGTGTTTCCACCCCTGGGGCAGTCGGTTCCAGGTGTACTGCACACCCCTCCAGGTGAAAGCAAACTGAGGCCTACATTCTACTGCCAAAGGAATGGAGAAAAAGGCATTTGCAATGTCAATAGTAGCATACCACTTTGCTGCCTTGGACTCTAGCTCGTACTGGAGCTCCAGCATGTCTGGCACAGCAGCACTCAATGGTGGAGTCACTTCATTCAAGCCACGATAGTCCACAGTCAATCTCCATTCTCCTCCAGATTTGCGCACAGGCCAGATGGGGCTGTTGAAGGGTGAGTGGGTTTTGCTGACCACCCCTTGGCTCTCCAGCTCACGGATCATCTTATGGATGGGGATCACAGCATCTCTATTTGTCCGGTACTGCCGGCGGTGCACTATCGAGGTGGCAATCGGTACCTGTTGCTCTTCCACCTTCAGGAGTCCTACTGCTGATGGGTTCTCTGATAGTCCAGGCAAGGAGCTCAATTGCTTAATGCCCTTTGTCACTACAGGTGCTATCCCAAATGCCCACCTGAATCCCTTTGGGTCCTTGAAATACCCATTTCGAAGGAAGTCTATGCCTAAAATGCATGGGGCTTCTGGGCCAGTCACAATAGGGTGTTTCTTCCACTCACTTCCAGTCAGGCTCACATCAGCTTCCACCAAAGTAAAATCCTGTGATCCCCCTGTCACACCGGAAATAGAAACAGATTCTGTCCCCACATGTCTTGATGGAATTAATGTGCACTGCGCACCAGTGTCAACTAAGGCCTTATATTTTTGTGGTTCTGATGTGCCAGGCCAACGAATCCACACAATCCAAAAGACACGATTTTCCCTAGCCTCTACCTGGCTAGAGGCAGGGCCCCTCTAAGCCTGGTCATCCTTCTTTTCTTGGGCAACTGGGGCTACTTCCTTTTTGGTGAAACTTCCTCCCTGAGTCTTGCCTTCACACATTCAAGCACCCGCTGGGCCAGAGCAGCAGTAGGTTTTCCATCCCATCTCCTCATGTCTTCCCCAAAACCACGCAGGACAGACCACAGCTCAGTTCGGGGGGTATACTTCCTCTCCCCATCTGGGGAATATTTGCGTTTGGTACCGGAACCTTTGACCTGTATTGCCGAGATTTGGAGAAAGCCCTCTTTCATCTCTCTCATCTCCTCTCTGAGTTTCTTGTGATTCTCCTCTGTCTTGTCATCTAATTTCTGCAGATGGGTTTCCACAGCTGCAATTCTTGCCTGCATTGGGCCATGCACAGCATCTGCATATGCTCTGAGCTTCTTTGCCATATCCAGCACGGTTTCCTCCCTGTCATCTCGCTTCATTATGGCTAAAGCAGAAGCATATTCTTGTGGCCCAAGTCGTACAAGTTTTCGCCACATCACGGATGTACATGGTACCAAATCTGGGTTTCTAGTGTTTAGGTCATCTGAGAAGACAATCTCTGCCACTGCCATCTCTCTCAGGCGCTGGATCCCTTGTTCCATGGTCTTCCACTGTGTTTGCTGCATATAGAGATCGTCTGCACACAGATATCTTTGTGCCACACTTCCTAGGACCCGTTCCCAGAGGCTGTGAGGGTTGGCCCCCCTCATCATTCCTTGGTCAATAACTGGATCATGTGACAGAGATCCCAAATGCCTTGCTTCAGTGCCATCCAGAACTGTAGCCTCACCTGCAGCATCCCAAAGACGGACTAACCAACTAATTATGGATTCATCAGGTCGTCGAGTGTAATCCTTTCTTAGGCCACGAAGGTCCTTCAGGGAGAAGGGTTCAGTATTAGCTTCTGACCCTGTGCCAGTTGTTCTGACTTCTGCCTTTCTGTCAGTTGCTGGTTTTGAGGTTCCTTCACCTGGGTCCTCATCCTCCACCTGCCTGTCAGTTTTAGTTGTGTGCTTCCTTCCTGCAGCAACTGCCAGTGGTTTAGGCTCACTGTCTGGTTTAGCTGCTGGCTTAAGCTCACTGTCTGGTTTAGCTGCTGATTTATCTCCCTGCCCCGCTGCCTCTGTCTGCTGCCCTACAGTATCTAGCAGTGTGCGATAAGCATATGCCAAGGCCCAGCTTATTGCAATGATCTTTCTCTCCTTAGTATCATCATGGTACTTCTCCTTCAAGTACTTTCCTACCTTGGCTGGGTTCTGAATTTGTTCACGTGGAAAGTCCCAGGATACAGGGTCAGAAAATTCCTTCAGGGTTTGGCCCATATCCTCCCATTCTCCACACCACTCAGGATTCTGCACACCTGGCTTTACTTCTGGGTCAGGGGTCTCAGCAGCTACTCTGGAGATCTCAGCCCTCATTCTAGAGAAGTTGCAGACTATATAGAGGAAACCTACCAGCTGAAATACCAGAAAGGTGGTATCCTTGGCATTCAAAGGAAACTGAACATTCTTAAAAAGTGATGTAACAGTTTCAAAGGAGAAGAGGGAAAGGAGAGGTTGAAAAGCCTCATCCCCTCCTTCTTCTTTAACCAACTGAGTGTAATTACTAATAAACCCCCAAAACATGCTACTGGAACTGGGACGCAAGGTAAGACGAAAGATCCATAAACCAAACATACCTGCCACCAACTCCAGTACCTTTATGAACTTCCTATAAATCATTATCACTGAGCCCAGTACAATAGCTATTCTAATACATGCTCCTCTACAGTAAAAACTACGTGTTAGGAACAACACTGGAGCTATTTCCGAATAAGAGAATAAACCTAAAGACCAGAAAGGTATTAAAACCTCAAAAAAGCCTAGGGAACAGAAACCCAGAAAGGCCTCCACCGAGAGAGACATTATGAGTTCAAGCAACAACATAGCTGCTGACTGCTTTATCCCAATACAAAGTACAACTAAAATACAATCAGTACAATTTTTCCACTTTCTCCAGCCCCACGTTGGCGCCAATTAACTGTATATGTCTTGGTTTAAGGCAAATTTGGGAAGGGACCTCAAAATAGGTCCCTCCAGAAAACCAATCCAATGGCCCCTTTCCCCAACTGGTTCAGGAAAGGAAAAGAGGAGAAACAAAACAAAACAAAAAAAAAATTCCTTAGAGGAAAGTGGAAAAAATGTATTTATTTAACAGGCCAAGCACAACAAATGAACATCAAGGAACAAAACCTCCTGCTTCTCCGCAGAGATGACCAATCCAGCCAGTCTGTGCCGTGGGTGCAGCTCGGCTCGCTCAGTCTGTGTCAGTCCCTGGCACTGGGAAATGCCAGGCCCAAGCCAGGCCCGGTGGGCCACAGGGATGAGCTCTTGGTGCTCTGCTGGGGGTTAGTCCAGAGTAGGTTTGAACAGTTCCAAGGAAAAAAAACTCACAGTCCGGAAAACTTCTCTGCTTCAGCTAGCCACAAACTAACAGAAAGCAAAAGAGAGCTCTCTCCCGCCGTCCGCACTGCAGCCAACACTCGCTGTGTCCCCCAAAACTGCAAATTCTTATCTTGATGTTTTGAAAACACCCGCCTCAGACATTCCACTGCTTCTTCTTCACTCTTAGATCCAGTCTTAAAGGTGCAGAACTCATTTTTGATTTAAACAGACGAATGGGGATACAATTCAGCAGTAACCCAGGACAGAGGGACAGAAAACATTTGGTGCCAGAATCTCCACCAATACACAGTAGAGACTACTTGCAGGAGACTGCAACAAAGAATCATAAAATAGTGTCTTTAGTAATGCATTTGGACTTTCATTCTCAGTCCCTTGTTGAATAATGTAATATTTTAGTGAACACAACATAGTTGGGCAAAACCTTCTATAACTTAACAACACCATGATCTTTTATTTGGAACTTGATGCCTGCTGATTTAATTCCCCGTGTCACTCAGCTTTTAGAGTGCTTTGTCATATCCTCCTTGTATGGGTTTGGTTTTGTGTGTGTGTGTGCATGTGTGTGAACTCCCAGTTCTAGGCAGTTTTAGTTGTCACTGAAATAAAAATAATACTTAATAGATTTTTGTGTATAAATTATAACTTGTGTGTATGTGTGAATATTGCCTTCTATTCTCTTTTTTTTTTTCCTTTAGACCATACCAGCATGGAGCAGACATGTTGGCTGCAATTTCCCAGGTATTAAATGAATGCACAAAACCTGATCAAGCTTCACCTGCTGCTATAGTATTACAGGGTCTACGGGCACTTTGTGAGGCTGAGGTAAGATTAAATAGGCTTGTCCTTTTGTTTTGAGTTTTGTTTGTGGTTCATGAATATTTTTCCCAGTTGACTTTTTTTAAGAGTACACTGAATTGCTGCAAAATTTCTTCTTTTTCTGACAAATTTAATTCCTCTCTTCCACTGTAAGTTAATAGTTCCTGGGGAATTGTACTGTGTCCTTCTACCACAGCAGATCAGCCCTTCAGTGCATGGGCTGAAATTTTAAATTAACTTTGCAGTTTATTGCAAAGACATCCTTCCATGCATCTTTCTTTGAGTTTTGAAAAGGAAGACTGTTCGGTACGTAATTCTGATTGCCTGAAAAGCACTTAAATAATGTAATTCTTGTACCTTCTTACTGGCCTGCCCTGCTGTTGTCTCATTCATGGAGTGTACCAGATAGGGAGTGAAATCACTAGCAGCTGGGAGGCTTTTTTTTACTGAAGTGCATTCATTGCTTAATGATGAAGAGGACAAGTAAGATTTGGGACAGGCTGCCCAGAGAGACTGTGCTGTGTCCTTACCTGGAGATTTTCACATTCCTTTTGGATACATCCCTGAGCAACTGGATCGGATCTCATTGGAACCCTGCTTTGAGCAGGAGGCTGGGCTGGAAATATCCTGAGATCCCTTTGAACCCACATAGTACTGCAATGCTATGATATCTCATAGGATCAGTTAGGAGATAAGACTCTTTGTTTCCACATCCCAGACCGTGATATCCAGGTGTTGTGATGCAGGCACAGACATGCTGTGAATCTGCTGCTGACAAACAGTGATGTACAGGCCATCAGAGCAGTGAACTATTTATATCCTGCAGCAATATTTGAATACCTATTCTCTACTAAACAACAATTTTGTGTTTATCCCCTAGTACACTTTCACTGCAGTGTTTACTGCAGTAAGGCCAGCCATTGCCACGTTATTTGAAATCACTTAGCAGTTCAAGAACAATATAGTGAATGATCCATAGATATTTGTATTCAATATAATTAAAAATCTTCAGACAATGGCTGCTAGGAAACAATTTATTTAGGGTAATTTTTTGAGGTTTGATCTTCTTAAGGTCACATAGACTCTTTGAATGCTGGCCTTGGTATTGAATCAGTGTTTTCCCAGGCTGGATTATATTTAGACTTTTTCTTGCAAAAAAGTAGGAGTTAGATATATAATAAATTTCATATCCTACTATAATAGCCTCTCTCATTTGAGAACAGATGTATACTGTAGCGCTGCTGAGAACTGAAAGACTAAGACTACTCAGTATGGAAGGAAAGAAGGAAGAAAGGAAGGATGGATGGACAGACTTTGTGGATGTTACCAATTTTTCCTGTCCAAATTCAATTCGCCTTATTTCCCCAACTACAGTGTATTGTTCTGGGAGACCAAATCTACCACCTAGCTATTCTGAAACTTTAACAAGGAATTCTTTTGTGGTTTGGCAGGCTAGGTAACCATTTGGGTTAAGTAATTTAGAATGTCTCTTATTTATTATTTTGACTGTAGTTTGCAGTGCAGAAAGGACATAATCACAGAGATTGGTTTTGTTTTGGTGTTTTCTGTCTCTGCCACTGCCTTAAGGGAAAGGGATGTAGTCTCCAAGCTCTTCCATGTGCAGCTGCTTAGATGTAAGATTTTAGAGAGCACTAAACTTTTCAGTCATCTTCTGAACCAGAATAATAAATTATGTTTTCATACTTACGGTGTTGACTCAGTTGATGATGGAACTCTATACCATGTGGCTTTTTCAGGGTTGAGTTCTGAGAGTCTCAGAAGGGCTCCTTTGTTAAAGTAATGTGATAACAAAATGTTTTGTAACATTGATTTCTTTTTCTGGTTGACACTTTTAAGAATAGTTATCCATTCTGTTGATGGCAGAAATTGTTTTATAGAAAGGTAGTGGGTTTATTCAAAGTGCATCCTACATGAATATTGTTAAGAGTGTAAGCTTAGCTTTTGCAGGACTTGCAAGAAGGGCTAGCTGCATCTGCTCCCCTCTTTTCTTTTGGTAGTTGTAACAAAAGGTCTTTAATGAATAATGCACAGTGACTTGCACATCAAAAATGGAAAAATAATCACACAGTTCTTGCCGGATCCCATTTCCTGTTTCTTGGCATGTAATTTGTTTTTTCCCCAGTGATTTCAACAGAAGCTTATTTTTTTAGATGGTAATTGGCATACCAGTTTGTAAAGTTCTCTTATCTTGCTAGTTTTCTAGAGTATTTTGCATTTTCAGAGGACAGCTTTGTAAAGCTGAACAGTGTCTGTGGAATCACAGGGCTTCTCCTTGGGGATATGTGACTAGCAGATAAATTTCATCACAAGATACTTACCACAGTTGCCCATTCCTCCAGGAAGACCCATGTGAAGGTTATTACTTCTTTTATAACTTTTCTTTATATTTACTGTGGGGTTTTATGGTGTGTAAAGTACCAGTTTCCCATTATTCCCATCCCCCAGTTCCATCAATTTACAGTACACCATTTAGATGGAGTTCTCTGTAGGACAGCTGATAATTTACAAGTCTAGAAAATACCAATCAAGAAGGAATTGTACAGTCTTAGCTGAAACTAAAACTTCTGTTAAGATGCTGATTATTTTTTAAGGCCTTTTTTCACTTCCTAACTGGAGTTGGAGGATGTGTGTGTTACTATAGGAAAGAGTGAAATTAAGCACGCTTGGCTAGCTGATGATTTGTCAGTCTTCCTAAATTACCGTGTCAAATCCCATGAATGCGCAATGTCTTTTCTCTACATATTAATATGTGTTGTGTTTTCCAGACAACTAACTCATTAAAAATTTAACATTTCTGGATAGTTGAGGAGCAACTGCCAATGCTAATAGATATGTCTGTCTTTCTGAACACTCAAGACCTTTTTTTTATTCTTGCAAACATTCTGTTTTGATAGAGTAGAAAGAGAGGTATCATTTTCCCTTGGAGTGTTACCAGATGAGGTCTTTCTAGCCATCAGTGGTTGTTACCATAGAAACACACTCATGGGTTTGCTATTCCGGAAATGGATTCAGCTCAAAATACATCTTTGGTTTTTTGAACTGCACCCTGAAATGTGTTTTCCACTAGCTGAAGTGATTGCTTAATTTGAAAATTACCTGCATTCAGAGGTACAAAACATTCTGTTTTTTCAGTGCAGAATAATCCTAAAACTACCTTTCTCAATGCCTTTGTGGAATATCTTCATAAACATACCTTTGTTTGATTTCATTACGTAGATCAATTCTTTGTTTTCTATTGCTTTGTTGTAATTTTTTTATACCTGAAAGACATTGCCGTGGCGTTTGCTCAGACTTTTAAGTCTTGATTTGCAGTTTTTCTCTTTAGAAGGCTGAAAACTATGCTTGTTTTGCCATTGCTATTTTGAAATTTTTGTCTAGACTTTAGTTCTACACATACATGATTTGGGGTTTTTCTTTGTGTTGTGGTTCTGTGGGCTGGGTGGTGTAGGGTAAACAGAGTTATAGTTTCTTGGGATTTTTGGTTTTCTTTGTTGGGCTTTTTTGTTATTTATTTGGTTGTATTTTTTCCTGTTTAGTACTCTTTTTGTTGCAGTGGAGAATGTTAAGTTCTCCACAGGTAGCAGCATTAAGGTTTGATGAAATACTCCATGGAAATTACTTAAGTTTTCAGGAAAATACGTGGCTCATTACCAAGATAAAAGCCTGGGCAATTGGAAACATCTCACAAGGAGAAAGGAGGAAGTTTTAGTACCAGTATTGCCTGTCTAGTCAACATTCCTGAGAAACTTGACTGCTACTTTTTATGACTTCTGTATAAGTCTTCAGCTAGAACTGTAACACTGACTGAGCATCTTAGACTTACTCAGTGCCTGGAAGTGCAAAATGTTGTATTGACGGCTTGTTGAGCTGTCATGCAGATCTTTGAAGGTAAAAGAAGCTGACTGAGATGTGTGTTGTTTCCCTGAAGGAAATTATGTATCATGGAGATCAATTATGTATTCTGTTGTGCTCTAGTTATAGTGTAAATGTGTTCAGTATTAGGTATTAGTGTTTAGTATTTATTGTAGTTTGACACTTTCCAACAGTTTCTGGATTCCTAACTTTTGTGTTTTGCAGTATTTCTGCATATTTTTTTGGCTTTTGTTGTTTTTAAAGATTATTTTCTTTTGGAGGGCTCCCAGCAAAAATAGATTCCTCATTGGCTTCCTCGTCTTCCATCCTATTGAATTCCCAGACAGCTTGCTTTTTAGCTCATTTGACCGAGTAGAACGCTAACGTGGTATGAAGATACATGTACAGCTCTATGTATTGTTAACAGTGTGTTATTTATTCCTACTGGTACTTGCTTTCCCTGGTGAAGGACTTTGCAGTATTACTGTATTATGTCAGTTGATCTACAAGTGAGTTTTTAACATGCTTTCTTTTTACTTATTATGATCCATACATTAATTCCTGTTCTCAAGAAGGAAAAGCAAGGGCAAACGCTTGAAAGAAATGTTAAGTGAAGTTGGGATACCTGTTAGTAAGGATGCCTCCCACTTGGTTTTCAGGTTGTTTGCATCCGTTCTACATGGAATGCTCTGTCACCAAAGCTGAGTTGTGATACAAGACCGCTCATTTTAAAAGCACTGAATGAGTTGTTTTCCCTGGTTCCCTCATTAACAGTGAATACAAATGAATTTGAGGTATGTGCTTATGGACTGAGATGAGTCTTTCTTTTCATATATCTTTGTATATAACTTCTACATAAGCCTGCTTGATTTTGATAGCATCCACTGCCTAGTTCAGATTAATCAAATGCACATTTTATACAGTTTCCACTTGCATTAGTGAGTCCTGGGAGATAGATGGAAAATTTCAGTGCAAGGTTAATCCATGGTTTCCCTCTCACAGAATGTGAACACGTTACTATGTCTGGAGTTCAGAGCTGCATTCCTTCCGTTTTCCTAGCTCAATGTATGTTGATGTGGCAGTAAGTTGTTTCAGGTAACTGCCTCTCTTTCAACTGCTTATTTGGTCTAAGAAAGCATAAATGCGTATTTCCTTTGCTTCGTAGAAATTCAAAGCTCAAGTTATCAGCTTTCTTTGGAAGAATACACAGAATGAGGTAAGTCATAGAATTGAAAGCATTAATTTCTGATGTTAACAACAGGTGTTATTGTTTGACAAAAAAGTTTTGTACTTGTCTGTCAAGACAATGTCAGTAATCTCATTTTCTAATAGGGTTGTGTTCCTATTGCTTAACAGTGTTTCTGAAGCAATGTACTACACATAAAAGGTGGTAACTGAAGGTTCTAACTTCTGCCATTTCCAGGGAGAATTACGAACAAACTCTGCAGTAGTATGTCCTCACCCCAAGTCCTTTGGGCACCACAATATAAGAAAGACATTAGACTGTTAGAGAGCATCCAAAGGAGAACTATGGGGATGGTGAATGGCCTTGGGGGGAAGCTGTATGAAGAGTGGCTGAGGTCCCTTGTTCTGTTTAGCCTGGAGAAAAGGAGACTGAGGACAGACCTCATTGTAGTCTGCAACTTCCTCACAAGGGGAAGAGGAGGGGCAGGCACTGTTCTCTGCTCTGTGGTGACTGATGACAGGACCTGAGGGAATGGTGTGAATTTGTGTCAGGGGAGGTTTAGGATGGATATTAGGAAAATGTCTTTTCCCCAGAGGAGCTGTTCCAGGAGCACTGGAACAGCTCCCCAGGGAAGTGGTCATAGCACCAAGCTTGACACAGTTCAAGAAGTATTTTGCCAAGAGTTTGACCCAATGATCCTTGTGGGTACATTCCAACCCAGTATATTCTGTGATTCTGTGAAACTCATTTGACTTTCTCTGGAAAATTTCAGACTTAACATGATGAAGCATTCTTGACAAAGGTGCTGCTATAACAGCTGACTCAATTAATTTGTGGAGTATTGTCATGCACTGGGAATGTTGGTCTATCATCACCATGGTGCTGGTGGAAGTAGTGCACTTTAGGTTAAACTAAGACTTCTGTCAGCCAATTTCAGGGAATTTTTCAGTCCCATGGTTAATCCCAGATGACAGCTAAGTACCATGCAGTCTACTTGTTCACACCTCTTCCTTGTGGTGGGATGGGGAAGAGAACTGGAAAAAGGTAAACCCCATGGGTGAAGACAAGAACAGATTAATAAGTGAAATAAAGTAATTGTGTAGTAATAATAACAGCAAAAATAACAGTAACAAGAATAATAATAAAGAAAGTGGATATAATAAAAAGACAAAGAGGAATAAAACCCAATTACAAACAAGATTTGCGCAATACACATACTGAGGGATGCCCAGTCCATCCCTGAGTAGTAATGGGTACCCTCTGACCAACTTCCCTGAGTTTATATACTAGGCATAAAGTTCTATGATACGGAGTATCCCTTTGGTCAGTTAGCTCATCTGTCTTGTCCGTGCTCCCTCTGAGCACAGTGTGCAACTGCACACTGGCACAGGAAGCTGAAAAGACTTTGATTTAGAGTAAGCAATTCTTAGCAATAGCTAAAACATCAATATGTCATCAGTATTATTCTCATAGCTTGGATATTTCTACTTGAAGTAGAATGCTCAGAATGTTTGTTATCAAGCCTAGATAATTGGTCTTGCTACTTTGCATTGTGTATATAAAAAGTAAGCAATTGAGAGTGTGCATCAGGAAAATATTGTAGAACTCTTTTTCAGCGTTCAGCGGTTACTTGATAACCTCTTTGTATGTGGGGTTTCCAGTAGTTAGCAGTACTATGCCAGTGCTGTGTTTGTGACTTCCTTTCTCTTCCTGTTAATTTTCTAGGATGCCCTTGTAGCTATCTCAGCCTATAAATCACTCTCATCATTTGACTCTGGAGAACATACGATTCTTCATCTTCCTGTACAGGTAGCCATGTTTTATGTTTGATAGTAAGCACATCTGACACTTCCATCTGACATAGGTTATATCCTCTTGAAAGGGAAACCAGTCCTTGTGCCTTCTCTGCCAGAAATTCAGGAGAGCCTTCTGAAGGAAGAAAAGCTCCTGCTGTTAACATGAGATGATGTTATATGTGATTGGCATAGCTTAGTCTTATGAACAGGGAAAGGCACAAATTAAACTTAGGGCTAAGCAGTCAGAAGGTAGGTTTTCTTACTTTGTTACTAAACTAGCAGCTTTTTTTTGGGCAGCTCATTTGCATTTTATGGTCTTCTGTTAGTGCCTGCATTTGTCTTGACGCTAAGCAGGTCTTGTGATTGCTGTTTCTTCCATTGCAGTCACACTCATGGATAGGCCTTTTGTTTTCAAGACAGGCAAGTCAGTTCAAACAGCAGGTGCAATTTTTGGAATTAAGCTGAAAAGCTTTTCTCTGTTTTTGTTGTGAACATTTACAGCATAACATTTCACTTTTTTTGTCAGTAAAGACGGTCAGAAAGGAGTCGAGGTACTTACTAGAAAGCTTTTTAAGTATGCAGAGGGCTGTTAAACTCTGAAATTTATTACATGACTCAGTAATGTAAAAACATGAAAGAGTACAAGGAGATGAACTAAGGTCACCTATGTAACTTTTTTATTTACATTGTATGAGAGACTAGGCAGTACTCAGTCCTCTGGTACTTTATGTAATCATGAATCCTGTGGCTTTATAGTATAAGTCTTTTCTACTGCTTTATTATATGATAGGTTCCATTTGTGTGTTGTAACTGGCTGTTATGAAAAGGCTGGGATAAGCAACTATAAAATTAAAAAACGTACTTTATATAAATCAGCAAGAAGAGTTCAGCATAAACCTTACAAATGCAAAATGTGTTTTCCATAGAAGACCACAGGATAGAATATATGTAAAGGAAATACATAAACCCTGCTGCAAGACTAAATCTTTCACACTAGTACACAGTTCTGTATTACTAGTGAAGTTACTTTACAGTTGTATTACTGGTGCAGTACGTTACAGAAAGTGAGTAAATATGTTTTAATTGAAAGCAATGTAAATATGGTGCAGTTTTTCAAATTCCAAAAACTAGTATGTAAAAGTAGTGTCTAGCAAAAACGTTTTAGTTACATTAAAATGCCAGTATAAAACATGGTTAAACTGAAGAAGAATCAGAATGAAAGTAAAATTTTATGAATATTAGTTCAGCTGTAAGAGTCAAGATTAATTTTATTATTACCGATATGTATTTACACACCCTGTGATTTTTACCAACCAATGTTTCCTTTCAGTCAGGTAGAAGAAAAACTTCAATGAATAAAAATTCATTAAGCTTAAAATTTATGAAGTGGAGTGAAAATAATGAAATGGGAAACTTTTCATATTTAGTTGGTATTTTTGACACTTGGAATCGTTATTGGTAATGAGGACTTGGGATTTTTGTGCTGACATTTAATTTTTTTTAAATCTTCCAGGCGCGACCAGAAGTTGACTCATTGGAAGAGATAGACATGAATGAAGATGAAGAGGATCAGGAGGCAAATCTATTTGTTCCAGGTTCTTCATACATCAAGCTGTTGTCTCTAACACCAGCTGCTGTTTTAGAAGGTATAATATATCCAGTGTTTGCGGTCAGTTTGCAGTTATGGAATCACAGTGGCAGTACACACCTGTGACTCTTTTAGAATGCAGTATCACGTTAAAGTGCGGCCTTTCTTTTTTTTCTTAACAAATGACGGGAAAAAAATGTGAAGTAAAAAATAAAGCCCACAACTATTTCTCAGAAGATGGTGTGACAGTGGTCCTGATGGTGGGTAAAAAATGTTTATAATTAAAATTCTTTACCCATCCTAAAGGGAAAGCCAGTTCCTTATTATTTACTTCAAGTACTCATTGTTTCATCACAGTGTGACTTCAGTAGGGAGGACTGAACAGATGTTTCTAAAGGCAACTTTGTATTTTAGCCCAGGACAGATTGAAGTAAAATAAATTTTATATTTATTGTTCTGTAAACAGAGTATTAATGATGTGAAAACAATGCTGTACATGGAGTCTGCTTAGTTGATTGAGATATCAGTGCTATGCTTAATTCATAATTGTAGTGATGGATATTGATACTGAAGTATGCTTCAGTACACAAGAGACAGATGATCTCTTTGTTCTGAAACCTATGCAGTTGAATTACCTTCAGTATTTGCGATTTTTGCTGTTCACTTGATTACTTTCAGAAGCGCTCATTATCCTACAGTTACAGGATTTGAGATATTGTGCCAGGACACAGATATTGTTATTTCATTCTTTGTGGAGTACATGGGATCTTCATGTGCGATTGCAGGCTGTAAACATTGCCATGACATAGTAGGTGGTGTTTTGTAGTATTTTCCCCCAGTGGAAAGTGTTTCTAAAGGAATCAATCTGTCAAACTCTGCATGCATTGTCATCTGCTGTGCGTGAAGCCTAACCTAGAGAGTCCTAACTCTCTAGTTTTTCATTCTGAGTGCCTGAGACTTTTCACACCCTGTTAGTCAGAGAATTAAAAATAATTTATAGAAAGAACTGTAATCTTGATGTTATTGTTGTTGTTAGTAATAGTGGTAGTATCCTTACTGCAAAGGAGATGATGATGATAATAACGATAGTAACAACAACAATGATGATAATAATAATAATAATAATAAAATATTGTTCATGTGATGCTAGTTATCTTTGTTTACCCTCAGATTGATTTCAGTCATTGAAATACTGTATTTCTAGTATTTGCTGCACATCTAGTTGTTTCACTAAATTTATCCAGATTTTGTAATTTGAGTTATATTTGTCAGAGTCTAGAGCCTTGGCTCATCTCCTGCCTGAAGAATTGCTTCTGAATGGCTTGTATTTATGTCTTTTGGCGTAACCAGTGAATGCAGTAATACTGCAGTGATAAGGAGTCTCTATCAATATGAATGGTTTCCAGCAGAGAAACAGCTCCCTCTTTCAGCAAATTTCTTCCCTACTGTAGCCATCCTAAACAAAAAAAGGTTTTATAAAACGTCTAGAGCAGGTAGGTGGATAGTGTTCCCATGTCAACGAATATCTATTCCTCCAACAAAACTGAAGTGTCAAGGGTTGAAGACAAAGAGAGTTTATGTCTATATCACTGCAGAGGAAATTGCTAACTGCATTCTGTGGGTTTTGTTTGAAGGATATTGACATTACAGGTGGAGGAAAAAAATCCCAAGATGCAGGTGCCCTTCCTAACGTACTACAAAAACATGATTTAGACTCCCCTATGTGTCTTTGTGTCAAATGTGCAGTAGTTACTGTTACTTTTGTAGCAATCAAAGAAGGCAGTCAACAGCTTGTGGAAAGTTAAGACTGTATTTCTTTCCAACCTTAACTTACATCAGTTTTGAATAAAGTAGCTTTATACTGGAACTTCCTCACAGTTCTTTTTTTCATAAAGTTCCCATGATTTTCAGCAATGTTGTTTCCAACTTCACAGACATAACAGCTCAGGGAAAAAAATCCCCAGATATACATGTCCCTCCTTCCCATGCTACAACATCGGATTTAGACTGCTGCTGCACTGTGTAATGGAAAATAAGTACTGGTGTCAGTCTGGGCTTTCCAGGGGTAGCTTTGTCTCTTATAGCCTCTCACATTCCCTTTCCTCTTGCTTCATTGTGTTGCACTTCATCAAGCGTTTGAAGAGTTTGCAACATCACTTGTGAAACAGGAGATGACCAACATGCCCCGTGCTGTGTATCATTCTGCCTTAAGAGGAGGGACCACACGCTCAGACCAGGGGAAGACAGTGGCAGGAGTTCCAAATTTCTTGTTTAAAATGTATGAGAGGAACAAGCAACCAGGCATGACGCCAGGACTTGCAGGTAAACTGTCACTTTCCCTAAGTAGACAAGTAAGCATGTTTCGACCCAAAGATTTCTGTGAATCTGATGGTCAATCAACTTAAGAGACTGTTATATGCCCCTTAAATATGCTTGCATATTGTTTGGAATTGTTAGCTTTATTAAGTTAACCAAAGTTTGCTTTGGGTTCTCCCTTGACGCTGAGTGTTGTGACTGACCTTTGTGTTCCCCTTCCCTCCTTCTTTCAGCTGGCATGTTGCTGTGTTTCGACCTCCCAATCCACATGGGCAAGGATGGCAAGCCTATTAATCGATTTCTGGTCAGCAGGGGCCGCAATTTCCAGCAAATGTTGGTCGCCCTCATTCACGAGGTAGGTTGTTGCTGGCTCTTCTTCACTTTTCAGAACTTCCCTGAAGAACTTCCTACACCTCCTTCCCTGCTTTACTCTCTCTTTTGGTCACACTCATTGGGTGTTCGTATCAGCTAGTTGATGGCATGTGTGAATGTATCATAGTTAACTGAAGTTGTTGTGAGGGACAGCTGGAATCATAGAATCATCAAGTCAGATCATCAGCCTATCACTGTGGTGACCCACCCTCACTAAATTAAATGTAACATGTAAATACTTTTTTTTAAGTGTTCACTGCTGTAATGCTTCTTCTGAAAATCAGAAAAGCAGACTAGTGACTTTTGCCTTTTTCTGCCTTGCAGGTTGCTATACATGTATGCCTGATACCTGTTATGTGTAACCAGTTGTAGGTGAATAGCAGGCCTGAACAATGATGGAGCTCTGTGGGGAAGCAATATCTATACCTTGCTAAGACTAGACATATTTTCTGTCTCTTAAACATTTCAGCTCCCTGATCTATTAGGCTTGTGCCACCAAAACAGTGATGGTTTTTGCAAAATGGTTAAAATAAGCCATCACTTAATCATTATGGATAATAAAATGCTCGTAATGACATCTGTCAGAGCATTGTGGATTATGGTACTTTTGAATATCAAAGTTCATCTTTGAAAATTTTGGACAACAGTAAAAAAAAAATAAATAAACAGTTCAACTGGATCCAAGGAAATGAGTGGTTCTTTCCCAACTTTATGCCAGTAGGAGCAGATTTTAATACAAGTGAAAGTATGTTAAACTCTTTAAAAGTCTATAAAATAATTCCATTAATACAATAATTTTGTATTTCTGTAGGCGCTTTTTACATGAATCTGAGAGGGTGATCTGGGTCCCGATTTTCTTTTGTGACTGTAACCCAGATGTGAGGCATATCTGCTGTGAAATTCTTCTGTGATGCTAATGAAATCAGTGATATCAAACACTCATTTTTGAAATAAGTATGGCACAAGGTTTGAGTGGGAAGGTTGTGTGTGCACACTTTGGTGAGCTTTCTGTATATAAACTGAAAGTCTGACGCTAGAACACAGGCATGTGCTATGGATAATGTATGGGGGCTATGTTCTGATCCTGTGGTGCACCCACATGACTCCCTCTGGGCTTTGCTCTCAGGTGCTTCTTCGGCATGTTCACACTGTGCTTGTACTGGTTAATTCCCTCAATCCTTCTGGGGCAAGCAAACCAGTTCTCTCTCTAACAAACCTGTCTGCAGTGTAGTTTGCTTGAAGTTTCCAGTCAAATTATGTAAATGTGCCATGGTGAAGTTGGCTGCTTCTGGCTAGTACAGTCTTCTGGCTCCGTACCACCTCTCAAATGCTTCTGTGTGCTAGCATACATGTACAATTTCTGCTTTCCATATAACATCTTAATAATTTTGGTCCTTCAGGACTGAAAAGGCACAAAAAATAATAATCATGTCTTATGGTCACAGACACACCACATGGACCCCAGTGGAAAGTAGGCCAGGTGTACAAAGACAAAAGCCAGTCTACACCACTTGGACTCTAGTTTAGAAATCCATCCCTGTCTCTGTATCATGAAGTCAGTGTCAATGGGATTACGAAGTACTTTGGATATCAAGTTCTTCTTTCAAACCAGAAAAGTTTTTAAAACCTACCCTTGAACACTGATCTCAAGATATTTAACCATGTATGCAAATTTTATAGATGCTTTCCATCTTGACATACTTGCTGCTAAACAATGAAAGCAGAAACTGGAGATAATACTTCTCATTATCACAGGAGTGTAAATTAATGAATGTTTTCTATTTGGAAGCTCCAGTGGAGAGCTGGAGAGCAGGGAAAGGCCGCAGGGATATTTCATATGTCAGAGGAGCAGATTCAGATTAATGAGTTAGGAATGAAGCATGAGCTTCCATAGTATCCAGAAAGAAAGACTCCGCAGTGTATGTAATTGCTTCATTCAGAGAGACTTGAGTTCCATGACAGAGGTACTGAATAAAAACATGTTTAATTACATTATCATAGAGGGCATGTATGAAAGTTTTGTGTCAGACAGATTATAGTGGCATGAAAATCAGTTTTGAACTTTGTTTTAAACATTTGCCTGTTGCCCTAAAACATCAAATAAAATCCTGGTAAAAAAAATATTTGTGAGTACTAGCAGTGATTATAAAATCCAGCAGCATATTGAAAATTGACTTCTTTTATGTGAACAAGCCATCTTCATAGAAACACAACCTTAAAATGGTTTGCTGGACAAAACATGGCAGTTTCATTGTGGTGAATGTGGTGAACTGGATCAAGTTAGTGAACACACAGAATGACTGAAGACAGAAATATTTTACCAAGTCTCTCAGTGCTTTACCAAGTCAATTGATTCAAGGAGTAGTGAAACTAAAAAAAAAATCCAAAAATGTTTATATTTTACACCTAAATGCAAAATATCTTTAGACAATGCTAACTCCAGCCTTTTAGCTAAAATCTACACTAACTATAAAACTTTGATAAAAATCAGTATTTCTTTTTTCAGTTTACACTGCTTTAAGGGTCAAAGTTTTGTCTTGAGTTTTTCCCTTTGTACAAGTGAGAGACAGGGTAGTCAGAAAGACTAGTCTGGGCCTTTGGCTAGATGAGAAGCAAGTCCCTGGCCTTATCAAACTAAATTTCATGCTTTAATGTTTGTTTGGTCCTCAATATTCTTTTGGGGAACAGAGTTTAACTGTAAAGACAGGGAGCCTAAGCTATAAAACTGCTAAATTGGTCAAAGTAAATTGGATTAGTAGGACCTAGGCCCATTTTATTCTTGCAGTCCTATAGGAATGTGTTAATGTGTTTTTGCAAAGTCATTACTTGATAGTTCAACACATCACACTAAGTGTATGTTTTAGGGATTTAAATTACCAGAATGACTCTTTTTTGCTATTCCTTTGACTCATTATTTATGGAGAGGGAAGAAGTTGTAGGGGTTAATCCTTATAGTGACATTTTAAGTAAGGGGTGTTCAGTTAATAAGAAGTCTTAGAGTTGCCTTTGAAGCATTGAGGTCTGCGTAAAGCTCCAGATAAAGTCTGAGGTCGATGTAAACATCAAGCAAATAAAATGAGTTGGAGGTAGGAGGCATCTATTTATTTTACCTCAAAAAATCTCCAGCAATTGGCATTTTCTTAGTTGGGACTAAGCAGTCACTACCATACTGGGATAATAATTTTTATTATTTATTTATTTATATTTAATATTTTATTATTATTATTTACTGGGATCATAGTTTTTATTTCCTCAGTGATTTGATCTGTGCTCACAGCTATAAAATAGGAACCTATAAGTTGTGCATCTCTCGGTATCTGCGTATGCATAGTTGCCATTATTGCACTTAGATTTTGGCAGCTGGGGCAAGGTGAGGGGCTTGAGAATACCTGTTTCATTTCTGTGAGATTCTTTATATGTAAAACTGTGATTGTGTGTAAAACTGGTATTCTGCTACCAAAAAAAAAAAAAAAAAAAAAAAAAGAGTTATATGATGTTTGTGTGCAGAGGAAAGATTTTCTTCTTGTATGTTGAGAAGTCTTTAAAACATACAAATAACAAATACTTGGGTTTAGCTGCCATTCAAATTGAACAGTAACAGCAGCAAAAAGATAATTTACTATTCAACATTAGTGAGCCATACTTATTCTATCACCTAGGTGCTGTTCTAGCTGAGCATTCTTTGTTATGTGAAGATGTTCAGTTCCCTCTTTCCTTCCTCATATTCCACATACATGAAAAATGTTTACTGCCATAAAGAAAGTTAATTATTGAAAAGCACCTCAGCAGTTCTATTGTCATCGAACACATCTGCAAATTTTAGATGTTCCTGATGGACCATATTGTCTAGATGTTTGAAATGCTTGTGACATTAATTTCTGCATGAATGCCTGCAGTATTTCAAAGGCCTGCTTTTGTTGTCTTTCACAAGTGTGGATTACATGGTGAACTTAGCAAATTTCTACAAGACCAGTTAAACCTGCGTCACAGAATCATTTAGGTTGGAGAAGACCTCATTGGGGTCAATCTTTGACCAGTCACCACCTTTTCAACTAGACCATAGATTAAATGCCACATCCAGACATTTCTTGAACATCTTCAGGGATGGTGAATGCACCACGTCCCTGGACAGTCCATTCCAATGCTTAACAGGTCTTTACGTGAAGAAATTCCTGATGTCCAGCTTGAACCTTCCCTAGCACAGTGTGAACTATGTTCTCTTGCCCTGTCCTTAATTGTCTTGGAGAAAAGGCCAATCCCCACCCTTCTTTCAGGCTGCTGTAGAGCTCAATAAGGTCCAAATGATCCTCCTTTTCTCCACGCTGCACAGCCCCAGCTTCTTCAGCCAGTCCTCACAGGACTTGTGCTCCAGTTGCTTCATCAGGTCTCCTGTCCTTCTCTGGACATGCTCCAGCATCTCTTTGTCTTTCCTGAAGTGAGGGGCCCAGAAATTAAGACAGGATTCAAGGTGTGGTGTCCCCCATGCCAAGGACACAGAGAGTCATTGCCCTGGCCCTGCTAGCCACATTATTACTGGTACAGGCCAGGATGCCATTGGTCTTCTTGGCCACCTGGGATAGCTGGCTCATGTTTAGCTGTCTGTTGACCAACAGAAATCTAAATGCACAAGTCGAAAATAGTTTCAGAGCAGAGGCAGAAGGGAGGACTAGACTTGCTGCAGATTCCTCAGGAACCCAAGGAAAGTAATTCCAGCTGGAACCTTGACTGGTCATAAACTTTTGGAGGAATTGGTGAGCAGAGATGAGAGGAGGTGTGAATATAATTTTAACTGAAAGGAAGGACTACTGTTCATGAGTCATTACTAAGATGAGATTTCCTGGTTTTAATACAGGTCATATTTGTATTGTCTGAGAGATGGAGTATGTTATCTTTTTTGGTTGACTTTCAGAATGTTTTTATTTGTATTGGTGTATTGGTACTTATTCACAAGTCTTTAAGGTTCTTGGAAAGCAGTGGGCATGGAGCTTTAGAATGGTCCTTTGTTTTTTGTTACAAAATCTAAATGAAGAAAGAATACTGGTTGCTTTATGTAGATCAGTAGGAGCATAAAACAGAGGTAAATATGCATGAAGACTCAGGAAAATAATGATACAAGGGAAGGACAGTTACTTATCTTGGTTAACAATTCTTCTTTTAGAATCATCCAAGATCTTCACAAACTGTGACGAAACATTTGCCACTGCTGCTAAGTGTTGTGCTTATTGCCTCATACCGGTTCCAGGTCTCTCTGGGATCAATTATTTGTGGCACTATCTGAAGCAATCACTTTTGACTGGCCTAGGTAGTGAAATTGAAAGTAACTTGGTGTGGGTAAAATCAGTAAGGAGAATGAAGTGCATGGTTTAGTTTCCTACAGACGTGTAATGGCCCATGAAAATAGGTGAATGTTTGTCTGCAAATCATAGACTGGAGAACATACATTCTGCATATGTTATACTTAATGTAACTGCTTCTGACCTTTCTGGTGTGTTGCACAGGTTAATATTCAGCCTTCTGAATGGCACCACTCTATACTGCTGCCACAGACCTGGTTAGGATTTATGAATCGAACCTACAGTGCAGTCCTGCAGGTAATTTCAAGGTATATAATACTGTGGACATTAACACTTATTCAAGTGGTGTGGGTTTTAATTTTACCAGCAAGAACACATAAAAGTTACAAAAAAGTAAAGCTTGAGATGCTTAAGTATAACATCTGTAAAAAAGAAAAATGAGTCTTCAGGTACTGACAGCACAGTCTGGGATACTTTGTAGAAGTGCAGTTTCTATTTACAATTCAGATTCGTGAAGATTTGTTCACATGTCAACTTGCAGAATGTGTCAATTTTTAGAATTTTTAGATGAAATTTTAAAAGATGAAATTTTAGCTAGAGCTCTAACCTATTGCTTGGGTAGGAAGTTTGAAATAGTAGTACCACAAAGGAGACGGAAGCTATCAAGGGATGATTTGTTAAAAGATTCATTCCTCTTAATCAGCATGTAATCCTGCTGCACTGGAAGAGACTCCTCTTTCAATTTTTTCAACCCTATCTAATGATAAGGAAATACCTTAAATTCTCTATTTCATTAGGTTAGCTGACCTGGTATCTAGACCAATGTAGTATAATTTGATTTTCAACAGGAAAATTATCTAAAAAAGGTTTAGGAAATAGCTTCCTTCCAGAATGTTGTCTTTGTGCTACTCGAAGGACATATTTGTATGCTCAGCTGTTTTCAGCACAAGCAGCTCGGGTTGCTAAACGAATTCTAGAAGCTTTGACTACTCCTCATTTTGCTGTGCAACAAAACAAACACTTCTCTCACATCTTCAAAACAATTATTATCTTGATCTCAACAAAATGCAAGATCCTAAATCAAGCCAGCTCCATTACAAAACAAGCAGCAGCTGTTCAAATTCCAGGTTAGGTCTTGGGGGATATTGTCACTTGCATTTAATTACTTTCCTATTTTGGTTCCCTCCCAAGGCAAGATTTCACAAGAAACTTTGCACGTACCAGATTTTTTCTAAAGGATCTGTTGGATTTCTTGCCATTTTACAGGATCATAAAACCCATGTTTGTTGCTTCTTACTTAATCCTTAGCTTTTGTAGTACATTTCATCAGATATGGCCGAAAGAGACTACAGTATAAGAGGAGTGGTCTGGATAGTACATAATTCAGTATTTCTGAAATGCTATACTGCCTTCATTTTAGTCAGTGTGTTGTATGTACTCCTTTAATCTCTGTGGAGGGTCATTTTTTGAGTGAGACCTGGATTTTTAAGATTCACTTTGTTGTATTTTCAGGTTGGTATGTACACCCAAATGACAAGCATTCAATACCAGAAAAAACACAGCATATGTGCCTGTATTTTTTCATTTTAGGCTTAATAATCAGCTAATTACTTAATTATCAGTAATTGATAAACCTAAACAAGTTACGTTATAGTTCTCTTGATTGGAGACAGAATGTTAAAGCAAAGCTGCTTCAGATATTTTTAAATAACATATGTATGTTGTAACATATGTTATAACGTTAGAGGGCAGAATCCATATCACCTCTTTAAATGTACAGGATGGTCAGTTATGTAAAGTAAAAGAATGAGGAATTCTGCCTGAAGTAGGGCATCAAGGGATGTTTTGCTCTTAGAATCCATTTTAGCTACCAGGCTTCTAAAGCTCATTCCCTGCTTCTTATTGTAGCGCTTCCCAAGGGTGTCGCTGTGGGCGATGAACAGACAACATGAGACCTCGTTATAAAAACTGCATCTGACTCCCCTTTATTCAAAGACTGACCCCCTTTATATAGCTTCTTTAGCAGGCTATCTCATTGGTCAGAAGAGTGCCAGAACTCTTCATCCCATTGGCCCAAAACTGAAAGACAGAGAGAAGTCCATCCCACAGACAGGAATCCAAAACATCACTCTTGTTACAATAACACTTGTGATGTTTATGCCTGTGAGAACACAAGGTCTTCCTGAACCAAAACATCATGAAGAAACTGAGTTCAGAAACTCAGAAACTTCAGGCCCAGGAGCCTCAGACTACACAAGGGAGTTTGGCTCTGCATGTACTATATAGATGCCTCCGTATTTGTGGTCATTTATGCCATCTGCAGTTTATTTTTCCCACTTAGAACAAAAAAAATGGATTCTTCTCCTTAGTATATTGTATATTAAAGTGGGATCCTGTATGCAAAACAGACGAAGTCACTTATGAACTAGCCCGTAGGTTAGGCTACATGTGTTACCTGAGTGTTCTCTGAAGAAATCTTATGATGTAAATAAATTTTATGATATAAGATCCATTTCTGACTTTTTTTGCAATTCTGCAGGGGAGGCAGGCAGAGTTGGAGATGCAGTTAAAACATGGAAAGGAGGATCCTGAAGGAGTGCAATACAAACAATTTACTGCCTGGCTATGGTAAGGAAGTGCCTGTGTGTTCCTGATCACTTGTAATGGCACGTAAGGGGACAGAGGAGGACAAGGTTCTAAAGCCTTTAATTTTGCAATTTTAAGGACTGTATGAGCACTAATGAAAAAAAAATCCAAACTAACACAAGCAACCACCAGATACTATGATCAAGGTGGGAGGGGGAAGTGGAAAGACTAGTGGGTAACTGTAAGGATTTCCATATGCATGAGTTCACAGGTACCTTCCCCTCTGCAGAGCCTGAAAACTTTGTAGGGTGAGCAACTGGAAAGAGCAAAAGAATTCAGGAGTCTTATAGGATGTTAAAGGAGAAGGGTCATGCAAAGATAAATATTTCCCTCTTGAGAGTTTAATGAGCTGTTTCACTGAAAATACCTTGATGAAGGAAATGCCAGATATAATCTGATGTATGTCATGGTGGACTGATGGTAAGTTGGCATTATTCAGTGTGAGGATGTTGTATAAAAGCAAGCACAGGGTGCACACCCTGATCCATATCCTCCCCTAATTCTGTTTCAGTTGGCTGAGAAGTGTTTCTCAGTCTGTCAGGATATAGCCATGTATGTGGCTTGCATTGTGAGATAGAGAATGCTGCAGTGTTGTAGAAAAGGTCCTTTATTAGTGGCTGATCCTTTTCTTGAGATGGTATAAAAAGGCTTGTAGCAGTGCTGCTTTTGTAGATTTCTCCTGAAAGAGAGAAAATGTATTCTGTATTTCCTAAAAGATGATAGTGTAAGATATGTCAAAAATTAACAGAATTCCCTTTATCAGGAAAGAAATCAAAGCAGTAAATGAACTGGAGCCCAGTAGTAGCTTTAGTTTCTTTTCCAGTTTACAATTATTTACTTGGTTCCCCAGGTCCCTAACTTCAGTAGCCATTAAGCATTTTTGTTGCTCACTGGGGTTAGCCTAATTGTGGACAGTCTGGTATAAACTTTAGTGTTAATCCTTTACTGAGTAAGTTTTGCAATATTTTTTGTAATTTTGCATTGGTATTTACCAAGTTGTAAATGCTTCTAGTGTGTTGGCTTTGAAACTGTGTGCTAAAGCAGTGTTATTATGAAGGAAGAGCTGGGTAGGTTTCTTTGAAAGCTAGAGTGTAATTAGTCTTATAGCATACAGCCTGTTTCAGGTGACATACATTTTCAGTCTAAAGTTGCCTTTTTCTGTAGAAGGACATTCATGACTATGATAGAATTGTATGTTTTAGAATAGAGGATCTCTCTTCTCATCCCCACCTTTCAGTCTATTGTGTCTCTGCTTTGGTCTTGATATGAATGCAAAACCAAGCAATTGTAGCCTATTGTAAATCAACTACAATAATATGTAAGAAATTGTAACCACTCCTGTGACTTTAATTTAAATTGATTCAGGTTTATATAACATGTCATAGCTTAACTGTTTCTAGTGGTTTCCAGAAATATAGTAAGTGTTGAATAAATTGTAATGCTTGTCCTTTATATAACATTCAGATTTCATTATGCTAGAACATAGCACAATGATCTGGAAACTTAAGTGTTCAATGTGCTCAAAAAGAATATTTATGGCTATTGCATGAACCAGCATTTTACAAAATGTGGTATTAATTCAAATAAGAGTCCTTTATAAATCACTGAGAGTGCACATAAGCATGAACAAACTTGAGGTGGTGCATAGATTTCTTAAAGATTAAATGCTTGTAATTTTTTTGTGATAAGTCTTCTGATAGGCTGATACAGTTGTTAACCTAGAATAGGCACATGTAAAACAGAAGAGGAATTTAACTGTGTGCAGTCTATACTGTGATGAACATGGTGTAAATTCTTTCTGTTCTCTTGCAGGGTCAGAGATATGTTGACTGATGTCATCAAAGTTGCTTCCAAGTAAGAAATGCTAAATTACTACAGATGATGTTTTTTTCTCGAAGTTTCAGTAAAGAATGGGACACTGCTCCTTTTCCTCCTAGAT
The DNA here is from genome assembly GCA_032173965.1 of Sitta carolinensis. Taxonomy (NCBI): domain Eukaryota; kingdom Metazoa; phylum Chordata; class Aves; order Passeriformes; family Sittidae; genus Sitta; species Sitta carolinensis. The sequence goes on along the minus strand of CM063313.1, from coordinate 11,647,740 downwards.
CTTGTTAAGATGATTTTTACCTTCATTACATTCAAAGCATCCAGGTTTCACGAGTTTGTAGATTTAGAAGGTTTGCTCTGAGGTGTAGCCCTTTAGAAGCTGATGATCAAATCGGCAAAGGTTCCATGCGTAGATTAGGAAATTATTTAAGGCAAAAGATACTGAGAGACTTCAAAGAATTTAACTAAGTACCTTGTATTTTCAAATACCTCCTGTCTGAGAGGATATAGTTTCACTGTTCCAAATGATGACATTCCACTAAGACTCATGTTTCTTGTTTTAAAAAGCAAAATAGAAATTCAGAAAATACTTTTACTGTGATAGTGAAATCTTTGGATCTGGAATAAATGCTAGATTGGCAGTGTAGGTATATTTTTACAGCAGTAGTCAAGGAGGTTTTTACAAATAGAAGACTGATGCAAAGGGTCTGCTGGCCTGTAGGTGGTCTAATACAGTCGTATTGTTCAGCTGCTTTTGTAAAACAACATAGGAGAGTTCCATAGGGATTTTATTTCAGTATGTTTTTCTGGGAATGACTAGAATATCAAAATACTTCCTTATACAAAACTGAACACAGTTATGTTTTCCCTCTTTTTTGTTAGTGGCAGATCTTCTTTCTTGATTTCCATAAACATTTGCACTGCATAGAAGTTAGTAGTCTTTAAATCCTTTCATTTTCCATGATATTACTGTTTTTGTAGTGTAGGGAAATAATTCAAAACATAACTTTCTTTAAGCTGATATTTCAATAATGGTTGCTCTGCTCAATCTTCTCATGCTGTTGCAGTGAAGTGGCATATGCCTCTCTAGCACTTTCCATTTTAAGATGTTTTTCTTTTGTCCTCTATGGCAGTGGCACTAGCTAAGACCAGTGGCTGCATTTCTGTGAGTGCTGCTTGGTCTGCAGGAGCAGTCCTTCTACTGGAAGAAAGCTTCCATTTTTATACAACTTCATGTGTGCTAGCTGTTATATAAAAGACAGACAAGTAAAAAAAAAAAAAAAAGACTGAAACACTTCTCTCCTCCACTCTTTCTCTAATTCCTGAAGACGAATTATAACAGATTTCTGCTGAGCTAGAAGAGAGACTGATTAAGTTTCTAGAGGCAAAGGCCTTCCCTCCTGGATCACCTGTAGAGCAACGTTTCTGCTTTGAGATATAAGTTTTGTTGTCAGCATCTCTATTATGTTTCTTAACTCTGACTTTTTCTGTTCAGAGACAGCCCAGTAGTGAAAGGAAACTCTATTTTTGCTTTAACTGGCCTTGCAGTTGCTGTAGCCAAATACGAAAGCAGCCTTTCTTCAGACACTGAAGGGTTGCCTGAGGTGAGTGAATCTGGGAAAGGATCCTTTGTCCTAGTAGAATACAGAGAAGTAATATGATCAGGTGTTTGGGGTGCTGGTAAGTGTGTGTGAAATACCTGACATTTTTAAGTTCAAATTTCACCATACTCAGTGAATGCCATCTCTTAGATGCTGTGTTCTATATAGAAGCAGGTAGAAGTGTGTATGTGCTTTGTCACAAGAAGCATAATGTTTAATTCATTTATTTGACCTTTTAACCGATGAGATAGAGGTCACTCTATGGACACTGAGAGCAAGCCAAACTCTTTTTTCATAAATTCATAATTTTTGGCTCCACTGAATAGTGCTTGGTCAAAAGTAGTGTCTGAAGAGTCAGCATTGACAAGTAAATGATGCTGCTTACGCTACATAGGAATGACAAAATAATCTCATTCATGATGGATCACAGCTGGAACATCAGCAGCTGAGCTTCTGTTTAGGTGTAACTTGATTTAAGAAAAAATAATGATGACTATTTGGGTTTGATCTTTACAGACTGAACCTGATTTTATTCCTATGAAACACTGGATTTCCATGGTCACAGAGACCCTCTTGAGTATTGTGAATAGCCGCTACCAACCTAAAGGTCAGGTTTTCCCATGGTTCTATCAGGTACGTGCTGTGGTACTAAAGGCAAGGCAATATATCTGTATTTCATGCCCGGAGTTCTAATCTTGAAGTTTCCTGGTTCTCTTTGAGCTGTAGTAGTTAGAATAGAGGAAAATCAAAATTTTTCTTTTTCTGGTTCATTTTCTTTCATTGTCCTTTCTGTTTATGTTTGTGTTTGTCTAAAATTTTTGTCTTTATTATCAAAATGGTAAAAGCCATGTGCAAGGAATGTCAAATTGCAATATATCTGTGCTGCCGTTTGCTCTATAGGTGTTTATTTTAAGTTCTTCAAATGTTGAGTGTTATTTCCTGGAAAGGACTAAGAGAAAAAAAATACTTTTCTTTTGTGTTTATCTAGAAATCCTATTCAGGTGAAAATACAGCTAGTATTATAGCTCGATCCTGTGCAGCCACAGCTTTGTCTCTCCTGGTCCCAATTTTCATTGTATCATGCAAGGAGAAGATTGAGGAGGTCCTGAATATACTGACTGACAGGTTACCTGGAAAACCAAATACTGATGAGTCTCAAGCTGTTCAAATCCACATGGGTCTTGGTTTGGGGATGTTCATCTCACGTTTGTATGAAGAAAAAGTCAGGTGAGAACTACCATATTTAATGTAGTTGCAAAAGTAACCCCCTTTTTCTTCATGTGGCCTTAAGCTCTGAGGAATTAAAGTATTTACAAGTCATATGCAAATGATTCTTGAAGGGCTTTGTAATGTGTCTTAAAAGGTGTCATACTATCAGTCTTCCCCCTCCACTTTAGCCCCTCCAGATCTATCCTAGGTATTTTGTCATTCTTTCAGGATGAGTGACTAATTTTCGTAATATCCTAAGGTAAAAAGTGCAGAACAGTCAGCTAGAAGAGCAACACATCTGCTTTTAATGGGACTAGTTACACTGGAACATATAATTTTAAAATAATTCACAGTTCTCATTGGTTCCTTTGTAACTGGTGCTCTGGACATGTTCACTTACGTCATGTGAGCTACATATGTGAGGATGGAGCTACAATGGAAGTTGTGTAATGAACTGTCTTTAAAGCATGCTGTTACAGCTGTGTTGGCAGCACAGTGTTCTGAAGTTGTTAGAAAATGCTTCCTTTTCAGAAAGGTTGGCCTCAGTTGCAAATTTCTAGTGATTCCAGAGAAATTAAGATGTAGGTTTGGCTTTATACTCCTCTAGTTTCTTGACTGCTAAGGACTTTGTATTACTGTATACCCATAAAAAATGTTTAATTAGTACACAAGCACAGGTACCAAACAGATTTGATGGGCAGTTGTTAACTTGCTCAGTGAAGCTAATGTTTCAAAGTCACCTGCTTTTGTTAAAACTGAAGCATTGCTGAGTTCTAATCTTCATGTTTGGTGCCTTGATGCCTTGCTGCCACTGACTCAGCCACATAATTTGGGAATGAACTACCTCTGGATGTTTAGTCGGTGGGAAAAGCGAGCTACGTACAAGCGTTAAAAGACTCTTTAAGAGTATGAAGTTACATCAGCCTGGTATTTTGGAGTATGAGAATCAGTATTTTGTGGGATTGTGTTTGCTTTATTTCTGTGGTGAGGAGTGTTAAGTGAATACATTTATCTAGTCATGTCTTGCAGATTAGTTTTACTCATTGCCTTGCATGATTTCAAAGCTTAATCTTACATGTTCTTCAAAGCATTGTCTCACAACAAATAAAACTCATAGGAATGTAGCTATAGCTTATATCAGATCACAGAGCTAGTTTCCATTAAAGATGTCCTGTTTATTATGAAAATGGAGTACATGTTTTATAAGAGGGGACTCCATATGACCTCTTTGGAGTGAGATGTAAACCTTTCTTTTTTTATCAGTAAGTTAGGCATGAGATAGAGAGAGATTGACAGAGCTAATAGTGTGAAATGATAGTCATGATTTTTCAGCTTATAAATAGTTACAGGTCTAGCTGGAATCATGTTTTATCAGGTACCTGATCCCACTGTCAGGCATTGGATTTTTTTTTTGTTTTGTTGTTTCTGTTTTAATTTGGTTTTGTAGTGATATACCTGGTCAACAGATGAACATGTTTCTCATGAAGTCCTTGGATGTGTTGGAGGACTGCTGCTTTGACACCAGCCTGGAGTATAAGTGAGTCTCCTTTATTACTGATGATAGTTTATTTTGAACTCTACTTTTTTAATTCACACTTTCTTCCTTAATTCTACACAGAAAAGTGTAAGAATAGAGGAGGAGACAACCCGTTCTGAGTACTTATGTATAATCACTATCTCAGGCAGGCTGGAAAGAATAGAGGAGGAGACAACCTGTTCTGAGTACTTATGTATAATCACCAGCTCAGGCAGGCTGGAAAGGTCCCTTGGAGGACCACATGCTCCTCTGAAACAAAGTCAGTCACAGATGTTGGTTAACATTGCTTCGGTTTTTACAGTCAGGATTTGAAACTCTTAAGACAATAAAACATGTGTCAGTTGCCATGACACAGCTAGCATAGCATGGCAGCGTGTTTCTTCCACAGTAGTCATTTCTCTTTCAAATCAGGGAAAGAACTACAGTATTTTGAGTGGGTCAGCGTGAGTGCTGTAAGGTTTTCTTTGATTTTGAGCATTACTCTGTTCAGCTCTTCCCTGTTCAAAAGAAACAGCAGTAATTCCCATTTGTCCTCCTTTCTCCATTGCACTTTCTGAAAAGCTCTGAGGAGTCAGAGCTGTGCACCATTGGGCTGTGAACCTGTAGAGCTTATTGAGGATTTCTGTTGCATTTAAGTGGCACAGGGTGAGTGAGACACACAGTACACAAGGGCTGTACCAGCTGCACCACTGTGTCATGCCTATTGCTGCTGGTCGTGCAGCCTTTTAGCTGGAGATCGAAGCCTCAGAGAAGAGCCAAGCCAGACTGGCGGCAAGAGGTTGCCAGAAGAATATTAAACAATGGCAAGTAAGAGAGGGAAGATTGAAGAGAGAGTAGTTTTTTTGCTGGCTGTGGTTTTTAAAGGTTAAGAGGAAGTTGGTGTCTAATCTGAGTTCTCTCTGTGAGCAAAGAAGTAATGTAAAGCTGTAAATGTTGCAGAGTTGTCCAAATTTTGCATTTCTGTGCTTGTAAACTGCTGTTCCAAAAGAAGGTCCTCTCCATCCAGTGTTACACAGGCATGATCAACTGTGAGGTGTGAGCATTTTCACCAATGTTTCAGCCCTGCTAAATGGGTGATTTTCTTTCTCCCTGAAAACAAGCTGACAGTGTTTTGAGCATAGGTCTGCTGAGCAGTGCAGGTATGGGAATTAGCACTGTCCAGGCTCAGGCAGCGCTCAGTGGAAGGCAGGACTCCCTGCAACCTGATGCTCTGGCGGTAAAACACTTAAAATGTGCTGGGAAGTCTGAGATACCATGTAAATGAAATATACCTAAATACTCATTTTATATAGCTCACAAATGAGATGCTCATTAATTGCCTAGTGAGAGCAATTGTAAGTTTCAAAAAAGAGAGCAGATAGTTTATTCTTGCTTTAGACTCTTTAGATTATGTTTTAAGACTTTGTTAACAGCAAAATGCATAAAATACTATAGCTCTAATGATAAATTCTGGGTTTTTTTCTATGTAGCTTTGTCAACAAGCAGTAGTGTAAACTTGAATTTAGAACTCTTGTGTATAAGACATGTCTATGATTGTTGGCAATTTGTGAATTCTGATATACCAGTTACTAGAAAAGGTTTGTTTGATCTTTGCTGGGAAAAAAAAAACACTCCCAAGACACCCCTCCATGTCTTCTAGCCATGCTCAATCCCCAGGTACTGTAAAACATTTTCTTAAAAATATGATTGAAGTTTTTCTCAGATGTTTCTGTTTTTTACCTAGCTGAGTAAAAGCAATTTTACTTTTTAGGAGCTCTTGCAATTTTTTAAGTTGGTAGGAGAAGCTTAGGAGAATACCTAAGATCCTAGCCATGTTCATTTGACTGCTTGCTACAAGCATTGTTAGGGAGAAGTGCAAAGGGGAAAAAAAAATCATCTACAGATAAGAGCTATTGTGGATGTGTGCCAGTGAGAGATCACCTTCAGAGCAATACGTGTCTGCTGTGCTTTAGTATTTCCTGATGGAAGCCAGAACTGTTTGGAAGTTTTCTGACAGAGCTGATGACTTGGAACTTGTTATGGGAGCACACATGCAGAATTTAGTGAAAGATCTTTGGTCCAGAATGGAATTTCTGATAAAATCTGAAGAAGAGGCAGAGACTATGGAGATGTTCATGCCTGCTGCCGTATTAAATTATGTCTTTTGAAATTATGTTCTTGTTGCAATTTAAAGTATCCTCAGCATCAAACAGTTAGTTGTGCTGGGTATGAATGCCCAGATGAAGCTGCTCCACTGTAGCATATGCAAATTTTACTACATATTGTTTAGAATGCACATCTGACCATCCCGTTAAGAAATACGAATTAATTCCCTGGTCTCTACAGCCATTTTAGGAGCTCTCTGGCTTAATCACTAATTTCATTAGTTTTGAAAATGAAATATCTCTTGGAGGAGTCTGACAGCAACAGATGCAAATACACCAATGAACCTGCAATTAGTATGTTTAACTGAGATTTCCTAGTTTATACTGTCAGGAAAAATCTCACATAGAAATTTGGATCCATACTTCCTTCATACTAGTTTATGGCGCTTGTTGTAGGGGCTACTGGTACTTCACAGGCAGAAGGAATGTGAGGCTGTATGTGTAGAACTTACTATTTAAAAACACATTTTCTTCTTATGCTCTTCTTTCATCCGTTGCTTCCTGAAAATTGAAATAAAAACCATTTGTGAAATTGACTGTGGTAATAATCTACAAGGCTAGTTATCAGGCAAGGCCAAGACATCGTCTTGCCCATGAACTTTGTTGAGTTTTAAAGGGAGTTCAGAGCTGCCAAAGAATACTTAATTCTGTCTCTTTTGTTTCTCTTGAAGCACTGGATGTATATTAGGAGTAGGACTTGTTCTTTCATTTATGAGTCACAGTAGCCAAACAGAATCACGAGTGCATGTTTCTGCTTCATTGAGAAAACTCTGCAAATATCTGGACAGCAGTGAGGACCAAAGCAGAGGAGTCCAGGAGGTATGACCGATTTTATCACAAATTTTATATCTTCCTTTTATTTAGTGCTTCCCTTTAATAACTATAGTCTTTTTTGCAGAAACTTTTTATGTCATAATGGAAGGCTTGATTTCTACTTTTTCTTCCACAATATATAGGAAAAAAGTGACAAGCACGCATTAATAAGAATAGAATAATGTGTATTGCTGTACAGACATTAAGAAACTGTCTGAAAAGATAATAGACGTGATCCTTTAAAGGTCTTCTTTAATTCCTTAACCCCAAATTAAATTGTTGAAAGTCGGATCATGAGTAACTATGGATATGGGTCTCTTACATACAATTGTTTACTGCTTATCCGATCTACTAAAAGTAAAAGTTTTGGTAGACAGAAAAGTTACTCTCAAGAGTAGACAGACAAGAAGTTACTCTCAAGAGAGAGCTTAAATGACAATACTTCTTACTTCAATATGCCTTCTGTGCCTGCTTTGAAATTTGGTGTCATTAGCTAATGTGAATTTTGTACTTGTTATATGCTGCTGTGGCTCCATTTGCTATTCTCGTTATGTTTTGAACACTTAAACTGAGCCCTGCATTTCAGGGACTTTTTTTCCAGGATATGTCCTGTAAGTTTTGACATGGTCCAAGTACTCAGCCTGCAACTGTGCTAAGGTAAAACTTCAGAATGAAAACTGATTAAATTCAAATAGTTTGCAACAGAAAACAAAAATCAAAACAAACATGTTTTGCACGAGAGAAGGAATCCTGTCTGTACATGATGTATTTAAGCCTGGAGCAGCTGAGCAGTTGAGTTGCATAATCCTCTGTTTTTCCTACTGGAGTTAATAGAAATTGATAGTATTGTTATTTTACTCCTGTTGGTAGTGTTCTAAAAGCTCTGTATTAAACATCTTTGATGGAGTTTTATTTTTTTTGGCAATACATATGTGTTGGGGATTAGCCTTTTTCAGCTTATGGTTCATGCATTAAAATTTCTTACAGCTATGAAATAATTTATCTGTCCCCAGAGATCGAGTGCATTATTGAAATTTAACTGAGTTCAATACAGCAACTTCTGAGATGAAAGGCAGCAGCTATTTAACATCATGGGATAGTTTATAATGAGAAGCAAAACCTACCTTTTGCAATTAAAACCTCTATAAGAATTTGTACAGATGAGTAAAATTTGGGCAGAACTCAAGGATGAATTCTAATATATGAGATGCACAATAGGCTCTTTCAGAGCTGTAAATGACTTGGATATAACCCAGTACTTAAGAAGTAATTTTGGCCTGCTGCAGCAAGAGGTACAATATGCACGTTAGTTGCTACAGATCAAATTGGTGTCAATCCTGCATGGTAGGTGGGTGCTCTCTGCTTCCCTCAGAATCATGTGTTGTTCAGCTGCTTAACTTTTGGTACAGAGAAGGTTAAACATTTGACACACTTGCTTTGTTGGTAGTTTAGGCTTCACTTCCTTATTCTCCATGGTTAATAGAGAACAGAAAAGCAATGTTGCTGGTAAATCCTTCTGCAAGGACAGGAGGCTGGTGGTGTGGGCTGTGTGAGAGACAGCTCATTTTCTGGCCTGATGGACCTGCTTGTCCTGATGGGAGCACAGCATGCTGAGTATGCTTGCATAAATAATGATACTTATGTTGAGAGAATAGCTACATTTGTGTGGAAGGTCAGGAGTTTGACCTCTGTAAAATCAAAAGTACTTCCAAGCTTTAGTGTGTTTGTTTAGCATCAATGTGTTTAGCATCAATGAAGAATCTTTCAGAGAGGGAATAAATATCTGAAAGTATAAACTGAAAATTTTATGTCTTTTCTGTCATCCTGGCACATTATTTTATGTGACTATTGCTACAGTGAGCTTGATTAGACACTAGTTAATGGAATAAAACTTTTTTCAGGTACTTGCCTATTCTGTGGCCTGCTCCTGTGTCTCTGCTTTCAGTGTTGGAATCATAGAAGCAGCTGAGGCTGAGAAGGCTATGAACAAGCTACGGACTTTAGCAGAAAATAATCAGCAGGTAATCAGCTCTTTCTCTCTTTATCTGTTTAATATTGGATATTGCTTTACCCAAACAGTAATTCAAGACAAGTATATTGATCTACTTCCATCATTAACTAATACTGAATGTATTTTGCATACTGTGCAATTACTAAGACTACTACTTGATTCATTAATGGTATAGCTATTACCAGACAGAGAAGTAAAAGCAGGTTGTATGTGCTTGATTGCATTTAGAAAGAAATTGTTACATTTGATGTCTTTATCTTGCCATTCTTTATCTCTTTTATAACATAATTCTATAAATTCTTTTTCTTGGGGAGAAAATACATCAACTATGCTGTTCTGAATTTTTGTTTTCCCTTTACCACCAGACAATGCAGTCCAGAGTGTGTTTCATCCATAGTGTCCTAGGTACCCCTCAAATTGCCAAAAAACATCTCAATATTTTAATGCAAGTTCTTGTCTAGTAAATGTTTTTCAGGAAATAAAGGAGCCAGGGGAGTGGCTTTCAACCATTTTGAATCAAAGCCTGCTATTACATTAATCAATTGATCAGAATGTTTATCTGAAAAATAGGAAGTTGGAGCTAACTACCTATGCTAGAGCTTTTTATCTTCATGTCAGAAAATCTGCTCTAAAACAAAGGTTCTATGTGCCAAAGATTTAATCTCAGAAAATCTCATGTCACTTAAATTAAGAAAACATCTGGTGTTCTAGACAAAGACATTACCTCTAATTGTTGGGAAATAATAAATATGTAAGTAATGTTTCAATAATAAATATATAAAAGAATACAGACTCCTTTGTAAAATCTGTTTTTAAATAAATTCTTTTCACCTTACAGACGTACAGTTTTGCTTTAGCTTTGGGTGCAGTAGTACATGGATTGTCAGCTTGTGGCCATGGGAAAGCTGAAGACCTGAGTAACAGACTAATGCCAGCCTGGATAAAAATTGTGCTTGCAGAGGTAAAAGAGTCTGAATGTGTATCCTGGGTTTATGTACTTGTTTTGTTGTTTTGGGGTTTTTTTGCATGGGTGGGGGTAGAGGAGGTGGGGAAGGGATGGTGTGGGGTTTAAAATTAACAGTAAGAACATAATTTTCCTTGCCTCTATAGGAGTGATGTTAGGAAAAGTTATGACTATCTGAATATGCTGTTTGATAGATATTTGGAAGCAGGAGTATAACTTCGGGCTGTTTACTAAAGGGAAAAAACCCTGTTTCTCTTCTACTTGGATAATTTATGAGAAACACTTATCTCAATGAGGTCTTAATGTGGACATTTTCATTAATTTGGAACAGTGCCCAAGGAAAAAGTCTAGGTTAGTAAATGAAAATGTTATGTGAAATCAGGTGCTTCTGGTCAAACTAGAAAAAAAGAAGGGTGATTATAGTACCTTAGTCATTATAATAATGTCAATTTATTTGGAGAAGTTAGGTGTTTCAAATTAAACTCTAAACTTACACATTAAGATGGCAGCTGAAGGTAATTATCAATAGAGAAACCGGTTTTGAGTTGAATTACACTGGTATATTTTGTGAAATACAGATTGTGCTAGGAAAAAAAGTGCTTCATCAATCCATGATGATTTCAGATTTGAAGGAGTGAGGAGGAAGCACCATGTAAAGCTTTCATTCATCAACAGAGGGATTAGTATTAACTACCATGCTGGAGTCTGATCTGAAAGGGCTCTTGGGATTTAGATGTGTACTAATGATAGTAGTTACAGTTTTTATGTTGAAAGAAACAAACATTTTGTCCTACAGGAGTGTTGCGTCATCACATTGGCTCACTGGTCCTCAATTATGCTTCCAGGGTTCTCCAACAATGGAGCGTCTGGCTGCTGTCAGTGGGCTGGTTGCGCTGGTGGGCTCTGAAGGAGGCATGATACAGGTGAGAATATGCAAGCAAATGGTACCTAAATCCCACGGAAAATTTGGCTAGAAGTCAAGATGGGATGCATCCTCCCCTCGTACAGCAATGGCTGCAAACCAGGACATCACATTTTTGCAATAATTCATGTTGGGTATGAACCAAGCAATATTGAATTGCAATGCATAAAATGGGGTTTGTCCCATTTTGCCATCATACGGCCCGTGTGCAGTGCCACTGAGGAACAGTTTGCAGCCGTGTTAGCTTTCTCCTTTTCTCTCTCCCACTACCCAGAGAAAGGCATGGGTGCAAATGTAATCCTTTTTTTCAGAATTTTTTCTCTGTTTATTGCTTCATTTTTTACCTCTTACAAAATTCACCTTTTTTCTTTTTCTCTTGCAGCTGAAATCTGAGTGCATTCAGTCCTCACAGTTTCAAAGTAAGCTGAATGAAGTGATCAGAACTCTTACACAGGTAAGAAGGGTAGCCTCTGTTTCCTCCTTTGGATAATGCACTAGTCTACCTTCACACCTTGCACAAGCAAGCCAAGCCTCTTTGAAAGAAACTACAAAATGTTTGTGTCCAGCTTGAATGAGGCAGTGTACGGAAATTTGTCTAACTAGTGCTTTATTGTCTCAACAGATAATTAGTTTCTCAGAGCAGATTGGTCTTCAGACAAATGCAGCAAGGCTTCTGGGCCGTCTTCACATGTCCTGTTTGTCTTCTAACCAGAACAGGGCATCTGGTAAGATGCTTTATTACTGTTTCATAAAGAACATGTAGAAATAGCACATGACAAAAAAGACAGTGAGAGACACATTAGATAACACAAGTTAGACTTTGCACCTGTGAAGTGACATAACAGCCTTTGAATTGGAGACCTCGTGGTCCTGCGTGCCTAAATGTTGGAACATGAAGCAGGAATCAGTGTGCTGAATAGCATCCCCCACATATGCTTTTACTTGCAGTATGAAAGTAGGGTTCTAATTTGTTCTGGTCAAACTTGTATATTGCTTCTTTATGTTTTTATAGGATAAACTGTAAATAGGTTTTACAATTCCCATAACACATGTATTTGACATCTACTCCTTGCCTTTTAAAACTGATTAATCTACTCTTTGTTTTAGCACTTCACAATGTATAAAAATATCAATACTTAAAAACTAGTCTGTAACAAGAGCAAGCTGACTTTTTGAAAATATTTTTCTAGAACAGATCTTCTCTCATTAGCTAAAATAAAAAAACTAATGTTCTGTGCCCTTTCAGGGTGGCCAATACATTACTTTGTGTTATAATATCCATTGGTAAAATAAAGGCCAGATAATTAATCATTAATTAAATACCAGTAATAAGCACAAACCGATGAAGTTGAAGCTGTTCACTTTGGTGTGAACTAAACTGGGAACCAAAAAATACAAAATGTAGATGACACAGAGAAAAATCTCTCAAAGTTTCTGCTTTTATGTATGCCTGTGTGCATGCATGCATGCATGCATGCATGCCTAAGGCTAGATCAATACACAATGTCTGTGCTGCATTAAACTTCCTAAAATGTTGAAGTGCTCCCTTTCAAAGCACAACTTGCAGTGCCCAATATATTTTTAAGGAAGTTCTTATCCCTGGCTTTTCAATTGACCTGTGAATTTGTTTTTTTCAGATCTGGCACTTCTCACCACCAGAAATGTTTAGTTTGCCTTAAAGGTGAAAAGGCTAATATGTCTATCAATCTTGTGGTCTAAATACTCTGAGTCACCTACAGTCAGATAGCTCAAACACAGCTCAGTATGGCCTTTAAATTTACGTGGGAGCAGAAGGTTATAGTTTCTGATCATGATATTTTAGAATATAAGCAGTCTTTTTATCTCCACAGTTCCTCCAGATTTTAGCTACTTACCTTTCAACAGCTTTATCAGGGCAGCCATTGACTTTGCCATTGAAGGTGGTAAGAAAGGTAAGGATTAAACTACTGAGATTATTCCTCTGAGAAATTTGTTACAGCTATAAAGGTGACCTTAAACACTTTATTTTATTTGCTAAGAGAACTTTTCTAAGTACAAATTTGAACTTCACTGATGTGAGGTATTTGAAACAAAAACTTAATTACACTCAAAAAGATAAGGTAATATTCTGTAGTTAGGACTTAAGTTTTCTCCACCTAACTTTTGACTTCTAAAACCCTTTTCCCTTCCCTCTCTGTTGGTGAGATGATGTTTCTGCCCTGTGAGATTGGAAGTCAAATAATTTTAAGTGTTAACCTGTATGCTTAATTAATACATCACCAGACCAACTTTATGCTGCTCCTCATTTCAATGATGCTGGGTTAAGATTCTCCATAACAGAGTGGTATTAAACAGGTTACTGCTGTGATAGATGCAAAGAAGCCTGAAGAAAAAGTATGGTCATACATGAGGAAGCCTAGTATAAGAGAGATGTCTTGGAGTAGTCTTAAGGAAGAGAGAGAGAGAGGATTACTCCTGTGTGGAGTTAAGTGAGCTCACTGCTGTTCTATGAAGCAAGCTTTGCTTTAAATGGAGGTTAAAATGCCCATGTTTTGATTCCAGGACTGAGTTAACTTATGTTGACATAGCACGTTATGTAGCAAAGGTTAGCACTTAATCTGATTGTTCTTTCGGCTTGCATCTGCAAGATGAAAAAGGAAAGAAAGCAGTGTCAGAAAACTTGGCTGTTCTCCCGATAAGAAATGCAAAAATACTACCTTACTAGATGAGGAATATCTGTAATTAACTTGTAAATTGACTCAAGAACAAGGGACCAGAAAGTTTCTATTTATTAGTAACATAAAGCCATTTTGACAGGAGATTAAAAACATAACTGTTCATTGTAGATGAGATGGCTAATTCTCAGATGTAAAAGGAAGTAACAGTGATTTTGTAACACTTTTCAGTTCTTTACTACAGCTTGAACTACAGTGCAGTGTTCACATTTTTTTTGCTGAGCTATTCAGCCAAATATTTGTGTATAAAATTCAGACTCTGACCAAATCTTCTGTTCTAGGCCCTGAATCTGTCCCAGCAGAGCTGGTGAAAGCAGCACTGGCACCCATTGCATTAGTTGGAGAAAGCCATCAGTATCCACCTGTAAACTGGGCATCCATTCTTTCTCCTTTGATGAGGCTGGACTTTGGTAAGAGTAGTAGTTTTCTATTAAGACTTCTGTATTTGTAATGAGAATTCTTTACTAATGTAGCTTTCACAAACTTTGATGCCCTCTTCAGGACTTGAAGTTAGTGCAGTGGTTAGTTTTATTATGCTTTCAAAACTGACCTTTAAGTGTTTGTAGGCATATATTTTTCATTCCCATGTAGACACTGTTTTAACTGAAAAAAAAATTAAAGATCAGAGCTGAGAAGTTCCCTAAGACATTGGTGAAAGTGGCCTGAATATTTCATTTGAATTACACCCATCATAAAACTCAACTAATTGTATCCTATTTTCGGTACCTGTTAAATGCTTGGTCCAGTGCCCATGTCAGAGCTTGCATGCAGCTTTTTCACATATTTGAGCTGTTTGGTAGTTCACCTCGCTGTCACTAATTTGAAATACACTTTCTACTAAATTACACTGGGTGATAATTTTCAAAATAACAGAAAAAATTTCCTATACTGAGGTCTGCAGTTCTTAGGAAGATCTGAAACTTGTTAAATGTCTGGAGGGTTTTTTTATTCTGGCTTTTCACTTAGGAGTCTTGCTTTTGTAGATCAGGGAATTTGCAGAGGAAACAGTGTGTGTTTTGTGGCTGGTTTTAGATTTCAGACAGCATCATAGTCCAGGAAAATTGACTCATATTTCCTTTTGTGGATTAAATCTTAACATTTGGCAAGGAGGTTTTTGGGGTTTTTTCTTAATTTTTTACTTTTTTTAGCATTCCCATATTTTTATTCCTGAGCGAATTGAAATAACTTGACCAAATGCTGATGTTTTCTGCTGAAAATGCACGAATGGAAACACAGACAGCGGTCTTTTAAAGAAGTGCTTCTGATACAATAATTTGACATGAAGAACCACACAAAAAGTCCAGAAATTTGCCAGTGTGTTCTAACATGTGTGTGTTAAAAGCTTTAAGTAGGATTTTTAGAAAATTATGTTGTAATGTAGTGCTCTAGTAGAACAATAACCCTCCTTTATTTTATGAGTTGAGAACAAATTTAAAGGGAAAATAATTTCTTTGTTAGAATAGAAAAAACTTAGTTTTTTTCTTCTGTTTTAGGTGATGAGGTAAAACATCTCTGCCTTGAACTGGCTGTGACGCAGGCCCAGTCATCTCAAAATGCAGCAATGCTTTTAGGGATGTGGGTGGCGCCTCCCCTTATCTACAGTCTCAGTGTACGTATGTCAGAAATCTTGTGGGAGCTCAGCAGCTCTTTCATATAAAATTCCTCAGTGACAATGTTTAGGCTGTCTCACCAGAAAAGGATTACTGGGTGCAGAATTCTTCAGAAATACCATTTAGTGAGTATTTATAGTGAGAGAAAGGTTATTCTGGGGCCTTGAAATTCAGGGCAGACTTAAGACTTGCTACACTGATTTTACTTTACTGCTTAAGACCTTTTGCATCTCTCATTTCCTGCTATACTGCTGATAACCTGGAGAGATAAAGCATGGCATGTGGGGAGAAAAAGTATCTTTTATTATACCAGCAGATAGTCTTAAAAAAAAGTCCATCCTTACCTGGCCTAAAGCTTACCTACTTTTTCTAACAAGGTTTCTTGATCTAGCTAAGTAGTAAAAAAAGTTATGTCTTGAAAACCTTGCCTTAATTTTGTAGATACCCAACAGACTAACCTACAGTATAATCAAATTTCATCTTATCCTTCATTGCTGTTCTGTTCTTCTGGAATTAAAATGTGGATTCTATAATACAGTATGTAAAACTCCCTGAATCCCACAGACCACTTGACTGCACATTTCTGCTATTTTATACAAGTTCAGAAGCAGATTTATGACAATTCTCAGAAAAAATAATTATTTTTTTTTCTGTGATCTCTTCAAGAAATGGTTTCTGTTTCAATTCATTAGTCTTAGGCATGCAAACATTTGCTGGCAGTTTTAAGGAACATGATTGGTAAGGTACCAAAAAAAAAGATGTTACTTCTGACTGCCATTTTTCTAGCTGCAGTGGGAATTTGAGAAATTTTTATGACTTTATGACTTTTGAGAATATTTATGATTTTAAGTGCTTTTATAAGTGGTGTTTGAGCCACTCTTTTTATAATTTTATCCAACAATAGTTCAAGGTCAGTGAAGAGCTAGAATTTGAAATTGATCAAAAATTTTTCCTTTTCAGATGAAAACCCAGAAATACCTTTTCAAGTCCCTGTCCCTATGGATGCAACATGTTGCAGAAGACAAACTGCAGTCTTTTACAGAAGTGCTTCTGATAAAACAATTTGAAGTGAAGAACTGGACAAAAAGCCCAGAAATTTGCCAATGTGTTCTACAAGGGCTTATTCAGGCAATGAAAATTCCCAACCCTGCCCAGTTTTGCTGGAACTTTTTGTGTCAGGCTGTGGAGAAAATATATGAGCTTCTTCCAAATGAAGTTCAGGTAAGGAGTATGTATAAGGTGTATGAGCACTGTAGCAAGGTATTTTTTAAATGATGGTAAGTCTCGTCTTTTTACACTGATGCATCAGATTCATGATGCCTTGTGGAGCTAGAACAGAGGCAAGACAAAGTTAAGAATAAAGTAACTATTTATTAAGGTGTCTTCAAGGCCACACCATGGCAGTGCCACACAACCATGGCTCTGCCCAGATGGCTCCAAGATGGAAGCAAAACAGGGCTTGGTCACAGGACCTCACATTTTTACATGTTTTAGTCCATTTGCATACAGGAGTCAACTGTCCAATTAGTAGCCTCAGACCATGAAGTTTCATCCTCCTTGCCTGCCTGCTTACCCACCCCCCTCCCTTCACGTTAGTTTATGCTCTTGGCCTGAAGTTTAGAGAGATTGCCCTTGTGTCCCCAACTAAAATAAGATTATTGTGTCTTCACCACCCTTTGAAAAGCTCTTAGTAACCCTTAATATAAAACTAAAAGCTGCACACCAGTGTAGAACGGGAAAACTTAAAACTTGAGGCGTCAATTCCCCCCTTTAAAGAACTCTACCTTGTTAGGTCTCTATTTCAAATATGTACTAACATTAAGTATTTAATGACAGATAAGGGTCTGATAATAATAAACATGTGACACTAAATAAATACCTAAATAGTATGTGCATACTTAACAATAAACATAAACCTAATAATACTAAACATCTAACAAGTATAGTGTCTTACACAGATATCATATAATGAAGAATAGTAATTAGCCACAGAAAAGAAACGTTTAAAAAGTATCATCATTTGCATCAGTCTTTGTAGTCATAATTGTTTCAGAACAGGAACTTTCTTAATCCTGAAGTAGTGAATCCAGGGTCCTTTGCCAGCAACCTTGACTGCAGCGAAGGTAGTTAGCAGAACTTTAAATATTCTCTTCCACATGGCTTGCAGAAGATCACTGTGCCACCACTTAACATAGACCCAGTCTCCAGGCTGGAACAGATGTGCAGGTGTATCCAGTCGCATGGGTCTGGATAGCACAATGCAATTCTGGAACTTCTGCAAAGGGGAGCTTAAAGCTGTTAAATAACTTTGTAAGTCAAGTTTCCCTCTCATGTGAATTTCCCCTGGAATATGTGGAATCTGATATTTTCTACCATACCTACCATACAGGATTTCATAGGGCCTGATGTTATTATCCCTTTCCTTGGTTGAATACAAATTAGCACTAAAGCTATAAGCAAAGCCTGAACCCATGTCATAGATGTTTCCTGACAAATTTTACAAATTTGTGTTTTAACAGTCCCATTCATGTGTTCGTCTTTGCTGCTTGCTTGGGGTCTATACAATATATGCAGATCCCAAGTAACTCCCAAAATCTGACTGATTTCTTTAACCACTGTTGCAAAAAAATGTGGTCCCCTATCTGATGACATCCCCAAAGGAACCCCGAACCTTGGAATTATATGATTGCACAATACTTTTACCACTTCCTTGGCTGTGTTAGTGCAGCAGGGGTAAGCTTCTGGCCATCCACTGAAGGTGTCAGCTAACTCCAACATGTACCAGTATCCCTCTTGCATGGTAACTCTACAAAATCTATTTGCCAGTAATCTCCAGAAAGATCTCTTGCTTTTGTTACTTCTAACACAACTCTCTTCCTTGTGTCAGGCTTGTTCTTAGAACAGATTTCACATTTACTCACTACTGCTTGTGCAATGTCAGTCATTCCCTTTCCTTTTTTAGGTGTTTTAGAAGATTTTCAACCCCAAAATATATGTTTTCATGTTCCCTCTGGGCTAGCTCCCAAAGAATAAGGGATGAGACTACAATCTGATTCACTGGGGTAACAGCCCATCCACTTTCTGTGATCTCAGCCTTGAGAAACTTAAGTAGCTTGTGGTCTGCTTCATCGTATTTTAGGGTGAACTCTGACAAATCAACCTTTTTCTGTGAATTACTGCAAGAATACCTTTTTCTGCAATTCCTCTTGCTGCTTTATTAGCAAAGTGATTTCCCAGTTCTGGAGCAGTTTTCCCTTTTTGATGACCTTTACAATGCATGATAGCTACTTTGGTAGGTTTTTTAACACTCTCCAAGAGGGTTAAGTATTTGTTCAGCATGTTTGATTTGATTACCTTGTGCATTCAGAAGTACTCTCTCCTTCCAAATGTCTCCATGAGCATGAACAATACTAAATGCATATTTAAAGGCAGTCCATATATTTTCCTTCTTTCATTCACTCAGGTCTAGGGCCCTCATCAATACAATCAGTTCAGCTTTCTGTGATGACACATCTGCTGGCAGGGCCTTTGCCTTGATCACCTTGTCCTGTGTAGTCACTGCATAACCTGTCATTCTTTTACCATTTTTCATAAAGCTGCTTCCCATCTGTTCCCCGTCTGGATCCTCTAGGGGCAAGTCTGGTCGGCTGGAACAGACTTCTTCAATAGTCTATAAGCAGTCATGTTCAGGCTCACCATAGATTAAGGTGGAGGACAGAAACACTGCAGAGTTAATACTATAAGTAGTTTTCAAGGTAGTATCATCTTACTCTATTAACAGTGCTTGATATTTAAGCATCTGGTTACCGGACAGCCAGTGTCCCGACTTTTGTTCAAGTACAGCTGTTACTGCATGGGGTGCGTACACTACAATGTGTCACCCAGGGGTGAGTTTTTGGGTTTCCTAGATCAAGATGACAGTGGCTGCCACAGCCTTCAGGCACCCTGGCCAGCCTTGGGCAACATTGTCTAGTTGTTTAGAAGAATAGACCACAGCCCTCTGTTTGGTTCCCAAGGTGCTGTGCCTGTACCCCCAAATCCACATTCTGTCTCTCATATGTAAAAAGTTCAAAAGATTTAGTTAAATCGGGCAGTCCCAGAGCTGGAGCTGACATTAGAGAGTGTTTCAGCTGTTTTAAAGCTGCCCTGATGTTTTCAGTCTGTGTGATAATTCCTCTCTCAGCTGCCTTTAATATTCTATTTACCAGCAGTCCATAATTTGATATCCATAGGTGAAAGCACCCTACCATTCCCAGGAAAACTTGCATCTCTCTTACAGTGTGGGGCTCTGGGAGTCGACAGATAGCTTCTTTCCGTTCTTCACTGAGCTGTTGGTGTCCACGGAAGATCTCGAGCCCCAAGTAAACTACTGCTTGTTTAACAATTTGTGCCTTGTCTTTAGAAACGCTGTACCCAGTCAGCCCTAAGAAATTCAATAAACTTACAATGAGTTGTACACAATCATCTCTGGTTCTGGCTGCAATCAGGATGTCATCTACATATTGAGGAATAACTCTTGGCTCTTGTGTTCTCCAGTCCTCTAATTCCTTTGCTAGCTGATTTCCAAATATGGTTGGACTGTTCTTAAAACCTTGGGGTAAAAATGTCCAAGTAAGTTGACTTTTTCTTCTATCTCAGGATTTTCCCACTCAAAAGCAAAAAGCTCTTGGCTGTTTTCATGCATAGGAATACAGAAAAAAGCATCTTTCAGGTCCACAACAGTAAACCACCCTAATTCATCTGTCAGTGTGGTCAAAAGGGTGGAGGGATTGGCTGCCACTGGGTATATATCCTCTGTAATTTTTCTAATTGCTCTTAAATCTTGTACTAATCGATAATTCTTACCATCTGCCTTTTTATTAGCTAGGAGTGTTGTACTTAGACTCACATTGTACTAATAAACCATGTTATAAGAATTTTTCAATTACAAATACCAGTCCCTTACAGTTCTCTAATTTCAAAGGTTATTGTAGCTACCAGGTGTAGCTCCTGGTTTGAGTGTAATTCTCCCTGGTTTTGCTTGTTTGGATCTTCCTGGGATATCACTGGCCACTATTGGATTTACCACATTTTCAACACTATTTACCACATATCCCACACTATTGGATTTACCCACATTTTCAACTTCAGCGGGGATTTCACCACAGTTTTCCTGTATAAAAAGTGCAGCAGTGGACAAGTTTAGATTCAAGAATTACAACTTGTACACCCTTACCTTTTTTGAATTTAATTTCTGCTTCCAATTTTTCTAACAAGTCTCTCCCCAGCAGTGGGTTTACATGAATTAGATGTACAATTTTTAATTATAATAGTTAAAATAGCATAATTTCAGTTTAAGTTACTTTTGATTTCTTTAGAATATGATGTTGTGAAACTAACCTAATTTAATCTCCCTCATAAATGATTTGAAAATAGAAAAATACAGTATTAGTATTGAAATAAATGTTATTGAAAGAGAAGAAGTGAACAGTGAGAAGGCTTTCTTTTTTACACAGAGGGATTTAGCTTCTCACAGTGATTTAAAGAAACTATTTAGCTATAGAAGATACTTCCAAAGAATGGCATTTTAGCATTAAAAATGAACTCTTTGAAACTACTCAAATACCAATAATCTTACATTAATACATGTATGTAAATATATTTGATATATGTTGAATTCCTCAGCAAATACTGAATTTCTAAAATAGATTAGGTAAAGTGAGGCTAGAGGATAGATTAATTATTTGTCATTATTATTAATAAGCTCCTAAACTCATCGATTTTGGTGATGAAGAAAGACGGAAATAGACATTTAGACATGTATTTACTTTTCTGTTAACAGAGAGGTGAACTAGAGATGTATATCGACGTAGCAAGATGTATTTCAGAAATGTCCGATTCAGAGATCAATCGCATTGTCCAGATCTCCAAGGTAATTAATTCTGCTCTTTTTTCACCAGATCATGTGAAACAAGTAACCTTGTCATTTTTATTGTCATCAGACCATTTTACCTAATTTAATTGTTTTATCTGACATGTAGGTAAGAGTGTTCTGGATCTAATCTGCAGGCAATAGAGAGAATCAGAAGGGATAAGAATCCATATCCCAAAGCAATTGAAATACTCATGATTTCACCTGGGAGCTTTGAACTAGAGAGTCTTAACTAACTTGGCCAGGTGGGAGTTGGCCTCTTCTCTGAAGCAACCAGTCCCAGACAGGACAAGAAGATACAGTCTTAAGCTGTGCCAGGAGAGGTTTAGGCTGGACATTAGGAAGAATTTCTTCACAGAAAGGGTAATTAGACCTTAGAATGGGAATGTCACACAAGGGAGGTGGTGGAGACACTGTCACTGGAGGTGTTTAAGGAAAGACTGGATGTGGCACTCAGTGCCAAGGTCTAGTTGACATGGTGTTGTTCAATCAGCTTGATAATCTTGTAGGCCTTTTCAAACCTAACTGATTCTGTGATTCTGGGAGTAACTTTTGTTAGCAGAACAGGAATGATGTGAACCAGAGTGTTGTTATATCTTCTAAATCTCAGACCAGTGATGCAAAGAGCAGACCACAGTCCTCTGGTTACTATACCTACCTGCTTGAAATTTGACTGCAAATGCATCCTGGTGACTAACTGTCCTTGTACTGGTGGATCTGTGCTTCTGTTAAAAATGTGAAATAATTGACTGGAAAACCTTTCGTTCTTGACTTTATATTCTTTATTTACATTCACACTGTATGCTTCCTGGTGGACAAGATGACTCAAGATGATAATGGAAAAAAAAAGCTTTCAACTTGTGGAATCAATTAGCAATGGAATTCATAGCAGCTGAAATGCTAAGGAAACGATCTGTATGGAAGAACTTGATGTTTTCAGATCAAGCTTTTAAAAAGTATCTGTGATGTAAAGCCCCCGTTCTGTTTGCTATCAGATTTGCTAGAGTGTCAAACATTCAAATAAGTTATGGAAGCTGAACTGTCATTTCCTTATATTTTTCAGTTCTTATTTCACACTGGAAAACCTCATTTATGAAAACCTGGTTTTGTCACTACAGTGTATCTGTCTTGCAAAAAGACTTGAGTGTCCAGAACTGTTAAGCTGGTTCATTCCATTTCAAAGGGGAATGTAAAATTTAAAGCAGTATGAAAACAAGCTGTACCGAGTTACACTTTGCTGAACTATTTTGAACAGTGTAAAGTTCAAATAATATGTACAGTCTTCTGTTTAATAATGTCTTGAGGAAAACTGAGCCTACTAGTTATTCAAAGAGTTTCTTAATTTTTTTATGAAGAGGAATGAAAAATATACTGTTCCCACAAGAAACATACATTTAAATTTAGCATGTTTTTTATTGTATTTGCAGGAGAGTATAGAGAAGGCCACATTCATGAAAGTGTACTTAGTTTCTCAAGGCAGATTGTCTCTGACAAACTTGAATGCCGTCATTGATGCTGTGGCAGAATATCAGCAGAAAGAAAACATTAGATGGATGTTCTTGCACAGTTTCTATCATGCTCGTATTGTGAGACATGAAAATACAGGTAAGAATAGGTTTAAAGAAAAATCAAGAATGCAATCAACAGATATTTATGAATCTACACTGATTCCTTCAAAATAACTTTAAGATGGTTTAACCAAAGTATTTCCAAATTTTTCCATATTAGAAACTACTATCTTCAGAATTCTTGTATTATTCAAATACTTGTATAAAACTTAGCTTTTGTTTTTCCCCAGTTACTTATTTTTCTGTAGTCCAGCTACAAGTCATTTGTCTCATCAGTGTTGTTTACATACCAGAGTTTTAACTAGATCTGTTTCTCCCACTCTTTTTAAGGTGGTATTACAGATGTACATAGTACATCAGAGACCTCTTAATATGTAGCTTTGCTAACCTTCTGACCTAAAATCTGACTTACTGGTATGTGACACAAAAGGTGGGGATTGTTCCCATGAGATAAGTTGAGATAACTTTCTTTCCTGAACTCTTTGCACTGGATTTAACACAGGAAATAATTTTACCTTTTTTCCTCTTGTTAACTGTACCAGATAGTCATCTGGTGGGTTAATGATTTGGGCTGGCTCAGCTATGGGCCTGATGAAGCATAGGGCCTGATGCAAGAGAAGCAGGAGAATCACACAGGAAGATAAAGAAGGAAGAAACAAGAGCTGAAAGATACAAGAATGAGGTCTCATTTTCATGGCAGAAAGGCCTTTGTCTGCCTGTGTTCACTGAACAACTTCAAAGCATTATATTGCCAGATGCCTTAGCTTCTAGCTGTGTTTGAAGAACTTCAAAGAGTAGTGAGCTTCAATTGAGTGAAGTGAGGATTCTTTCGGTAAAAGAGGAGACAGCATGAAAGGGGGCACTTGTAATAATTACATGGACATAATAATGTAAAATGTAATGTGGTCTTGGTGGTAAGCATGGTTTTTAGTTTCTAGGAGATAGAAGAAATTATGGATAGCAGAACCTGAATCAATGAAATGTCTTCTATTCTTGAGATGAATTGAGGGCTGATTTTATTTGCATGCCTTGATCATATTTTACTGACCCTCTGAACACTATAGGACCATTTTCACAGTGCCTTGCACATTGAAGGAGGCTTTAGGATTCCGTAGCAGTCATATGTGCAGGCTTGTTTAGTGGATCCTGCAGGCTACCGTTATATGAAATAATTCTCACTTCTGTGTGTTCAGTGTGTTGCCTGCATTATAAGCAAAGTTTCTGTACTATTTAAGGGCCTGTATGTTTTCTGTCAGTGGTGGAATTAATCAAATGTGATAGTGGTGTTGATGATCTTTGTTCTTTTACAGTTGATACTTTCTTGCTATAGTGATTTTCTCTGCTTGCTTTTTAATTAAAAGTAGTGCATTCTGGTGTTTGACATGAGTCAGTGTTCTTATTCTTTTTCTAGGAGTTCTGAAAAGAATGGACTGGCTGCTAGACCTGATGGGCTACATCAGAAATGAAGCATGCAAGTCGACACACTTACAAAATGTTGATCTGAAAGAGGTAATGCAATGAAAATGATTTGCAGCAAGAAAGGACGGAGGTTCTGATATATGTCACATTTTTCCTCAGCAATAAGCATTTTTCCCCATGCTTTTGTATTTTAGGAGATTGTGATCTTACTGCCACAGAGAAAATCTTCACAATTTTTGTGAATGAATGTGTATTTAAAACTCTTCCTTTAAAATAATCTTTACATTTAAGTTATGATAGAACCTTAAAGCAACAAAAGGAAATAATTACTTCAAATTTACTGTGTTTAGAACAATGGAAGGAAAATTTTGAATTCACTAGTGGAACTGTCTAGGCAAGTCAGAACTGTGTAGCTTCAGGTTCTGAGAGGGCTTCGACAGTTTTAGAGAAATAATGTTGTTCAGCTGTTTTGGTCTTCTGTTTGAGGAAATAAAATAAACTGCTTAGATCAGAAAGCATTAAAAGCATAGAAGGATATTAAGAACTTTTTAGTTCTTGCATTTTAAATTTTACCTGAACTTTTAGATGGTTGTTTTTAAGAGCAAGTCACCATCTGGATTTTGGTCTTGGGTTTTTGGCTGGTTTCTTTTTTGGATGAGTTTTTCTGTTGGGTTTTTTAATTGTTTTGGTTGGGTTTTTTTCTCCTTCTGTATTATTCATTTAATAAAGTGCATTTTTGCTTTGTTTCTGTTTAGTGCATGGATTTCCTTGTGTGGCTGTTTGCAGCTTCTGTGCTGGCCTGGGCTGACCATGATGCACCATTACTGCTTGGCCTCAGTGCTGACTGGTCACTGTGGAAACACCACATGGTATCACCAGAATTATCTGAGGAATGCATTGGCAGGCACTCCACTGACAAGTTTGCTGTGCAAGAGACTCTTATTCTCCTTCCAAGTAGCCTTTCCCTTTTGCTGGCTAAAGAACCATGGAAAGAAAAAACACAGAAGGTAAAATTGCATGTAGTGGTAAGCACTTTACGTGATAAAGCACCCCATTTTTAATAGTCAGCTTGGATCTTAGAGCAGTTATTTCCTCTATATTTTATTGCATCTCAGTTGTGATCTCACTCTACTTTTAATCAGATAGAAAATAGTTTTGCAAGTAAATTCAAAACAATCAAAGATCTCCTGTACAGTTTGCAGTATGTGTCATTTTTTTGAAGTATGAGTTGAAAATAAATGTCAAAAATTGTGCCTAATTTAGCAAACCTACTGTGCAATGCATGTAGTTGCTATATGTGGAAGTACTGCTAGTAATCTATGGATTAATAATCTATGGATTATGGATAGTTAGCTGTTTTGTGCATACTCAAATCTGTTGAGAACTGGTTTCTCTGACCATGCTTCTGTGCTCAGAGTTACAACTGAAGTCAGAATTCAGAATGTGGGAGGAATGCAGGGGTGAGCTGTTAGTATGCAAGTGCATAATTAGGTTTTAAGGAAGAATGTGAGGCCTTGCCCTGAAAATCATCCTTAAGAGTTTAAATACCATATTGTCATCCAGGCACCCTACACTGCCAGAAAAAAAATAACAAAAAATGAGAGAGGTCAAAAGAGTAACAAAGGCAGAAAGAGTTCTGAAGGATTTGCAGTAAAACATTTGGACAAGAGACTGATAAGAAAGAATTATATTAATAGGTTAAAGGTATGAACAGGCAAGATGGGGGGAAGCTATTTAGTGTGCTGCCTTCTTACAAAGAATTATGGCTGAGATAATGAGAAGGAACAAACGGAGTTTCAGATCCAGCTATGGGAAGAATTGTGTTGACAGGGAGATGTACTCTAGGGTGTTTTGTTTACTTTGGGCAGATGCTTCATTGGCCACTGCCTCTGATTAGATAACTGAATTTAGAAGAAATCAATTGTTGTCTGTCAAACCGAAAATAATTCATCATGTTCAGATACAGGGGCCCTTTTAATTCAGATGTTTTTTTCTTATTTCAATCTTCAGTTTATTGACTGGCTGGTCAATATGATGGAATGTCCTAAGGAAGTATTATCAAAATCTTCCATGGACCTGCTGAAAGGTAATATATTTTTATTTGGGTTCTTATTTTTCCATAACTGTCAGTACAGATCAAAATGCAGTTGTTACAAGGAGTGAGATTTTGTCTTTGAGGTAATTGTCACCAGTAAGTTGATATTCTTGTCTGTAACACCTTACATTTGCTGTCTCATCCTCTGATGCTTATGATGTAGCACTTAAGGTCCAAAGGACCTAGAGGCACATCTATTTCACAAGTTTATTTCATTGATAGATCTGTCTGTTGTTTTTGAGGTTACCCTTAAAAATAAGATGCAACATAGTATTGGGAAGTCCTCTGGTACTAGAATAGAAATCATGTAACTTAGGTGCAAGTAAAGACTGCAGTGTGTGGAAGGGATAGAAGGCGAACTAGGACAGCCTAGTAAAGGAGTCTGAGAGAAAAGGAAAGAGAAATGAGGTTGCTGAAAAGTTACATGGAAAGAAAGATGAAAAGTAGAAAATAAGTTGAATTATGGTAGGAGTTGTAGCCCTAGCATGCATCCCATCTCTTATATATGTAGGATCTATGTAAGTAATTTTAAGAGGATACTACAAATATTCTCAAGTGAAGTAAGTGCAGTTGTGCTTCTTTCCATGAACACAGTGCACTTCATTTGGACCATCTGATTTGTTGGACCTAAATAAACAAGGCTTCTTGAACTTCAGTTATAAGTTATTTGCATTATTAGGATAATTACCTTTGTTTTGATGTCTGCAGTCTTTAGTCACTTTGATAAATTCCCCTGTAATGTCTGTTAATCTCCACCAGAAGTAATGCTAAGGGCTGTTGGAGAGCTTCCTCTGTGTACCAGAGTTCTGATATTCACCATATATTCTCAGTATCCCTGATAGAGAGAAGTCACTATTCCCCTTGAGCTTTCCATTTACATACATGAAACTTCCATCTGAATAAGTAGACTGTGACTAGGTTGGTTGCTGGATTTTGTCTAAACACATGATCCTTTCAAATTGAATTAAGGTATCAGTGAGTTGCATTTCCAATCAGTGAATTGCGTAGAGGACTTAAGACTTTGTGCTTCTGTTGTTTCCAGTGCCTCCTATGTCCTGGCTTGCATCATTGCTCATAGATTTTGAACTTTCTGCAATGTTGATTTATCTATGTGCCTAAGTAATAGGCTAATTAGATGATGTGATATGATTTCAGTAGGAGATGTACCACAAAGTGGAGGAAGGGCCTAGTACCAATGAAAGAATTATGAAAAGAGTCAGTAAAAGGAGAACTAAACCTATACCCATGTTTGTACAATTACTAGGAAGAATACTCTCACATCTTTTTTTTTGTACTCCACAACTTAATGCAATTTGTCCCTGTCTTCACAGTTACACTTCTGGCCTTGAGGTCCCTTGCAGAATTCAAGAAGAAAGCAGTATGGACTAAAGCTTATGGGTGGTAGCTGCACACCATACCTTATCCAATGAAGAAAACTGTCCATACTTGAAAACATAATATTATTACTGAGGCATCAAGAGGCTGTATTTCAAAGACTTTTCTGTCACAAGATTTTTAATTGAGTTTCGGGGTTTTTTTACCCTTTTGCTCCATCACAAAAATTCGTATGAAAATATTTCTCTTGAACTTATGTGTTACTGTTTTGCAAATGTGCTGAATCTAAATGAGAAATATACATTCAGATTCAATTGAGTTGAGTTCAATGACATCTGGGAGCCTCAGAAGCTGGAGCAGAATATTCCTTTAATTCGTGAAAGTTTTGAAGGAATGGCTGAAAATAAAATAAACTAGTAAAATTTATTTGGATATAGTGTATTTACTAAAGTATGTTTTAGTGTAATAGACTTGGAATGAGCATTATTTTTCAACTGATAATCCTTTCTTTAGCAATAACGCAATTTTCTTGTGCAGCAGTGGACAATACATCATGACAAAGTTTCTGACATGGGGTGGTGGTATGAATGTGAATTTTGCAATGGCTTTATAAAGATTGCTGAAATAAGTCAGTGATCCTGATGGCTGTTATATCTGCAGCTCCAGGACAGGACAGCTGCAATTTTCTTTCCACTTGTAATTGTTCTTGTCTACCTTACACTTCTTTGTACATTATGAGAGTTTTTCTCTGCCTCTAGGGAAAAGGGACAATACAGCAACTCTTTTCCGCATTTGTCATCCTAAATACATTAGCCCCTGCTATTTTCCTTATGTATTACTTTTTTCTTTCTGAAGGAATAGAGCATTTTTCACTTTGCAGTCTTGCCCAGAGAGGTATTAAAAGAGTTTATATTTAGCAATTCTCCTTACTGAAGTAGAGAAAAATTAACTGAATATAATTGGACACTGTTCCCTAGGGTCTTTCAAAACAGTACTGGTAAGAGTATTGTTGATTTTTTGATCAGGTTGAAGGAAATTATATTTCCATCTAGAAGACACACCTCATTGGAGGACTCATTTTCAGGACTGATAACATTTCCTCTGTCAAAGAAATTCTTCTCTGACTTCTTGATTGCTTGGTTTATTTACCCTGGAGAAGAGGAGACAGAGGAGAGACCTCATCACAGTCTACAAATGCCTAGTGAGGAGAAGAGGAAGGGCAGGCACTGATCTCTCCTCTGTGGGTCCCAGTGACAGGACCTGAGGGAATGGCCTGAACTTGTGTCAGGGGAGACTTATGTTGGCTGTTAGAAAAACGTTCTTCACCCAGACGGTGGTTGGGCACTGGAACAGCTCCCAAGGCAGTGGTCACAGCACCAGCCTGACAGAGTTCAAGAAGCATTTGGACAGTGCTGTCTGGCACAGGGTGGTCCTGCTCTTGGGGTGGTCCTTGGCAGGTTCAGGAGATGGACTATTATGATCCTTGTGGCCTTCTTCCAAATCATAATAATCTACAAATCCCTGACTCTTTCTAGGATTTTCTCATCCAGTAAGGGTATTGTGTGAAGGCTAAGCATTTCTTCACTGGTTGGGTTTGTGGAGGATTATGCAGTACTTGTTTGCCTTTCTAAAATGGTGGATAATTAGTGGTACTTTTCTGTGCATACATAACTCTATACTGAGAAAAATGTCTAAAGGTGAATGTGTAGAAGGACTCACCGAAAGTCTGTGTCAGTGAGTCTGCATCTCAGTTCATGACATTGCCATTTTCATGCACTTCTAAGTAATCTCTTACAAAGCCAAATATGCCACATTTTAATGGTCCCATCTCTAATGTACTGTTTCAAACTTACACCTTTAATCGTCTCAGTTTGTATGTTTCATTATCATTTTAGTTCAGATGAAATTTTGTCTTTATGTTAAAGGGAATCACTCTGTGATGCCTACTTGATTTATTTCAGTTTGCATAGAGGAGCAATATATAAACATCTGAATTAACTGAAATCCTACTGATGTGTAGTAGAACGTGTAAGCCAAGGGATGGCGTAGGACGACCTGTGGGTTGCAATGCTGACAGAGCTGCAGAGAGCACTGAGAGTTTAGGAGAGTATCTGAAATGTTTGAACACCAACACACACCATACAAGAAATAAACAGAATGAACTGGAAGTATTTGTCAGCTCCCAAAGCTATGATATCGTTAGGATTAGTGAGACTTTGTAGAATGAGTCTCATGACTGGAGTGCTGGCATGCAGGGCTATAGGCTGTTCAGGAGGGATAGGCAAGGCAAAAGAGTTGCTCTGGAAGGCACAGTTTTCACTGTATGTTCCTTACAGTTAGGGATAATGTGGTTGAAAGCCTCTGAGTGAGAAATAGGGAGATGGAAAACAAAGCAGGTCATTGTAGGTGTCTACTGCTGTTCACTTAGCCACAACAATAGCCCTGATTATTTAATCTATGGGCAATGAGGAGAAATCTCTGGACCAGTAGCCCTTTTTCTTATGGAAAATTTCAGCTTCCCAGACATCAGCTGGAAATGCCAGACAACTGTGACAAGGAGTCTGAGGAATTCCAGAAGATAATTAATGATAATTTATTGAGACAACTAGGAAACATACCTCCTCGACTCTCCCCCTCCACCCCTCTCTCCTCCCTAACTTGCTGTTTGTGAATAGAGAAGGAGAAGGTGGGATTTTTAGGTGGCTGTTTTGGCCACAGTAATGATGAGTTTAAATGATGAATTTAAATTTTTTTGTGTAAATGAGAAACAAGTTATTGTTTCTCATTTACACCAAAAACATTTCAGGACAGCAAACTTTAAACTGCTCAGGGAGCTAGTTAGCAGTATCCTCTGGGAATCTGATATTCAAGGCTCAGATATCAAAAAGTGCTGGTCCATCATTAAGAACAACCTTTTAGAAGCAAAGAAGCAAGCAAATCGCACTATGCCAAAAGTTAAGCAAGAAGGGCAGAAGAGCAGCTTGGCTGAACCAGGAACTCTTCTTGGATCTCACAAAGAGAAGGAATTATATGATCTTTGTAAGAGAGGTCAGGCCTCACAGGATGATTACAGAGCTGTGGTTCCTATGTGTACGAAGAAAACATCCAAAAGTCCAAAGCTCAGTGTTGAAACTGGTAAGTGTTGGGTCAGATAGCAAAAAAAAAGAAATTCTTAGTATGTTTAGAGCAAGAGGAGATCTAAGGAAAATATTCAACCAATTCTTTATGAAGGTAGTCACCTGAAAAAAGGATGAAGAAAAGGCAGAGGCATTATAATGCTTTTGCATCAGTTATTAATAACATTGATAGACGTCGGTCTGGCCTGTCCTCTCAATTAGAGGACATAGAGCAGCAATGATTTTCTGTTTCTGGATACTGAAACTGTAAATAAGCGGTTGTATCAGTTTAATCTTTGTAAGTCCATGGGGCCTGATCTGATTCATCCCAGAGCACTGGAAGAGCTATCTCTTGGGAGTCTGGGGAGTTCCCTGCTGACCAGAAACTGGCCAACATTAATCCAGTTTACCAGAAGGGCATAAGGGAAGACACAGGCAACTAAGGCTTGTTAGTCTAACCTCATTACCAGGGAAAATTTTGGAGATCATACTGGATACTATTGAATGACATTTAGAGAATAATACAACCATCAAGCACAGTCAACATGAGTTCACAAAGGGAAAGCCCTGAGTAACTCATCTTATATGCTTCTATGATACAGCCACCCACCTAGTGGGGCTTTTGATACTGTCCCTTACAACGTCTGTCTGAATGAGCTGTTCAGTGGTGAGATGAGTGGGTTCACGGTGCACTAGTTAAAGAACTGGCAGAAGGGCAGAGCTCAAAGAGTTGTAGTCTGTGGGGCTGACACACAGTCATCTGCAGTGTTCCTCAGGATTCAAATATAGGGCCAGTTCAGCTCAATGTATTTATCCATGATCAGGAGGCAGGATTTGAATACACCATTAGTACTTTTGCTGATGATACTAAACTTGAAAGTTGCTGTTAACTCTTGAGGGACAAGAGACCTTGCACAAAAATGTGGATAGATGAGCATTTTGCTATGATTAATGGCATGAAATTTAACAAGTTAAAATAGTGGTGCCTGACACAAGTAGAGGAGTGGCTGGAGAGCAGCCCTGCAGAAAGAGATCTGGGGGTGCAGGTATCTCAAGATACAAAGATTTAAGTTTACAGAATCGCAGAATTATTGGAGTGGGAAGGTTCCTCTGCAGGGCAATACACCTCTCCTCACTGGCTCTTCCACCACTTGCATTAACAAGTTATCTTCCAGTATCTGCAGGAATTTCCTGGACTATGTGCCAAGCCATGTTGTGCCTCCAACAAATACCAGGCCCAGAGGAGGAACCAGGGCCTGTGATCTCAAGACTACTTCCAGTTGCCCATAGAAAGCCTCATCAGCTTCCTTGTCCAAGAGAGGTTGCCTGTAGTAAACACCCACAACAGTGTCACCCATTTTAGCCTGTCCCTTAATTTTTACCCAAAAAAAGGTAAGAGGTTTTTTAGGGTCTCAACTCCTTGCATGTCCCTAGGCAGACCTTGATGCTCTTTCACATAAAGACCAACTCCACCACCTCACCTCACTGACCTGTCCTTTCTAAGAACACAGGAATCCATGATAACATTCCAGTGGTGAGCTATCCTGCATGTCTCTGAGATTGCAGTGAGATCGTGGCTCTGTGACTGCACATAGATTTCCAGTTCCTCTTGTTTATTCCCAGTGCTCTGTGCACTGGTGTGGAGGCACTTCAGGGAGGCAGCTGAGCATCCAGGTTCCCTAGGAGATATGTAAGAGGATTCCCCATAGCCATACACACCCCTGGTGTGGTAAGTCCTGGGACTCTCATCTGGAGGTGGCCAAGCATGCCTTGGTTGGCTTGGCCCACTCCCCAGGAGGAAGCAATGGCATGAGCATTGCCGCTCCGGACCCCAGCCAAGCCACTCAGTTCAAAGCCTATCTCATCAAATTGGCCAGTCTGCTGCCAGAGCTTTTCTTGCCCATTTTAGGCAGGTGGATCCCGTCCGTTCCTAACAGGCTAGAGTAATTGAAGTATTATGACTCATTGTCATAAAGGCCATTGCCTTAAACATCTTTTTGCCTGCCCCGTTCTGAGCTTTTCCATGAACTTAGGTTAGGCACTGGAGCTGAAGTTATAGTGGCCTTTTGTGGTCACACATGGAAGGCTGACTGCCTCAATCACTCAACTGCTTGCTTGCCCCAAGTTACATCTGTACCAGGAGATGGGGAAGTCTGTCATGAGCTTCATGCCTTTTTCATGCAGTTTATGTTTGGGGGTCCTCTCCATAGTGAATTTTAAGGAATCCTTTTCCTATTCCAGCCTTTTACCCAGCTGTAAGTTCTCAAGACATAACATTTTTTTAACATAAAACAATAAACATGGCTTAATCTGTGATAGGTTTGACCTCAGCGGGCTTCCAGATGTCTGTTCAGCCCCATCTCCTCAACAGGACATTCATTTTCCCTCCTCCTCCTCAACAGGACAGGGAGAAAATAGGATGGGAAAGTTCATGGGTCAAGATAAAGACAGAGCGATCATTTACTACTCACCGTCACAAAAAACAGATTCAGTTTGTGGAAGAAAAATTTATTGCCAATTAAAAATAGAGTAAAATGAAAAGAAAAAAGGCAAAACTAAAATTACCTTCCCCCTACACCTCCCTTCTTCCTAGGCTCACTTTACTCCTTCATTCCTGCATTTTCTACCTCCTCCCTGCCCCAAGCAGTTCAATGTAGGTGTGGGGGTTGCACTTTGTTAATAAACCTTACTCTCAGATGCTTTTTTGTCTTCACACTGTTACCGTGCTCTAGAATGGGGTCCCTCCCATTGGATATACTCCTTCATGGTTTCTTCTCACAAGCTGCAGCTCTTCAAGCACTGCTCTAGCACAGGTCCTTTCCATAGGGTACAGTCCATAAGGAAAAAGCTGCCTCAGTGTGGGTCCCTAATGAGCCACAGTTCCTGCTTTGCTTGTGTGGGCACTCCATGGGCTGCAGCTTCCTTCAGGGCACAGCCACCTGCTCCAGCCTGGGGCCCTCCACAGGCTGCCATGTGGATATCATGTCTGGTGTGTTTCTCCATGTGTTGCAGAGGGACACCTTGTCCACCATGGTATTCTTCATGGCCTGCAGAGGAATCTGCTGGAGGCCTAGAATAGCTTTTCCTCTCCTTCTCCATTGACCTTGGTGTCTACAGAGCTGTACATCAATTTCTCTTACAAATTTTTCTTACTCTTCTTTCTCACAGCTGCTGTGTAACATTTCTTACCTTTTCTTAAATTTTCAGAGAGATACCATGCTATCATCTTTGCTGTTTGGCTCAGCAAAGTTGTGTCCTGCAGCAGCTCAATTTTGGAACTGGATGGAACCAGCTGTTTCTGGCATATTGAATTGAATTTTCAGGGAGAAAATGTTCAGGTTTCAATTTTAGCAAGTTATATACTGGTTTTATTCTGGCTGTCTTCAAAACTGGCATCTTATTCAGCTGCTCTATATGTTTCTTGCCACAGTTCACACTTGAATCAGTTTGGGTCAGACAGAAGCCCAAAGTGAAAGCAGCCCTGTTTCTCTACTTATGTTCCAAATTTCTGTTTGCAGTTGTTTGAAAAACACTAATCCAGAGTTGATACTATACTGTCCTATGCGTGATCTTGTTCCTTATGGTCTGCAAATACTCAGTGGTCAAAATAGTCTGCAGGCATTGTCTGCCACATGCATTAAATAAATAAAAATTATAATAGGTGACCTTTCATAACAAGTTAATTTAGCTTCACTGTTTCCTTATATAACCTCTTAGACTGCATGATTTTAAAATTCATACAGACAAAAGTCCCTTGATATTGTAACGGTGTTTAGTTTCCCTTTAAATACTACCTTCTTTCCTCCTCCTATTTTCTAGGCTTCCTTCCGCAGTTTTCAGTCAGCTAAAATATTTTTAGAAATAGCCTCACTTTTTACACCCATGCACTTGAATTGAAATGCAGATGATAATCAATACAGATGAAAAATCAGAATACTCTCCTGCCAGACTCTAAGGAATTATTTGGCTATTTTTGCCTGTATAATCCACTGGGTTAGTGTGTATATTCCTCATTTCCAACCTTTGAAAAGCCTGAGTTGCATTCTCACAGGTTATCATAGGGAGGTATGAGGAGCAATACAATTGAGTAAAATGTCTAGAATTTTGCACATGGCTTTTGATAGTCATTCAATTCCCTTTT
Source organism: Sitta carolinensis (assembly GCA_032173965.1). NCBI lineage: Eukaryota > Metazoa > Chordata > Aves > Passeriformes > Sittidae > Sitta > Sitta carolinensis. The sequence goes on along the minus strand of CM063313.1, from coordinate 11,612,910 downwards.
AGGAACAACATATTATTTGACCTGACTACATCATACTTCTTTTGTACATATCTGTCTGCTGTTCAGCATGGAAGAAAATCACTGTTGGGGAAGAGACTGACATGCCAAATACATGGTTAGAAGTGTTAATTTCTGATCCTTAAAATATCCACTTGAATATATGGTAGATGAGTACCTTAACACTTGCCTTTCTGATTTAGCTGCATTTTCTGGAACCTTCTTTTGATAACTGAAGAATGAGAATGAGAAAGAGAGATGTTAAGGATATTTAGTGAATGCCTGGGTTAATCAGCATGTTAGTCTCTAGGTTCTGGCTTCTGCTCCTTGAGAGTTCCAGCCAATTCAGCATTTATATGTGAAGTACATACACATTAGCCTAGTATAAAGTAATTTTGCAAATTAAATGATATTGTCATTACAGAATATCTGTAGCTGATGAAATAAGAATTAGCACTGAAATAAGGGTGTGGCTGTAAGTTGTGGCACTCTTCCAGAATTCTATTAACATATGTTAGAAAAAAAAATTTTAAAAACTTTGGCCACTTGAAGTCAAAACATTCAAAAGTTTTCAAAAGCTGCTCTATTTTTGAGATGCACTCAAGAGATCTGTCTTTTCTGAAAATTTTACACAGCCAGATAACGTTCATGCAAATAGGAGTTTTGCACTGGGAAATCTTTGTCCAGTTTGTTTTTAACTATGATGTGCAGCAATCCCCTAGGAATATATTTTGTCCTTCCAAACAAAGTATCAACTTAGCTTCTTTTATTTTTGATGTTGCCTGTCCCTAGGTTTGCTGTTCTCTCAGATAAGATGTTCCGAACGATAAAGCACATACCTGAATCAAAACACAAAACAGTGTAAGAATAAAGGAGTAGAATTCAAACTGTCTCAAATTAATTTAGAGGAAACTGTAAGAGCCTTCATCTGGCAGCCTTGCATAGTTTGTTCCAAGTACTTAGGAACAGAACACAACATCATAAACATGAGATCCTTCAAATTCACATTAAAGCCAATGACAGAAAAAAGACTTCCGTATGATGCAGCTAAATTCAGTTGAAATTTTTCCAAAGTATTTTGATGAGAAGGAGAAGGGAACTGTTTACATGCAGGTTTTGGGAGTGGCCTTGTTTTTTCATCCCTTTAAATAATCACACTGTAAAAGTCTTAATTTAGATATAACTTCTCATCCCAGCTAAGAAGTTATGAGTGAAGAATTGTTGCACAGAACCAGAATGTGATCAAATGGGAATTGATTAAAAAAAAAAAACCAACAAAACAAGCAAGTTCCACTAAATAGCTGTAAGGCTAGCATCACTGAAACAACTTCTATGGGTTTGTGTTTTTATGCACCATATGCATGGTGTATCTTTTAAATTTAACTATTTGCATTTGAAAGATACTGAAAATCAAAACAGGAAGTCATGCACTTTCTTGCAGTGGTCTGCAGGAGATGTAGCAGAGACAGTTAGAGTTTGTGAAAGGCCCAGTACAGTTCATTGCCATGGGCATCCCAGTTGTGTTGAGACACAGCTTTCTGGAAGATGAGATACTTACCTGCAAAGAGCACTACCAGGTACATTTTCAGAACATAGGGGAAGTAGATTGAGAAGGTGAAGGGAAATGGTAGCTTGATGGAGTATGTGCCAGAGGATTCAAAATAAGGCAGTGATACACAAATTGCAAATCCTGTAAAAACATGGTAAATCCTTAGTCTAAAGAAAGCAGAAGATCATCAAAAAGCTTCATGAACAAGTCAGTTACCTTTTATATTTTATATACCTATACATATATATATATACACATTCATATACATATGCATGTTTTCTCCTTGAGTTCAGTTTTGTAGGTTTGGGGTGCTAATTAATAGAATTAGATTATTCTGCAACTTCACCTTACACCTTCTGTAACTAATTATTAGAATTAATAAATATATCCTATTTAGTAACAAGTTCTGTCAGAAACAACAGCTTTCAGTGTGTTCTCAGTGGGCAGAGTTCTTGGTGTAAGTATGATAACCTTCTAAGTATGGCCTAAGCCAGTAAGGTCAGCCTCAGCAGGGGAGAAGCTTTGGAACTTGCTGTCTAGTATACCCAGTATATAGGAGGAATCCTTATGTCTTTTTTAAGGGTACCTTTCTGCTTTACTTAGACAAAAAGAACATTTTCCCACATTTTTAAAAACTTAAACAAAACCAAGCAAACAAAAAACCCCAAAATCTGCCAGACACACAAGCCCCAAACCCTATATAGTCCCTATTAAAGAAAAAATAACAGAAAAGAGAGACAGAGGTGACATACATGAACATTTATGACAGCTTTGGCAACACATGAGGAACTAACATGTTGCCAAAGAACATGTTAAACACAAATGGCAATTGAAATAATCACATTTTAGAGAAGAATATTCAGGAAGCATGTGGTTGGTACCCTTCCTACCTCCTTACCTTTAGCCAGAACTGAAAGGGGATAAAGCAGAATGCACAATGAGAAGTTGAGCCATGTTAATGGTAGGTAGTATATGCCCATCCTTGCCAACATGTTGTAAGTGTACCTGCAATAAGAGGAAAGCAGATGAGCTCAGAGGAAATTATGATGTCTTTAGAATAAAGATACACTATTAGAAAAGTCAAAGGAGTTGCAGGAGAACTTGGAGCTGTCTGAGTAAATTTCAGAGCCAGCAACAGTTTTTGTTCAATCTCCAGTTGCTGAAAGTAAATGGTTCATTTTTTCAGAAGAATTATCTCTGGTGCTACCCTAGAGCAGCAGGCAGGCAGCCATAAAGCCCTCCAGACAGAAAGCTCTATCAGAAATCAGCATGATTTCATACTGGTCCAACAGAAAATGGATTTCAGATGGAAGTGTTACAACTGAGAGGGGCTGACAGAACATCACTTTTGCTTGGGTCCGAGACAATCCTGATTTATTCCTGCTGAGCTGGCTGAATCACTACTACTATGAGAGCTGTGTCTTCTTAAAATGCTTCTTTATTCTGTATGTACCTGCTCTAAGTCTACAAACTGAGGTGCATAAAGGCTTTCATTACATATGAGAAATATTTGTTGTTCTTGTCTTGAAATGTATGCCCTACTACACCAAAACTCTCATCCTCCTGCAGCAGGAGCTCTTTGCTTTTTGGAAAGCACAGTGCAGTTAACCCAGAGTAGTCTTTCTGCCATTGCAAGAATTTCTGCTGGTGTTGCCTTATTGTGCTGTCAATCTTGGATCAAAGTGGATAAAAAAAAATAAAGCAACAGGATGGTAATGGCAAACAGGATGGTTTCAGGAATTGCTGTTCTCCAGAAGGTAGTTGTGATTGCCTTCTAAATTTTTGTTAAAAACATCAAAGCCTTTGAACTACAAATAATGCACTCTGCTAATGCCTTGCTCTATCTTACATCTGTAAATTACTCTGCCTCTTAACCTTGTGGATTTTTGTAAAAATCATTAGTTAACTTTAAAAGTTCGACCTTTTATTTTAAAAAGGATAATATGCTTTGCTAATTTTGAAACAATTAAATGAGCCTGCTGCACAATGGGGGTGGAGTTCTGCAGGCAAGAATAATCCATTTTCCCCTCATGGTTTTGACGATGACTCCTTACCTGACCACATCTAATAAATTCCAAAGGAAAAATAAAACACAGACGACATATTTGCCTTGAACTTCTTCCTGACTGTTGATCACGACAAATAAAACAATTATTCTCTCAGTGATCTGAAAAGAAAAGAAAACTTTGAATTCAGGTAGCACCTTCTGTAACTGTTATTTCTGTGGCATTTTGGCAAAATAGGAGGCCACAAATAGATCCAGTTTTCTTTACACAAGATCAGCAATGAATATTTTGTTTCATGACTTGCTTTTGTTCAAGGTCCTTCAGCAAAGAGAATTGGACACTGCTGACTGTACCATCAAAGACCTGTTATGTTACTATTGGAAGTTGGCTTGCCAACTGGGATGACTTGGGTCTGTAGCCAGGGAAACCTGTGGATGAGCCCAGGGAGGTTGTGGAAACAAGGACTACTCCTGCTGCACCTGTCTGCCTAAGAGCTGGCAGGGATAAGCTTCCTTGCTTGTAGGCTGTGTGGGAGGCAGTAGGATACAGAGGGCCCTTCTTGGGGTGTGTGTGGGGGGATGTCATATGCCAGAAAGTACTAATCTTGCACTCCCAGATCAGTTTTTCTTATCTTGGAAATCTGTGTCCCAAGGAATTTCTTTCATGTAAGATTTGCAGAAAGAAGGAGGAAAAGTAGAATTCCTTATCTTTCTTTCCATCTTATTCTTGATTACGGGAAGTGGGTTTAAGCTTGTCGCTTATGTGAATGATTATGGTAGTATTTATGTCCTAACATTCTTCTAGTGGTTGAACTTCATCCAACCCACAAATGAAAAGATAAAGTGGATTAAAGAGGCATTATCTCCAGTTTAAAATAAATACTTTGGTAATATTAAAACTCAAGAAATTAAAAACAAGTGTGTCTTTTTGTAGCTTTCCTGACAATTTTTCTAACAGTATCTATGCCTTGCCCTGTAAAGTAAATGTATCAGTACTGCCAAGAGTTGTCAAGGTGTCCCAGAAGATTAACAATTCACCCTGATTTACACTCTATTTGAAAGTGTAGAAGTTGAAAACATGCGCCTAAGCAGTTGGTATGAACTGATATAGCTTCATTAGGTTGGGTGTTTTTACCCAATGCCATGTCTTCCATAAGGTACGTTAGTTGTAATGATTTCAGAAGTTGAGATGTCAAATCAGTTAAAAGCTACAAAATGAAAATGGATTACCAAGGTTGTTTTTATAAGCGCTGTTATTCTTCATTGGTTTCTCCTTCATTGACTGTTCTGTGACTATTCTTCATCGACTTCTTCATTGGTTTCTTCTTCATTGACTCCTGCCTCAAAGTAACAATTTTGCCTCTCAGCAAGTTTGTGTGGTAGTTTTGCTACATAATATTTACCTGTTCCTGCATGGACCATTCTAGCCACAAACTCTCTTTTTTGCAAACCACATCTGTCAGATAAAGCAGCCTTCACTATTCAGCAAAATTACGTCAGAGCAATTTTTCATACAGAAAGAGAGCATGTCTATCCTCCAGGGATCTGGTTCCTCATCTTGGAAAGCACTGAGAGGCCACAGCAACTAAAAACAGTTTTCCTGCTTCTCACCCTCCTATGACCATCATCTTGTGCTACTGATCCCATAAGTCCCTAACTGAGGAACTGATTTTTAAAAAGGTCAGATGTTGGCAGACTTCTGTATAGATGGGTTGGGAAACAGAAAGTGAGAGCTGGTATGTCCTGTGTTTATACACTGATGCTGAGGAATGTGGCAAAAACATGGGGGAACTGTAAGTATTGATGCAGATCTGAAACCAGATAGAACAGAGATAAAAGAAACACGGCAGGGCAACCATCACAAGAAGGAAATCAAACAAAACCAAAAAAAAAAGTAAAAGCTGTGTGAGTCCTGGGTGGGATTATGTGCTGGAGAGCACAGATAAAATAGAATCTTAGTAAAATTGTTGGATGAAGAGTGGTAAAGAATGCAGTTGTCCTGGAGACCAAGGGCTTCATCATGATAGTGAAAGGATGGACATCTAAGTGTTCTTAGATGTCAGAGCTGGAAGATTTTCCAAATGGTCACTCACTCTTCAAAAAGTGGCTGGATGGAAATATGCTAGAGAACAGCATGGGATAAATAATTGGGATATGATACTATTTCAGTGAGAGAAAGGACAAGCAATAAGAAGATAGCTACAATTTCAAACTCCAGTTTGAAACTCCGGTTTCAAATGGATGTGTGCTGGACAGTGAGACAGAATGACTATGGAGACCCACAATTCAGCCTTATAATCTGGAAGTGGAAGAAGCTGTGGATTTTCTTCTTTCCACAGGCTACAAGTAGAAACCTGAGGCAGTTACAACCACCCACCAGGGGCTCAGCATATTTCTTCCATCAGAGATTCATATTGGGAAGGGGAGAAATGGAGGCATACAGCTTTACTAATTTCACATGATGGAACTCAGCAACCAGACTGCAAAGTATGTTAAGCACCTGCAAGAGCAAGAAATTGGACATGGCACAAACTGGTCACCTTGAGGTATTTTGTTCATGTTAGACTGCAGTCTCATCTGGCAAGCAATGGGCTGCAAAAGCAGCCACCAGACACTGAAACTGGGAGGATGTGGCCTTGGTCTGGAGCACATCTGTAAGGCAGGACACAGAGCTGGGTGCTCAGGACAATTGTGATATTCCCGTGAGGACAGACAGTGGCATCCTACCCCTTTTTCTGCATAAATCAGGAGGTTGTCTGCCTGCTTGCCTTTATTCTCTTTCCTTTCATAGCACTCCTACCTTTAGGTAACCGACACAAATCAATAGCAAATAGCACATTCACTTCCATTTTTTAATAACCATGACTGTGCAATTTCATACTCACTACCTGAAACGCTTACATAGTTCTTCAGTTTAGTGTATATTAACAAAAAAAAACAACAAAAGAAAGTGAGAGAAGTGCCACTAAATATTTAAAGTTAAAAAATAATGTTTTTATCACAAAACCATAGTACATTGCTTTTGGTTTGGTAAATCAAATCTGTTTGCACAGGATGAAGAACTGCTCTCTGTTTCACAAAAACACCAATCTTTTCTTAGACCTTTCCTCTCTCCTTGCTATGGCACAAGTCCTGTCAGCCTTTACTCCCTAGCCAGACTAACACATTTCATTACCTTCTGATGACAACAATGACATGTGACATGTTCTCCTGACTTCCTCCAATTATTTAAGTTGCAAATGGCCTGAGAAACAACCCTTTGCACCAGCTTCCCTTTGCACCACCATGCCCTGCCTCACCTTACCCCAGCACATTCATCACATAGAACTCATCTTTCTTACATGGTGTGACTTTGTCCCTCAAGGAGTTTTTCCAGAAGACTCCTCTGAGGTTTTTTTTTTCCATTGGCTGAATCATGTATCTCAAAGTGTTTTCCTTAAATGCTGCTAAACCATGAAAAATGCAATATTAGGCAGAAATCTTTCACTCAAGAATTCATTTACATCTTATATTTGCTATAATGCTTACGGAACAACCTGCCAGAATGGGGCCCTTCCACAGATTGTTTTATTCAATGTTAATTTATACCTCCACCCATAATGTGTGCTTCCCTGACATTGTCTGAGCCAGCTGTTCTCTCATGCTAATGATCACCCAAGGTGAACTTCACTGTGGATGTGCATGCATATGCCTGTTAGGAGGGATGCATACAGGGGTGTGCTTTAAGCTCAGAGTTGGAATCAGGGATGGGAGCACAGAACTAGGCAGCCACTATCAAATTCTTGCACCTTTATCAGTGCCCTGACCACAGAAGTCTAGTAGGCTGGAGCAAGGTAGACATCTCAACTAACTGTCTTTCCCTAGTTCATTGTGAAAAATATACCCTTTTTTTCTTCCTAAGAGGCAGTGAAGAAATTGTGATGAGCCATGTGGGAGTAGTGTTGTCACACAGCTGCTTAACCTACACTCTCAGCAAAAGTGGGTAACCCACAGAACAGCAGAGTCTCCACCAAAGAGCGTACACATCTTGTTTGGACAGCATGAGACTGCTGCTAACATCAAGGGAAGAGAGTTGTTTGCAGTGAGAGTGCAGTTGGGGAAAGAACCAAGTAAGGATCCAAAACTATATTTGGCATGAGGTGAACACTGAGAGTTACAGTGCCATATGATTCCCAGGAGAGCACTGCCCAAACTGCACTGCCCAAGAAAGGTCACAGTTTTCTTGCTCAGAATATCCATTTCATACTAACATATGCATTTGTGGCAACAGAGAACAGTGTTTGTGCAGCCTTCCCTGATCTCTGCCTTGTATAAGTCTGGTTAGGAAAGAAACAGACTATGTCAGGGCTAGGGAATGTGTAAACTCTGCCAGAAGAAAGCTTGCTTTAATGACTAAGAGCAGGGTGCACTTCTTTCTGAGACATGGGAGATTTGTTACAGATTATACTAGATAAGAGTCTTCTTTCTCTCCTAGATTAGCATCAAAGCATATGATTTAGGCAGGGAAAAGCATTTATGTGCATTTTGATAAATTTGCTACCATAGTTAGGAAGCAGTGTAAAGAACAGAGATCTGTATTAGTCAATTAGGTAATTATTTAGACTATTAGTTAATGGAGATTTGAAAAGAGGAACATCTTCGCCCATGAATGTGTCATTTGACAAAAATGGGCTATCCAGAAAACTAAAAACATAACTAACTACTCTTGGTGTTCTACCTTCTGACTACTGAGAGAAATATGAGTTTCACCATTATTCAAATAGTAAGGATTGAAAAGGTTTAAAGGTAAATTGAAGTCATCATTTTGCTTTTTCCAATGCATTAAGAAAAAACAACAAAACCTGAGATTAGCACCGAGAAGAAAAAAATAGTGTGGCAAGGAAAACGTCAAAGTATCATCTTACTTTCTGCTGCAGCATGTGATGTTTTGGCTGATTTTCTGCCTACAGCTGAACATACGACAAACTACTAGGGAAAAAGACCAGCCTGGTTAAACAGAGAACATACTGGAAGTCAGAGAAAAAAAAGAGAGTGCATCACCTCTGGGAGGAGGGGAAGATAACTTGGGGGGACTACAGAGACGCTGGGAGGTTATGTAGGGAGAAACTTAAAGGGGCCAAGCCTGCCTGGAGTTTAATTGGATCACTGCAATTGGCCACTGACCCACTCATGATGATGGACACTCATCTGGATATTTTCTGGGCCCGTGCTGGGGACCAGGCATGGGGTACTCACTATTCAGTTTCACTCAAAAAGAAAAAAGTTGACAGGACAGTTCTTTCCTAACTAGCTCAGTTTTGAGGAAGCAATTCCTGCAGTTAGCAAATTATCAGCAAACCAGGCTGCCTGAGGAAGGGTGCAGGTGCAACACTCAGGGTAGTTTAGCCCTCACATGCCCCAGGGGCAGCCATGGCTGATGTGTATTGGTCATGGAAGGAGAGCCTTGAGAACAAACTCACCTGCAAAAACCTGGGGAGAAGACAGCTTTTGTCAATGCCAATGAGGATGTGCAGAATCTCCAATACAGATAGCAGCTGGCAAAGGCGCATTACAAGTCCTATGGAGTGAAATGTGTCTGCCAGTGAATCTACAGACAAAATGAAGAGGAAGATTAGAGGAGGCTTATACAGTAAAATCTGGAGCAACTACTGGATTTGCTTTTACCCTATCATCACTGGAGTTGACAAGAAATAAAGTTCACATGGTACCAAACTTCTGGGTAGCAAAAGAAAAGCTTCAGGGAGTGGAGGAGGCAATCCACCCTGTGTGTGGGGCTCTGACACACAGGCAGGAAGCTGAGAAAATAATTAAATTCCCTATACTTAATGCATGGGCAAACACTGTGCAGGATGTGTTGGTTTAGAGATACTGCTTCAGAGTATTTCTCAATAGGAGAAAATGTTGAGGAGATGCATGAGGAATTTCTAAACACAGGAGATGTCAAGTTCCTGTCTGTGTCTGTACTGTCAAAAACAAGTAGTCCAGAAAGCAGGCATTTTATATGCCTACAACTGTCCACCATTATAAGTAATTTTAAATTTCCAGTCACTGTTTTTCTATTTTTGTGTCTTAACTACAGGCAACAGAAAGAGAAATTTATTGTAATCTTTTTGGAGACAGAGAGTCATGCACAATAACCACAAAGATATTCTCTCTTGGTGGTTTCAGTAAGATTAATATTTGCCATAATGACTGGGCCTAGTCACATTTAGGTTTATGTCTAATTCTACTGTTACCAGCAAGCCATTGAATATTAGACTTCATTAGCAAAACAAGTGCTTCATTCCCAGTATGACAAGGGTAGAAGACAGTCACAAGTAATTTGTTCAGTCTTTTTAATGGAGTGTCTTTCTGATTAAATTACAGTCTCTGGTATTGGACATCCACATGTTCAGAATCTTAACTTTAATTTGATATTTCTCTGTCTGTCACTGCCACTTAAAATGTTAAAGGAAAATAGAGAAGGAGGCTTACCTTTTCCAAATGTCATGAACCTGATGATCATATTTGTAAATATCCAAGAATGTCCACAGAATTGCATTAAGTCATACACAAACAGGTACACGTTCATGGTAAAGCTGTGGAAAGTGAAAATAATAAATTGTATGACTTACATTGTACATTCTTATATTGTAAGAAATTGCACCCTCTTTGGACATGTTAATAAATCAAAGGAAGAGAGCTGAAATTGAGATCAGCCCTGGGGGCAAGGACCTGGGGGTGCTGGTGTGTGCGAGGCTGGACATGCCCCAGCCATGGGCACTCACAGCCCAGAGAGCCAAACGTGTCCTGGGCTGCACCCAGAGCAGTGTGGGCAGCAGGGAGGGAGGGGATTCTGCCCCTCTGCTCTGCTCTGCTGGGACCCCACCTGCAGGGCTGCACCAGCTCTGGGGTCCAGCACAGGAAGGACATGGAACTGCTGGAGAGCGTTCAGAGGAGATAAATAAGATGATTAGAGGGATGGAGCAGCTCTCCTGAGAGGAAAGGCTGAGACAAATGTGGTTGTTCAGCCTGGAGAAGAGAAGGCTTCAGTGGCTAATTGTGGCCTTCTGGTAGATGAAGCAAACTTAAAAAGATGGAGACTTTTTGCAAGAGCATGTAGTGAGAGGACAAGGGAAAATGGCTTTAGACTGAAAGGAGGCAGGGTAAGATTAGATATTAAGGAAAGGGTTTTTGCTGTGAAGGTGATGAGGCACTGGCACAGGTTCCCCAGAGAAGCTGTGGATGCCCCATCCCTGGCAGTGTTCAAGGCCATGAGATGGATGGTGTTCTGAGCAACCTGGACTAGTGGAGGGTGTCCCTGCCCATGTCAGGGATGTTGGAACTAGATGAAGCTGAATGAAACTTAACAATCCTTAATGTCCCTTCCAACCCAAATCATTCTTTGATTCTATGAAATATAAACACATCAGTGAAAACTGTGTGTGTCTCTCAGAGGTCCCAGAACAGAACTCTGTCTAATGGATTAAAGACTTCCTTTGTTGCTATACTTAGGATATGCCCAGAAAAATTTTCAGAGTTCCAAGCAATCATTAGAGTGATCTGTGGCCATTAAGTGAAATTTTTGCCTCCAGGGGAAGAAGTAACTAAACAAAGACACTCCATTAACTTCTGGATTCAAGTTGCATTTAATGAACAAAATTTTCTCCTATAGGAGAAGATTAACTTCTACAGCTACTCTAATTTTCATGGACAATCTCACTTTTTGCATAACTTCATAAGCTCTGGATATACCTAATTTCCAATAAATGTATTTTCTTCTGGTCTATTCTGATAAGAAGGCTTAACTGTCCTTCAGCTGTAAGACTACTTTTTAGGAAATTAACTTGTTAGTTTTGTACTAGAATTTATCTCCTGTGTTGGACCTACTAATTTCCTGCCCTTGTAAGTGGCATTCTCTTCAAGTTGTGTCTTGATTCTGTGTGTTCTTGTGGTATGTCTCTGCCAAAAAAATTTGTATCATTCATTTATATCTGTACATTAACAAATGGAACAAATATCACTGTTCAAAAATATCTAACTTTGATAAAGTGCTTATACTTCATTCCTAGCATTGGACCGTAAGTAACAATACAGAGTTACTTAAATTGATCTAGATAAACTGATCTTTTAATTTTTTATTGTAAGTAAATACCAGGGAGGTCATAAAAAGTGCTTGTCTTCCTCTCTTCCAGTTATGTAGGATGGTAGCTATGCACATCATCATTTCTATAAGCACAAAAAGATTTTTGGGAATAAAGTATTTCCCAAAAAACATCATTGCCCTTGATGCTGTGAAAATAAGACATATGAGACCCTCTATTCCATATATACCTTCCTTTTGGGAAAAGCAGGATACAACTGAATTGAACTAAAGTCCAGTGAGATCAATTAATATTTAAACCAAATTCCATCTGTTTTATTTACTGAATGACACTTTGTTCCATCTTGTCGTAAGAAGAAGTTGGGAAACTACATATTATAAAAAGACAAAAAATTAAGAACATTGTTCCATGTTAAGAAACATCCTTATTACTGTATGGATAGGAATTACTGTATGGAAGTTACAGGAACAGACATGAAAATCTTGAGGCTTTCCAGTCAGCAGCTCCACCACTCTCTTTGTTCTGATACTGCTGTGTGGGCTTTGCACTGGATGCAAGCTGAGCATATGGTTTCTCTCTTCTGAAGTTTAGTTTGCTACATCTGTCTGTCATACTCTAACCCTGTCTTTCAGAGATTTGGTTGTATTTTCCAAACTATTCCTGCATTGGCTGGCTCGAAAACTGTTGTTTTTGCAGCTCTTAAGGTGCTTTATCTTGACTAAACAGGGAGTAACATTCATAAACACAGCCTCACATTAGTGTTTTGGCAGTGTGGCAGCTGTTGCACGTTACAACACATCATCTTTAAAATATACCAGTGACTGCTGAGAAGTGTACAGACTGTTGACATTACTGGAGGGCCCCATATTCCCCACAGAGTGTAGAGATGTGGTGCTGGGCAGTGTGCAGACAGATCCTGGCCCCAGAGCTGTGAGCAGCACAGTTCCTCCCTTGTTGAAACTCTCCACTGTGAAGAAACAGCCCTGATCTGAGAATGCATCATGCTTTTTCAGCCTACTTTGTTAATCCCCACACAAAAGGTGCCTAAGACCAAACAAAAGCTTTTCACAGATGTAGAGAAATCTGAAGAGACTGAAAGGTGATTTCAGTGTGATAAAAGGAAACTGAAATGTAACTTTTCACCAAGGTCCTTCTCATTCAAAGGCTGACCTCTTCACCTAAAGAAACAGAATCAGGCTGAAGATAACTTATTTCACTGTCCCAACAACTCTGTGTCACAACACAAGACTCAGGCATCTCTTCTATGTGAAATGTGAAGGGCAGAAAAGATGGTCTTTGTTTAGATCCCCTGCTCCCATCGGTTCACAGCAGGGATGACTCCACATTTCACTCCCAGTACCTGCTTCTGCAGCACTGTTGCAGAGGAAACACAGACTATCCATCAGGTATTGGTTCAGCCCCTGAGCCTGCCTCAGGCTTGCTAGCTAGTCTTCTAAACTCACTTTACCACCCTGGTGCCTGACTTGGTGCCCCATCTCTCCCTTGTAGTGTGATTTGCTTTAAGGCATTCAAGTTTCTTTCATTGGAAGGCATTGTGGGGGGGAGGGTGGTCAGAGCACATTTCAGTATTCTGCCTGCCTTGATGACAGGAGAAAGAAACAAACATGGGTCTTGCAGAAGATAGACCAAGAAGGCTGCACTTGCTGTCTGCTGTTTTAATTGTCAGTTTCACCTTATTTACTGTGGATGATTTTATGCTAAATACATTGAAATGCTAGGGACGTACTTATCATACGTAATATCAACCTTGCTTAGCAGAAAACTTATCTGCTTTCTCTGTGGGCTCGAAACCTGTGAAACTAGATGAAATGTAAGAAATGTCAGAACTAGCACACACAGCAAAGATTTTATCATTTTAGCTGCAAAGACTGATGTATTTCCTTCGGCAGAAATTTCACGAAGTGTAACTGTTGCATTTTATTATTTTTTATCACAAAGATCTTTGGTGTGTCTCTGCAGTAATTACCATCCAAGACAAGCACAGAGGTAGGTGCCCTCAGTGTCTGGAGGGTGGTCAGGACCATGCTCCCCATGAGCTAGGGCGATGGCACAGCAGAGGCACCCAGATCAGGTCAGCCCCTGCCCCATCCGTGTGTCCTTGCAGGGTGCCAGGACAAAGGCCACACTCAGGTTGCTCTCAGAGTTGTCCCACACGGAGGGTCCCACCCAGGCCTGTGTGCACAAAGCACTTTCCTGCCTCTCAGGACTTCTCTGCTCAGCTGCCTTCCGTGTGCCCGTGCTGGCTGACCACACATGAGGAACCAGCCCTCATGATGAAACCAGAGAGCAATGTTCCTTTTTTTTTTTTTTTTCTTTTTTTTTTTTCTTTTTTTTTTCCTAGCAGACAAAAACTGCTAGAAAATTCCCTCTCCTGATATGGTTTCTTTCTAAGTCACATTGTCATGTTGGTCTGAACTTCTGTGTCTTCCACTTCCCACCCGTGACAAACTGCAAGCCCTGTAGTTCAGGAAGAAGAGAGCTGCCCAGTACAGCTGCTGTACTTTTCCCCCACGGGCACATCCCACCCCCTGTTTTTTCCCCTTTCCTTTTTGCATTTGAGCGGTCTGTGTCACCTGCACTCAAGAAGTATTACCTGTTGCAGGGGTCGGATTGCTGCTGCTGCTCCTGAGCTTTCTCCTTTTTCCTCTCTGCAGCTGCAACAGCTGTTTGTTAGGAGATCACCCCTCCTCTTTCCTCTTACCCCACCCCACGACGTCACCGTATGCAGCATTAAGCAGGAACAGCACTGCACTTCCCGAGAAAGAAGTTTTTAAACTCAAATACCTGCACTGCTTTTGCCCTGACCTTCAGTCACCCCAGGCCAGCCCACCCTACCCTGCCCTAACCTAACCTAACCTAACCTAACCTAACCTAACCTAACCTAACCTAAAAGCAAATGTAAATTGGTTTCTTGCTGTTATACCAGTAAGCTAGTCTGTAAATCCCACTAACTTTATTCCTTAACCCAGAGCAATGTTTTGAAAGATTACAGGAGGGAAGGAATGCAAATTTTAATGCTTCTTTTATGCTTAAATCATCAGCTCTACAGCAATGCTATCAACTCTATCAAGTGATGAGGAAGGATGGAAACACAGTAAAAAAGGAGAACTTTAAATTATTTCAGATAGAGGAAAGAGTTTTACATTTATTATATAAAAATGTGTGGGTTTTCATGCCCCTGTGAAATATGGACACTACTTGAAGAGTGAATATATGCATTCATCCTGTTTTACTTCTGTCCAAGGTGTCTGGGATATCTCAGCATAAATCAGATGAAGAATACCCTAACTTGTTTATAAACTCCCTTAGGCCAATAAGTAAGTTTCCCCACATGCATTCGTGTTGAAATCACTCCCCATCCTGCAGTGAGATTGAAATTTGATGCTATAAGTGAAGAGCACACTGAGAATGCAGTAAGCATTGGATGTTATGTGTAGATACAAAATGCTGCAGGTGAATCTCTGCATCCCTGTGATCCTCCATGGGCTGCAGGGGCACAGCTGCTTCACCATGGGCTGCACCACGGGCTGCAGGGGAATCTCAGCTCTGGTGCCTGCTGGAGCACCTCCTGTCCCTCCTTCTGCACTCACAGGGGTGTCTGCAGAGTTGCTCCTCTCATGTATTCTCACCCCAGTCTTCTCTGGCCACAGTTACAACTGCACAACAACTTTTGGTTTGGTTTCTTCTTAAATCTGTAATCACAGATGCATTAGCACCATTTCTAATTGGCCCAGCCATGGTCAGCAGTGCATCCATCTTTGGAGCCACCAGGGACTGCCAGACATGAGGGAATCTTCTGGCAGCTTCTCACAAATGCCACCTATATAGCCCCTTCTGCTACCAAAAACCCAGGCCAAAAAATATACAAGGGCACCAGCAATTGCTTACAAGCTGGATTCCACTTTGGGTCCATGGTGGTGGCCACCCCTGGCACAGCCTGGTAGGAGGTAAGGGCAGCCAGAGCAGCTGCCTCTGACTGGTGCTAGGGATGTGCTGCCCACCACTGAAGCATTTTGAAGGCTTTTCTTTGGCAGCAGTGTGGCTCTACAGAGTCGATGCTCATTTGCTGCTGAAAAAATAAAATTTCCTAGGATGATGGCATGTGGAAGGAGTGATGCTGTCCTCCAGAAGGAATTATGTTGGTGGCTACTCTGTGATGAGAAATGAGGTATGGCAAGGGACAATGAGCAAAGGTTTACTTCTGACCTGAACTACAATGCTCTTACTAATCCACACATTTGTGTGGCAATGCACTACAGGGATGCACCCAAGGTAAAGAGTTCGTAAATCAATTATTATGTAGATATTCAAGTTCTCCTTTGGGAGATGTAGAATACAATTCAGCCAGTGGCTTGTAATTGATCTGGCCAATCAGACCTAATTCTAGGCCTTAGTACAAAAAATCCTTCTCTAAATTCAAGAGGTTTTTCTGCATACAGCTTTCATTTGAATACGCATGTGAGGTCTCTTTAGCTGTATGATTTGCAGTAGTGTTTTTGTAGTGTGATGAATATGAGAAAGTAACAGGGAACAGCTTTTATTAGACTAGAGATGGGGACAATTCTAGGCACACAGAGTTTGGGGAAGGCTTCTATGCTTAAAACATTTAGCACTTTTATGCAGCAAAGCCATTAAGAGGAAAGGAAATACCAAATGATGCTTTTGAAATATATGTTAACTGGATGTGGGAACAAGAGAGTGGGCCATGGGAAAAAAAATCTGCCTTTTTATTTGGAGAAAATGAACTTTATTCTCCACTCCAGCTATTCTCTTGCAGACTAACTTCTGTCTAGACACTACTTACCCAGTATCAAAAAACTATTTGTATATTGTTGCTGCCATCTCTTAAAACAAGTTTTATGACTGTTCCACCTATGATGTTAAGAGCAAGTCTCATGGGTTTTTCAAAATCTGAACAGATTTTAACTGCCTTTGGTTTCCCTGCATCATGAGGTAGGGAAAACGCATTCTATCTGGGCATGGTACTTGTTTCAGGAATCTTTGCAAGGGGATGTTTTATGTAGAAAGTTAATGGCAATCCTGAAATGCTTCATGTGATGTGGAAAGGATTTAATTCTCTTCAAACTAGAAACATCACCAGGCTAAAATATCTGTTCCTTTTTATGCACAGCTTTTGTTTCCAAATCCTTGCTATAAAACCAATATGCAGATGTGTTTTTAAGAAAAGAAACCACATGTCTTAAAGTTAATTTTCAGTGTTCCTGTTAACTTTGTCTCCCTTCCTCCATTATTAGATTTTTTGGCTATGTGAATTCAAGCCTGTGTCCACCAGTGGATTATGCTATTTTAAGCAGTGGTAAATCACATTTCTGAAATGCATGCTTAGCTGTAAGCACACACTCCCATGCTATTCACCTCAGTTAAAGTAAAAGATGGTCATGTGCTGCCTGGGGGGCCACGGGACTGATGTGCTGCTGCAGGCCACTCTTACTTCTCACTGGCAGGTGGAGTTACTTGCACTGTGCTGGATGCTGTTTATGTTGTGTGACCATGACTGCTAAGGAGGAAAGGAAGGCTGTGTGGAGGGAAAGTCATCTTCACTGCAAGCAAGTAATGGGAAAAAGTGTCAGTGTTTTTGTCTGTACTCTCAAGCTGGGTAGAAGAGGAAGCAGCAGCCATGCCATCTTCACACCTCTCACACACAGGAGATTTTATAAATTCAGCAGAGACCCTGGCTTGCAAACAGGTCCTGCCTCACCAGAGCTGACTTGCTGGTATTTAACAGAACAAGTCACACCAAAGTTCCACTGGCTGCTTTAGGATGAGAAGAGCTGTACTGGGGGATCAAGCATTGTGCCACAAGAGTCCACCAAATACATACAGAGCTGGCAGGGGAATTAGTTTTACAATTTCATCAGGTGAAAAGTGTGGAAATGCTTTTGGAGAAAAAAGATGATCCTGGCCAGCCTGTTCAACTTTATGCATCCTTTTGCATTTTGCAAATTGGACCTTTTCTGTCCAGACCTCCCAGAATGTCACTTGGAGAAGGAATATATGACAGCCTTATTCTCCTTACTTGTCAGTTCCTGTGAGTCTCTGAGGGAGAGGGTCATATGGCCTCTAGGCTGACCTGTGTACTTGTAACCAGCTGCACAGCTCCACGGGAATGTGCTGGTTCAGGGATCTGTGCTTGATTTTCAAGCACTGATTTCAAGCATTGAGGCTACAATATTACCGACATCCTCAGGCTGAGGTAAACAGCAGAGAGCTACTGACTATCTTCTCTGTATAGGATAAAAATGCAAACCATTGTGTTTCTGTAGCACACCTTAAGCCTGTTTTTCATTAAAACCTTTCCACATGGAAGCAACTTATTTTTATGATGCAAAGGATGACTTTTTAGGCTGATTGTTATAGCCTGGTTTCACTGTTCTTAAGGAATCTGAATCTGCATATTCAGGGACAATATAATCTGGGTTTTTAGGGTTACAATTTTTTATAATTTATTTTTCTTCCAGGGAGCAGTGTAAATAGCATGACTCATTTTCCATTAAAAAACCCTATCCTTTATCCTTTATCCTTTATCCTTTATCCTTTATCCTTTATCCTTTATCCTTTATCCTTTATCCTTTATCCTTTATCCTTTATCCTTTATCACATCCTTCCTTATCATTCCCAACCAGCCTCTTTCCAGCAGCATGGGAAATTCACAGGTTTTTCTTCAGAGGCAGTGAAAAGATTAACTAAATATCAATGACATAACCAGTTTTGAAATGAGTCATGTTTCTACAGTATCTGTGCCTCCTAATTCACTGCTCTCAGTTTCATTGCTGGATGAGACTCACAAACCCATCAAATATGCTACTACAATAATAAAGAGGAATTACTGCTAGATGGGCTGGGAGATTTCACTTTATTTAAGTGTTAGTCCTCACCAAGTCTTTCATAACGGAAGTTGTGATGATAGCTTCTGACATTTTCTAGGAGTTTAATGCTTTGCAGAAATACTGAACTGTGGGGAACTGGGAAGGAGAGGAAGATGTGCCCTATTTTTTCTTTAAAAAAAACCCCAAACATGCGAAAACCCAAGACAAAAAAAGAGAAAGCAAACTAAGTGTTTAATATCTTGAACTACTTCTAATGATCAGCAGTCATGTCCAACATAAATCTTTTTAAAACACAGGTGAGTAATTCTGGCAGGGTTTAGTACTTGTCACAAGGACAATACTGTGAGTTCAACAGCAGACAGCAGGAACTTATTTTTAATTATTAAAATATTATAATCACAAGAAAATGACTGTTATGGCCAATGCAAGCTTTTCCCAAAAAGTGGAAACCAGAACAGAGTATAACTCAATCCAAAGAGACTTGAAAAGAAAGTATATTAATTGCTTAAAGAGAGAGCAACATTTTGAAAAATAGTCCAAGTGAAATAGGCCTTATTACTTTGTCAAAGAAAAGGTTTCTGTTTTATATAAATACATCTGTCAAGATATTTCCTTTCTGGGAATTGTAACACACAGTACTCCAGTTAAATCCAGAGGAAGTCATGCAGGTTCTGGTGTACCAAGATAAGAAACTTCAGGAATAGTGTAGACAGTAAGAATTGCAGTGAGTAGATGTGTCGGTAACTGGTGTGCAGGGGCCAGATATGCTTTTTGAAATCTCAGTAGTTAATCTCTTGAGTGTGTAGTTTAACTTTGCAAATGCACTTCCATGCCTAACAGTTATTTTTTAGGAGTGTTAATTGTATTTACTTTTACATGTTCAAAAGCAGATGATATTATTTGCTTAGAACACTGCATTCCTCATTGACAAAGGTAATGTGTTTTTAGGATTCTAACTGTGAGCACTTGGGCTTGAGAAGGTTGGTCTTAAGAAAATGCACTAACCTTGCAGCCTCTTGTGTAGAGAACTGAGGCAGGACATGAATTTCCCTGTGCTCATCTGCTCATCACTTGCCATTGCTTTGTCCACAGCTCCACTGAAATTAAACCAGAGAACTACCAGTTCACATGAGATGGGATTTTCAATTAAGTCATATGAAAAAAAAAAAAAAAATTAGTTCAGGATACAACTAATGAAGATCCTGAACAGTGTTTGGAAGCATGGTGCAGTTGGCAGTGTGTGGCTGCAGAAGGGTGGCCCCACATCAACAACTCCCTCTAGTTTGCAGGCTGGGTTGTGGCACTGGGATGGATGAAGGTTGAGAAGAAAAATTATCTTCACATTCCCTATCAGATGATGGCTCCTCTGGGAACTCTTAGCACTGATAAAGCCCTTGCACCTTCCTGAGGATATCATGATGTCAGTAGAAGTGTGGGAAATGATGGTACAAATTACTTATATCTGCTTATATGAGGATTAGAAGATTTTTGGATATTAAAAAGCAATCACCTTGTTGGAAATCTTTTGCAATTGCAATCAATTTCAATCTTACTTGCTTTTGTTCATATTGTTGCGCTTTGCATTAAATATATGAAGCAAAATAAATTCATTATGTCAGTTAAAACTGAGAACTGACACTTTCTTTCAGGATTTACTATGTATCTTTTTTACCCTCATTTCTTGGACTTCCCTCTGTTTCCTCCCTGGAAGAACCCAGTATTTCTCCACAGCTGGGAGGGGAAAAACAGTCTTGGTCTAGCCCTAACAAGGACTGGACTGGAAGGGGTGAGGACTGTCAGGATGTAGTAGTCTGTAGGCACTGTCTTCCCATGAGCAGTTCCTGATCCCCTTTCCAGCCCACAGCCCCAGCCTTGGTGTCAGTCTGCCTGCTCCACCATGGCCACCCCTGTAACTTCCCCAGGGCTGCTCTGAAGGACAAACAACAAGGGCTAATCCTGGGTGGTTGTGTTTGGAGCATTATTTCCTCAGGCTTTTGTCCTGTTTTGTCCTGTTTTGCTTTTGCATTTTCTTCTGCTTTGGGTTTGCTTTTTTTATTTCCCCAATTTAAAAATTAAGCCAGAGCTGATGGAACAAGCCAAATCCATGATTAAAGTGCCTTGAACAGCTGTAGTTGGTAGTTGACTGAGCTTTGTGAATAATTTTTTTCCAAAATAAAGTCTGGAATAAGCATTCTTAGGTTCTCCTGTAGCTTTTCTTAAATTTCATGTGGAAGACAAGGATTTTAACCCCAGTCCCATAAATCTATGCCAGAAAACTAGCTCCACATAGATGAAAACCTGCCATTTTTAGTGTCCCCAAAAGTGCAACACAGCTAAGTCCAGCACAACACAGATAAAGAAAGTGCTGTGAGACTAGCCATGAGAACAGCCATGGCTGTGACCCAGACCCGTGCTGCACAGCACTGGTGTGTGAGTTTTATGGAAATATTGATGAAGCTTCTTGGCTTACAATCAGTCCCTTCTTGGAAGGATTTTGTTTCATCAATGCTAAATTTTCTATGGAGTTTTGAGACTTCACATTTACTGTTCTATTCGTTTCCATATGAAAATAATGTATGTATTTACTTCATCTAACTTCTAGAAAAATACTAACTGGAAGAAATATCAGCAGGTTTCAACTAGCCGGGGTATAATACACAGCTCCCCTGGTAACACAATGGCAATGAAAAACGTATTACTCCAAAATGTTACAAGGGAACATGAAGAGAAATGATCATCTGAATCTCCATCTTTCTTATCTTTTACTTAAGAATCCTTACCTTTTTTTTAAAGTAACAATTAAACAAAAGCATATTGGCTTGCAATTTTCTTTTTCCTTTTAATTTGTTCCATAACTATGACTATTCCAAGGTCCCCATATTCAAAGGTCTTCTAGACATTGTCTCAATACAAATAATTTCTGTTGCCTCACAGCTGGTGAAAAAGTAATTGAAATCAAATGTTGCTTTATAAGTTCCTATCCATCATCTCTGAGATCTTCTTCTAATTAGAATTCTTCTAATTTTTCTTTCAATTCCCTTCTGTGGACCAATAGCACTTTATTGATAAGCATGCTCATAAAGAGCTAAAACGCTGTCTTGCATGACATGTACACATGTACATTCACCTAAACTTCTTACATTTGTCTCCAATTTCACTTTGCCCTCTAGTGCCCTTTCTGGATTATTCCCACACTGCAAAGTACTGTGTTGACTGAAATACATCAAAACAGATTTTTATTTGATGACGAGATTTTTAAGGACAGTTATGAATTAAAAAGAATTCTTAATGATATGAAAGTTTCTGAGCAATTAGTGGGCCATAAATTAACATATTCCCACTGCAGACAAGTGAATTTTTATTTTTTAGGCAATAAAAACTGGAATCCCTCACAAGACAGCAGCTGAAAAATATTTCATGTTATTTCCAAGTTTTGTTAAGACCATTTCAATAACAGTTTTCTGCATTGCAAAAGCAACCCAAGGATATCAGAACAAGAAGAATAAGTAGGCTGAATGTAATCTTTTTGTACAGGTTTGAAGAAGTACAAAAAACAAACAAGCAAAAATAAGATTTTCCATGGACCCAGGGTGGGTCCATTTCAAGTGCTGTTAGTTATGAAGCAAAGAAATACATATTTTGTAGTAATATTTGTGGCAGGGTGTCACTGGGTGGAAAAATTACTTTGATAATTTCTCTGTTTGTTTAGTCTTTTTTGTTGTTGTGGATCATGGTGAAGTTGCTAGCTCTTTTTATTTCTGGTATTTCAGCTTCATCCATGAGATCTGTGCCTGCCATCTCTTCTTTACCTTGCATCCATGAGTGGTAGAGAGGAGTGTATGGACACCCTGTAAAAGAGACCTGTGTCAGAGATATGATACCTGAGACCCTGTGCACCATCACTGCTGTTCATACAGTTCTTGCTTAGATGCGCTGTTTATTGTCTCCCCTTTCAACTTTTCAGAATTGCTGGAGATCAGAAAAAGCTTTAAAGTTGTTCTTTACCTGATGCTTAAACCAACCTCTGGCAATTTCAGCCCTCCTGGGCCAGCACCGTCCTCTTTTGGGATCACGCTCCCTCCTCTGCCTCTTTATGCCAGACCCAGAAGCCTGTGCCAAATGTACATCGGGGTGGCCACAGACAGATTTTTTTTTTCTTAAGTTGTCGGGGTTTTACCAAACTTTTATCTTTATTCTTTGGGTAAAAGAGACTTGATACAGCTCTGTTCCCCTCATAGCAAATGATTAGGGAAAGCACACTGCTCGAAATGGATTTACCCAGGGGCAGTTTCCCAAGGGTAAAGGCCCAGTTTTATTGCAGGGTATTTTAAGGAATTTGATTATATTGTAATTATAACTGAAGGCTGTGTGGTTTGGAGGGGAAATTAATTGGAGGGCTATGTTTCTGTGTGGTTCAATTTGTGAGCAAAGGGAAAGAGGCATATTTCATGCAGCAATAAAGCACAGCACTGGTGATGTTTGAGGTTGTAGTAGCCAGGATGAATACACCCATGATCCAGTAGAATGTACCACAGGCAAATGTGGCTTTAGGATACTTTTACATAGAAAATTTACTTCAAATAATCTTGTGAAAAAAAGCTGAAGTGAATTGGAAACACTGCAGGAAGGAATAAAACCCTTGCCCCAAAACAGTTAGAAGCAATATATTTCAATTAAATTTAACACTGTCCAATTGGGAGGTTGCTTCAGAAGCCATAACTACTGCAAAAAAATGTACCATGTAGACAAATCTTTCTATAATTACTTTACACCTTTGAACAAAGCAAATGTTAGAATTACTTGAATGTATCAAAAATTACTTGCTTGGAAAAGAGGATACAAACTTTCAAAGAAAAATGAATATTCTCAACCTAAGTCAGGACCACTTAAATAAGCAGTGTA
Source organism: Sitta carolinensis (assembly GCA_032173965.1). NCBI lineage: Eukaryota > Metazoa > Chordata > Aves > Passeriformes > Sittidae > Sitta > Sitta carolinensis. The sequence continues at coordinate 11,589,504 of CM063313.1, read as the reverse complement.
CTACTCTATCTTCAATGCAGTCTGAATCAGTACAAATCTAGCAATTCCTGTAAGGCATGTGGTGTGTAGATCATTCACAAATATGAGATTTTCTGCTTGTAGATGAAATAGAGATGGGAAGTAGCTGCATGTTTTCTCAGCAGAAAACACTATAAGATGTCACTATCTGTCAAAGGGTGCAATATCTTCCTAGGGACTAAATTCTCACTGAAAATTCTTATAGATTAATTTATAGCCAGAGTAGACATCTTGCTTACCAAGGAAACAAATTGTATTACATTGAATAATGCATTACCTTTGCAAAATTAAATTTCAGAAGCATAATTATCTAAATGTAATAGAAATTAACTAAAGCACTGCCACTAGATAAATCACAGAACAAATAATGACTGTTATTTATAATATTTGTTTATAAATACTATAAATTATGTGAGGTTAAAATTTTTGTACCTTAGTTTTTAAGCTTCCTTGTCACCATATCAATCAGTTGGAGACATCTCCTCATTTCTGCACGGCTGATCTCCCAGGAGCACAGGTCATGTTGTTTGTCTTTAAGAAAGCGGTCTATTTTCTGGAAGTACTTTTTCAATTTCAGCCTGCTGACTTCTTTACTCTGACGGTGTTGGGTGTGCTTTTTAACTACACATGCCTCCAGTTGCTCAATTTGCAGATAAAGTCCATTTTGGAACTTATCCAAAGCTCTTCCATCCCAAGCAGCTAGAGTCAGATTTTTGCTAAAGATATAGAAGATATGTTGGAAGATCTCTTCTATGGCAGCTCCAACTGTCTCTTTGTGCCTGGTCTGCAGAACCTGCGTGGGAAATCTGAAGGACATTTTCTCTCTCAGACATTGTTGAGGAAACTTTTTTCCTATTTTATCCAAGAGTCGCAGGCTGTTTTCGATCACTTTTCTTTGCTGCAAAGGGAGGTGGTTGCACTGAAGACTGGAGATGATGGTGGTGCTTGACAGTATGAGGCAAATTTGTATCAAGCCAAAAGCATTCATGATAGGGACAAGCTCTAATGTTCCTTCTTTCCTGTGTATAAATACTGAGTTCAATGCTGGGTGCTTTGAAGTTATTTGTAGACTCCCATTTCTTCAAAATCTTGACATCATTCTGTAGGAGATCATTCAGTAGGAGAAGTTTTCTTTCATCATTTCTTGGTTTTTAAGGTTTTCCCCCCTGTGTATGCTTTTGACAACACTTTCATTTTCTGCTTTATGACTTCATAGTATTTCTTTTTTTTTTGGTCTTGTTTTGCCACTTTCTTTTTATTTCAGCTGGATATTAGAATATAATATAATATTATATATATATGTGTGTGTGTGTGTCTGTGTCTGTGTTAGAGTATTTATTCTCTCTACTGCTAAAATTCTATAGGATGTATAATGAGAATTCAAAATAAAGAGTTACAGAAACACTTGTTTTCTTAATATTCTAGCAGTGGAAGAGCAAGCTGAAATAAAGAAATATTTTCAATGATGGGTCAGGGACCTGCTGAATACTACTGCTGTCTTGTCTCCTATAGCATGATTTATACTTCCAAGCTCCCATTAAGCTTTCCTTACCCATGTTCTTTCAGAAAAAAATCTTTATTTCTCCTCGCTTTGATTTCTTATTTCTTATGGATATCATTAGAATGTGTGCATTTGTGTGTGTGTGTGTATGTATAAAAATGTGTATTAAAATGTGGGTTTTGATACATAAACACTCTAATTAAATGAAGCCTTGATCTCACTTAGACACTATAAATGCCTTGCAAATTTAAACACACTAACATGGGAAGAAGTTAGGTACTTGGATGAAATATTCTTTTTCCCTCATATGAGTAACTGAGCAACAATTAGTATCAGTGCCAATTGAGTACAGGTCTGAATTCTGACAATAAATGGGAAGAGAATGAATAGGGATGACAAAAAGTACAATTCAGCCATTTACTTTCCCATGCTATATTATAGAGGCAGTTATGACTATCACAGTACCTTGGGATATCTGGCCCCTGTTTTTGATTGTATTTTGGTGAAAGCTAGTCTTAAACTGCCATTTTGTTGTCCCACCTGTCTCCTGTGAATATATATGTGATTAGAAAGGCAATAGTTTGTAAGTCATACTGTCTGGATGTAGAGGTCAGACAAACTGGTTTTTTTAGTCTGAGACCTGTCTGTGTGTTTTTTGTACAAAAAGTATAGAAGACTTTCAGAAAATAAATAAATAAAAATTATACACAAATATTTTTCTAAAACTGTAATCTTTATATGAGTTTAAGCCTTCTAGTGATCAAAACAGATAAACTTTGTCATATTTATTATATCTCCCAGACACACAAGTTATTTTTTTCCTATTGCAAAATACTTTTGTCCTGGTTTCCTTTATAGTGAAGAGCTGAGGACACCATACTGAGTGTCACAGAAGAAAAAATAGAAGATGGTCTCTTCCTTATTTCTTAAGAAGTAATTGGGTCAGTCCAGGAGTCTTATTCTCTTAATATGTTGTTTACACTTTCTTACAAAATAGATACACTTTACTTAGTCCACCAGGGTTTGGTTTCTGTTTGGTTTTGTTTGTGCGTGTGTTTGTCTAACAATAAAAAATAAATTGTAACAATAGTAATAATATTTTGTAACAATAAATTGTCCCTCCACAGTCAGCAAGTTTCCTGATTATTGCACTAAGCAAATCATGGTAGTGACATTGCATGACTCAGGACGCAATCTATTCTAATCATCTACCTTTACTGCTTCATTCAGGAACAAACAATTAATTTAAAGTAATGACTGCAGGGAGTAACTGAGTGATATGAAGCTGCAGCACAGATTGCTGTTTATTTCTCTGCCTGTGGGTGAAGCCCAGACCAACTACTCTAAGCTAGAATGAAATGAGGAAAAGAGTAGACAAAACACAGCTGTGTTTCCAAATGGCCCTAACAGATCATTATTTTGGAAAGGTTATCTAGTCTTCAATTTGCCAAGAAGATTTGCTCCTAAAAGATTGTCTAGTTATATATTTGTTCATTACAGGAAGCCTAAATCTAAACATATGCACAATTTTGTCTTTCTAACATCTTCAAAATGCTGTAAATTACTTCTTTAATGGAAACTTTTCATTATATTTTATAAGGCAATAGAAGAATTAAATTAATCTTTGTTATCTGTGGGTTCTTTTATCTCAGGCACCAAAGCTAGTGGGAAGTCTAAATTCAAACTGTGTATAGGATGGCCTATTGAGCATTGAGGCAGAACATTCCTACAAAATGGTCATCTTTTGACCTCTTATAGCTACCCTGTGCTGAACCATTTAATCTGCTCTAGATATCAGTTTCTTTTATCCATTCAATCAAAACACACTGATTTTAGGAAGTCAGTGTGTAACAAAGGAGATTGAGTAGGTTTGGCATAGCACAAGACAGCTTCATCCCCATCTAGCTTGACACTGCCCATGTTAAAAGAAAATATCTTTCTCTGTTATGCTTTCCATGTGTACCAGTCCTCTCTCTTGGCTTGGATTGGAAGGAACCTTGTAAGTCCAGTGAGGAGTACCTGAGGGAGCTGAGGGTGTTTAGCCTGGAGAAAAGGAGGCTCAGGGGTGACCTTATTGCTCTCTACCACTGCCTGAAAAGAGGTTGTAGCCACCTGGGGGTCAGCCTCTTCTAGGGACAGGACAAGAGGACACAGCCTCAGGTTCAGGTTGGACATCAGGAAGAATTTCTTCCTGGAAAGGGTTGTTAAGCATTGGAATGGATTGCTCAAGGAGATGCTAAAATCACCATCCCTGGAGGTGTTCAGGAAATAATTGGGTAGCAACCTTGGTGCTATGGTCGACAAGGTGATGTTTGGTCAAAGGTTGGACTTGGTGATCTCAGAGGACTTTTCCAATTGATTCTGTGATCCTGTGATCATCTAGTTCCATCCCCTCTTGCCATGGGCAGGAGCACCTTCCACTTTACCAGGTTGCTCAAAGCTCCATCCAGCCTAGCAGTGAACACTGCCAGGGATGCACCATCCACAATTTCTCTGGGCAGCCTGTTTCAGTGCCTCACAACCTCACAGTAAAGAATTTCTTCCTAATATCTAATCTAAAATTACCCTCCTTCAACATAAAGCCATTGTTCCTTGTCCTACCACTACATATCCTTGTCAAAAGTCCCTCTCCAGCTTCTCTGTAGACTCCCTTTAAGTAAAGTAAGTGCTGTAAGGTCACCCCAAAGTCTTCTCCAGGCTGACCAACCACAGCTGCCTCAGCCTTTCTTCATAGGAGAGTTGTTCAATCCCTCTAATAGTTTTGGTGGCCTCCTCTGTGCTCCCTCCAGCAGTTCCATGTCCTTCCTGTGCTGGGCCCCAGAGCTGGTGCAGCCCTGCAGGTGGGGTCCCAGCAGAGCAGAGCAGAGGGACAGAATCCCCTCCCTCCCTGCTGCCCACGCTGCTCTGGGTGCAGCCCAGGACACGTTTGGCTCTCTGGGCACACTGTCACCTCATGTTGCAAGTTTTCAGCCATGAGAAAGTCCTCCTCTGCCAGGACACTCTCAGTGATTTCACTTCCCTCTCTGTATCCTTGTCTGGGATTGCCCTGGTCCATGTGCAGCACCTTGCACTTGGACTTGTTGGACTACATAGGGTCCTTGTGGGCCCACTTCTCAGGTTTGTCCTTGTTCCTCTGGATGGCATCCCATCCTTTTGCTTTTGTGTCACATGCAGCGCTCAATTTCATGTCATCTGCAAACCTGCTGAGCAGCACTCGATCCTCACTGTCTATGTCATTAATAAAGATCCTGTCTTCCAGCTCAGGGGCCGAGTTCCCAGAGGGCAACTGCTCCTACTGTTCAAGACTGAGGCAAAAAAGCATTCAGTAGCTCAGCCTTCCCCCATCACTTGTCCCAGTGTTTCCCCATGAATCCAGTGAAGTCCCACCTCTTCATCCTGCTGGAGGCGGATGATCCCTGCGTGACTGGGAGCCGGGAAGCGGGCGATGGAGCCGCAGCCCTGCCGCTCCGCGTCCCGCGGGTGCCGCCGGCGCCTCCCGCCGTCCGCACCGCGCCGGGCTCGCCGCCTCGGGCCCGGCCCGCACCCAGCTCGAACGGCTGCTCGAGGAGAGCGACCCCTCAGCTCCGCTGCACCGCATTTAGAGCGATTTATGTCACGTGTTCTTAATATTTATATCGTTTGTATTATATTGGTATCTTCCTTATCAGCGATCTGGAAGGGGATCACGTGCCCCCTCAGTCAGTTTGTGGGTGACACCAAGTTCGTGGCAGTGTTGATCTTCACGGGGGTAGAAAGGCTCTGCAGAGGGCTCCGGACAGGATGGATTAATGGGCCAAGGCCAGTGGTATGAGGTTTAACGTGACAAGTGCCAGGGCTGCCCTTGTCAATGCCCCCCATATTGGGTCATGACGACCCCAAGCAGCGCTCCAGGCTGAGGCCAGAGTGGCTGGAAAGCTGTCTAGCAGATAAGGCCCTGGGGGTGCTGGTGACAGCAGCTGCACCTGAGCCGGTGTGTGCCCAGGTGGCCAAGAAGCCAACGGCATCCTGGCCTGGATCAGCAATGGTGTGACCCGCAGGATCAGGGCAGGGGTTGTCCCCCTGTCCTTGGCGCTGGTGGAGCCACACCTCGAATCCTGTGCTCAGTTTTGTGCTCCTCACTGCAGGACAGACACTGAGGTGTTGGAGTGTGTCCAGAGAAGGGCAACGGAGCTGGTGAAGGGTCTTGAGGACAAGTCCTGTGGAAAGCAGCTGGGGGTGTTTATTCTGGAGAAAAGGAGGCTATGGGGCTCTCCCTAAGGAGGTTGGCAGTGAGGTGGGAGTCAGGTTCTTCTCCCAGGTAAGAAGTGACAGAACAAGAGGAAATGGGCTCAAGATGCACCAGAGGAGGTTTAGTCTGGGTATTAGGAAAAATCTGTTCATAGAAAGGGCTGTAAGGCATTAGAACTGCCCAAGGGAAGTGGCTGAGTCACCATCTTTGTAGGAATTTAAAAGACATACAGATGTGGTAGGGACATGGTTCAGTGGTGGATTTAGCACTGCTCAGTTTATGGCTGGACTTGATCCTGGAGGTCTTTTTCAACCTAAATTATTCTAATCTGAGCAGCACAAGTTTCTTCATCCTATTGCTTCAACAAGAAAAATTTACCTTTTTAAAGAAAGTGTAACAGAATCGTGGACTTCCTGAGCTGGAAGGGAGCCACAAGGAGCAGTGATTCCAGCTCCTGGCCCTGCACAGCACCATCCCCAAGTGTCACACCATCTGCCTGAGAGCACTGTCCAAATGCTTCTTGAACTCTTTTGGGCTTCTACTGTGACCACTGCCCAGGGGAGCGTGTTCCAGTCAGTACTGAACCACTCTCTGGGTGAGGAACTTTCTCCTAATATAGAATATAACAGTTAGGGGTTGGAAGGCACTTTATTTTTAGGAGACCACTAGAAAACCATCTTTCATATTGTATGATCAAAAGAAATTTTTCTCTGACTCTTTCCAGAATTTTAGTGTATATGGCTAAAGAGCAGAAATGGTGAAGGCAAAACTTAATATTCTAAATATTCCTTGCAGGAATTCCATCATTCTGCACCAGTTTTAAATCACAGGAGATTTTAAAATTATGTTCAGGACAGTGTGAAGCACATCAATAGTTTCCCAGTTACTTGAACAGAAGGAGAGGAGACTCTGAACTGAAGCAGTGTACTCACGGAAGTCAGCTATTCTAGACTAATACTGTTGAAAAGAAAAATGAAAGACAAGGTTTGTCTAGAATATATACTTTATTATTTGAAGTCTGTGTAAATTTTAATATGTGACTGAATTTTCTACACCATTTCCTCTGTTTAAGCACATCCTGGTCTTTTCCAGCCACCCAGTCAATTGCACCTTTAATATGTACAGTCAGTATTTATGAATATTGCATATGCATCTATGAACTTAGAAAAATAACATGCAAGGAAAATTGTTACCATGAAACTGATAAAAAATAAAGATAGGTAAAACAGTCAATCCCCTTTTTAGTGTGTTATGGCTTTGCACCAAGTATCAGATGTCAGAACAAACAGCTTCAGATGCTTCTTGTTAAAGGCACTTCAAATACACTTTCACATTTAGTTCTATTGCATTAGGAAGTGTATCTCTGGGATCATACTTTCATAACACAGCAGAACAGTCCAAAAAGGCAGCATTAATAAAAAGGAAAAAGGGGGACTTATATTAAAATATGAAAATGCCAAGAATTAACACAAACTTTAAGGATTTGGTCCTTATAAAACAGGCAACAGCATTCAGGCAACAGTGATTTCTTTTCAGAGACACTGACAAAATAATATCCCCAAAAAATGAACTCTTCCAGTTCCAGTGTACAGATATGTCTGAGTTTAGTAGCGTACCCTCTAACACCACCCCCAGTAAAAATACAGCTTTTCAAGACTAACTAGTGTTCCACTTTGGCTGTGAAGGAAGAAACCTCAGAAGAGTGTTAGATGTGGACATGCTAGCAGGCCTACAGCTCTGTGTCTCTGTATCTGGATGGCTGTCCATAATAGCCCTTCTTGGAGTGATCTGCCAGCTGCCGGCGGTACTCCTCCTCCTCCTCCTCTGCATCGCTGCCGTAGCTGACACGGTTCTCCAGGTAAGGCCTAACAGGGGCTTCTGGGGTTCTGGAGGCCTGGAGCTAACATTGCAGAACATGGAAAGAGAAAGAGATCAGGTCCACTCCTATTACAAAAACCTGAAAAACAGTTGTGCTTAATATATGCTTTATGGCACCATACAGCTTAGAAAGGCAGATGGAGCAAATGAAACCCCTTCTAGCCAATAAAAACTGTATGACTATGGTAAATCTATCTGAAGGGGCATCTTATTTCCATCAAGCTGGAGGATGATGCTCAGATTTGATGTACTCAACCTACCTGGAAAAACGCCGAATTTAAAATTGTGAACATCCCTGCACACACAGAGACATCAACAGTTTTACAGTACTCTATATCCTGAGCAGAGAGGTTTCCAGCCATGCTACCAACCAAACTGACATCTCCATTACTTAGTTTTGAAAAGAATTTTTTCTATGCCTCCTTGTTCTTTTGCATCCTCAGTCTTCTGTCTCAAAGTCCAAAGACTTATGTGACATTTCTTAAACTGGTGGCCTTTTCACTCAAATTGGTAGCCTTTTCACTCAAGGCTCTCACTAAGGCTCTTAGCCTTAAAAGTGGGCAGAAATAACCCACACATTTGCTTTTTATACACTGTGGTGACACATTTGACTTGACTTTAAGCAGACATAGAAAAATATAATCTGTCAAGGCAGGGTATTTCCTCAGTTTCAGACCTCATGATTTTTGCAACCCATTCTCTGGAAAAGATGGTATTCTCTTTTCATATTTCTCCCAGAGCTTAATTTGCCTTGTAGGCAAATCATTAACACTCCTATAAAAATCCAAGAACCCTGATTTCTACACATAAGCAAAGACTCTGCAAAAGTGTGAAAGATTAATTTTCATTACTTTTATAAAGCTTCCAATGCTATATAAAAAAGAATGATTTTCTGAACCTGCCAAGAAACCCAGAAAATACCAGTTTTCCATCTTTGCATTTTAAATTATTTACTCTGAAATCAATGCATTTGATTCACTAGGAAAAGAAGTTCCAGTTCTACTGGCTATTGCGAAGATGCAAGAAAAAGTTAAGAGTCCAGAAGAGCAGAAAACAAAATCCATCATGTACTGTGTTAGCTCTTGCATAGTTGCCAAGTCCTAGAAATATGCAGTGTGTAGGGAAAGATGATGAATGCAGTAGTCGACCCATCCAGAACTTATTGAATTTTAATGGAGGATTACTACTTTCATGAGATTTGATGGGTCACCTTTTATCAACTTTCATCCTTAGTTTACCTAGCCACACTACATAACTGTAAATAATAAGCATTTAAGTAATTAAGTGTTATTAGAAGAGCAAATATTTGTTAGGATAGACTAACAGTGTATACAGCACAGGTAGAATGGACATCAGAGAACATGAATGCAGGCCAGCTTCTTTAATACTGATTGGAGAAAAAAACTGGCTCTACAAATATTTCAGTGAAAGAATAGTGTTTCTTCCTAGATGACTCAAATACTATAAATGAACTAAAAGAAAAAAGAAGGCCTGAAATGAGTCCACTGAAGAGTTTGCTAAAATTCTGCCTCATCTTTATGATAATCTTTGATGCACCACAACAAAATGGTATACCAAGGCAGGATGATTTGTATGAACAAAAACTGTGAAGATCAGTTTTTCTCCTGCCAGCAAAGTCAAGAATTGAGACAGAACGCTTGGAGCTGGATACACCTTACCTCATCGGCTGGGGCCAGTTCTGTTCTGACTTCTGTGTTTTGACAGGGACAGCATAAATATCTGGATGCTTCTGGGCTATTTCAAGCTGAAAGTAGAAGAAAATAATTTTTCTTTTCAACTCTCCTATTAGGGATCCTATATTAGGATCTAGGATCTAGCAGATCACTGCTACACCTGAAACAATTAAAGCACAAATTGGTAACATCCTATTGATATTCCTACAATTATATAATCTTTTGTTAGAGTAGTAATTCAAAGCACACTTGAGAACAATGGATTGCCAAAAGCAATAGGATTATTAGAAATCAGGTTTTTATAGTTACAACAGGAAACCTTAAAACATGCCCATTTTTTATACACAAATACACACAAGTGAGAGTATGTCTCTGCATATGGTTTCCCAAACTCGTCCCTCCAAAAGCAACACAATGCAAAGGGCATTATTTTTGTTTTCAGGATCTGGCTGGTCTATAAAAACAGCTGTTACAAAGCACCAGAGGGGGAAAGCCTCTTATTGCTTCATACCCTGGCATTTTGGGCCTCTTGTAGCTCTTGCATTCTTTGCATTCTTGCCTTGTGATCCATCTCCTCAAATATTTTTACTTTCCTCAGCACTGATTTTGGAGTATTTTCTTGTTCACTTCCTTCCTCTTCCAACTTTGTCTCCTCCTCCTCCTCCTCTGCAGGGAGGACTGCTGGCTGAGAGTTTCTCAGAATGGGACGCCCAAAGGCAGGTTTCACAGAAACAGGCGGAGGTGCTGCTTTAGCTGATGCTGTTGAAGTCTCACTGCTGACAGCAACATTACTCAATTTGGAGTCATAGCTCTTGGGGAAGTCATATGGATCCTCTTTGTTTTGTAACTTTCCCTGCAAGTATAAAACCCACAAAGTTTACATCGGAAACTGTATAATTTTACTTTCAAAAGAAGGCTTTAACCTGAAAGTAATCACTTTGCCTATATTTTTATCAGGGTCAATCTTCATATGATGTAGCACTTCAAAGATATTTGAACTGCTGCAATATTTTGGGCATATGTGCATAGACTACACATCAGCCTACAGAAGACCTGGACATTTAGACTTTATAGACATTTATTTGTCCTATTTGTTAAGGATTACCAGAGCTATGTGTGTCAGAGCACAGCATAGAGAAAACTGATGCCCCAAATAATTTTTCTTTACTGCTTAATGCAAAGTATCATGACCTAAAATTTATAAGTGTACAGAACTCAATTCTGTTTTATATTCAGCTTTTGTTTTCCCTGCATACCTCTTCCTCTGCCCTATCTTTATTGCCAAGGCACACTTGTGCTGTATTTTGAATATTTTGACTATGAGAGCACCAATCCTTACAAAGAAAGGACATCAAGGTCAGGTGAATTCAGAAGTTTCTAAAATAGAACTTAGTGTCCGAACACTGTAATTTTTTCCCTCTTGCATCATTCCTGAGCAATGTTTGAACAAACAGTTAACATAAATTTCTAGTGATGGTCAGGTGTTAGATTCTAATTTCCTGCTCCACCATAATAGCTATCAGATATGTTTTTTTGATCTTGCTGAGCGAAAAAAGTGCCTCTCAGTTTGCTAGTACATACAAAAAGGAGTTTACTTTATTATTCCATATGGAAATTATATATTAGAGATCACATGTATTTGAGAAGAACTGTTATCCAGTGAGTCTTCTTTCTGCTTGATCCTGCAACACTTTCAGTCATTTCTTCTGTCCACACTTAAAATGTTTTCTAGTCTCTGACCATGTCTATTGCTCTTTCCAATCTGCCACCCTGGAAGAGTTCTCTAGAAAAAGGATGTTTGTATTCAGATTTGTTTCTACAAATTTACCTTAGGTGGTTCAGGCTTGAATGCTGGAGGTGGACTTGGTTCTCTAAGGATCTCCCTGCTACCAGCTTTTTTCAATTGAGCCCTTGGTTCTGGAGTAAACTTTTTTAAACTCTATGAAAGAAAGTAAGAGAGAAAATCACTGCAGTAGCCAGTAAATCAATCATTTTTTCCTCTCTCATTTAAAATTTTGGGAACAGTAACCAGGAGTCAAAAGACTACCAGCAACCTGACTACAATCACTGCAAATGTAATGGAAAAGTTCAAGGTCATGAGACATCATCAGGAAATCTATAAAATTATGCAGAGAAGCAGAGCTATTATTATTTTCCTCTTCACAGTGTTGCTCTAAAACACTATCAGAAGCAAGGTAAAGCTGCTGTTTAAAAATACCCTCTGATTTTTAAGCCATACATAAATGGTTTTCAAAGCTCAGTCTTATTGAAAAATCCAATCATCTCACCTCCTCGTGATGCACAGGTTCAGAGGATCGGCTAACAGATGAAATCCTTGGTTCCTCCAAAGGCTCATCAAGTTCATTGTCAGTGTAGGCACCACCTTCTCCATCTGTATCCTCCAGGTCACTGATCAGGCGACTGTCACAGCTCAAATAGTCAGCACCCATGGCAGTAAGGTACGACATCCGATCATCTGCATCATCTTCCATGCCATCCATCTAGAGAAAAGTCAGTAAGAAGTACGGAACAAAGATTAAATAAATTAGAATTGAAGTTCAGTTAAGTCTCGACATCAAGCCAAACAAGTCCTTAGGAATGACTTCGTGGAACTGAAAGAAACTAATGCAGAATTGCAACAAAAAGTCCTGTAAAAGTTTATACCTCATCATTCTCTCCCTACCCCAGCATTAGTGATGAAAGTTCCAAAGTGTTACAGAAAGAACAGTAAATTTTTTTGTTATAGACATACATCAATTGACTATTTGTCTAGCCTATTGATCACTGGCAAATGAAATTTTGAACAATTTGTACTTGCAAGAGATACACTGAAACCTCTGTACAGCTTCAAAGAGTAGGGACTGACTGCTTACCTTTCCTTCTGATACCCATACTGCTTCTCCTTGCTGTTGCTGAATTGTATCCTTCAGGCTACCATACCAGCTATCGTTGGCTGAATTCAAATTAATGGTTGCTGCAAAAATTGAAGAAAAAATTGTATATACACATGGTAAATGCAATGCAATGCTTTATCCATTCCTTGCTGTTAAACACTTTTTGGTTTAGGTATGTGAGAATGTTAAACTGCCACTTCATTTTCATCACTGACAGAAGTGTGGTATTTTTGTTTTATTGTTGGTGCATTTTCAAGATTATTAATTCACTTATCTTTTAATGGCAGTACACCAGCTCATAATTTTTTCTCCATTAGACTTTGGCAGAACAAGGAACTTTGAAAGAAGTCAAGGAAGGCCTTACTCATGACCATTACCTTCACAATCTTTTAGTTCCAGCCTGCATGAGTTAATATGCAGAGTAATAAGTAGATGTCTCAAGACTTACACAGTCCCATACACTACTCTCTTAGTAAGCAGGTCAGACAAACATTCTTCCTTACCTGTAAAGAGGTGGGAACAAGTTTTCTTCAGTTTGTTTGCTTGCTCATAAAGTTTTCTTGAGCTCTTGTTTGATGTAGAACATAGCCTTTGTCTCATGGTCTTCACACCCTGCTTACTGTCTGGGTTAAAGAAGACCACAATTGGAAACCACTGGGTGTAATTTAGCAGGTCCACTGCTTTAGGAGTGACATCCAACAGAGCATGTTTATCCTGTTAACAAGAAAGACCAGTGCATGTGGGAACAAGTGGAGGTGACTGTTACATGGGATGCTAAGAAAACCGGGATATTTGTGTCCAAAGAAGAGCACAACTTGTGGCATATTTTCCCACAGTTAACACCATATTTAGAATAATTAGAGCAAGTAGAGCATTGCATGACCATAAAGCCCCTAGCAAATTCATAAAACATATAGTAAAACAGATTCTCCTCTGCCCAAATTTAGAATGGACTTGAGAAGGAAAATGCAATTTCTAATATCAGGTTAAAAGCTATAAAAATTACCAAAATTGCTGTTGAACAACTTCTAAACAGCTTTATCATTAAGTTTATCACAGAAGTAAATGCAGTGAAAATCCAAGTACTCTGAAAGTTCTAGGAGCAAACAAATTAAGCACCATGCCTTTGAGCATAAGCAATTTTCAGAGGAATGCCCTACCTGCTCAATGATTTGCCTCACAGTGTTCAAGCGTACTACCCCAGTTGACTTCTCCGAACCTGCATCTCTGGGTTCTGTCTCTGCAAAGACAACATTTTAGCTTATCTAGAGTGGCCAGACAGCTGTGATTATTAAATTATCTATTCTCTCAGTTAAGGATGAAAAAGACACTAAGACGACAACTTACTTGCTGTCTGGTACAGGTGAGGCAAATCATTTGACAACTTCTCCATAGCAACATCTGCAATAGGGCCAAATATCACCACAGGTCTCTTAAAACCAGCTGAAAGAAAAATATTTGGAGAAAAGAGAAATCTAGTAAGACTGATTTTATACATAAAAGACAAGACCCTCACTTACTATGCGAAGATAAGAATTATGTTGAAGTTATTAAAAATATATTTTTAAAAAATTATTTCTCAGAGGTTTGTGCAACAGCACAACAGAAAAAATACTTTTACCATCTGGGAAAGTAAGAGACTGTTTTGATTCAACAGCTTTCTTATTCCTTCTAGTGAAACTGTATTTAGAATATTCTATATCTGAAAATGTACACATCTTCATTTATCTTTCCATCCATCAAAACTCCATGAACCTTGACGCAGTGAGTTTTGTGTGAATAAAGACACAAATGATAAAACTACTGCAATGCAGCTTGAAGAAACAAAGAAATGTAAAACTATGTTACTGCTCATGTCAAAGCAAGTGAAAATGCTTTCTCCTTTAAATCTCCTTTATCTCCTTTAAAATACTCTTTACTGTTTGTTTTGTTCCAGAATACTGTCATGTGCTACTACCCAGAAAATCAGTTTGATCTGCCTATCACTAGTAATACAGCAAGTTTACAGCCATGGAGATAGACCACATAAGCCATGATTATATTTGGACCGTTGAAAATACTTGGGTTCTATTTGCTCTGAAGCTACTGTTGAAGTGCTATTTATGAAGATTGAGGTTGATCTCAGATGTATGGATTGTACTTTCAGAGCTAGCCAAGAAGAATCTGAGGAAACAAGGAAAGCTCTGCTGTTTCATCCCTTTTTAATTTTAAACCTTAAAACTGGCAGGTGCAATTTGAGGCAAGAGAGAAGACAGAAATTTAAAAGGGTAAAAAAGCTTCTTCATAGAGTAATTAGTAGCATCCAGAAATCTCCATTCTGAGAAAAATGTAATCCCTTCCTGTTCTTATTTAATATCATTAAAGTTGTTAGAAATCACTTTCTTAGCTGACCAAACACTTGGATGCTAAAGCAGCCAGCAGTAAGTGGGCAGCCAGCTCAAAGCAGTCTCACCTACCTTCACGCAACTGAACACGCTCATAGGCTGGGAATTTTGTGCTCACAGACACAATAGCTGTCAGATCTTCCCGACTCTTCCTCAGATTCTTCTTTGCTCCAGATCGTTGGCCACGTGTTCTCCAGAAATCTGCCCTATCACTTGAGCCATCTTTTTGGGCATTTTGAACACTGGCCATCTGTTCAGCTCTGATGGAGAAAGCAGGGAATTCAGAACTAGTCAAAGAGCACAAGGGTGCTTTCACTGATGAAAATGAATTTTGAATTTGGAACAGATACTTTGCCAGATAGATAGGAAGCAGTGGAGGTAAAAGCATACAAATTCATGTGCCTTTGCCTTGGAGCAAACACATTTTCAGAACAATGTTCTGAGCTGCCACAGCTACAAGCTGCTGGGCAGGAATGAGTCCTGAGGTCTTAAACTGGTCACTTACACAAGTATAAATGAAAGAATGCAAATGCAAAGAGGTGGTGAGAGAGGGCAACTCGGAACTGAAGGCCTAAAAAACTACTGTCACTGTTTTTTTCTCCCTTAGGCCTCAAAAGTTAAATCACTACAGCATAGACACAAAGGCTGGTTTGGTGATATCAATTAACAGAGAGGAGAAAATGTACTTAACAAGAAACAGAGAGGGGAGTCCCACAAGAAGTGTATTTTTAACTTGTATGTATCATGTAATTGTGAGCTTTTTCTTCCATCATAAAATCACAACTACACTCAAGAATTTAAAAGCTACAGACTAAAAATTCAGCTACAGTCTGGCTGTGTTTTTAGTGTTTGGGGGTTGTTTTTGATTAATTTCAATGGTTTTACACATTGTACACATTTGAAGACTTACTATTACCTACCATGAATTTTGATTAGGAAAGCAGATTTAAGCAAAATTGTTGGGGTTCACTCAATAAATACTTAAAATGCTGTCCACAAGGATATACATAAGGAATTTAAGCATTGAATTCTTCTAAAAGATTAATCATCAGAGTATTTTTCTACAAAGAGTCATGAGCTTCCTAAGGTGAAGGGGGTTTGGTTTGTTTGTTGGAGTTTTTTGTTTGTTTTGATTTGATTTGGTGGGGAAGGTGGGGAAAAAAGCAAAAACCAAACAAAAATAGGACCCATGACACATGTTCTGGAAGAAGAACTGAAGCAGCTACTGCTCAAAGCAGTGGTTGATTTCTGAGACACAAGCTGTTCTGTGCTGCAAATAATGACCTAGTATGTAGATAACACCACCCCCTCTCACTGTCTCCTTTCATAATGCCATGGTTCTAAAACATGCAGTTTTTTAGGCACAATTCTTGTAAAAGTGAAGACAAAACAATTTATTCATTCCTGTACAGGGAAATAAAAAGGAATAAAGGTATGTCGTAGGAAACAAAAATGAATTGGTGGAGGGGAAAATCTTACTTTTAACAATGGGTAGGAAGACATAGTGCCACCTTACCTGCTCTTATTTGGAATGAGCCCTTTTTCCAGTTCATTTCCAATTCTCACAGCCAGCCAGTTTCCCAGTTTACCATCATACAGTGTATCAACTACTCTAAAGATCTCCCCTCTGGTGAATGCTAAGCTCTGTGGTGACTCCTTTTCACACTCAAAGTGACTCCTGATGAAGAATGAATCTCCTCTGCCACAGGCCATGATGTCTCTGTAGACTAAAACAAGACCTCCATTTTAGTTTATATCTTTTTCCACTTGAAAAAAAGATTAAGCTGTGATTCTAGCAAATACAACTTTGAAATTCCAAGCGTCTGCTCAGAAAGATGTAAAAACTCAGATCTACATTCCCCTACACACACTTATCAGGAGTGTTCCATTCCTGTATGTGCACAACCCTTACAGCTCCAGGGCAAAAGGCACCTATGGTACTACAGTCTTGCAGCAGGCTGTGTCTCCCAACAGGAAAGCAAGAAGCTTTTCTTGCTCCTTAACTGATCATGAATAGAACTGTCCATTTTCAGCTGACCAAATCCCTTCTGACTGCCAAGGCACAGCAGATCTTCTCCCAGCTGCTATAGACAAAAGCAGAAGAAAAAGCAGTACCTTACCACTTTTCAGGATTAAGAGTTGTTATTTGCTAATAATTACAGACATGGAGAAGTACTCTGAAAAACACATCACACGTGCAGCTTTGTATGTATGGAATACAGCTATCTTCTCAACTAGTGAAAAGGAGATAAACTAAAATGCTATCAAAAATAAGCACAAAAGAGTTTATTTGTGGTTTCACTGACAAGGCACAACTTAGAAGATTCACATATATGCATACATTTTTTTCAAAGCACCTACCTTCATATTTGCTTTGAGCCAAAATTGTCACAGTTTCACCTTTGGGAATTTCTAAGAGATACAAAACAGCTTCCTCACGAACAATGCCTCTGAAGTCTTGTGTGTTTACCTGCATACCAAAAAAACCCCAAACAACTAATAAATCAACAATAAAAGGAAAAACCACAGATTTTTCTTTCATCTGAAAATCTTAAATATTCTCTCCCCTTATTATTTTATCTATATGTATATGTATATGTGTGTGTGTATATATATATATATATATATGTGTGTGTGTGTGTAAAAGTCAATGATTGTCTCTTGTGAATGCCAGCTATTAACAGCAATCTTCCTGAAATAAAACATTCTGGTTGTACACTGCTAGATTGCTAGATTGTTTCTTAAACTTTAACAGCCTCTAGAAGCGGCGAGAGAAAAGAAGTAGAGGGAAATTTAAATTATACTTTCATGTGGATTTTCAGATAAAAAGCAGAATGAAGCGATTAAGTATCACAGATGATATAAATCAGAAACTTGAAAAATACATCACCATAACCCAAATAAACTGGAGAAAGATGAAAGAAGAAAATTATGATGGCCCAAATTTTTCCCCCTCCAAGACTAGGAAGAAACATTGTACAAAAAATTTATTGTTCCATCTTGCAGCATTTTTCTTGGTTAATATTTAACTACTCCTTCCACATTATAGACAAACTAAAGCTTGGTATACAATTCTCTTTCAAAAACTCATTTCTGTAAGATCCCTCTGTCACATATACACCCTTCCAAAGCAATAATTTGATTCCTAAGATCATAATTTCTCCCATATTTCCATGAAGAATCAAACAAGAGATTACAGAGGTTATTTGCATTTCAGGGACACATACTCATACCTTAAGAATCTGATCTCCTTCCTGTAGTCCCTCCTGATCAGCTGAGGTACCTTCTTGAATTCCAGCAATAAATATCCCTACATCATTTCCACCAGCCAGTCGTAGACCCACGCTGTCCCCCTTCTTGAATCTCACCATTTTTGTATTAGGACTACAGGATGTACAAACATAAAAAGGAAGTAAGACCGGATATCAAGCATATAACAATGCCAAAAGAAAAAAAATACAACCCCTCAACAATATTATGGTAATATTCTTAGCTCCCTTCTTTCACTATATAGGCTTTATTTATCGAGGTAACCCTTCAGTGAAGGCAGGAAGCAGAGAATTTACATTTTTCAGAATGGAAAATGAACTAGGAATAGTCACTAAGTGGCATGTACACTGACTGAGCAGGGGAAACAGGTCCCTGTTTTTGAAACCCCAGAAGTAACTCCCTACTTACTGTATCCTCTGTTATATGAACATCTGCAGTTTTAGTGAAAACAGACTGAACTATGAGTAATCATACTCATTGTTTTTTCTTCTATAATCAAAAGAACTGTCATAGGAACATATTTGTTAGAAGGCTTCAAATTTTCTTGTAATTTTCAAATATAATCTACTGATATGGTAACTTGTAGTCCTTTCACATTGCAGTGGGAGAGACTACTGGACTAGGCTCAGCTTCTTAGCTGTCAGAAAAGCTGTATGCCTGAGTGACCTTCCAGCTTAGAGGACACTACTTATCTGTCAGCCATTCTCGGTAATACCCTAAGCCTGTATTATAAATTTCCCTTCACCAAAATAATCACTTGATTAATTTGCACATCAATGACAACATATGCAGGGTCCAAGCCAGAAAAGGTCTGAGAAGAAAATCCATTTAAGAAAATACACCAAGCTACAGAACATTTTCAAAATTCAAGGCTTCGCCTTAAAATTCCAAAACTCCTATTCTTTCAGTTTCTGTATTTGGAAGCTCTCAAAAGAAAATGTGTAAATTTATTTCCTATTAATAAAAATAAAACAAAACTCTTGCATATGTTTCCAAGCAAGCCCAGAAACAAGCCCAGAACAGTGGCATTCTAAACCTTCCAGGCAGATTCCAGGCAGATATTTCTAAAACTAAGTTGATCTCAAATATCATCAGTTAGAAGCCATGTCACCCCTCTTCTCAGAATTAAGCTATAACAGGAGTATCACTTCAAATGGGACAAAGAACACAAACCCAAAATACAGCCAAAAATCATGTACTGGTCATTGGAAGAATACTGAGTGCAAAAGAACTCAGCAAGTGCCACCTTACCCATATATTGCTTCATCCTCCGGGCTGGGTTTAAGAATTGTTCGTGTAATTGCTTTTGGCTGAGGCACTAAATGTAAAAAAAAAAAAAAAAAAATACAAAAGAAGTTAATGAGATATTGAAAGTTATAAATAGCAGGAAATTGAAGCTATCAGATAGCAATCAAACCCTCCATGCCAAAGATTAATACAGATTTAAAAATCAAGCATGTCTGACTAAAATTCATTTATTTCTATTTTTTTAGTTCTTGAAAAAGGAAAAAATGTTCGAGGGATACACAACTCTTTCATGCAAGCTATATCAGACTTCATTCATCTGCTTAGGGCAACGGTCTAACAGCAGATGTTCTAGGAGAGTATTTGCTTTCTTCAAGAGGTAATTCTAATAATCAACTGCTGCCAAAAAAATAACAGGTGTTTCTTCCCTGCACCACAGAGCAAAGACAAATCTCTTCTCTGTGTATCAGAGTGCGGCTGACATGAAGAGCATACCAGCTTTGTCAACGTGGTTGAGGGAATGGACATTCTGTGACAAGGGAAAAAAAAAAAAACAACCAAAACCTTCAGACTCTGACCTGCTGGGTCATCTTGGTACTTCAGTTCTTTGTTGGAATCTACAGCCATAACAGCAGGAGTAGCAATGTCACCAGTTGATTTGAATGGAGTAGGCATTGCTCCCATTCTGGACATCCTACTGGAGGGATCCTCTTTTGCACTAAAAGAAAGAAATAGAAGAAAAAAAACTGTCATAAAATCAGATAAGAATGCATATAGTTGAATAACTTTTTTGATAAGCATGAGAAAAACGAAGTAGAGAAGACCATTTCTTACTTTGGTTTCTCTTTCAGTTTTTCATTGGATGAATGTGAATCTAGATCAGAATGATGTAATCTGTCATCTTGAGGGGAGAATGATCTGTTTGATTCTATTTCAGAAATATCTGTAAAGACAGTGGCAAACCAAGACATGCAGGATTTGTTTAATTATCTGCTCACCTGATCAGCATGTGTATTTACAAAGTTTTCACATACAGGATACACTGAACATTTCAGCCCACTCTCATCTCAAGATGGATTTGACAAAGATGCAAAAAGTGCCTTTTAGTGCTCCCACCCCTCTACCCTTCCAAAATATTTCAGGAAAGTTTCAAAAACTTTTAAGAAGCACACTCACATCACACAACTACTTTGAGCATACCACAGATGCATTAGCTAGTGCTTGCAGGCTTTTATCTGAGGTGTCATGGAGACTATCAAACCGAAGACTGCCTTCACATCAACAATCCTTACATCATTGCCCTTCAGCAACAAAGGAAACAAGAGTGGCCCTTGGATTTGAACTGCACCTCAGACTTCACAGGAAAACTTACAGAAAGTTCCACCCCATATTCTGACGCCAGAAAAGCAAGTACCTCAGTCCAAATAATATAACATCTTGCTCTCCCAAACATTCTGAGCCCTTCCCAAATAAAGCCCAGGCTAAGAAATGCAGCTCACATACTTGTGAACAGGTGCTGGGAACAGAAACCAGTTATCCAGGAGCACTTAATTTCCTCTTGTCTTGACATTTCTCCCCTCCATTTGAATGCTGCCTTAAATGTTAATGTCCTCAGAAGGAGAGACCAGTCCAATGCACTTGTTTTAAAAATTTTTATTAAAGCAACTGATCTGCTTATTCCAAGAAGTAAGACTGATTTTTCCAGACCAACACTGGTCCTTCTACCTCTGCCCCTTCCTAAAATGTAATTATATGGTTACTACAGAATTATTTTCACCTAAAGGAAGGAGACTTGTTGCTCAATTTAGTATTACTTAGGTTTGTTTGTGTTTCATAATTTTTCTTGAAGAACCTAATACCACTCTACTACAGTAAAACCATATAAGCTTCATTTTGTCCTTGCACAGAGTCCAGAACTTTGGGTCCACTTTAAACCTCACCATCCATTTCTGAGTCACTGTCGTTCAGTGAAGGGATGTTGAGCAGTGTCTGCTTTCGGTCCCTGAGAACAACCAGCTGGAGTTTCCCACGTGATTTCTCAATCAATTTTCGGGCATCAGCTAAAGACATGTTCTCTGTCACTGTACCATTGATCTGGACACAAAAAGGCAACAATGACAAACAAGTCCGGATTGTGCTCAAGTTCACTACTAAACTTGACTACAACATGACGTAGTTTAGAATGACCGCTATTCAAACTGCTAGCAGTAAAACCAGAACAGACCTTGAGAATGATATCTCCTTCATGAAGGTTGCCATCTTTGGTTGCTAGGCCAGTACGGGTCATTTCTTTTATGAAGATCTGACTTCCAAGACGGAGTCCGTATTCTGGAACCAAGAAGATAATCCACTGTAGCTTAAAAGATGAGCAAGGATGCATTGTTTTAAAAACTACACAGTGTACATGCAAACACCATTATACCATGAGAGGGAAAAAAAAATTTAAAAAAATGTAGGCCTAGTAAACCCACTTTAGCCTAAGCTGAGTCTCTGATACCTGTGCTGCCATTACAAAATGAACAAGCAACAATCCAAATCAAATTACAGTTGGACAACTGGTCTACACCTTCAGCAGCAAAATGATGCCTTTGTCCTGAATCTGCTTATTAATGTACTGGACTAGTTCTCTCTGACTCATATTTTGCATAGCATAGAGGGGGAAAAGGATCAAAAAGCACTAATAGATTATTTCATCAGTTGCTGCATGCTGACCCTGTCCTATTTGTACTCCAGGAAATGCCTTGGTTGTTTCAGGTAAAGGAATTTTTTTATTCCCCTGCCCCTTCATTTTTGCCCTGTGATTTAAGTTACTTGGGTGAGTATATTTGCTACTTAAAACAAAAAGGCAACATCCTTAGCAAAATATGCATCCTAGAACAACTGAATCTGCTTTAAAATATCACCACACTTCAGCAAGTCTGCAAAGTATCCCTATGAATGGTAGAGATTATTACAGTATAGCTAAACATAAAAGTTAACAAATGCACCATAATTCTCTCCTTATTTGTATACACATCTGCATTATCTTTACAAGTGGAAACATTACATGCAGAGGAAGAAGAGGAAGGAGGAAAAAGAATTGTTGCTAGAGTCAATGAAAAAAAGAGACTAGCTCCTGTATACAAAGCCTAATTAGCAAAAAATTGTTAAAATTACAATTTTAGGGTAGATCAGGAAAAAAGACAACAACCACACCCAACCCCTTCAGAAATAAACCATCACCCCCTCAAAAAACCCCAAACAGAAAATTATGTACAACCTAATCTCAGATATGCTTTCCAGCACAAGTCTTCATTTCACAGTGAAAAAAAGGTCAGGCTTTTGGCTTTCAGTTATGCACTTCAACACTCAGGAAAGAAAGGCAGAAATACTGCTATTTCAGTATTCTTTAATGACCAGAACCAAACAAACCATATTACTAAAGGCTGAGTCTACTCTTTACCCTTTCTAGCTAACCCTTTTATAGATGAGCCAAATGTAATCTGAATCATGATCAGATCCATGTTTTCCGTCAGAACCAGAAGAAAATGGAAAACCAAGGATACAGCGGCTTGAAAAGACTGAAATTATGTGGATGAACAAATCTTTGTTCAAAGGTAAAGTTCAAGGTTCTGGGAAAAATACATCCCTAATCAGACAGAAAGAATGAAAGAACAACTTTAACCATCAGTTAAAAAAGTCAACACTTAACCTGCAAAAGTAGAAAGTAATTCAGCTCTTCTCTTCGCTCCACCAAACCCCATGCTGTACTGGAGGCTGACTCCTCCCCTATACCCACCTTCATTATGTCTGCCTTTTGTTAAGAGAACACTGATTGGTGCATTCTGATCCAGCGGCTCTAGGTATTCGTGTTGGTGGTGTATTTCAGGCGAAGGACTGCGGGAACAAAGCCTGTCCCGACTACGACTCCTCATTTCCCTCCCATATCTAGGATCAGATAAAGATCCATGACTGTAACTGGGCGGGCTGTAGTCTCCTCTGTAGTCCCGTTCGTAGCCAGCATCCCTGTCGATGCTCTTTCCTCTGCTCCGATCCCTTCTGTAGTCTCGATCCAAGCTCCTGTCCACGCTCCTACCACGACTTCGATCGCGGCCGTAGCTGCATTCCCTGTCACGGTCTCTGCTTCGGTTGCGCCCTCGGTCGTGCTCATCTCTGTAGCTCTGATCCAGGTTGTTTCCCCAGCTTTGGCTGCGCCCTCCATTTCCACTGTGCCAGCTTCTCTCACTATAGCCACTTCGAGCACTTTTGCCATCAAATTCTGCATGGTCATCCATTACATCTAAGGCTCTGTCCCCATAGTCAAGGGAGGGGCTTCTCTGCAGCGCAGCAGCCTGCACTTTCCTTGGTCTTTTCACTACCTGTTCAGTACAATAGAAAACAAACAAACAAACAAACTCCTATCAAAGATCAGAACATGAAACTGAACAGATGACTATTCTTTGTGTTTCAAATGTATGTGGGGGGAAAAAAGAAGGAAGAACAATATTCTATTTATTATTGGACAAGATCTGTGTATGCAGAACATCATTTGCCTCATGTAACTTCTATTTTGTATCACACATTATTCAGTAAAACAAACATTATAAAATAAACATTTTATTCTCAGTTTTTCAAAGATAACTTTGTGATACTGTTGATTAATTTCAATTTATTTCACTTGCAGAAATTATGTCTTTGTTTTATTTATTTTGTACTTCGCATGTGGCAAAGGACTGCTTTGCTTTGTGCCTTAAAATACACTTTATAGAAGAAAATCAAAATCCTGGTTACACAGGTACATACCACCATACACTCAATACATTTTGAATTTACTTACAATGGTAGCCACTTTTCCACTTTTCCTAAGCTGCTGAACTGCAAAAGAATGTAGAACATTTTCCATCGGGGTCCCATTAACTATGACCACTCGGTCATTTTCTCTGGAAATGGGGAGGGACACAAAAAAGGAAAGAGAGAATTTAAGAGGAGTCTTCGTGAAAACAGCAGAACAAAATTTCATTATTTTTTTTCCCCAGAGGTAACCTATTGATTTAATTCAGTTTAACAGAGTTTTGCTTTAAAACTGTGTTTGCTAGATCAGCTCTACAACATTTGAATACTAGAAGTAGCTTTCGATAAATCTGAAAATTAGACACTGAGCAGCACTGTCTTTTTGTATATACTATGTTCAGCTTAACTACCTTGTCATAATGTTTTTCAAAAGAACATTTGTGATAAGTATTAAACTTTTTTTATTTAGTTCTTTTGGGACTCCTAGCTTTCCACACCCATTGCTAGACTTAGCTCACATAAGAATTTCACAAAAGCTTCAAACTGCTGCAGTCATACTAGTATTTAGGCAAATATTGACAAGTGCAGTACATTTTTCTTAAGTCTAGTGTTCAGGTCACATCTACTCTGTAGAAAGGTGACTGGAAGAAAAAAATGCCAACAAAACAATAATACACAAGAAATCCTTCCTGCCCTAAAACACTGGCCAGCTGACATTACTAACTTTTCTATTCAGACTTCCTGCATATTAAATAGACCACTGACTCACCTAAGCTCCTATGAAATTGCCCCATAGCACTGATTAATTTAAACCCAAAAATTTCATAAAGGCATTTCAATACATAAAGTGAAGATTAAAAAAGACCCAAATTACCACTCCTCATATTCCTCATATTAGTTTATTCTGGTGACTACCCAGTTACAGTCAGAGCATTACCTCAACAAATTACTAGTTACTTTGCCATTTTCTGCTAGATAAAAAAAATCTTTGGTACCAACTATTTTTTCATTATAATCAAATCACATCACAATGTTCTCTTTAAGTAAGAAGATTATATACTCTAAGCCTCCATTTGTAAGGCACTCTAACTCCTAAATGATTTTTGTGCCTCTTTTCATACCCTTACAATTCCTTTTAGTGGATGAGTATGTCAGAACAGCTTGCTATATTTCAGTATCAGTTTCATCCAGGTTTATGCAAGAGTTAAATAGCTCTCTGGACAGTCCATACATCCAAAACTAGTACTGAACTTAATGTTGCAATATTATGTCAAGAGGTCCATCTACATGTGCTCATTTTACCCTACAAAAGATAACAGAATAATTTTACCCAAAGACTCCAAAGGTTAGACCTATATTCCTTGATTTGCTGGAGGAACAGCTTTGCATTCATTTTTCTTCAGAATGTGTTTCATCTGAAAGTGCCCAAAAATCTTGGGTATTCCCTTGCCATCATCAATTTACCTATGATCTTTCATAATTTCTAGACATGATTTCATTCCCAAATGACAGGTAGTTATGGAACAGGATGACAAGTGGTGGTGTGCAGGGACCATTGCTATAAAACATAGGATTTGTACACTTACATTAAAATTTTTTTGTTACATGCTTTACAATTACCCATTTATTTAGTTACTCAACAACAACTCCCAAGCCATTCCATTTTCTGACCCAAAATATATGCTTGGCAAAAGTGACAGAATCTACTCTCTTTATTTTTATTGTTGCACTATTATTTAGCATTCTTCCAAATCATCTAGTCCTCATCAGATATTTCAGATCAGAGGATGAAAACATGATGTAGGACAGAAACTTTCAGCCTATAGATTAGTTGTTTGTACATGATAGATGCAGCCTCATTAAGGGTGAAGTTATCAGAAAGACAACAGAAACTCTTTATTTCCATTTTTTTTTCTTTCAGATACAAAATATTAGTTACAAATAAACTAAATATTTAGTTACAAACATATATATTTACAAACCTTCTTTGGGCTGACTTAAATCGTTCTTGGAAACTAATGATTGACCACTAAACATGTTTACTGGAGCAGAAATAAGGAGGACATTTTAAGATACTAAGTATTTCTACTGTTTCTTTAAATGAAATGCAATCTTGAAAGAAAAGTACTTAACTGTTAAAGACTTTTAAACACCACCACTGAAATGTAATGGCTTACCAAACAGCAACTAACAGCTCTTTGTAGGGTTTACTTGTTTTGTTGGTTTGGGTTTTTTTTTAAAAGACACATCTAGATACTCAAGAGCAAACCAAATCTTGAGGTGATTAGATCACCAAGATTTCAACTTCATCTCTCAAAAGGTTTTAAGTATTCTACAACCACATCCCTCAAAACGCAGGACAAAGAAAAAAGTGCTTACTGAAGTAATCCATCTGCTGGACCCCTGGGAGAACATCTGAAATGACTATTGATGTTTCACCATTTTCAAAATGAGGGTTATCTCTGCCGCCAGAAACTGCAATCCCAAATCCTCGTTTTGAATCCTTTACAACAAAACCAAATACAACAAAATTTGAATACATTGACAGGAATTTTGACAGGGAGAAAGAAGAGGAACACGAATGTTCTTGAGATGGCACTCTAAGTAGATACTATTTAAAATAATATCAATTAATATAACTGATATTATATAAATATATAATATTTATCTATTGTATCTATTATCTATTATATAGACCCAGGAAAACAACAACCCAGTGTAAAGAAACAAGGATACATAGCAAACTGCATGCAAAGTGCGGCAGAAACACATGATACCTCTAGATTTAAGAAAGATTAGGTTTACACATCCATATATAAATATGACAAATTCCTGTCATCCAAAACCTCTACAGCCTTATGATTGTTAGCAATTAAGCAAAGAACCCACTAAATTTACCTTTTGCTTCATCTTCCCATGGGGTATTCATACCAAATTTATTGCTAGGTAAATCCATTTCATTAGTGATGCTTGGGAAAGTGGAATAGCTTTCCCAGGATCTCATTTTCATTATGATTGCTAAGTAGTTCATGACAACTACTTACTCCTCAGTCAAAATAACAAGATCATGGTTGATTACAAAGAGCAAGTAATGAGCATATGCATTGTCTATATATAATAATCCTCTGTCACAATCAACTATTTTAAATATGTAAATTATGTCAAACCTGTCATCAAGGAAACAACAGATCCACAGAAGTCCTAAGACAGGCATTCATAAAAACAAAGAAATGCTTCACAGAGTGCAAAGGAAGCATGTCACTAGCACTACACCTGAGAACTGTTACCATAACTGAACTGCTGACAGGAAAGTGAGCACAAAACCACACAAGTTTAATTTTATCAGCTATTTACCATATATATATCACTAAAAGAAATAGATTATGCTACATTTGAACAAAATGTTTTAACATAGTGGCAATGTAATACATAAAATTAAAGTCATGCTTTTCCCCAAAACCCACTCAGCATGTGTAGTTCATCATGTCACCTCATGTTCCACTAATGCCAATAGTAACTGATTATTTCTTTGAAGAGGAAAAAAGCAGTATTGTTTTCTTTTAAAACAGCACTTCACTTGCCACAGCTTAGTTTTACAGGAAGCAGTTTGATGCTTTACACCAAAATAATAGATTCAAAATAATTGTAAAATTCAGTGGTAGTGGTGGTTACAGCAAGTTCAGTAGCCCTTTACCAGCTCAGTAGCCTAAGTCTGTATCTGTGATAAAAAAAAAAAAAATGCTCATTTACACAATATCAGAGATCTGAAATGCCAGAAATTACAGGAACTAAGATCTTCTGCAGTGTTTTTCCTGTCTACCTCCGTAACCTAAAAAACAACCTCTTCTCAACCATACCTTCTCACATGAAACAAGCGATGTAGAAAGATCACTTCACCTTGGGTCATCAAGTTCAGTTCATTGCAGAAGTGAAAAAACTTGAGCAGCTCGGTGCAGGCTGCTCACTGAACCCAGATAATCAGAACAGCTCAGAAGACCACCACCACTGAAGCCAAAGTGCACACCTTGTACTGTGGTGTGACAGACTAGCTATTAAAGAAAACAAGCACAAGTGCTCTATTTTCTTTAATTCAAAAGGATTCCACTCGATGAGATACGTCCTATTTTCTTTAAAAAAAAAAATCAAAGTGACACCTACAGTCCACCTGGTTCATAAGTTTTAATGACAGTGTTTATCCACTGGATTCTACACTATTTTATTACAAAAATAAAATCAGTGGAATCCTGTTCAG
The DNA here is from genome assembly GCA_032173965.1 of Sitta carolinensis. Lineage (NCBI taxonomy): Eukaryota > Metazoa > Chordata > Aves > Passeriformes > Sittidae > Sitta > Sitta carolinensis. The sequence goes on along the minus strand of CM063313.1, from coordinate 11,561,370 downwards.
TGTTGTCCTGGGTTGGTGCTGAATTTTATCCTCATTCATCTGTTTAGATCAGAAATAAGTTCTGCACCTTCAAAACTGGATCTGAGAGTGAAGGAGAAGCCGTGGAATGTCTGACGTGGTTGTTTTCAAAACATCAAGAGAAGAGTTTTCAGCTTTCCCTCACACATGGCCTGTGTTGTCTGCAGTGTGGACAGTGGGAGAGAGCTCTCCTTTGCTTTTTGTTAGTTTTTGGCTAGCTGAGGCACAGAAGTTCTCTGGACTGTGAGGGATTTTTTTCCTTTTTCTTGGAACTGTTTGAACCTGCTCTGGACTAAATCCCAGAAGAGCACTGGGAGCTCAGACCTGTGTCCCCCCAAGCCTGGCCTGTGCCTGGCATTTCCCAATGCCAGGGACTGACACGGACTGAGTGAGCCGAGCTGCAGAGACTTTCTGAATTTGTTATCTCTTTGGAGTGGCAAAAGGATTTGTTTTATAGTATTGTTCATTTGTTGCGCTGGGGACTGCTTTGCCTGTTAAATAAACATTTTTTCCACTTCCCTCCAAGGAAAGTTTTTTCTCTAACTAGGTGGGATCCATTTGGATTTGCTTTCTAGAGGTACCTTATTTGGAGGTTTTTTTCCCAAATTTGCCCTAAACCAGGACAAACATATTAATTGGTGCCCAATGTGTGGCTTGAGAAAGTGGAAAAAATTGTACTTAGTCTGTACTGGGATAAAGCAGTCAGTAGACATGTTGATGCTTGAATTCATAATGTCTCTCTCGGTGGAGGCCTTTCTGGGTTTCTGTTCCCTAGGCTTTTTTGAGGTTTTAATACCTTTCTGGTCCCTAAGTTTATTTTCTTATCTGGAAATAGCTCCATGTCATGTCCCTAACATGTAGTTTTTACTGTAGAGGAGCACGGATTAGAATAGCTATTGTACTGGGCTCAGTGATAATGATTTATAGGAAGTTCATAAAGGTACTGGAGTTGGTGGCAGGTATGTTTGGTTTATGGATCCTTCGTCCTACCCTGCATCCCAGTTCCAGTAGCAAGTTTTGGGGGCTTATTAGTAACTGCACCCAGTTTGTTAGAGAAGGAGGAAGGGATGAGGCTCTTCAACCTCTCTTTTTCCTCTTCTCCTTTGAATCTGTTACATCACTTTTTGAGAAGGTACAGTTTCCCCTGAAAGGCAAGGATACCACCTTCCTCGTATTTTATGTGGTAGGCTTCCTCTATATGGTCAACAGCTTCTCTAGTGTGACGTCTGAGACCTCCAGAGGAGCTGATGAGACCCCTAACCCAGAAGTAGACCCAGCTGTGAAGAATTCTGAGTGGTGTGGCAAATGGGAGGATATGGGCCAAACCCTGAGGGAATTTTCTGACCCTAGAGCCTGGGACTTTCCCCGTGAACAAATTCAGAACCCAGCTGAGGTAGGGAAATACTTGACAGAGAAGTGCCATGATGATGCTAAGGAGAAAAAGCTCATTGCAAAAAGCTGGGCCCTGGCATGTGCTTATCACACACTGCTAGATACTGTAGGGCAGCAGACAGAGGCAGGGGGGCAGGGAGATAAATCAGCAGCTAAACCAGACAGTGAGCCTAAACCACTGGCAGTTGCTGCAGGAAAGAAACACACAACTAAAACTGATAGGCCAGCGGACGATGAGGATCCGGGGGAAGCACCCTCAAAACCAGCAACTGACAGAAAGGCAGAAGTCAGAACAACTGGCACAGGATCAGAAGCCTATATTGAGTCCTTTTCCCTGAAGGACCTTTGTGGCCTAAGAAGGCTTACACTCAATGACCTGAAGAATCCATAATTAGTTGGTTAGTCAGTCTTTGGGATGCTACAGGTGAGACTACAGTTCTGGACAGCACTGAAGTGAGGCATTTGGGATCCCTGTCACATGATCCAGTTATTGACTAAGGAATGAGGGGGGCCAACCCTCACAGTCTCTGGGAACGGGTCCTGGGAAGTGTGGCACAAAGATATCTGTGTGCAGACAATCTCCATATACAGCGAGCCCAGTGGAAGACCATAGAAAAAGGGTTCAACTCTTGAGAGAAACGGCAGTGACAGAGACTGACTTCTCAGATGACCTAAACATTAGGAACCCAGACTTGATACCATGTACATATGTGGTGTGGTGAAAACTTGTACGACTTGGGCCACAAGAATATGCTTCTGCTTTAGCCATAATGAAGCGAGATGACAGGGAGGAGACCGTGCTGGATATGGCGAAGAAGCTCAGAGCATATGCAGATGCTGTGCATGGCCCAATGCATGCAAGAATTGCAGCTGTGGAAACCCATCTGCAGAAATTAGATGACAAGACAGAGGAGAATCACAAGAAACTCAGAGAGGAGATGAAAGAAGGCTTTCTCCAAATCTTGGCAATACAAGTCAAAGGTTCTGGTACCAAATACAGATATTCCCCAGATGGGGAGAGGAAGTATGAACCACGAGCTGAGCTGTGGTTTTGGGGAAGATATGAGGAGATGGGATCTAATGCTGCTCTGGCTCAATGTGTGCTTGAATTGTGCGAAGGCAAGACTCAGGAAGTTCCACCAAAAAAGGAAGTAGCTCCAGTTGCCCAGGAAAAGAAGGATAACCTGGCTTAGAGGGGCCCTGCCTCTAGCCAGGTAGAGGCTACGGAAAACGGTGTCTTTTGGACAGTGTGGATTTGTTAGCCTGGCACATCAGAACCACAAAAATATGAGGCCTTGGTTGACACTGGTGCACAGTGCACATTAATCCCACCAAGACATGCGGGGACAGAATCTGTTTCTATCTCTGGCATGACAGGGGGATCACAGGATTCTACCTTGGTGGAATATGATGTGAGCCCGACTGAAAGTGAGTGGAAGAAAGACCCTATTGTGACTGGCCCAGAGGCCCCATGCATTTTGGGCATAGACTTCCTTCAAAATGGGTATTTCAAAGACCCAAAGGGACTCAGGTGGGCATTTGGGGTAGCAGCTGTAGAGAGAGAGGGCATCAAGAAATTGAACACCTTGCCTGGACTATCATAGAACCCATTAGCAGTAGAACTCCTGAAGGTGGAAGAACAAGTACCAATTGCCACTTTGACAGCACACTGCTGGCAGTACAGAACAATTCAAGATTCTGTGATCCCCATCCACAAAATAATCCATGAGCTGAAGTCCAAGACAGCAAAGTGGTATGTCACTATTGACATTGCCAATGCATTTTTCTCCATTCCTCTGGCAGAAGATGCAGGCCTCAGTTTGCTTCCACCTGGAGCGGTGTGCAAACCGAGTTCCCCAGGGGTGGAAACACAGCCCCACCATCTGCCATGGACTAATCCAAGCTGCACTGGAAAAGGGTGAGGCTCCAGAACACCTGCAGTACATTGATGACATCATTGTGTGGGGGAACACAGCAGAAGTGTTTGAGAAAGGAGAAAAGATCATCCAGATTCTGCTGAAAGACAGATTCGCTATCAAGAAGAGCAAAGTCAAGGGACCTGCTTGACAGATCCAATTCCTGTGGGTAATGTGGCAAGATGGATGGCATCAGATTCCCACTGAGGTCATCAACAAGATCACAGCAATGTCTCCACAGACCAGCAAGAAGGAAACACAAGCTTTCCTAGTGCCATAGGCTTTTGTAGAATGCACCTTCTGGAGTACAGCCAGATTGTCAGTCCTCTCTACTGTGCCACCCATGAGAAGAATGATTTCCACTGGGGCCCTGAACAGCAGCGAGCCTTTGCCCAGACCAAGCAGGAGATCACTCATGCAGCAGCCCTTGGCCCAATCAGGACAGGACCAGATGTGAAGAATGTGCTCTACTCTGCAGCTGGGAGCCATGGTCTGTCCTGGAGCCTTTGGCAGAAGGTGCCTGGGGAGACCCGAGGCCGACCACTGGGATTCTGGAGTCAAAGTTATAGAGGGTCGGAAGCCAATTATACCCCAACAGAGAGGGAAATTTTAGCAGCCTATGAAGGAGTCAGAAGTAACTGGTACAGAAGCGCAGCTCCTCCTGGCACCCCGACTACTGGCGCTGGGGTGGATGTTGAAAGAAAAGGTTCCCTCCACCCACCACACCACTAACGCCACATGGAGCAAGTGGATTGTCTCCATCATGCAGTGTGCCTGTATTGGAAACCCGAATCACCCTGGGATTTTGGAGATAATTACAAATTGGCCTGAAGGTGAAAACTTTGGTCTCATGGATGAAGAGGAACAGGAACAAGTAACACAGGCCAAAGAAGCTCCACCATACAACCAACTGCCCCCAGAAGAAATGCTCTTTTCACTGATGGCTCCTGTCATATTGTAGGGATGAACCGGAAGTGGAAAGCAGCTGTATGGAGCCCCACATGACAAGCTACTGAAGGAAAAGGTGGATCAAGCCAACTTGCTGAACTCAAAGCTGTTCAACTGGCTCTGGACATTGCCGAAAGAGAGAGGTGGCCAAAGCTCTACCTCTACACTGACTCATGGATGGTAGCCAATGCTCTGTGGGGAGGCTGGAGAAGTAGAAAAAGACTAACTGGAAAAACAGAGGAATACAAATTTGGGCTGCTGAAGAGTTGAAGGACATTGCTACTAGGGTAGAGAAACTATCTGTGAAAGTCTGTCACGTGGATGTCCATGTCCCCAAGAGTAGAGCTAATGAGGAGCACCAAAACAACAATCAAGTAGATTAGCCTGCAAAGATAAAGGCATCAAAGATAGACTTAGATTGGCAACACAAGGGGGAGTTGTTCCTGGCTCAATGGGCCCATGATGCCTCAGGCCATCAGGGTAGAGATGCCACCTAAAAGTCGGCTCGAGACCGAGGGGTGGATCTAACCATGGATAGTATTTTCCAGGTTATCCACAACTGTGAGACGTGTGCTGCCATCAAGCAGGCCAAAAGGGTGAAGCCCCTCTGGTATGGGGGGTGGTGGTCTAAGTACAAGTATGGGGAAGCCTGGCAGGTTGACTACATCACACTGCCCCAGACATGCCAAGGCAAGCACTATGTGCTCACAATGGTAGAAGCCACCACGGGATGGTTGGAGAGACCCAGTGTCTCACGCCACTGCCCGGAACACCATCCTAGGCCTTGAAAAGCAAGTCCTGTGGAGGCATGGTACCCCTGAGAGAATTGAGTCAGACAATGGGACTCATTTCAAGAACAGCCTCATCAGCACCTGGGCTAGAGAACATGGCATTGAGTGGGTGTACCATATCCCCTACCATGCAGCAGCTGCAGGCAAAGTGGAGAGGTACAACAGACTGTTAAAAATCTCCTTGAAAGCACTAGGTGGGGATCTTTCAAAAACTGGGAGCAGCATTTAGCAAAGGCCACTTGGTTAGTTAACACCCGAGGCTCCACTAACTGAACAGGCCCTGCCCAGTCTGAGCCCCTGCATACAGTAGACGGAGATAAAGTTCCAGTGGTGAATGTCAGAGGTTTGTTAGGGAAGACGGTGTGGATCAAGTCTGCCTCGAGTACAGACAAAGCCATCCATGGGGTTGTCTTTGCTCAGGGACCAGGTTGCACATGGTGGATAATGCAGAAAGATGGAACTCGATGTGTACCTCAGGGAGATCTGATTGTTGGATGAGAACTATGTGTAAATATCACTGTTTGCTGAATGTCACTGCCATTGTCTGTATATAGCTATATACTGCACATATGTGTATGTAGAGTTTGAAGATGTATTAGTGTTGGTAGTAAGCTGACATATGGGGACAAGGGGTGTCCTGGGTTGGTGCTGAATTTTATCCTCATTCATCTGTTTAGATCAGAAATAAGTTCTGCACCTTCAAAACTGGATCTGAGAGTGAAGGAGAAGCCGTGGAATGTCTGACGTAGTTGTTTTCAAAACATCAAGAGTTTTCAGCTTTCCCTCACACATGGCCTGTGTTGTCTGCAGTGTGGACAGTGGGAGAGAGCTCTCCTTTGCTTTTTGTTAGTTTTTGGCTAGCTGAGGCACAGAAGTTCTCTGGACTGTGAGGGATTTTTTTCCTTTTTCTTGGAACTGTTTGAACTTGCTCTGGACTAAATCCCAAAAGAGCACTGAGAGCTCAGACCTGTGTCCCCCCAAGCCTGGCCTGTGCCTGGCATTTCCCAATGCCAGGGACTGACACAGACTGAGTGAGCCGAGCTGCACCCACGGCACAGACTGGCTGGATTCGGCATCTCTGCAGAGCAGCGAGAGGTTTTGTTTTTTAGTATTGTTCATTTGTTGTGCTGGGGACTGCTTTGCCTGTTAAATAAACACATTTTTTCCACTTCCCTCCAAGGAAAGTTTTTTTTCCCGAACCAATTGGGAGAGGGCTGTTTGGATTTGCTTTCTAGAGGTACCTTATTTGGAGGTTTTTTTCCCAAATTTGCCCTAAACCAGGACAAGTGACTATTACAAAGACATTAACCACAACCTGCTTGATAGAACTATCTGCTTTACTTTTAAGGCTCTTCAGTAAAGAATTTAGCTATGTGGATGACATGTGGTGACATTCTTTCTTGTCATCAGAAAAACCAAACAGTAGCAAATACGGCACTTAAATTGTTAACTGAATTTACTTCTAATATTAAAGAGTCGTGTTATTGTATGAGTAGCAACTAAGCTTTAAAATAAAAACCATATCTGATTTGTATAATGAATTAATCCATTATAGACTCAGACATGCTAGTAACAGCTATTGTAAAACATATTCAGAGTAAACCAGTGCTTGAATACTTGAAAACTAAAAATATAACAGGCACTCACCTTTTGTAAGGTCACTGTGTACTGTTCCCATATCAGCTCTTCCATGCCTGGGGCCTGTTGCACACAGAAACCAATTAGTAAAACACACAGCATATAACTATTTAAATTAAAATGTGAAATACCTCACTAAAACACATATTTAAAAGTAATTTGCATATTCTAATATTTTGGGAGAATTAGTATGACATTCATGTATTTCAATTAATAATTTCGATTTTTCCTTAAAAAGGTCCAGGGTGGTAGAATCCCTTCACGTTTCACTGATTTAACAGCTTATTCAGATTTTCTGGAAAATCCTTATTCAGCAAAAGCATTGAATTCAGATCAACTAGTATTCTATAGCCCTGATTCAAATAACGCATAAAATACTTATGGAAGACCTTTCTGTACCAGTATGCAGTAAGATCAGAACTTGAAACTGGGGTTTTCAAAATTAACTAGACTTCAGATCTCTGGTGTCCTGTTCACGTGGATTTAACAAAACATTTTGTCCACTATGAATTATATAACTAAATATTTAGGTTCCCATCAAGAAATTAAATTTTACAGGAAAATACAATATATCACTCTGTAATACAGGTATAGCTATTTCTGTGACACTTCTCACAGACATTTTTTTCAACATTTCCAGTTAAACCCAATCACTTTATCTTACATGATAAAACCTGAAATCTTTCCAACATCACAGCTTAAAATATAATACAGAATAATCACCCAGCTGTGATGCATCATATAGTACACAGCCAGCCTCTTCAGTGTCCGCCCTGTAAAACTAGGAGAAAATGAGCCACTGCACTGCAGAAAAATGACACTAAAAACATTTCAAAATGAAAAGCGTTCATTGCAGAAGAAAAATCCAGGCATTACATAAGTATGAGCAGGCACATATTCAAGCCATAGGTTTTATTTGTTTTTACTGAAAGTGGTCTTCCTTTATCCCAGAAAACTGAATTCCAGACAGAAGCTCAATTCAGACTTAATGGTCTTTTTAGAGGAGGCATCATAGGGAGTACTGACAACTGAATTCCAAAACAATAGACAGAGAAGTGACACAAGAAGGGTATGCCTGAACTTTTAAGGCATCCCTTGCATTTTCAGACTGCACAACTGTTCAGCAAGCTACAGATGTTATTTCTCATATGCAAAAACAACCCCTTGTTGCATAGTTCCAGCTGATTCTGTGCACCACAAAGAGAAACTAGATTTACATTGTCCATTGCACATTCACTGTCTTTTGAAAAACAGAAGTTCTGCTCAGATATCCTGAAGGAACATGCAAAACATTCAGCATTCTTACCAGAAATTTTACAACACTGAACAGTGTTAAACTTCCACTGTTCTGCCAGAAAATGAACAATGCTTTCCAGTTTCCAGAACCTCTGGTGTCTAATTGAAAAGAAAATTAAAAATAGATGTAGGAGATGATGGTTTATATTATAAATAATATATGTAAGTAACTGTTTCTAAATTTTTACTTGTCTAGGTCAGACAAGAATGTGTTCATAATTATTAGTACTAAACCATATGTTTGCTGTCAGTCACACAGAAAATTATTTAATCTATTTTAATTATTCATTATTACCATTTAACCAGCTAACATGTCCAAGCTTTCAGCTATCTGAAACTGAATTCACTCAATACATTCTCTTACACAGAGAATCTTTGCCACAAATGAAAAATTCCTCCTTAACTAAGCTCTTCTTTTGAACTGCTGTGATGCTGCCGTAAATGGAAGTGACTAGGCTTGCTTGTCTGGCATGTAGGAAACGGTTTACCTACTACTGACCCTTCCTACAAGCTTGCTATTTTACGTATTTTTAAGCTCTGCAAAGAGTGAGTCTCTGCTGAAGAGGGACCCCATTGTTATTTAAATTCCATTTGACTTCACTAAACAAAGTTTTAGAAATGAAAGTCAGTACAAAATGATAGGTAAAATCTGAAGGACAAGCAGGTAGGTTCAAGTTTTGTAGAAGCACAGAAGATGGAAAATCTTTTCTATCCTCCTCTTGGTAAAAAAGTCTCAACAACTTACATGTGTAAGATAAACATCACTTAAATTCAGCTTGCACAGTATGCAGCTCCTACCAACACTATCTCCCAGCCAAGAATACTGAGGCCAGCTCTGAGCAGGTGCAAGAGTAAGGCAGGCAGAACACAGTCACGGGGAGCTTACTATACACATGGATACAAAGACAGGCCTGAGAAACAACTGCTTATTCAGTACCACTCTGCAGGAAAAGGACTGAGGAAAGCACTGTGAAGATATCAGGGACAGATGTAAGGATATGAAAAAGGGAACTTACAGGAAATCCCTTCCAGAAAACTAGGCCTTCCATGAGAAGTGGCATAAGTGCACCAGTGGAGAGATGTATTGGATAGTAAACCAAAGCATCATAAACCTACAGAGTTAAATTTACTTTACTCTGACAAATAAGCCTTATGGTATCTGGTTAAAAAAAAAAAAAAAAAAAAAAAAAGGTAGTAGAGAATGAAAGAGAAACTACTGCCTACAGACACTAAAATTAAGGTCTTGCAAGATGCCAAGCATATAATATCATCTCATTTGTGCCTAGAAAAAGATCCTCATAGTATCAGTGGCTGTTTCAGGTACATTCTGTGTAAATTTTTGGGCTTTATTTTTACCTTGAAACTGTTACTGAAAATTCCACAAAAGATAGTTAAGCAATTCACTTTTAAATTCACAAGCATTTGTTAAAGCAATGCATTTTTTGAAACTGCTCTTTAGGAAACTGTCTCCCATTTGCTGTACCCTGCATCAGGGAAGGAAAGCACACTATGTACTTGCAAAGCTGATTTTGCACAACATAATTACCAAGACAACATGACTAGTTCTGCTGTACTGATAAAGCAATGTAGGCTCTGCAACAAATTTCAAAGAACTGAATGGTCACCTTGGAAGCCCATAAGGCAAAAACAATCTAAACAATAATCTCTTTAATATTATAAAATGTACTGCTATTTGCCACTGTCACAAGCTAACCCATACCATCAGAGCAATGGAGAAGAAAGATTGACAGGGAGGGAGAGACTACAAATGTTACTAATCATCAGTCAGGGACTTGATCGAAACTAATATCTAAGTCTCCGCCCAAACTGCAAAATTCCTGTACTCCACATTTAGTGATGCGACTCTCCTCTGAATGCATCAAGTGATGAAATATGAAAAGCCTTCATCACCTTGCCAATTTCTTCATACTTCATCTGTAAGGAAACACAAAGGGATCCTGAGCAGCTTGTGCATCCCTTACAGGATCGCAGTTTCACTGCAAGATTGCACACCAAAACACTGGAGAGAGAAAGGCAGGCAAAATGGTTAAGAACCCCACCTCCAGTTACTAACAGTAACTGTTTTACAAGTCCACCCAGGTTTCACACAGACAACAGGCTACCTGCAGTAAATGCCAATTATTGCAATTAGCTAGTCTAAATTCATTAGGGACTACAGTCAGTCCATTTCTCATTAGAACACTGCAGTCAGGATTTGCTTAAATCTGTCTAATGCTCATACACTAAAATGACAGGTGCTTTCTAAATATCCAGAATAGACTGTTTAGCAGAATCTTTTGCAGGAAACTAGTCAAAGTGCTAAAATTACCAGTGTGCAACAAACAGGCAGCTGTTGCAGCTCTAACTGACAGTCATCGAGAGATTTACACAATTACTTGCTACAGAGAGATCACCAAGGACTTCATTCACACCAAAAGAAGAACTAAACCAGAAGACCTGCCACAACAATCATTTAGCTATAAAAGTGAGTTGGAGAGGGGAGGGATATATGAGGGGAGGAGGGGAAGAAAAGACATGGAGCAAGATGCAACAAAAAGCAACTCACGTGCCCTTTCAAAATCCCCAACTTTTTGACTGCATGTGACCACATTCTCTGCAGAGCTTGAGCTGTCTTCATTGTTGCAGGATATAATCTGTGAGGGAATGCCGTACATCCCGTCTTTTCATCTGTTTCCACCACTCAACATCGTTATGTAATTCTAATACAATAGTGGCCTACATACTCGAACAAATCCCGACGTCAGTTTCACACAGAAACACATCAAAACCAGAGCAAGGAAATGTACTGTGAGTTTAACTAACTCCCAGTTTCAGATATCCCAGGAAAATGCAGTGCTGTAATCTTATGTTTGTTTGGTTTTAAATGAAGTGTAAACAGATCACTATGCAGCACCTTATTCTTCTTCCAAGCACATACGGGTTCACCCCACCAGGAACCTAATTTAAACTTAAAAGGCTTAAGAAGCACACTGCAGTTGATTTGAAAATTCATGTATTGACTATAATATTTTACAGTTTTTAAAGAACTGTGTGGGCTGGACTCCAGCAAGGAAAAAAAAAAAAAATACAAAATTATACCCACTGCAAATAACAGTATTTGCCATCAAACATTTAGTAGGGTATCATTTGTAAGAATTATAAGCTAATCGTACAGCCAAACAGATAGGTTACTTTATTGAAAAATAGGTCAAGCTGTCACTCCCATTTATGCTGCATGAATGCTATGAAATTTAAGCCTCAAGTGAACTTTCCCCTAGACTTGATGTAAGTTTCACAGGCAGTGAACAGATAAGAAAACATGCAAAGTTTTGTACACAATGTTAACCAAAACCTCCATGCATAGATTTCATTTTTAACCAGTTGACCAATTTTACCTGCTAAAGAGTATTAATTCAGACAGCAGCAGAAAAAGTGAGGGGTTGTGTTGTTCATTTTGTAGTGGAGTTTGTTGTTTGGTTTTATTTTTTTTGGGGGGGGGGGGAGGTGAGGTTGGGTATGGGAGAATAGGGACTAGGAGGGCTGCAAAGGGACAATGCATGTGTTCAAGTTTTTCCATTCAAAATGAAGACTGAATTCAACATTCTGCATTTTGACTGTGACCCCCACCTCTCCACTAGGTTGAACAGAGGCTTGCACCTTCATCACTGTGCTGCCAAGAGCAAACACCAATGGGATCCAGGAGAAGCACACTGAAACCAGCCCCCCAACTCAGGCTACCCACTTGGACTCAAGTAAGACTTTTATTAGAGAGTGGTCAAAATAGTTTAGAACTTCTATCAACATTTCTAAAGAGCATATTCCTCTCAAAAGACTCACATTTATAGCTTCGAAAACTGATATTTATTTATTTAATTTTTACAAAAAGGGCAGGAAAAAGAAACAAATGTAAGTATGTCTTTGAGACTTCTCTAGCCCTGTTTTCTTAGCTTTTGTTTTCCTCCCCCTTGCCCTGACAAACTTCAGAAGCACTCTGAATTGAGAAGAAAACACCATGATGACAAAAGAGAATAAAAATGGTGAAACATTATCCATGAGCTGTAGCAGTTATAACAGCAAGGACTCTACTTTCTTGGTTCTGGACCATCTTTTTTCTCTAAAGGAATATAATGAGAAAAACAATTGGATTTGCTCTCCCAAAATTCAAAACAAATTTTTTCTGAAAAGAAATTTTAAAAAATATTCAGAAAATCTAGAAACGTTGCTTGAAGTGAAGAGACCAGGGAGTTAACAGAAAGATGCAGGTGTTTGCATTTGCATGTTTCATTTTGAAGGAAAACAGATCTTCAGAATAGAAATACCTCAATTCAATTCCTTTAAAGTGAAACAGAAAAAAAATTCAAACAAGCATTGTCCCAGACATTGTCCTTTCACTTTAACTGCATGCCTCTTCAAAAAAAAAAAAAAAAAAAACCAAACCTAACTATAAAGGTAAACTATAACCTAACTTCACTCCTAGCACAAGATTACAAAGGCAATTACAACCCTTTTAAATATAACACCTATTATCCACAGACATTTAAAACAGAAACCCTGTTTAAAAGTTAGCTCAATTCCAACAGGAGATACACATTGTTTCTTTCTGGGTGTCTATCCTGACAATAAAACATTCATGAAACATGCGGGGAAAGAAAACTAAGCATGATGATCTGGTTTATAAACTGGGAAAGGTGAAAAGAAAAAGAGAGCTCTCAAAAAACAACAGAGCAACCTCAGAACATCACAACAAAATCTTACAGCAGCAGGCTGCATCTCTCCGTTTACCCAGGTGAAAGTTTTACACCTAGCACTCTTGTGATCTCTTCCTCTACATACAAGGAAGAAAAAGGGTGTTTCCTCACATATAATCTATACAAGCAAGTCATAATCTATGCAAGCAAGCAGAAAGGACACCTGAAACAGTCTTGTTGACTCCATTATGGAAGTAACAAACTAAAGAGGTCCTTGCCTTCCAACTTTTCCTGTCTCCCTTCATATGCTACTATGGATGTAAGCACAGAAACCTCGTAAGCTGAGTCTGTTTTCCCTAACGACAGACTTGTACAACAAAGATGGTCAAGAACTTCAAGCTTAACCAGAAGTTACCCAATTCCAAAAGACAGAGGCAGGGACTCTTCTAGCCACTGATAGGAACAGCCAGGTGGAGAGAGTCCAAAGTTGCATCAAGACGTAAGTATGCTTGGTCTCAAAGACTACTTACACTAGCAGAGGAATCAGAAACTGCCCATGTATGTCAGCTGCCCTCATAAAGACAATTATGATGGACTAAAAAGGATGGTCTTAGATTTACAGGCTTTCAAAGATCCTGACCCACTTCAATTTCTGGACAGCGCTACAAAAATGTCCCCTGTAGAGAGTGCAGGCTCAGTGAAATGAGAAGAGAGCTATACATCAGTGTGTGGCGTGGAGCACCGCATCTCCTCTTTTTCAGCTGAATGACAAACCCATGGTTATTAAAGATGTCTACAAAACAACAATGATGTAACACAAGTTGCATAGCCAGAGCTGGCCAAGTATTCTTAACATAGTAAAAAGTGACTGAAAAGGAACAGGACCTTTACCAGGCCTTTCCCCGGCAGTGAGGAAGCCACTAGGAAACAGGTTCCAACTGACATGTTCCAATGAATTATCTGTGTATGGTACAGCAGACCTGTGATTAGGATCCAGGAAAAAGAGAAAAAATTACTTTTACCCATGGATCTTTCACAATACAGCAAACATATTGCACAAAAGGAGCTACCTTATTTTCTACCAATAAATGCTCTGATTCAGAGAAGCATATCCTATTTTTTTCATGTAGGTTCCTGCACCAATACAGCAACTCCCAGAAGACCAACCGCCTCAAGAAACAGGTTCCTAGAATGATGAACAGCTCAAATTAAAGAAAGTGCTAAAAAATGTTTTGCAAAAGATATCCAGTAGAAGTAAAAGATAACTGTTCTTCAACAATGGCAGAAACTACTCTTTCCTTCTAGGGGCACAAAGAAGAAATTTAAGGTACAGCTCCATGTTAAAAGATAACCAATTCTACTTTCACATTTCAGTAAAATCAGAATGGCTGTTAACATCACAATGGATTATATTATCAGGATGCAGGAAGTTGGGGGAAAAAGAGATCACAAGCTGTCAGTTTACTCCTACATCAGTATACATAAGTATACTTCTACAATGAAATGGAAAATTTTGAAGGAGAAAAAAAAATTCACATAGAAATGAACTGTGTAGACAATCCTTTCCTTCTCTTCCCTCTAATGGAGAATTATCAGTTATATTACATAAGATTTGCTTTCACCCAAATTACTCAACAATATCAAATATTAGCAAAATCCTTTTGCTGTATTGGCAAGGTAACAAACACATTCATCAGCAATCTCGTCAAGTGGAAGTTGTCCACGCTCATGGCAAGGGGGTTGGAATTAGATTATTTTTTAAGTCCCTTCCAACCCAAATCATTCTGTAACTCTGTGTATTATCAGACTGTGTCAGAAACTTTTTTTTTACACAATGCATGTAGAAACAGCAATCTGAAAGGCTTCCTAAAAAGACCTAAAGAAAACATAGATTGAGCATAATGCTTCTAAAAGTTTGGTTTTCATAGAAAAATAAGATAAAATCAAGTTAAATGTCACTATACAGAAACACAAACCATTTTTCATGTAAAAGACATGATATATTGTTTAAAGCTTTTCTTAATCATATTTCATGCAGAAGTTATACCATTCAGTTGCTATAAATTGTAAATTCTATCTAAACAGTACTGGCAAATATTGCATGAAGTCCATCAAGCCTATTCTGGGCATTCACAAACCAATCTTTACTTCTTAAGTTTCATGAACACTTTTTAAATGATCAAATGAGAATGGTCAACTTAACAATAATGAAAGGGTCTTCTGTTTCACTTCTTTCAGGAATAGTATGAATCCATCATGACAACAATGCCCACAGTCATTACTTGACACTGTGCTGAGACTGTTTCACTATGAGTTTTGCTTTCAGTTACCAAAACTACTATTTCTTAAAAATTGCCCATACCAAAGCTCTCAGCTGCCGAGCCAAGAGCATAATTTAGGTTTCTTGACCTCAAGTCAAGTAGCCTAAGGGTTGTGCAAGGAAGACAGATTTCCTCCACTTCTGTCAAATAAAAGGCTTTCAGGAAAATAGCTCCTGTAACAGGAAAACAGGGATCATCCTTCTCACTTTGTGGGAGTTTGAGCCAGCTAACAGGTGAGGAGGAATTCCAGGATGGCAGAACCTGCATTCATTTCTAGCTCTTGCTGCACTACAGCACAACAAATGCCTTCCAGACTGCAAACTGAAGCAGAATCCACTTCTTCCAGAACTGGGGAGATGAAGAACAAAAGTACTGTTTATCAGACTATTGAGAATATTAATTGACATATGCATCTAGGTCTTATTTACATTTGTAGCCTTGATATTAACATTCACAGCATAATGCCCCAGATACCCCAGTGCACAAAAAATTGTTTAGCAAATAAGCCTAAGGGTATGGAAAAAGGTTTCACACACAGAGAAGATCTATGCTGAACTGGATCTTTGACAAGTTCTGTGCTTTTTAATGCAAAATATATCACTTCATCCAGAACACAGCATTTAAATGAAAAACAAAGCTTAAATGTAATGAAGCAAATCACACAATTCTCCTGGGGCAGCAGGCCCTGCAGTAGCATTTTTCAAATGGCTCACAGTGATGAAACAGCATCCCCAGCTGAGAGAATTTTTGCAGGAATTTGCCCAAGCACAGGAAGAAAACCCTGCATCAAAACAGAGGCATGGGATTTGAGTTTTGTTTAATTTTTCTGCAATTCCAAAATAGAAAGGGACTAACCTGGACACTGAAAAGAAGGCAGTAAAGAATGGCATAAGGCATCCTTTTGCTGGATTATAGCATAGGGCACATAATCTCTGGATAGCTCTGTCCTGCCTCAACTCTGTATTAAAGAAACACCTAAATAAAAATGGGAGGCTGCACATACAAATATCTGAGTAAGGCATACACTAGGCTCTTTGGAGAAGGTAAAAAAAAAAAAAAGCAACTTGTTTTTGGGGAATTTTTTTTCTGTTCAAGGCTGTAAGACACTCTCTAGGAAAACCATATTTCCTACATATTTTTGCCAAATGTTTACCAATTATATGGAAAATTTTCAGAATGTGGGACAAGTATTCTTAAAGGAAGAAAAGGGAGAATCAGGATTTTCTTAAAATATTTTGAGGTCAAGTCACCTTAGAAATAGCTTATGAAAATCTAAGGTGGGTTGTATTTTTCATTTGTTTGTTCTCTTGCTTTCTAGGTGCTTTCCTCTTCTCACACTTGTCAAAGTTTTCTTGCCTCTAAAAATAAGCACATTTGGAAGGTTCTCACAAGACCAACACCCCTTTTCATCTTTGGCTATGCAGCAGTTTTTCCTTCCCAAACACACAACCTCATAGGCTGCGTACAGCTTCACGTGGTATGAACGAAACATATTCTTTCAGACCATAACAATTTCCACACTCCTCCTGCTCATTTACATGCAGCCCCTTGTCTCACTCTGTGAATTCTGCTGTTTAGCTCTTATAAGGAAGCCAAGACAGCTTTCTAAAGCCACAAAAACATGCTCATTTTTTCTCACTGAATTGTACTCTTGCCATTTCTGTGAGCTGAATTGGCAGGCCAAGGGCAATGGCAGAACAAATATTAGAACTCTGCAGCTAAATTCAACTTGGACAACAGATGAGGCTTCACTTTTTAAGGACGTACCAGGAAAGCGAGACTTTAAAAAAGGGACAGATTAAATCATAGAATCATTTAGATTGGATATGACCTCTGAGATCATTGAGTCCTGCTGTTAATGTAACATTGCCAGGATCACCACTAAACCATATCCCTAACCATACCTACATGGCTTTTAAATGCCTCCAGGGATGGTGACTCTACCACAACCCTTGGCATCTTGTTCCAATGTTTGATAACCCTTTCTATGAAGAAACTCTTCCTAATATTTAACTGAAACATCCATCTCACACAACTTGAGCCTACATCCTCTCATTTTGTCAACATCCGTCTGGGAGACCCCACCCCCACCTGACTACACACACCTTTCAGGCAGTTGTAGACAGCAATGAGGTCATCCCTGATCCTCCTTTTTCCAAGCTAAATACCTCCAGCCCTCTCAGCTGGTCCTTACAGGACTCCAGACTCTTCACCAATTCTATCCCCCTTCTCTGGACACACTCGAGCAACTCAATGTCTTTCTTGGAGTGAGGGCCTAGAACTGAGCCCAGGATATGAGGTATGGCCTCAATCAGTGTCAAGTAACAGGGACAATCACTTTCCTCATCCTGCTAGCCACACAATTGCTGACACAGGCCAGCATGCCAGTGGCTTTTTTGGTCACCTAGGCATATGCTGGCTCAGCACACTGCTGTCAACCAGCACTCCCAGGTCCTTTTCTGCTGGGCAGCTTTCCAGCTGCTCTGTCCACAGCCTGTAGCACTGTCTGGGGTTCTGATGAAAGTGTAGCACCCATCTTTTGGTCTTGTTGAAGCCCATGCTGTTGGTCTTGAACCATGGGTCCAGCCTGTCCAGATCCCTGTACATAGCCTTCCTACCGTCCAGCAGATCAACACCCTTACCCAACTTAGTGCCACCGATTAACTTATTAAACAGGACCAGACCCAGTACTGAGCCCTAGGGAACTCAGCTTGTTACTGGCAATCAGCTGGATTTAACCTCATTCATCACCACTCTTGGGGACTGGCCATGTAGCCAGGAGCATGGGGAAAAAAGAAAGAGAGAAAAAGACTTCTATGAAAAAGACAGGAATACAGAAGCTTCCAAGTGGCTTTAAGGCTACTTATGAGTATGAGAAAATATAGTAGATTTATTGATTGTCCCACTCTGTTCTGTGCTGGTGTGGCCCCACCTCAAGTCCTGTGTGCAGTTTTGGGCACCACAATACCTCAAAAGATATAAAGATATTATTGCTCTCTATTAGAGAGTGAGCATCCAAGGTGATGAAGGGCCTTGAAGAGAAGCTGTATGAGGAGCAGCTGAGGTCACTCAGTGAGAGGTCTGTTCAGCCTGGAGGAGACTGAGGGGAGATTTCATCGAAGTTACAGCTTGGTCATGGGGAGAAGAGAAGGGACAAGCACTGTTCTCTTCTCTGTGGTGACCAGTGACAGGACCCAGGGGAGTGGCCTGAAGCTGTGTCAGGACAGTTTTGGTTGGATATCAGGAAAAGGTTCTTCACCAAGAGGGTGGTTGGGCACTGGAACAGCTGCCCATGGCAGTGGTCACAGCTCCAGCCTGACGGAGCTCAAGGAGTATTTGGAAAATGCTCTCAGGCATCTATGCTGTGCAAGCAATTTTCTAAATGGGACAGACGACAGAGCAAGGCTATACACACCTCGGTTTGTGTTTTACACATGAATGAGCACAGGCACACAGGACGAAGCAGCAAAGCAGGCTGGAGCACGGACGCCACCCCAAGCACCCTCCCAGCCAGGGGCAGCAGAGGGTCAGGCAAGAGCAGAGAAGGCGGCGCTGGGGCAGGCGGGAGGCAGGGAAGGGAGGCACAGCAGGCGGAGGGAGGAGAGGCAGGCAGCAGGAGCAGCAGGCAGCAGGAGAGGCAGGCAGGCAGGAAGGCAGGCAGGAAGCGGCAGGCAGGCAGGAAGGCAGGCAGGCAGAGCAGGCAGGCAGGCAGGAAGGGAGGCAGGCAGGCCAGGCAGGCAGGAAGGCAGGCAGGAAGGGAGGAAGGGAGGCAGGCAGGCAGGGAGCAGGCAGGCAGGCAAGGCAGGCGAGGCAGGACAGGAGGCAGGAGGCAGGAAGGCAGAAGGCAGGAGGGAGGCAGGGGGCAGGCAGGCAGGCAAGGCAGGCAGGGAGCAGGCAGGCAGGAGAGCAGGCAGGCAGGCAGGCAGCAGGGAGGCAGCAGGGCACGGGGGGGCAGGCAGGCAGGCAGGAGGCAGGCAGGCAGGCAGGAAGGCAGGCAGGCAGGCAGGAGCAGGACGCAGGCAGGCAGGAAGGCAGGCGAGGCAGGCAGCAGGGAGGACAGGCAGGCAGGAAGGCAGGCAGGAAGGCAGGGAGGCAGGCAGGCAGGAGGAGGCAGGCAGGAAGGCAGGCAGGAAGGAGCAGGAAGGGAGGCAAGCGGCAGGGCAGGGACAGCAGGCAGGCAGGCAGGCAGGCAGGCAGGCAGGAGGCAGGAGAGGCAGGAAGGCAGGCAGGCAGGGAGGCAGGCAGGCAGGGAGGCAGGCAGGCAAGAGGAAGGCAGGAAGGAGCAGGCAGGCAGGCAGGCAGGCAGGGAGGGAGGCAGGCAGGCAGAGGAAGGCAGGCAAGGCGCAGGCAGGCAGGGAGCAGGCAGCGAAGGAGGCAGGAAGGCAGGAGGCAGCAGGCAAGGCGGGCAGGAAGGCAGGAGGCAGGCAGAGGCAGGGACAGGCAAGGCAGGCAGGCAGGAGCAGGCAGCAAGGCAGGAGGCAGGAGGCAGGCAGGCAGGCAGGCAGGGACGGCAGGCAGGAAGGCAGGCAGGAAGGAGGCAGGAGGCAGGCAGGAGCAGGGAAGGCAGGCAGAGGCAGGCAGGCAAGGCAGGCAGGCAGGAGGCAGGAAGGCAGGCAGGAAGGCAGGCAGGCAGGCAGGCAGGCAGGCAGGAGGCAGGAGGCAGGCAGGAGGCAGGAAGGCAGGAGGAGGCAGGCAGGCAGGCAGGCAGGCAGGAGGCAGGCAGGCAGGAAGGCAGGAGGCAGGAAGGCAGGCAGCAGGCAGGCAGGAAGGAGGCAGGCAGGAAGGCAGGCAGGCAGGCAGGCAGGCAGGCAGGAGGCAGGAGCGGAGGAAGGCAGAGCAGGAAAGGGAGGAGGAGGCAGGCAGGCAAGGCAGGAAGGCAGGCAGGCAAGGCAGGCAGGAAGGCAGGCAGGCAGGAAGGCAGGCAGGCAGGAAGGCAGGCAGGCAGGAGGCAGGCAGGCAGAGGCAGGAGGCAGGAAGGCAGGAAGGCAGGCAGGAGGAGGCAGCAGGAGCAGGCAGGAGGCAGGAAGGCAGGAAGGCAGGCAGGCAGGAAGGCAGGGAGGCAGGCAGGAAGGCAGGCAGGAGGCAGGCAGGCAGGCAGGCAGGCAGAGGCAAGGCAGGCAGAAGGCAGGCAGGAGGCAGGCAGCAGGCAGGAAGGCAGAGGCGGAAGGCAGGCAGGGAGGAAGGGAGGCAGGCAGGCAGCAGGCAGAGGAAGGAGGCAGCAGGCAGGAAAAAGGGAGGAGGCAGGCAGGCAGCAGGAGAGGCAGGACAAGGAAGGCAGAGGCAGGCAGGAAGGCAGAGGCAGGCAGGCAGGCAGGCAGGAAGGCAGAAGGCAGGCAGGCAGCAGGCAGAAGGCAGGCAGGCAGGAGCAGGCAGGAAGGCAGGCAGCAGCAGGCAGGAAGGCAAGGACAGGCAGGACAGGCAGGAAGAGCAGGCAGGAGCAGAAGCAGGAGGCAGGAAGGCAGGCAGGAAGGCAGGCAGGCAGGCAGGAAGGCAGGAGGCAGAGCAGGCAGCGCAGCAGGCGAGGCAGCGCAGGCGAGGCAGGGCGCGCAGGGCGCGCACGGCAGGCGAGCGCCGCAGGCAGAGCCGGAGAGAACGGCAGGGAGCAGCAGCAGCAACCCTCCCGCAAGCCCTGACCCGGCCGCACCGCCAGCCGCAGCCGCCTTCGGCACTAGCTCGGACGAGAACGTCATCAGACCAAATTTCTATCTCAAAAGCCTTTCTTCCAATAGTATGACAGAAAAAGTGTAAAACCTGCTGGTGTTTGTTTTCTTTCTTTCATCGCAAGCCCACACTCTGTCGTTAAACAGACTGGGGTTGGAGTTGGGTTTTTGTTTTGGTTTGTTTTTTTTATTGATTACAGTTTTATTAAATGCCTTTTCTTACCACATTTATTTCAGGAATTAATTGTAGTGCTTATAAAAAGGAAATAAACGTATACCCCATGCAGTTTCATGTTCTGGAAAAAAAGAGAAACATCTGGTACTCCAAAGATAAACTACTCACTAATGCAGACAGAGACGCCAAGAAACCATGAAAACAGGTACCTGAAAATTAACCATCTTACATTTTAGCACTTAATGATGGAAAGCAGAGTTATAGTTACAATCTCAGAGTGAAACTTTTTTCTTCTAAATAGCTTTTTACCTTTTTAAACCGTTTACACTTTCAGAAAGTACCACGAGGTCTTTTAAGGTCCTGATTTTTCTGAAATGAAAGAGTAATTTCTCATTACACCAGAAAAGGAAACAACATGCATAGGGAGGGATTTTTTAGAATTAATTCACTTGTATTTCACAGTACTTGTGATCTCTGACAGTAAGAGCATCAGAAATTACTAAGCATGAGAAATTACATACTGAGTATGCAGAAATTACTAGGGATTGTGCGGTGTCTTTAAAACAGCAATGCTTATTGAACAAACTAATCTTTTTAGCAAAAGATTTACATTATCATTCCCTCTCTAGTTATTGTGGAAAGGGGTTACTACAAAAACAGTCACCTGAACTGGTTTGGTGCTACCCAGAACAGGTCATCATCTACTATGACCAGAGGCAGGGATGCGGCCAAAAAGCAGTATTTATAAAGTAGAGTGTAACAAGTTCCAAACATTAAAACTCAGCATCAATTTACAACCTTCATATATTATGCCAATTAAAAGTACACACACAAAACTTTTCTGGGATGAGTTGTAGGCATGAGTGGAATAATTTGCTTGTTATAGCAAACTTCTTTTTACAGCTGAATTCTACTGGACTTAGATGCGTACATATGCATCATCAAAAACCAATACAACATCCCATTAAAAAGGAAACAAAAGCTTGTTTAAGATGAAATGGGGGAAAAAAAAGAAACTGATTGTATTCAAAATACAGGTGCAAGATACTCAGGTCCTACCTACTGATTACCTAAAACCTCAAAAATTCAGCTTAGATCTATTCCAGGAGCAAGTTCTCTTCTCTATCTTTTGCCCAACAACAGTTCTCTCACTGCCCTGGTAAAATTGTTCCAGTGCTCCCCCAACAGGAAGCAATCAATTCTTCAAAATTTGTGAGGGAACAGCTTCAATTGAAATAGAAAACTGCCATTTGGTGAAAAAACAAAACAGATCCTATTTACCTGTTGTCCCATTCTCCCCACTCCCCCTTTAAATTACCTAAAGTTTTAGAAAGCAGTTTCTGTCTCTTGAGAAATAGCACTCTAGCAACTAAGATTTTTTTCATCAAAGATGTCTTACTTTTCACATACTGCTTCACAGAGGATAGCTAGAAGCTGGTTTTCCAAAGTGTTTAGGGACCTACGGCATCAGTCCAGTGGAGGAGCCTTGGAAACAACAATTTACTCTCCCCCAAGTGTTGAAGGGACTCTAAAGAGAACAAACCTCACCTCCTGAGGCACAGCATGTGTCCAGTCTTATAGTAAAGTAGATTTCTCCACCACTCGTTTTTTAAAAATTCAGTAAGGCTTGAAGAGATAAAAACCTGTAAGCCAAGTGATTTCATCTGAAGATTAATTAACTGAGGTAAAAGGCTGATAGATCAATTATACTTGCATGTTGGATATGTGCATACATACTGGAAAGTGTAGAGTTTCTTTGCTGTTTTGTTTTCTGAACGTTTTTCCTAGACTTTCACCCTGTCACACAGGTGAAAGGAGGTGCTAAGAAGGTTTTTTGTATGCACTTCAGGAAGGTAACTACAGAAGGGACACTGAACTCTCAGTTCACCTGATCAACACTGGCTTTAAAAGTTATCTCTTAGTCAGCCCCATTCACTTTAACTGTAAACCTAACACATTTCTTTACAGTCACAATGTTTCTTGACCTTCTGCTCTTTGGGATGCCCACACAAATGAAGTCTGAGAATTAAAGTGCTACAGCAAACTGTGCATAAGTTGAGTTCAAGGGGACTTGAACATAATAAACTTTGGCATTAATAAAGCAATTTATTAATTTTATTAATTTTAATTAATAAATTAATAAAATTGGCATAATAAAATTTCAAAAGTTTGGGTCTGCGCTTGCAGTGTCAGGATTTGATGGTGAGGTAAATCAGACTCAGTAGGTGTACATAATCAATTTAAGTAAGAAAAAAATTAAGATAACTGAAATAAAGTAAGTACAGCCACCATTCCTGAAGTGCCTCATTTCATTAATTATTTATTCTCTGCAACTAAAACATAGTTTTTACTCTTGTAGCATCTGAAAATTAAAAAATAAAAAAACTCTCAAACCACTGAGTACCATATGTATTACATGGTCCAAAGTTCTAATTACAGTTTTGTTCAACTTCAGCAGTATACTTCATATTGCTACTGGTTTTCAGTGCTTCGTCTTTGTGCATCATTATTCCAATAGCAAACCAAGCAGGACAAGTGACCAACTCTAGCATCAAAAGACTGTTATTCCATTGGTCATTCAACACCTGCAACTCTGGAATCTGAGAAAAACAAGCTGGGTACCTGTCTACTGCTTCCTGCAACTGGTTTTTTAAAAGGCCAATTCATTCCTGGGATACAATCCAATCAAGCCAGCATTTATATTTAATCATCCGGTTATAATGTGAGACAATTCAAACAACAGAACAATTGTTAGTTTTTGAGCTTCATCCCGAACCAGATTTTCTATCCCTGTTAAGGTTTCTAGTAGCCTTTGTTCTCACTCTATTAATAGAACAATGATATGCTGCATTCTTGGAAGCATTTTACTTTTACTCAAGCATTCCTGTGTGTATGTGTCTAAGTATGTAATCTTACTACACACTGTCACATTAGCTTTATTTTCTTGTCTGAAGGAAATAAACCTGAATATAGCTCTGTGTATTGCATAAAATTAAACAGTACATTTGATTGAATCTAAGCCTAAAGCCCATAAAATTCACACTATAGAATGCATTTCGTACAACTACCAACACTGTATCACAAACCTCACAGAACACTAACATCAAACTGAAGGTCACATTGACCAAAAGATACCAAAACTATAAAATCAAGCTGTTTTCAGCTTGAAGTCATACATTCTGCATCATTCATATACATGCCACAACAAACAGCTCAATTTATTAGCCAACTTTTCTGTTTTCAGTCACACCAGTCATACCTCTCCACATTCCTTTCCTTCTACCACTACACTCCTGCCTTCAAGGTCTTAAGCAATTAATTTTTCTCTCTCAAGAGGTCTCAACAGTCTACTCAGTCAAGCCAGAGAGCATTGCTGAAGTTCACTCCTAAACTTTAAAATGTCTTGCATGTAACTAAAATGAAAACAAAATCTGTTGCAAAAGGGAGCTTAGCAATTTTTCTGTCACACAGACAGTGGTATGCACAGATGCAAATGCAGATCTGGGGATAGAATTTGAAGTGTTTAGGTCTGTAAGTCTTATATTGATACTCCTCACAGTGTATTTGGAAAAAGAGGAAACAAAATCACTGAGCCCCTCCCAAGACCTTATATACCATGAGATAATGGATTAAGCTAGCTGTGCCTGCTTCAGTAAAACACATTCAGAATCCTTTGTTCACAGCAAAGTCTCCTCCTCAGAGTCTCCAAAGGAGTATAATTATTTTTTCAAACAACAAAATTAATCATAAAGCCACAGCTCTGAATTTTTCTGGGACAGTGTGATCAGCAACCTATCATACAACATAAAATAGTATTACACTAAAATTCACCCATACCTCATAACACTGATAAAACATTCTCAGGTAAAATTCAAGTATTTTCCTTTCCCTAAATCCTTTTGCAAGGCTGAATGTGAACTCTAAGTATATCATGCAGTTATGCATGGACTTTGCTAACATCGTTATGAAGAATTTACCACATACGCCTCCAGTGTATGTAGACATTATTCCTACCAATAGAGTTAATGACAGCAGTCAACAAATAAGCAATAAATCAACACAAGGGGTGAAGTCAGCTGCCCCTTTTATTTCGTATCAAGATAGTAACATTCATGTGTCCTATAGCATTAATCTGAGCTTATCTTCGGCCATTCTTTCCTCACTTGAAAGGATGCCAGCAGAACAATTTAAAACTAGAACCCTTGATGCAATATTTCTACTCAGTCAACACTTCACACGCATGTAATATCAATGTAAGTAACTTCAGGCATCACTTAACCATTAAATGAAACCAAACTGACACATCCCTATGAAACAGGGCCACTTCCACTGAACTGCTAACTGAGTACACAAAGAATAAACTAACCAGAACAAGCTCAGCAAGTGACAGAAAAAAATTATTCCTCCTTTTGCAACTTTCATAAACCACATGAGGCTTTGAAAAGAACTAAGAAATAAAAACAAGAGAATGCTTTTGCATATGTGGCTGAAGGGAAACTATACAGCTCAGATTCATTAAGATTAAGAAACATTCCATTAAATTACCACCCTGAGCAAATCTCATTTTGGTAGCAACTACAACTTCATTCTTAATTGAGATTTGGAAGAGAAAATTTTCTTCTTGTGGTCTGAGCCACATGAAAGAGCATTATACACTTCAAGAACCTTCTGACACACAAAGCAGAAGCAAACCATAATAAAGTGTTCTGCTTTTTTCCCATCTGAAAGAAACTCAAGTTATTCACTTGCCTATAGATGAATAAGCTTTAAAAAAATCTAAGACTATCTTAATCCTTTTTTCAAATTATTGTGATCCAAGAGTTTTAGTCTGTTCTTATTGCTGAAGAAGACATTAGGAACTTACTATCTACTGTCTTCTACAAGATAAAGCAGGAAAAGAAAGATTGGAAAAGGAGCTGAAAATTAGGTCAAACTATAAAAACAGGGGAGAGAAGTTAATGAGTAAAATTTAACTAATAAATTCTATAGTTCACCACCACAGCAACATTAAATAGACATCATAATCTGTCAAACAAAAAGCCATTCAGAAAATGACAAAACATACTCAAGACATCCACATATGCTAGAACTAGATAATAAGTATTTCACATAAACTAAAGGGACAGCAAATAGGGATATATCAACAGTACATTTTGGTATAGGGGTCTCACATTCTACCAATACCTTGACAAGTGTCTCTGAGGTACAAGACTCCTCACCTTCTTCCACCACCTTAACCTATCCTTTAATCTTTCAGGTGCGCTGGCCACTGCACACAAACAGCCAGGAAAGAATTATTGCCAAAGAGGAGCTGAGTGCACAGCAGCTATTGGAAATGTCAGTAGGCATACATATGCAATCAACACTATGTCTTTACAAGTCTGACACTGGGGTTTTTTGCCCTAATGTAATACATCATACTGAGATAAAGCACATACAAGTATTTGTCAACTGCCAACAATGGAAAGGGAGTTCCTGCCAAAGTACCAAGTCAGAAACAACATCCCCACTGAAAGACTTTTAGGAAACTAACTGTTAGAAAATAAAAACTCACAGCAGAACTATAATTGTAACTTAGCCCACAGACAAAACAATGTTCCACACAGAAAAAATGAGTTCTTATGCATCATCTAAAGAGTATGCACACACATGCTACCAATTAGCTATGCTGTCACTTCAATTGCTTTAATAATGTATCAACTCTACAAACAGAATACCCAAAACCACTGGCCACTTTTTATTTCTGGAATAAGAATTACTGAGGAAAACAAAGAAATAAAAAAAAGTAAGTTATTTTTCACCCTGTACTGCAACTCTTCAAAAAGCTTCTGAAGCACTGGTTGGACAGAAGAACCCTCAGCCATGGCCATTAAAAGAAACCCACATTATCCACTAGATTTTTGCAAGTGCTGGAACATAGAAAGAAGAGCAATCAGTGCCAAGCGCTGACCCGAGCAGCAAGCTGCTCAGTTCAATCAAAGGCCAACAATTTGCTTCTCAGAGCTTTCTTTATGGAGCCTAGAATGACAGTCTAGCTAGACATCCTGCATTATCTCTGAAAAGTTCATACTGACTAAAAGTCATAAGGGGTGAGCATTCAGAATGCTCTCTCATCACAAAATAGGCACACATATGCAAGCAAAAGGTATGGCAGGCTAAGTCTATACATATTATTAAGTCATAAATAAATGACTAATGAATAGGTGCATTATTTCTTGTAGCTGCATTCAGATGCTGTAGACCAGAACTGTTTTCTTTCCAAGTTGTTTTTTTTTTTTTTTTTTTAAATACTGTGTTTTTTTAACAAGAACCATCCAAAATTCAGTTATGAAACACTCAGTATTGTTTATCAGATCTAGAGACTCCAGTGGCAGAATACACAAAAAGATATTGCTCTCTGATTACTTAACAGGGTACAACACAAGACGCAAACACCTGGAAAGCTGCTGCTGATTATTTCCCTGTTTACTTAACTGCTAGAACTGCAGGCCTTGAAGGAGCATTTTCTTCTTTTACTGTATTCTGAAGATCTGTGATAGAGATGCCTGAAGAGTTCATGAAGGCACCTCTCCTACTATTTAGTAAGTCAGATGATGCTTTTTTCCCCACAAAGTATTGAGAATAATTGCATTTACATATTGTTTTCCACTGTACACTCCATTTAGGATGCATTCAGGAGAATAAATCAGCTTGAAGGCTGGTACTTACAGTATATGTCTCTCCTATCAGCACAAAATTCTTGGAGAGTTCTTAATTTTCATGGTAAGAAATAAATTTCAAATATGGCTTTAAAAATGAAGGGATTCTAAATTCATTGGCAATTTTAACAGCCATGAATTTCAGTCAGAATTCCTAGTACAGTTATACATTTTATATTGTTTGTACAGCTTCATTAGGAAAAATAAAGAGGAAGCTAGAACTGATAGCTGTAGTATCTCTCCAGGTTCTTACCTCTTTTTCTACAAAATAATAAGCAAACTGGTGTCTTTATAAATGAAATGGGATTGTGGCCTTATTATCAACTTTATTATAAGGAACATAACCACTGCAGTAGCAATGCTGACCATGTCTCCCCACTTAAGTTCAGTCCACATAAGAAACATGAGCTTTCTCGCAGTCTCACACAATAGCAGAGGGAAAAATCAGCCAGGGCTCCCATTTTGCTGACACAGAAGCTGGCACTGAATTCATAACCAACATCACCGAACTTCCATACTGCATGGACTCAGAGGTGTGAACCAAAAAGAAACTCTAACCAAACTGCTTAATTCTTACTTCTTTACATGAAAGACAGGCCCTCACACCTGACAACTCACACCTTTTATCAAGCCAATAGAAGCATTTCCATTAACTTGGTAAGGATTTCACCAATATTGATAATAGCAGACAGAAAAAAACTTGCTATTTGAGACAAATGGAAGGAGACAGACAACACAGTCTTGGCACTACATTTGTTTGAATACACTGAGAAGTGTCTTACTTCAGGAATCATTTGATAGTAACTATAACTTCATTTGAGTGAAGTATTTAAGCTATAGCCATATGAAGTATACATCTGTAAATGCAGGCTTTATAACTCCTTAAGCTCAAACTTGCATGAGTCAGTTTTCCATCTGTCTCAGGACAACACATGTAAACCTCATTCCCAAGAGACCCCTGGCAAGACAAGTCCCTAGCACATTAATATGTCTGTTTCTATTTCTCTCACTAAAGCCATCAGCAAATGATTACACCTACTTACCAAATGTACTGAAGCAAATGTCAGATACGCTGTGATCTGTGTCAAAGTGCTTACAAGAATGATTAAGAGAAGATGAAGGATACAAATACAGGTGAGGATGAAAATAACAGAACAAGAAGAGTGGAGTAAGTTACCCAGATCTACTGCACAACCTCTGAGTGAGGAAAACCCTAACCAAACAAAACCAACAACAAACCATCCAACCAAAAACAACTTAAACACAAAGAGTAAGGAAATAATCACATTAAATAATCAACACTGCAAGGGTATTTAAGAGAACTGATTATTCTACAAGCCACAAAACAAAGTATGAGGCGTAAATAAGTGTTTATGGCTTCCATCTACATTTTAGTGGAGGTGGGGGAAGTGACTACAGATAAGTTCAGTTCTCTGCATGCCGGCATATACAACACAACACCCCTCCACTCCTGACAGATGCTGCCTACTGCTCCATAGCCACACTGATTACTACCGTTCAGCAACTGACAATGTCTTAAAAAAAAAAGAAAAAAAGAAAAAAAGAAAAAAAGGCAGCGAGCCGGGACCAGTGAGAGGGAGAAGCGGCTTTTCTTCATTAAAGTTCTGAGTTTGTTCCTCCACAGAAACTGGGGTTATTTTCGGTTAAAACACTGACCCACACCCTGAGCCCAAACAGTATTTAAAATACAAAACTACGCGTCGCCTTCGGGCGCCGCAGGAACAGGCTAGCGCTTCGAGGACAGGCTGACTCCCTGCTCCCATTTAACTGGGAAAAATACACTATTCCAAACGCCCTCGGCTCCAGCGGCGTCTCCGCCATCCCGCGCCGCGGGGACGCGCGGAGCGGACGCGCAGCCCGCACTGAGCGGGTCCTCCCCCCCTCGTACGCGCGGCTCCTCCGCCCGCAGGGCGGGTGGTCCCCGCGCGTTGCAAACACACCTGTGCGCCGCTGCTACTCGCACCCCCGGGACCCCGCTCGCCGCCTCTCCCCTGCCCTCGGGGCCCACGGCCGGGGCGCCGGTGGGTGAGCCCGGCAGGAGGAGGAGCCCCTGGGTGACGGGGGTGCTACCGACCTGCTCCGCCCCCGCCGCGGGCTCCCGCGGGCCGCTCCCGGCGGAGCCCTGCGTCGCTCCCATAGTAACATCGCCGGGCCCGCCGCCCGCGGCCCTGGGGGCTGGCGGTCAGGGCCCGCAGCCTCGGGAACGCTTCTCCCGCCTCCGCCCCGCGAGGGAACCGGCCGGGCCGCCGGCGAGGGGCTGCGGCGGAGCACCGCGGGGGCGGCCGGAGCCCGGCAGGACAAAGCCGGCTCTGAGCAGCCCTCCACAGAGAGACTTTGTCCTGCCGGGGCCCGGCCGCCCCCGCCGCCAGCCAATCATGCCTGTAAACGCCCCGGGGAGGCGAAGAAACACTTCCATTCTCCCTGGGAAGAAAAGAATTGTTATTCCCCATTTACAAAAATATTTCTTGTGTTCCTGCCCTTGGCAGCGGCCAGCAGCTGACGCCTGCCCCAGGATAAACAGGAGCGATGGGGCCGGTGGCCCAAGCCTGGGCAGCATTTCTGACAGGAGGCTTTCGGATAGTATCCACAGCCCTGTTCTGTCAAACAGACATAAACAGTCAGGTCCACCTTTTCTGTCAGTGTCTTTTCAGGAAGACGTGGATATGAAACCCTCCTCCACACCACTGACAGACTCCTCACATCCGAAGCCTTGGTCAGATTTCCTTCCCACCACCTATCAGCCTTCCACATCAGACTTGAAAATCCACACCACTGCTATTAATTCAGAGGCCAAATTGCTTACTTTGGGGGCTGTAATTACATATTCTAAAAAAAAAAAAAAAAAAAAAAAAAAAAAGCACGTTATTGAGTTAACTATTACCAAGA
The DNA here is from genome assembly GCA_032173965.1 of Sitta carolinensis. Taxonomy (NCBI): domain Eukaryota; kingdom Metazoa; phylum Chordata; class Aves; order Passeriformes; family Sittidae; genus Sitta; species Sitta carolinensis. The sequence goes on along the minus strand of CM063313.1, from coordinate 11,530,922 downwards.
GCTTGCAGAAATGAGTGGTCACTAAAAGCACTAAGGAAGAGAAGATGGGCAGAAATTCAATCATATTATATTCAGAAATAAAGACTTTCCCAAGTGCTGCTGTCTTCCTAGCTTTTTGCTATTTTGGGTAGATGAGGCAATACTGGAATCAACTCTTGGAAGGAAGAATCTAAGAATGAGAAGCAACTGTAAGGGAAAAACTTTCTTAAGGCAATGTTTTAAAAAAAAGAAAAAAAAAACAAATAGCCTGTTACTTTGTATAGCCTACCCTCAAATTTGAAGACAATAAGAAAAAAAAAAAAAAAAAAAAAAAAAAAAAAAAAGCCAAAGCATGGACTTTTGCTCTTCTTTCATGTTGTTCCTCCTCTCAGTTCCACAAGTCAGTGATACTGTACAACTTGTTTGCAACACTAGCAGTCCAGTATATGGCCAAGTTAGGACCACTTGGAAGACTGAAGCACAGAAGACCAGGTTCTTCACACACATGGGATCCTGTGATAGCTTCTGGCATCAAGAATTTGTCCATGAGATGCAGTGTGGCAAGGCAAAACATCTGTCACTCTCCACACTGGTGTTTCCACTCTAGAAACTGGAGGCAACTTTCCAAACAGCACTGTTTGGCAACATCAACACAGACTGCTACCGCACAGCATTAGCACAGAAACCCACTGTCCAGTACTTGTTGAAATGACATGATACAGTTAAAACAACACGATTTTGCTGCAGACAACTACATAGTTTTAGATGCAAGAACAACATTTGTTTTAAACTGGATGGCAATATACCTTTTGAAAAGGAGCACTTCTCAGACATGAGGTAGGACAGAAAAAGGAGAAACCGCCAGATCTCTTGACTGCTGTCTCTTAACATATACACAAAGTTCATGGTATAATAAAGTAGAGCACTAGCTCCCTGAAGCTACTTCCTTCCACACAGGTTTGGGCAAAAGATGAAGAGCTACCACTTGATTCCCCCACCAGACACAGCTTCTTGCGAAGAGCAGGCAGTGCCAGTTAGAGCAATCTAAGGGTCTGCCTATCCTGTCCAAGGCCAAGAAGGATTATTTGTAGTTCCAGACAAAAGCTGTGGATTGACCTAATGCCTCCTTTTGGCATGTTCTGTGACTTCATCAAAGCCAGAAGGTGCTATCACTAACAGAGGCTATACTTCTCTGAGCTGTAGGGCAGAAAGCAGGGTTAACACACTAAGCTAGCCTGATGTGAGGGTAACAGAGATGCAGGAACTGATCAGTTACACAAGCTAGATAGGCTGGTTTTCAGTTCCTTACACAAAGTACCTTCTGGGAAGGTCCTATCAGTTTGTCTTTATTTAGTTTCCTGCAATAATAAATGGAAAATAATCCATGTGAGCTTATCAAAATATTTCCCATGTTTGTCAATAAAATTTCTCACTTTTAAGAGCAAAGTATACATATCCTTTCCCACTTTATTTTTTTTTCTCAAACTAAACAGCTACTCTGCCACAATGTGCATATAAATCATCCCATACCAACCTGCAAATGTGAGACTAAGTGGCCTCTAGTGCTCATGCTCACTCTAGAACCTGGGTCATAGTGACAGCATGGACTGATGTAAGAAACAGCGTACTAACAATTGTCAGGTTTCTTATCCTGCAACTCAACCACTATGAACAAACTTTCAGGCCTGCTCTTTGACCAAGATATCCTCCCAAGATGGATATGCAAGTAGGCCTTATGAGAGGAAGATGTTGCAGCTAAGCAAAAATGGAAGGATACCAGTGTAAACAGTGATGAAAGTTGTGCAAACTCCTCCAGCACCTCAAGTTTCTGTGGTAGGAAAAAGGAACAGATTCTCAAGGCATTCAATTCGCCTAATAGCAATTCAATGAGAGGAGAGCATCCTCATTCTCCTCTCTTGTAAGCCAAACAAAACCAAACCCCTAACCTGCAGCTCAAGCATATTGTTTACCATTACATGTAACCTCTCCCGTTTCATCCTCTCTGAAATACCACAAGACCCCACAGTGTGGATACAGAATACCTATAAGCTAGCCAAAACTCACTTGGGACAGCAGCAGAGGGGCAGGAGCCCCAGCCAAATGGTCTGATCACTCTGTGCACCCTAAGTGTTTGGAGGCATGGCTGCATGCACATTTCAATCACTGGTCTCCCTTTGAAATGGGAGGTACAGGTCCAGTTGTAATCAGCCCTGCAAGGAATACTGCATCATGAAAATTTTATGAACTGAGCTACACATTTGCAGCTCTGTTCTCTGCAGTATTTAGGACCAGCCATTCTGCATGTACAATAACTCTACAAAGCAGCATCATCTGCAGGGGATTTAATGGAATGTTATGTAGGTGTACAGGAATTGTAAAATTAACTTCAATGGAAAAAATTATTGCTATTAACTTTATGAAAAACATGTAAATAACTTACATGAACACATTTTCTATTGAGATTTTCAGTTTTAGTAATCAAGGGAGACGTTGCTTGCCTACAATCAGATTGACTCTATGGTCTGTGTAGCACTAATTTAGAGATCACTTGCTGTAGCCTGAGTCATGCAAAACATAGGACATATTCCATAAATTATCTAATGCTACTGTGAATGAAGCAGTTGTGCCACTTCCAGCATCCACAGAGGGAACACCCATTTAACACTACACTAGAGGATGGAAATTTAAAACAAGCAGCTTCTCTCACAGTTGCTCCAGCCAACTAAGTAAGGCTATTCTGCAACTTGCCTGCAGCAACCAAGTTGTGATGCAGCTTCTCTCTGCCTCCTCTCCACCATCAAGCCTTTTAACCTGTCCCTATGACAATAAATTATTTTTCTGTTTCTTTAAATGTTGAAGTTTAACACTTGGTAGTGCTGCTAGACAGCATGGCAAAAAGGCAACCTCCTTTAAGAGCTGGGAACTGATTTCAGAAAGAGATACTGGGAATGTAGGCTGCTAGTCTAGCTGTGGAACTATTTGAACTGAGATGTCAGTTTTGCTCTTGTTTTTAAGCAAGTGTTCATGATCCCTTCATGAGATACACTGTAGAAGTTTCTAAAAATACCATGTTGTCAAACAGCCTTTCCCCCTTCCCTTCCAGGCAATCTCTTTAGACTGCCATTTGTCATCAGCCTGCAAAATCACACAAATCAGTCAGCCCAGTCCTACTTAAATGATTCATAAATCCAATTATGTCTGCTTCTTTATATAGTAAGCTGGGCCCTAACAGATTCAACCTTCAGGATTAGAGGATGTATAGGTAGCTGACCTCTGACTCTCAGGAACTGCTCAGGAGCTTCCTACACATGGTTCAAACATGCAGGTCTACACTGGGGTTGTCACATATATGGCACACAATCTTAATCTCTGTCTTGGGGGGACTAGAGAAGAGATACCTTGCATACTACCTCAACACTTGCTACCATGTGCAGAAGTGATTCCAACAGAGGGTCACCAAGATGGTGGGGACTGAAGCACTTGACCTGCAAGAAGAGGCTGTAGCAGCTGGGTTTGTTTAGCTTGGAGGAAGGACAGCTTCAGGACACTCAGCAGCCTGTTGGGGCTGACTGGAAGAGATTGAAGAAATGAAGCCAGGTTCTTAGCAGTATCCAAGGTGGATAAGAGACAATGGGACAAAGCTCAAAAAAGATAGGTTCAGATGTACATAAAGAGAAAAAAAAATCCCTATGAGGACAGAAGAACCATGGGCCGACTGCAGTGAAGGTGTACGGTCTCTGTCCTTGGAGGTTTTCACACCCAACGGGGCAAAGCCCCAAGCAACTTGTTCTGATCTCAGAGATGACCCTGTTTTGGGCATGAGGTTGTACAAGAAACCTCTTGAGGTCCCTTTCCACCTGAATTATCCTATCATTCTGGAGTTACTGCATGACTCAAGTGCCATCTTAAAGCAGAATGATGCAATTATTATCCTGCCCCTTGTCTCCACTTCCAAAGTACAGCTTGTGATTATGCAACATAAAGATTTTGGAATGCAGCTGCAGGGTCTGGTCTGTCTCTGATCTAGTGTAACGATGAACAGCTATACGCACTTTCCAAATTTCAAAGCAGCAATACTAAAGCTGTTATTTTAGAAAGCATAGATGTTGCGGGAAGAAACACAGAGCCCAACATACAGTATCCCACACTTCATGTTTATTTTTTGGGGTAATCAACAGTGTAAAATCCTCTGTCACTTACAAGGCCACCTATTTTGATGTTTTCAAGAGCAGAACATTTTAAATTTTTTAAACCTAGACACAGTGATCTACTGAGACACAAACTGCTAAAAAATTTAAAATGTAGATAATTATTTAGAGCAAGAGACAGCACTGTTCTAAGCCAATCATAAACTCAATTTCAAGTTCACAAAAAATTTGAAACACACAAGCTGTTACATTCTAAACATGTACATGGAACATGTTCAGCATGTAACAGTGGAACATAGGAACAGCAATGGACATTAACAGTATGAAATACAGTAATATGTATATTTTTATAACTTAATACAATGTATATTTTCTTCAATGTTTTGGATAGTCATCAGTTCTACTAGATCTCACACATTACAAGTTTGTTCTGCCTTAAACCAGAAGACTGTTTTTTTGTTGCTACTTTCTTTTTGCAAAGAATATGGCAATTAGAAAACACAGATGTAAAGCATATTCATAGGAAAAATAAAACAGCATGAGAGTATGCAGAGGTGTTTGGTAAAGGTTAATAAAAATTTCAGTTGTGAGAAAAAGAAATACAGTCTTTTTGTACTAAATACATTTTCATCTGAGCAATGTTTTAAATTACACTACAGTTCCTTGAAAATTACACTAGTAAGGCAAGCAAATGAAATAGTTTGACCTACTGCTAGAGAGCGGAACAGGGTCTTAACAGTGACTCTGTGTGAACACACACACGTCCCCTACCCCATCCCCTCCTCTACGGACTGTGCAAATTGAAAAAACTTTCCTTGGCATAAGACTTCAACCTCTACTACTTTAAGAAGCTACAAAAACTAGTACCATTATTCTAAAGAATGAAATAACAATGTAGTTAAAAAAAATCCAAACCACACAAGTGTGTACTGTTTTTCTCCCCAAATACCATACAAAAGTGTGTATCAACACTTGAAAAAAAATCTCTTCCCCAACCCCAACTTTTTCATTTTAAACAGCAGGCACATTCTGTTTGAACATTCATTTTGCTTACATCTCATTTCCTTCCCCTCTTCTCTATATTTCTTGACTGCTCTTGGCAAGGCTGTGAAACAATCCTCTGGTTTTAGCTATTTATCTGCCTTTCCCTGCTAGAAGTCAAGCCCTTCAACATCAAAGCTTTACCACAGTAATCAACTGTTATGGCTTAAATTAATTAAGACAACACAATAAAGAAAACAAAGATCCTATTCTCATGGAGATCATTATGCTTATTAAAAACAAGAAAAAGAATACGCAGTTTACACAAGATGTAACATACACAAAGATGTGTTACTTTTTTTCCTGATATAGGGGTTAATTTAAAAAACAAAGCTCCAGACAGCAGTTCTTCAGCCAAGTTAGCGCTTTAGAACACGAAAACTATGCTTCAAAGCTCGGCCTCTCCCCATCCTATTTATACTGGCAAACCTCCTGCTGATGAGCTTATTAAGAAACAAAGCAGTTCTACAGCCCTATTCAGAAACAGCAAGGTCCCAGCTAGGGTACTAATGCCCACTTTTGGGTGATGTTTTTTGCAAATGACTAAAGCGAGCTTGCAAGAGTCCAAAAGAGAACAGCCAAAACAATCAGGGAGAAAGCAGATGGACACAGGCATACCAGTCATTCACTCACCAGTTCCACAACTCCTAGAAGCCCACAGATGAAGTGGCTGGATGCACCTTCTGAGTCATCTTGACCTTGCTGGTAAATGGTTCTGGAGTTTCTTTTGCTAGGAGCTGAGCTTGCAACTATTGACATTCCCTGATGTAACGTTTGTGTACTCTACCATTGAAAGCTTTTGTTTTGAGGAAAAGGTCAGAGGCTGCTCAAGACTTCAGCTGAGAGATTCCTGCCTTCCATACATTTCACTGATATTCTCATATCAAATTTTTCCTCACTCCCAGAAAATTAAACAGGGAAGTAGCTTTGGTTAAGTATGTCACAAATTACAAAGTCAGGACAGCATATAAGCACATTTTTAAGTAAATTACTAAAGCAGCAATAGCTATTCAACTCAAAAATTAAAGACAATTATAGTTTTGCAAAACATCAGCATAAAAACCTTTTCCTGTCTTAAAATCATGACTTAATGTTAATGACTTACAAAACAAGCCAAGCATGTTCAATCGACACCTAAAACTAAGGAGGCATTTTATAGTCCTTCTGGAAGCACTTGAGAAAAGGTTTCAACAGCAAGGTTAATACACCAAAAGGATTATATTTACCTTAATGATGTACTATAAGAAAATATGCAGCAAAACAACTCTCCCTGTGTGTGGCTATTCTGTTTCCCAGGACTGACTGAGTCACTAAGCAACTCCCATGAATATTAACCTTTGTGCTTAAAGTAATTTATTTATCCCTAAATCCATGATAAATATTTATATTTGCTGAAGACATCATCATAGATTACATCCATTCTTTACCAATGTTTAGCTAACAGATGACCTAGTACAGGCCTGTGCATTATTATTTGCATAACTTTAGCAGAATATTGACTACATTGCAGAAACTTCTCCTCTTCTGGAGGCCTGTTGTACATCATCAAGTTCCAGCAAACATGCATTTAATAATGTCAAGTTTCTTTGAGAATTCAAAATAACTAGTGTCTATTTCATATTACTCTACTAAGTAAAATTTATTGAAACCTTATAAAAACAGCTAAAAGAATATACATCTTATCTAGCACATGACAAGAATACATAATTTTAAACTTATTGCTAGGTCTACCTTGGGAGGAATGATGATTTTTGGGTGCCGGTGTCTACTTGCTGCGCGATGCTTTGGGCTGGATGTACGGCTGCGCTCCCAGTCCCACTCACAAGGAGATGGCAGTGCAGTAGTCTGCTCCCTGAAAAACAAAGTCTCATTTAAGTCATGTATAACCACAAAAGAGTGCTTGTGAAGCCTGGAACTCTGAATTCCTAGAGATAAAGAGAATATAAAATATATTTCCCTGCTTAGTTTGACATGTTTTAACTTCCCTGGCTATCAAGTGAAAATAGTGCTTGAAAAAGGGAGATACTCAGCAACATTTGAATACAAGACTGCATGCAAAGCAATCAATGCATATTTGCCAATGAAATAGGGTATTGACAGGAAGAGTACTTATAATTACTTTGTTGCACTGGTCCTCTCCACAAACCATCTGGCTTTTTGTTTCGATTTAGTTTTGGTTTGATTGTTTAGCTGGCACAAGACTGTACACAAGAATGCTAGTAACAGCATTGTATCTTGAGTATAACCTCAGCAAGAACAATCAGATACATGCGCTCTAATGACATTAGATAGTAATTTAAGAACTTCAGCTGCCAAATGATAGAAAAAAAACCAATTCCCAGTGTAATTTTCTATCCTCCTTCCCCTGCTCAACAAGCTGTAGCTACCTCTCTTGGGCCCAAGTGGCATGCTAGCTTTCACTCAGCATCACTGGCATGGGGCTCCCCCTCTCCCTGACCCCTTGTTTAGTCCTTGATTACCCCTGGTTGGAAAAGAGAAAATTAATGGCTTCACTAGGATAAAGAGGGAACTTTGGCAGAAATAGAAACACCAGCTAGTGGTTATGGTTTGGTGGTGGATTTTGCTTTGTTTTTTTTAAAAAAACAAAACATGTAACTCAGTAATTTTAATTCTTCTCTTAAAAACATCTTTCCAAGACGTTCCATCTTCAAAGAAGGATATAGCCAGACTTCCCTAGAAAAGTATATTAGCTATTCTTTTAGCAGGTTTTGTTTGTTTGCATGTTTCTGCTCTCCCTCCCCCCACAATGTATAGATGTTTTTTTCATTATAGTTAATGAAATACTATTTGGTTAATACTCCATTAGCCATTTCTAAATGGCTTGAGAGATGTAAGAAAGAGATACTGAAAGAGTTCTGCAGAACTTCCCCAACTGTCTACAAGTTTGGCTCAAGTTTTGATGAGTTTGTGTGTGACACTCACTTTTTCCGGAGCACAAATATAATGAGGTCACAGATTCAAAAAAGCAAAATTAAAATTTCTAAAATATTAAAAAAAATACACTTTGGGTTAGATTATTTTTTAAAAACATGCAACAGTGCAAGCACCTACCAGACATCACACCTTGAAACTAGGTTATTTTTCCTTTTCTCCCCATAGTCTTCCAGCATAAAAACATCTTTCTAAAAAAACTATAGTTTTAAATCAATATATGATTTCAGTAGTTGCAGAACAAAAAGATGCTTAATATGACCACCAAAGAACACCAAAAACTATACTGTGCATTTGAAACAAACTTCAGCCTTGTTCTAGGCTGTGCATAACATACTGTTCTGGAGGCTGCAGAAAAGTCACACAAGAAAGGTAAACCTAATCACCACTGCTGCCATCAATTTTCCTTTGTCAAACCATATAAAAATCAATCTACCTGTCACAAAAATCACATCACTATACCAAACAAAGATGGAAGTAGAAAAACTTAACTTTGTAATGTCTTTGATATGAAAATATAAATTAATACCTTAGCAAAATAATGCATCTGCATTTCCTGCTTTCTTTTGCACAGTAGTCTGGGTTCTTAAGCAGAATTCTTACTACTTGCAAAAAATTGCTCTGGACCTAGCATCACACTCAAGTGCTATTTTTTTATTTTAAGAGATGTTTAAGAAAAATAAAGTGCTTAATTGTGCACCTGAATTTGTACAGTAAGGAGTTGACAAATGAGGACCTCTATACCCTTTATTCAGTAATAGGTTTTGGAAAGTGTCTCATTATTTTACAGATTTTTCCTACACACACACTCACACTTTTATAACATTTTATTTTTACAAAGAATGTGACAAGGTACCTCTAGAAGTTGAGTGATAAGTTGATCTTAGCAAAGTGCATTATCAATATGTTTATTCCAGTCATATAGAACAAGCAGTATGCAGCTACAAAAAGAACAGGGCTTTTTTTGTCAACTCAGTTTACTTTGAATCAATTGTTGGTTTTCTGGGGTTTTTTTGGTTTTTTTCATTCCCTGAAAGTTTTAATAAAAACATAAAAGGGATCCCTATTACAGTCCAATGACAACAGCTTAGCTGCTTTTCTGAAATTGTTGGAATGGCAAATCCAAACATAATCCAGATACATCTTAACCAGCTTGAAATTTCAAGTGTTTACAACAATCACATTAACTAAACCACTCCCTAAAAACAGGGAGATGTCCAAATAAGAATGCTAGAAATAAAAACAAATTTTAACAGCGTATTTTGTACTTCAATATTGACTAATACTCAGTAATAGATGAAAGGCAAACAGTCACAGTTGCAAAAAAAATAGACATTACAGTTAATAAGCTTCATTTTTAGAGTGCTGGATTCAAGCTGTGACTCTGGTCAGACTAAACTACTTGAAAACAAAGAAGGATTCTACAAGAATATATCATTACTTCCCAACACATCTTCTCAAAATAGCAGGAGAAATCAGGTACCATTTTATCAACATATAAAGAGCAGCTGAAAAAATCAACGATTTGCATTTACATAATTTATATGGAACAACCAAAAGAAGTCACAGTTCAGCACACTCCCCTGTCCTGAGTCCAAATAGACTGCACTGAGATTCCCTTTTAATGGGCAAGTTTTTAACAAAAAGCCCTACAAGCCCTCATTAACATGACACTGGAAATTTAGGGCCAACTTGGAGAACACTCGTGTTATAAAAACGCACAAAACCATTTCCATCACCACATTTTCTAGACTTATTTTTGTGGTTCAGGTGAGAGATGTGGAAAAAAAGAATCATATGATATTTAGTGATTTATTTGCTTCTACTGTTGCTACCACCATTAAAAAAAATGATTTGTGGAAAAATTACAGGATAAATCTGAATTCAGTTATAGTCAAACAGCCGCAATTATAATCCATGTTTTTCTTTGAAGTCTGCTTACACAGAACTATTCCAAACCAATAGAAACATACTAATTAGTCTTGGACAAAAGTTTCTCATATTTTTTGCTCCTCTGCAATGTCTGAAACAAGGTGACAACATTCTATTGTATCACAAAAATATGAGAGACCAGAAGGACTGTGAAGATACCCATCCATCCTTCTGTGCTACTCATACAGGGGCAGGTGGGAGGGAATGACAACTCCGTTTTCCATACAACATATATTTTTGGTGGAAACAGTTTCATACAGAAGGATTTTTCTGAAGCCTAATACTCAAGTCGTAATAGTGGTACAAGAAAGCACTCTGGATTGTTTTTAACAAAAATCAGAAAAACCTTCTTGTAGGGAAACAGTATACTGGAGTATGATGACCTCCTGCTTCTAAGCAGAGAACTAAAATTGCCTGAATAGACAAAAGTGATTTTTCTTTTCTCATTTTAGGGACTGCTTCTCTGATAGATAAAAATTAAAATATGCATATTTTTAAATAAGGAGAGGGGAAACACACACGTACATCATGTTAGTAGCAAGCAAAAAATACAAAATAGCCATTTCATTTCTGTTCTGATGACGTGTTTATTCTTTCTGTTCTTCAGCAAACTCCTCATTTAGAAATAACACCTTCTAGTTATTCCTCTAGCAAGGACAGGTAGTACACAGAAATCTCTAATGAAACCACTAAGTTCAACCACAACTACTGAAGATGCAGAGCTTGGAAGATACAAAAAAAGATTACCTGTTTTATGAATAACTCCTCTTTCTGATAGCAAGTTTTAAAATGCATGATTCAAGGAGAGCACAACTTTTCCCAATTTTTCCTCACTGATTGCTTTTTTAACACTTACCCTGGATGTTGCCACAGATTTGCATGTCTACCCTCAGGAAGCAGTTCCCTCTTGTTAAGGGGAGTAATACCTATTGCTGCTTCTAAAATAGTTATGTATTTCTTGTACCGCATCCTGCCTCAAGAGTTCCACCAGGCTACGTTATCATCCAAATGCAGATGCTGCAACTGAAGTCATGCCTCTTCACTGATTTGAAATGCTGCTTTTTAAAACATGCTGCAAGGTTGAAGCACAAAAATAATGCTTTCTTCCCTCTCCCAGTCTAGGATAGTTAGTAAAAGAGAGAGAGAAACCAAAGTAAAACTCCTACCAGATTCCCCAGAAACGTCATTGTTATGTAATTCAATCTTTGAATAAGACACTAATGAAAATGATTGAAGAGACAATCATGGTTCTAAGCCTGGCCGGATAATGCACACTCTCCAATTGACTAATCCTTTGCTAAATCTCTGCTGTCTATAATCTTTCAACTGCTAATGGAGCACTAGGTAACTTCTCTGTCAAATCCATCCAGGGAGTAAAAGAGATCTGTACAGAAAACTTGAGACCATTTTTGACAGTGACAGAAAAATAGATTTTGTCTTAACTTTTCTCACCAGAAAGCACCAGACCACCAGAAAGCTCTCTACTTTAGAAGTGTCATGAGGGATTTAGCTGATCTACTCAGAAAAGGAATGGAGAAATGCTTCCTTATGCGGCTTGTACAGAATTAAGAAAGCTAGAGACTTCCATTATCATACCTACAAGTCATTCAAATGTGCCTCATGTGACACCAGAAGCCACGTCCCACATCAGAATTGTTCTAGCCATAAGGTAACTAACTGTGCATGCCAAAGACCTCAGGTAGGAACTACAAAGGTGAGGACAGATGCACATGTTGAAAGAAATAACAGTGACATTTCGGAAACATGCAGTACTGTCAAGTTGCAATATTCAAAGAGATGTACTTGATTGCAAAACTAATCAAGGAAATGTTGAGGTACTACTTCTTACTAAGAAATGAATGCTTATAGAGAGAGAGAGAGATATACATAATTACATATATTACATAAATATTATGCACTTATGCAGTAATAGAGAAAAAAACATAAAAAGAAGAGATCTGACAAGGAAGACTGAAGCCTGGAACCACGACTCTCTCAGTAAATAAAAACTGAGCATATTACTTATTCCCTAGTATTATTAGGCATGTCAGTATTTCTGTTGGGGTGATATCATGTTGCATGTTACTTATTTAAAAACTAAGATGATTTCTTGTGCTGCAAAATATTTAGCTCTTAACAACAAGATTTGTGTAACTATTTCCAGATCCTATATTACTTACAATCCTAGATTAGCCATGTTTGGTGTTTAATATTCAATCACATTTGTAGTTTATGTTAACACATGCACACACTGGACTATCTCAAGTAATTACTAAACAGCAATCCATATGACTGATATGAGAAAAGCAAAATAAAATCAAGCATATTTTAGATTCAGGGAATACCACTACGATTGCCAGAGGAAAAAAAATATTCATCTACACAGTTGCATGCTGATAAGGAGTACATAGTCTGAAATGTAGTGATGTGTTAAGAAAAAAAACCACATGAATTAAATTAAGCAGAAGATTACTTCTTTGTGTCAAAAAAAAAAAAAAAAACAAAAAACAAAAAAACAAAAAAAAACCCAAACAAACACTTAACTACAACTTTAAACATCTGTATACAAAGCATTAAGAAGCTTAGGAAAGGAGAGTAGTACTAGAAGCCTGCAAGCAGAGCTAACGTCATTAAGCCTGCATGCATCCTGACTTCTGATAGCTTTGGTAGCTCTATTGTAAAGGTTGTACTGAAAAAGAAAACAAGTGAGTAGTTTTTGACAATTCCAGTACCTAAGGATCTTCTGACTGTAGAAGTCCATGAAAGCTCTATTTTACTTAAAAGCAGAAATATTTTTATAAAATCCAGTCTTCCCTCAAAGTTGGCTTCATTAACAACTATAGTATTACCACGCTTTCTCCTATGAAGTTTTGGAATTTCTTTCTGTCCACCTTCTCCCTTAACACTTCTTTAGCTCTAAACTTTCCCCTTATAAATCTAAGAAACAGTTCCTAAAAAAAGCTTTCCCACAGTAGTTTTTAAAGCCGGTCCTATGCAAAGTCTAAAAAGCTTTAAGTGCAGCTCTGGTTCATCTTTTGTCTCTTTGAGCAAAGCATATTAATTCTGACTAGAAAAGGAGTCCCATGACTAGTGTTGTACACAGGGAAGCCAAGCCCACACAATAAGCACAAGTTACTCCCAAGTATTGCTTCTGGATAAATGGTGCATGAAACCTCCAGGTATCTACAGGGAGAAAGACTGACTCACAGTTTATCAACTTCCTTCAACTTTATTTAGAAACAGAAATTCAAAGCTGCTAGTACATGCATTGTTAGTGAAGGATGACGTTCTTAGAGCAAACAAAACGTCTAAAACATACCTTCCTCCATCGTTTCCTACTGGAGAATTATCATCCACTTCACTTTTCCTGTCTTTTTTTTGTATTTTTTCAGGAAGAACAAAAACCAAGTTTTATTGGAAAGAAAACAGTGCAATTTTCCTAACTGAGAACACACAAGTGATGCCTCAGAAAGTACAATGTATTTCTGAGAATGAGGAAAGAGTGACAGAGCTTTTTTTCTCCATTAAAGAAACATTTATGAGATCAAAGCGAAAGCTTTCTTTTGCTCTAATCCTCAACAGATGAAAACAGTCATACACTCTTAATTAGATGTACAGCATACTTCTTGTAAACTGTTGGCAGAGGCAGGATCACATCTTCAGACACAACTAAAAAAGAGTCATTGCCCAATGCAGCCACAAATTACTTTCCATCTTGTGAAAAAAAACAAAATCCCATTTTTTCTCATCTTGCAATAAGAATCTGTGTAACAGCTACAGATCAAAGATTTCTCTTATTAAAGAGCAAAACAAACAAGCATCTCTTCCTACATGCTTTTGCTCAAGTGTAAGAACAACTGTCACAGTCGATTGCTAACTTCCAGAACACAAACGTGTTTTGTTTGCGCCACAACAGCATATACGTAAAGCTTGATCTGTTAAAAAAATCTTAATGCAGAGGAACATCTAGGATCAGACTGAATGAAAAGAGAGGAGGAGGACGACCTGGAAACTTATTTTCACAGATACACGGATTGCAGTTGCTTTTGGCCCCTCCTTAGAGATAGTCCCTTCCCTGAACAGTCCATATGTTCCTGGAGATTCTCAGAATCAGCTTATACAAAGTTGTGCTAAGGAGGCTAGAGACACCAGTAGTCAAATCTGCTGGCTATTAAGCAGAGCTAGATGATGAAGCAGATGTTAGAGAGTGCAAGCTGGACTACAGACAGCCTTGCTGTTAAGAGTGACGTGTAGGAGAGATTTATGGGTTTTCTCTAAACCTTTAAAATACCCAACCCAAATTAATGAGGCAAGGCAAATATCACATAGCTTAAGCCAACATGTGAAATCTTGGTTATGATGAGGCTGCATGCTCATCTTATCAATGCAATACTGATGTCAAAAAATTAGTTTGGTACAAAAGAGTTATAAAAACACAGTGTTTTGGGGAGAGGTATCATTGAGCCAGTCTTAGGAAAAAGCCACAGTGGCCCAATACATCTGAACTCATTCCTCATTCAATGAAAACATACCCAAGTCTAACAGACATCCTAAACCTGACACTTCACATGTATATAAACCACACCCCAGATAATTGCACAACTTTAAGTAGAAAGAAGTTTCTCAAAAACAGTTCTGGATTGCTGGTACAAAACAAAAGCAGAGACAAAAGCATGAAAAGGTAGCAGGCATTGGAAAAAACCCAGAACAATAGGGCTTTATATTTTGCCTTGCACAATTTTATTGACCCTACTATTATATCAGGCAGTATTTTTGTCTGTCGTTTTCACATTATTCATGTGAAAAGAGAGCACTAATGAGTTTCCTTTTCTTCCTAGATTAGCAGCCATGGTTATCTGAGGTTCTGGGACAAAGATGCACAATGACAATGCTGACCTAAATTCAGGAAGACTTGGGTAGCTCATGTTTCCTAAAAACAAAGCCTGCAGCTGATGAATACACACCAGGGCAGATGCTGTACCAGATATCAAACCAGAGCTTCCACAGCTCACTCTGTTATTACTAAGCATAGATCATAAACATCCTAAATACATTCACAAACGCAAGGGCTATCTTACACTGAATAAAAAGAGTTGACACGGTTTGCATTCTCATTCGAAACAGAAAACTACAATATTCCCTAATGACATGCACTTCAAAAAGCAATCGGCTTAACAACAAAACAAAACAAATTCCAATAACAAGCCAACTAAAACCCAACCCAAACATTAATAGTTTAAGGTGTTAAATGGCCTGAGTATATTTTTCTGCTGCATCAAGCTGTTTAATTACAATGCTGCAGTCAGTACATATTTAAATTATGTAATATTTAAGTAAAAAATAACCTCAGCTCTCTAGAATTGAATGCTGGCTTTGTCTGTAAAAAAAAAAAAAAACCAACAAAAAAAACCTCCCAACAACAACAACCACCAAAACCAACCAACCAACCAAAAATCCCAACAACAAAATCAAACAAAAACCACCAAAAAACACACAAACGAAAAAACACTAAAATTCCCCACCACAACCAAACCCACAAAGAACATAGCAAAACAAAAAATACACCAACTCCCCAAAAAAGCCAAGAACCTCCAAACAAACAAAAAAAAAAAAAAACCAAAACCAAACCCACAAATAATAAACATAAAAAAAAAAAAAAAAAAAAAAAAAAAAAACAGCCTCTCCAAAACCCCAAACAAAAATACCCACATAATTGCAGCAGGTTCTAAATCATAATTTACCACTCAAGAAAAAAAATTACTTTCTGAAGTGGGAATCAGGGTAACCTGAGTACTGGTAAAAGATGATTAAACAGCAACAGAAGGCTTCAAAGATCCTGGGAACAAGCAGTAAGCAAAGTTTTCAAGGGAGCAGACATAGGTACTCAACATAGTACTGTCCTTTCTGAGGAAGAGGATAATTGAGAAAAGCGTCCCATGGTTGAACAGCTCTGTTTTGACGATACAAATTCCCAATGCATTTAGAGCACTTGGTCTTGGGACTGAGACCAAACCTTTGACTCTGAAAGATGACATGCACTGGTGCCTGTATGCCAGCACAGTCATGCAAGAACAGTCATCCCCATGTCACTGTTCCAATCTCTGTAGGTAACATACTATTTGCAAACACTCTTCACTAAGGCCAGACTCTGTATATTAGAAGACAAAATTATGCCTTATGTACTTACAGCTGTAAATATCTGTTTTACAGATAGATTAACTCATTTTTGAGAAGTCTTCCAAAGTTCACAGAAATCCACTTTGGAAGGAGGCCCTGAAAGAACCTAAGAAAGCAATTTGGGATTAAGATCCACAGCCTTTCTACAGCTGAAAACAAAGATCAATTGCAAATTTAAAAAAATTAATTTTTCCCCAAAGATTAGAATTTTCATACCAATTTTAAAATAAACCAGACTTGAAAATCTCTAGTCTCACAGACCTGTACCTGTTCTAACATGCAGGAGCTCCATTCCCCCTGACATTAGAATGACTGATTCCAAGACTACTACAATTGGACAGAACTGATGCAGCCACAGTATGACAAAAGTTACACTGCCCCTGACTACACAAATACTGTTATTTCAACAATTAAAAGTGAACAGTCTTGTATCACGAAATTTCCCTTACTCTACAAAGAAGTTCTGTAGAAAGACGAGATTGGTAATTATTAAAACACACACACAAATGCTATCACCCAGATTTGCTCTAAGTTAAATGCAACTTTGAAGTCCTGGAATATTAGGCCATTCCCCAGTTGAGGATTATTATGGTCCAGGAGCTTTCTAATGCTTTTAAGCATATAGGTTTTATAAAGGTACAGCACATCCCATTTTGTAAAACATATCACTACGTAAACATTGTTTTAATCACTAAGAAAGATTTCCTGGTTGTCCTTAGAGGACACGGAACCAGGAAAAGAGGGGATTAAGCAATCAAAAAAGTATACATTTTGTCGGAGCCCAGGATGTCTCTCTGACAGTCCTGGAGGATCCCAGCTCCAGCCAGGGGGCTTCTAAGCCCTGGCAGGGGGTCAGAGACCCTGGCAGGCAGCCAGGGACTCCTGTGGCTTTGGGTTTGATCCATGGAACAAATTACCACCTGTGAATGAAGAACTAAAGGTCACAAAATTTTAGATAGCATGATAGTAGGAGTTATAGAGTGAGAAGGGAATTTTTGGGGATCTTACCATAGGGGCTTAGGGGGCAAGATGGAGGGACTTGGGCGTTGTCCTGTCCTCCTTCTTTCTTCTTCCTAACCCCCATCTTTTTGGTGATGTTGGCACTTGGGGATTGGATTAGAGTAGAATGTAACTGTCTAACATAGGTGATAGGCATTGGATCATAATTGTAAATAACTGACACGAAGTTTGTAGTATAAAAGTCAGTGCCCTGGGGCAGAGAGTGTGCCTGGGGCTGCCCTGCTGAGAAGACCTCGGCAGGCCAGACAGAAAATATCTTAGATAAGAAACAATAAAGCAACCTTGAGAGCATCAGCCGAAGACTTCTGACTCATTCATTCAACAACAGAATTTAGAGACAACAAATTTTATATATCTCGGGGTCATCCTGACCAAAGCAACCCCCGAGAACACTTAATTACTTTGATGCTTCATTCTGAAGAGCTCTATTTGAATTACAGTTCATGCAAAGTGTTGGGATCACCCCAAATCTGCTGAGTAATTCGCAACACTTGCCTTTAGTCTCATGAAAATCCAGTGCAGTGACACTAAGCACCTCAGCAGTTACTGACAGTGACACAGGGCGATAGCAAAACATGATTAGATACAGGTTCTCCAATCCACAATGACATCTTTTCATAAAGGGAAGAGAAGTCACTGCCGCTACTTGAAACCAATATTTAGGGCCTAAGGTGTTTGCATGTAACAGCCCAGAAGCTATTATAACAGTAAAGTCACCTAAAAGTCAAATACATGCAGAAAACTTCCACAGAAGTCTGAAGAGAGCGCTTGTAATAATGTTATACTAAGTATAAATCTTACTGACCATGTCTAAGTAGCACACACGTGCTTACTAAATGCAAAACATTTCAAAGTCTCTTAAAGCAACCTGATGATCTCTCAATCAGTACTAATTCACACAAGCAAACCTCCTATGCCTTCCAGTACCTGATTCTTGCCGGGTCAGGACTTAATGAATCCTGACAAGTATCATAATTTGAAAGAGCTGATAGTTAAATCCTTAGATGACAAATGCTTCACAAGTGAAAGAAGCGGTTTCGCTTCTAATTTCTCTTTTATTTTCCTTGAACTATACGTGAATCACAGTTCTTAACCTTTAATATAAAACTTTGCAGAACAAAAGAAAAGGTAAGCTATTTTGTTGCAAATGACGCGACCTTGATAATTATATCCAAAAATTAAAACAAAGCAAACTTCTGAAGCCTCTGCTAGAGATCAGCTGTTGGGCCAAGAGCTTAGCTTGAGGGAACCGAGGCAGTTTTATACGTTAAAGCAAGGGAGCAGGTAATTCAGAGATTCTCTGTTTCAAGTGAATAACTACTAGAAAGCAACACTGGAAGCATGAAAGTTTTCTGATTTGTTACATGATTATTATCACACAAGTATGTTCAAACAGCACGTACTTTCTCATGCTGGAAAAAAACCGCAAACAGGTTTCAAGTACGGGATAAGTAAAAGCAGAGTTGTCTACTAAAGCAAGTGCATGCCACTGGTAGATCAACCTTGGCATTCCAGGGTGAAAACCTAATGCACCTGGGCTCCAGCGCCGCAAACACGGCCGATGCCAACGCACTTTAACAGGGCAATTAAAACATTTGTCTTCTGGAACTGCCTGTTCCTTTGTTTCACGGTTCCCTGTTAACTTGAAACTTCCCCTGACCCAGTTAGCCAAAGCCCAAAGCACGGCTGGAATCCACTCGGGATGTGCCAACATAAAGATTTCAGGAATTCTCCGTGCAACAAAGGCAGCCCAAGCCCCCGACGGCGGGGGTGTGCTCTGCTCGGGGGTCCCGCCCCCCCAACCCCCCCGGGAACAACTCGGGTAAACAAACACCCCGACTCGCCGGTGACATGTCTCCCACTTTCCACACAGTATCGCACTCTCCCGGAAAGTATTTATCACGGAAAAAGCCACCGAGAGCCGCTTAATCCCGTTAGAGAAAAGCCGATCGCCGGCCGAGCCCGGCTGCTCGCGCCGCCCAGGTGCGCGGCGGGCGTGGGACCGGCCTGGGGGGGCCCCGCGGGGGCGCGGCGGGCTCGGATCCCGCGGACAAAGGCGGCAAAGCGCGCCCGAGCGGCAAAGGCGAGAGGGCGACAAAACCCAAAGCATACAAAGGACCGAGAAGGAGAAGTCGGGCAGCTCGTGGCCGCAGCGCGGGCCCCGGGGCGGGGAGCGGAGGCACCGGCCGCGGGGGACAGGGGTAGCCGGGGGACACCGCACCTGTCCGGGGGGAAGGAAGAGGCAGAGAGCCCGGATTCGGGCTGAGGATATCCCGCGGGGATACTCGCCTGCTCGCGGAGGCCGTCCAGCAGCAGGAGCAGAAATCCCAAAGGCACCCCGGCGCTGGGACTGCGCCTTGACCTGCCCCGTCGCCCCGGAGCGGGCAGCGACGGGGTCGTCGAGTCCGACCGAGCGAGGGGCCGAGGCTGGGGCTGGGTCCGGGTCCGCTGTGGCCGCTCCCGCCGAGTCGGGCGATTTCCTGCGGGGCGCGGGCGGGGGCGGCGCGGCCACGCCGGGGCGGACTCCTGCCGCAGGTGCCGGCCTCGCCCCCAGGTGGGGAGGAGAGAGGAAGGATGGGGAGGGCAGGGAACTACAAGGGAGGGGCGGTGGCGACCGTCCGGGGCGGGCAGCGCGCCCCCTCCTTAGGCGTGCCCCCACCTGCGGCTGCTGACCCTCCAGTCCAGGGGTGTCTTCGCCCGGCTGCCCCGGCCCACGCCCGCACACACAAACACCCGCGGCGGTGGCAGGGGAACAGGAAATACCGGTCGCAGCCCGGTGCTCCGCGCCGCTGAGTCACCGCGGCGAGGCCGCCCCGCCCCCGGCTTTCCTCTGCCCGTCCCGTCTCCCGGCAGGGGACCCCGGCTCTGCCCCCAGGTCTGGTCCGGGGCTCTGCCCAAGGCACCCTGCGCCGGGCCCAGGCAGCAGAGTGGACCTGCGGGCGGGCACGGCGGAGCCCTGTCGCTGCTGGCAGGGCGCGCCGTCACCCAGCTCAGCGCTTGGGTGTGTTTTCCGTTTACATCAGTGTTTTGTTTGGAACTTGGGATCATTGCCCATCTGAACCTTTCTAACGGGAAGACCTGAGAGAGCCTTTAACACCACAGCGCAGTGTTCCACGTACACCTCTCAATCTACTTTTCTCTGCCGTTCACCACAGAATAGCTGCGGCTGCTTTACTGAGAGCACCGGACGGTTCTGTTCACACCATCACTCTCAGCTGAAATACAAAAGATTATCAGAAGGCAGAGTAGCACCGTTTCCAGGCGGGAATACCTCGCGTCACTCTGCAAGTCCACCAATACTGCTGCCGAAACTGTAACATACCACGAGAGAAATACACTCCAGGCTGGCATTCCACAGGTATCAGCTTTCGGCATCACTGCTGTCGTGCAGCCGAGATGAGAAAGGCAAGACCAAACAGCCCTGGCAGGATTCTTTGGAGTCATATTTCTTTTGCATTATAAAGCACTAAATGTCACCAGGAATTCCTTATCTGCTGTCTTATCTGGTGGACAGTTAAACCCCTTGCAAGCCCCTCTAAAATTAAACAACACCCTCCCACCGGTATCAGGCCTGCAGAACAAAATCTACTTAAAAGTCTTCTAGTTTGTTGCTATTTGCAGGTAAGAAATATACTAGATTCCCACAGCACTTCTAATTCAGGTAAATTTCTTCCTTAATAGGTACGGTTCATGCACTGTCTCATACAGAAAGTAAGATAAGGCAGGCAAACAATATTCTCCATGAAAGGGCTGGACTTTGGAAGGAAGCCCTGAAAGAACCTATTTTATTACAGCAAATACAAAACTGCATTCAGATATTGTATGGAAAAGGCCTGCTTGTAGCTACTGTTAATAATTAACATGCATGTGCATACACTAGCCTTCAAGTACCTATTTCAGTCTAAAAGCCCCAACAGCAAAAATCAGAGGGAAAAAACCCCAAAAAAATACAAATTCAGGGCTAATTCATAAACTTGATGTTTTCAGTCAGCTACAGACTAATTCTATGGTCAGCACATAGTACAATACTGCTTTCAGGCAGAATCAAGGCACAAAAAAAGGACATTTAGTTTTACTTCCAGGTATGTGTCAGATCACTTGCTTTATACTGTGGCGGGTTTCCTTAATGAATGTTTTAAAACTTCATCTGTTAGTTCTCCAAATCTTTTGTAACAGTGGTCTTAGGATGCCTGGTTAATGGTTCTAAGATGCTGTTAAGAGGAGAAAGACTATGGACAGATTAAATATATATAACTGATTTTTTTTAGTACAACAGTTGAGAACATTGCTAACAGAAGAGTCTACATCTGTAAAGTAACAATGCTTGCAAAATTATTGTGTTACTGATAATTTCACATAATTACCATGATATTAAATCAATTTTTAAATCGATTCAGCAAACTGGAGAGGGCAGCAAAATTATATGCCTTATTTTAAACATCTACTGTTTTCTTATCTAAATTCATCTGTCTTTCCTTAACCTGAATGTAAAAAAAAAAAAGTTTGTAATTAGGAACTGTTTAGAGTACTTTAATTGTTTACGGCTCTGTTTATTCTATCCCCAGCAAAGCAGGGCCACTGGCCACCTCCCCTGGTAAAAGGCATGAATACTGTCTTTGTTCAAAAACTGCCAGCAGTACCATTTACATAAAAGACAATTCGAGAGAGAGATGGATCTAACTCCACCCATTTTTTTCTTATCTTTATATAGGAATTTAAAAAATCTCAATAGCAAAATGGACTGGAACATATCTGATTGGTTACAACTACAAATAGTGGTGTGGAGTAAATTTAAAACACCATTCCCTAAAGGGCCACATGAAGCAGTTTGCCCCACATCTCTCCTTGCCCTGCCAGTAACATCAGCTGTTGGGCAAAGCTAATTTATCCCTGACAGCCTTTACTTCTGCCCCTCCCATTTTTCCTTTATTATTCTGAATGTTCCTTCCAGATTTTCTGGCAAGCCTCTGCTTTCTTTCCCAGGACTCCCACATATTAGAGAGCTGATTAGCAAAATCAACCACTAACCAGAAGCTAAAAGTAATCAAACACGAACCTTCCTGTAACCCACCTTTCTCTTTTTCTGCTACCTCTTCAGGACAGGTCTTTATCCCATTATTGAAGCTGCCAAAAGACACAGGGAATTTTAAGGAAATAAGATGTCATGATTTTATCTCATCACACAATCTTGCAAAGAGGTAATGTTTTCTTACAAATTACCCACAAGTGGAAAAGAAAACAAACAAACAAAAAAACACCAGACAAGAACTTAAGGTACGTAACTCCTGGCAAACAAAGGTGGTATTTTGTAATCAATGCAAACTGAGCAATTGCTATAGGCTTGTCTACATGAATGAACTGAAACTTCCAGGAAACAGTGAATGTTAGCAAGGCTGGACATACTAGGTCTTTCAGAGTGCAAGCCAAAACCATAGGAAAACAAAGTGTCAGATTAGCAATTGGTGAAAATTCTGGTATACCTAAAAAAACCCCAACATGCCCCTGTTTATGTGCTGAGCTTGGGCAGCCAGTAAAGCTACAAATGGCAACACTCATCCTTCCAAAATATTCTGCATGTTCTCCTTCATTGACAATGGAGCAACTGCATTGTAGGAAAAAATACTCCCCATAACACAGTGGTTCTTATTGATACTGTCTGTGCATAGTCTATATTTAATAATTATAATTGTCCTTCAGCTATTTAATTTGGGAGAGGTGAAGCAAGAAACTATTGACATGATGTCAGGTGGGGAACTATACATAAGTTCCATAAGTTACGGAAGTAAAAAACAGTACAGAAGTGTTACTTGTCTTGAGGCAATAAGCAGTCTGACATTAGGAACAGAGCTCGTTTTGTGCCTCCACTGTACAAGTGTGATGGCTCATAGGAGTCCCTGCCCCTACTTATAATTTGATGCAAGTATTAAAGCAAAAAATGAGTCATGTCCTATGATTCATTTTGTACATCGAGATAAAACTCATTCTAACTTGCTGACACTATTTATCTTTACGAGTTAGGATTAAATCCACTTGTTACTCAGATACCTAAAGCAAGGAAATTGTTTGCATAAATAGCAGTAGTGTTACAGATGAAGGGCAAGGCATGTAAACTGTGAAAGCTGAACTGCTCTAATAAAATCCACTTCGACTGGCCACACTTGGACACAATTGCTCCAGTATGTCTTAAGAAACAAAAAGAATTCAAAAGTATGCACATGTCTGTAGCCTTCACCCTTACCACCAAATCCTTGAATCACATCTTTATATAATGAATTAAGAATTCTACAATACAATTTTATTTTGGTATAAACATTTCTACCAGATGTAAGGGAATTGAGAATGAAATTGCAAATATGATTCAGATGCAAGTTAGTGGTCATATTGTATACTAATACTTAAGAAAATAATTTTTTGAAAAGTCAATTGAAAAAAATAATTACATGTGGTCAGGCAAAGGAATAACCACGTATCCTCAATTCAAGTATCAAGTCATTAACTTCTACACAAACACGTTTAAATGACTAACTGAAATTGTAGGAGACTGAGCTAAATATTATAAAAGTAACTACATAAAAATATGTATTTCCATATGCTATAAATTATCTTCAGTCTTCTAAATTCAGAACAGCAAAAATATATTTTATTTTTACCTCCCTCTACTTTAAAAAAAAAAATCATGTTTTACTCTTATATTCATGAGATGTGGGAGTCATTGTATTTACCTCATCCAGTACAGATGAAATTTATATTGATTGTAAAACACGCAAACAGCATGCACGGTTAACCAAGAGCTACTTTCATTGAAACGTTTCTCTGTTTAATAGTGGGAAATAGCAGGTAACAATGCTTGACTCTAAATGCAAATACCAGGCAAGAGCACTTTACAATTACTGTTCTTCAATGACAAAATCAATCCTTACCTGTCAAGCTACCTAGAGAACCATGTCAAACTAATCACAGCATCAGAGAAAACCACAAGAAAAATATTGTGTACTGAAAATCTTTTCAAACAATCTGCAAGAGTATGGTATAATTTTTTCCTCATGCAATAGTCAACAACTTGGACCTTCCATTTCATAGGCAGCAGTGCAACTGCTGAAGTATTGCCATTCATAATTTTTTAAAAATGTTTTTATTGTAGGATTGGGAGTATAAAGTTTATTTCCTTCACCTATTTAATATCCTGACAAAGACGGCTTCATCACCTAAGACCAATACTTGACTCTAAGAAATTTCTGCATCAGCAGTGTCAGGGGGAGCCTTGCTGTATCATATTGATAACAAGATCATCTAAAACAATTTAAGAAATGCAGTAGAATAAATTTACTATTTTTTAAATAAAATGCATAAATAAATTACAAATTTTTACTACCATGAACTTAATTTTGCTCAGTTCAAAAAATCCCCAACATTTCTACTCTTTGAAAAACAAAAGGGTAGAGAAAGAGAAATGCACAGTAACAGAATGAAGTATTTGCAGAGATTGCTGTACAGCTTAAACTTCATATATTAGCCTTTCCAGTTCACATCATGCTCAGAGCCACAAAAATACCTAAGTAATTTAAACTTTAGCTCAAAAAAAATCCTGAGGTGAAACAAACTACAATTTTGAATTTGGAAAACAGCAAGTTCTGCAATACTAAGAAAAAAACCTGTCATTACACACCTTAGGACATGTTAAATGTGACTACGATGGGTTATAATAGCCACAAATTTTGAGACAATACATTCACAGTACCACGATTTATGTCAATGTAACTCACAGGCATTTCTTGGTTTGGGTGAATGCTTCACCAAGAAATGTTCAGTGTTTGTGTGCTGGTCAGAAGTCAGTAGGTGGTCAGTCCTTACATGCAAACAAGCCCATAGAAACTACAAATTCACAACTTCTGCAGAAATAAAGCAAGAAATGAAGTGACAGCATGGGCAACCTCAACCATGTGTACTAAATGGGCACAGATTCAAACAGCACACAGAAATCCAAAGACTGAGCACTAGAGAAAAAATATATTATTTTCATTTTTCTTGCACAACATATTGATGCCAAGAAAAACAACAGAATTAAGCTCAGGAACTTCAGCCCAAGAAAGAGCCTGGCTTGCGGTTAAAGTCTTTAAACTTCCATGAGGTAGAATACAATCAAGCATCTTCTTTCCCAGAATATATTAAGCAGGACAAATCCAATTTAGTTTTTAAAGCTGTCGAAAACTCTTTTGATAGTAGTTCATGAAGAGATACTCTGTCATGAGAATACACCCAATTCCGTCCAGTCCAGTCATAGCGCTTGGGCCCACTAGAAAAAAAACACATCAAAACATCACACACTGCATAAGTACAAATTATTTCAGGAGACCTGCTGGAAGCCTGTATGCATAATGCATGCCACAGAGTGCCCAGGAAAAGGAAAAGATAGCATGGGGAACGGCTGGTGGGCAGTCTGAGGAAGTGGAGCAGAAAAGGCCTGATATGTCAGAAACTACTGAGCCATCAAACAGATATCTGAAAGGTGACAAGATACATCAGTCACTCGTGGGGGAGAAAAGAACTTTCCCTTCCTGCTTTTGGCACTGATTTCCCCACAATTTCTTCCTTTATCCCATTCTTCCCTCACAGACATAATTTTCTTGCGCACAAATATCCAACAGATATTTATATAATGCTGAATTAATGCCACTGATTAGTTCTTGCAGATATTCTAAGCACAAATTTCATTTTAGATGCAACAAAATAATAGCCCCTGAAAGCAAATAAATTAGCATGTGGGAGATCTATAACTAAAATGCTATTTTTCTCCGTGCTATTATATTGTTACTGGCTTGGTTTTCCCAGGCCTAAACTAAGTTTCAAGAACCTTGAACACTACTCCAGACCTTGCTATCCACCCAGTTTTCCACATTTCAAATGGGAGAATGATTGAAAGGTACTCACTGCTGTTAACTTCAGCTAAACAAAGAAAGCAGAAAGGAATTAAATGGTCATCTGGGATAAATGGAGAAACCCTTGATCTTGTAGGACATATGCCTTGGAACTTGGTCAGCATGCTAAGTCTGCTGGAAAACAGACTGTCCTATACATACATAAGAAAAATCTGCAGGCTCTCTCTCTACAAGATAAACACTTATCTGAACCTTGACTATCCTGAGTTACTCACAATAGTCAAAGAACTTTCCAACCCCTAATCAATGTATAAGGTACAAAGGCAAGCACAAATCCAAATCACTTTCACTGAAATCTTACTGTCTCTATCAGAAGTCATAACTGTTTGAATCAGGGTTATGTGCTTCAGTTATTCTACTAAGTATTTCTCACTTTACCTCTGCAGCACAAACTTATGTTCATACTCTCCTGCACCTAGGGAATGATGGAATAGGATCCTGTCACATGATAATCAGGTTAAGAAGGTCAACATTTACTGTAAAAATGCCCCAAAACTGGCAGCAACATTTGCTTCTTTCACTTCTCAGCATATTGCAGTTAAGAAGATGACAGTTCAAATCATACAGAATTTGCTGGAGTTGCCTTTCAGAAGTTAGGCAATAAGTAAACACATAGCATCATGTTCCAGGAAATACTACTATTTATCTAATACCAGTTAAGGGAGTATAAAAAGGAAAAATTGAACTTCTTTCCTCAAACTCCATATTCTGGAGCATGTGTGTTTTAGCTCAACTAGAGCTAAACAGACAGGAATTATCTGAATTCTGGTTTTCATAAAGAGATGAATCATCCCTGTCTGTCAGTAACACAAAAATCTTATAAACTGGTTCCTTGACCAGTAACACTTATCATCTCCCCGTGTTCTTTTCCAAGTTAGTGGCAAAGAATACAGATTTTGAGTGGGGACAGCTACAGCATTTTCCCACTTATCTGGCTGCCCTCTCTGCTGAAACCAACCAGAAAACCTGGAATGGATCAAACCACAGCGTTAGAAAAGGCAGAGGAAGCAGCGAGCTAAGGCTCCTGTGAAGTGCAGATGCTTGACAAAAACAACCAGTGTAGGCATACATAAACACATAAAGCAGGAAATCCCACAAGCATAAAAGGGAAGGAGCCACCCTGTTTAAAACACAGAGACATTTAGATGCTGACATCATCATCACTCTTTTTCCAACAGAAGATTTGTTTGTTTCTTTTTAATCACTGCTGGTTATACTTCCTATGAGTAAGCTATACTCCTGTAGACAGTGGTTTTGGGCTGAAAGAGGGTATGAAAATTTTTTGTTACAATATACTGTATTAATCTAGGTATGCCAGCAATACTGCAGTGTGCCCCGGACCCCTATACCAAACCATTACTGAAAATTTAGATTATATCATGTTTTGAGAATATACAAGTGTTACTTATGAAAAGGATAGTACATGATCGTGCCATGCTATAAATAAGGGGAAGTACATTTCCATCCAGTCTGCAGATATTACGTAACTAACTTACCTAGTGGGTGAGGACAGCCAAATCTGCCGGTTTGGTGTTTGCTTATTGATTACGTATGTTCCCATGTCTCCACCCAATTTAATTGTTAACACTCCACTCTTAAAAGACAAAGAAAATGAGAAATAAAAAATTTGCATCCTGTTACTTTGACAACAATTACTTCATCTGCAGTGGCAGAAACTTACATACCTGTATCAGATTCTCAACCATCTCCAAAAGAATAATCGCCAGGGAGAATGCATTACATAGTAAAAACGTAAGCTGATACCTAGCACAACTTTGAGTCTGATCTAGACTTTAAACCTTCTGCTTAGAGTTTGATTTTAGTGTGTTTGTACCACTCACAAGGGTACTACTTAAATTACACTCTTGAGCTTGGACCTGGTATCTTGAAAGGACTAGACCATGTCAATTCATTTTGTAATGATTTAAACATCATCCAATAACAAGTTTTTTATATTAATGAACAACGCAGAACTGGTGTGGTTCAAAGTCGAGATTTCTGAGCCATACAATTTTACCTTACTTTTCTTCAGTAACTGTAACAGTTTAACAAGGAACAAACACACTTTTTTCTTGCTACTTCTGACTCATATCTGAAAAAATGTTCCAGTTCTAAATGCCATGGTTCTGGTTTCCTATGAGTCTGGTTTTGCTTTAGTTATGGCACCTTTAGACCATTATCCTAGTGAACACTTATTTTCTCTTTCTTGCTCACATTTCTTACTGACAACATGATTCTCGTTTCTTGTAACTGACAAAAATATTTTCTGTTCTGACTTTAAGAGTGAAAAAACAACAATATTTAGACTGGAGTTGATCTAAAGGTGATCTGAATGATACTAATTAAAAAGGGAAACATTTCTATAGAATGCAATGGGATGATTCAGATAATTTATTTAGTTTGCAGTATCTCAAACACTTCAAGTCCTCTAGCACAATAAAGCTTCTTTAAGGGCATCATATTTTTCATACTTTAGTCAGAAGATACTACTAGAGCTACCAATCATTGCTCAGGCTATTTGCTACATATAAACATTCACTATAGGGAAAAATTCAGGTATCAGCATCTATTGCCTTCCAACATACTCTTTAGCACAAGCAGCAACTCAAAGCTTCCTTCCTCTACAAAGTAACTCAGTGTTACTGGTTTCTAACATGTATCAAGTATCACCAGGCATAAAATAATACTCTCAGGATTTGAATTTTTACCTTAGTTTCCATGCTGTTTCTGGGCTTAATGCATTTATATCTGTGGTCAAAACAATAAAAATAAAAGGGTCTCCTGGTTAAAAGTCCCATTTGGTTTGTCTTCGCAGTTATTTCTATGGGACATTAGTTCAGTGCATAGAAGGACAAGAACAAGCTACTTCTCTGGTTGTCAGAATTTCAAGTTTTCCATATCTCAGTGGTCTTAGAATTGTAGAGATACAGCAGAATAAAAACAGGATGGAGGATTAGGCCTGCATAATGATATACAGGTTTCAGCATTCTTCTATGTGGTTTGTAATGCCATATTAAATATTCAGCACGATGTTATGCTACAAGTCTCTAGAGAAACACTATAACTAAATAGGTTTTCAAAGAGTTAACAAAAAAATTACACTATTATTTATACCGTGTGTCAGCTGTTACAGAGTACTGTTGCTCTATCCTTGCAAAATAAATAGAAGTTAACTTCTACTGCTCTGTTGAAAACACTTCCTCATACATTTTACAGTACTTTCAAAATACTAGTAAATATTCCTTGAATTTTTTTAAGAACTTAAATTGCAAGATACTTCTATCACATTTTAAGAAATACTGCTGTATGTGTTTTGTACTACTGGATGAACGTTTGCTAGTTCCTGATAACAAAAATACTCTTCTGAAGAGACTTTATTTTCCTGAATATGAAGATATAAATTGCTCAAAGCAATCAAATTCTCAACAGGTACCGCAGACCTTTATCACACCCGCCACCTTGTGGCTTCCTGCTGCACTGGCCCTTTGCTTGGAATTAAAACTTGGGCTATTTAACCTTCTGCTTTCAACAGAAATGACAGCATATTAATTGTCATCATCCCATCTATACAGTAAAGGACCACTGATGTAGAAGTATTATCTCTTGAGCTTCACAAGTCAATGTCAAACATAATCTACCATACAGTAAATGAAGAAAAAAATTATGACATGACTCATCAGCTTAGTATAACGAAGTGTCTAAGAATACTAAAGAAGTGAATTTCAATCACTGCTGATTTTTGTCCTAGGATAGTTACATCAGGCTAATATATGCTGATATCCTAAAATATACTGAAGAGTAATGGTTAAACAATGCTTTTTACCAGAAAAGCCATTACCTGTAACATTATCTGCATACTTAATTGAAACAAGTAGCATTTGCTAAACAGAAAGCTACTGGAAATGTATTATTTTATACCATAGCTGTCAGAAATACAGAATGAAAATTATGATGACAAAGCTATACGTAAGGAAGTCCAAAACTACAGACTTTATTTTGGTTTTGTATTTTGCACAGTGAAACCCAAACCATCCAATTCAACGTCCTGGAGCACATAACCTTAACTGATAGTGACAGTAGAAAGCAATCTCGTTGTGGTAAGACATGAAGAGGGAGCAATAGTTGTGTGACCTCAAAAAACTGCAGTAGTGAAAGATCTGTGTAGCAGACTAGTGTAGGGAGGAACAGAACTCTTCTCCAAGTCATGTTGAGGGCTGTAACACATAGATCACTTCAGGAACTGAATTTATATAAAAACTAATTAATTCTCTATTCAAATAAACCAGACATTTTTATTCGGAGTCTGTCACTCCCGTAAAAGAATTTGAGTGGCTGACTACTGAAAGCTTCAGCCGTGCAATGCCTCCTGTGACAGCAGCCTCCTCCCTGTGTACACTCTGCTCTCACTTCTGCAACAACCTAACCAAACACTGCACCCTCCTGTTGTTTCACTCCACCAGAGGCTGTCATCAGTAAAGCCAGGACAAACACACACTACCTGATCAAGACAAATGCTGCTTCTATGTATTCAGGGCAATCAAAGAAACTTCCCTAACAGTCACATGTGATGCACTATGCCATGTAGGCCTACTCTTCTAGCATTCACCAGAAGGAAACTGATTGCTATGCCAGGTATCTATGCTTGTTTAGGAAAATGTATAGACAAATATGAAATTAAAAACCAGTTTTTATCTCCTTTTGTGCTCATTTATTATTCTATATTATGTATGTCTCTGAAATATTTTAATATGTCATGAAATATTTTAAATCCCTAAATCACACAATAGTATATGCTACTTTTCAGCAGAATTGTCACTCCAGTCAGTATATAATAAAAGTGTAAAAACTCATTGTATTTTCAGTGTCAGCACTAAAGTGACTAATTAAAAATTCTCCTTCAAGTAATAGGAAAAAAACGCTACAATAATTATGGTGGTAATATAATGTTTAGAACATACCCCTAAAGAGACATCATAATCTTCTGGGGTAAAAGGTTTATCTGTCAGGTCCTCAAAGAAATCTGCTAAGGAGTCCAGTGTTTCTTCAGCCAGTTTCTCATACGTCGTCTCATCTAATGAGCTACAAATGACATAAAAGTCCATAATTGGGAGGAAAAACATGGAAGACAGCATTTTCTCTATAACAAAAACATACCAAGACCATGACTTTGAATGAAACTGTAACCATGAAATGATCTTACAAAACAAGTAGTCATTTTTCTTAAAGTGATGTAGGTGACAATCAACCTTATAAATGGTGAAATTTTGAAATTAATTTGTATTAGAGATCTTTTAACTGAGGAAAAGGTACTTACTTCCTCAGATATACCAACCCCCATTTAGTAAACAGCATCAGATTTCAAAGTAAGGCATTTTCATAAAAGGACTTTGTGTAAGAATTGCTGAGTTTTGAACTCTACAGAGACAAAAGCATCTCCTATTTAGAAATATATGTCATTTGACTACAATTGCTGTAGCCATACAGTTTAGAAACGTCAGTATCACAAGTCATGTTTATCCATGGCATTTGCCTTCTCAACTGGAATTACCCACGCTACCTGGTAATTAGATGTTGTTTAAACTGTGCTTATGAACTAACACTTATAAATTACAGTCTTCTCCAGAGAGTCTCAAAGCACACTTGTGGTCATTACACAAGGTTTAAAGCACCTGTGAGATCGCTTCTCTTTTCCTCTTTAGTGGAACAAAGTGTAGAACAGATTAATGAACTAAACATAATTAAATCACATAAATTGTTCCATCTCAATCAGTGTCAGCTTTTAACTCACTGTGTAAAGGGGTCTCCCTACCAACAAAGATTTCAGTAAAATAATCTCTATTTTTGCTGAGGCTTATGGCAATGAAACAGCTACTATGTATTCATTCACTGAATATATATCCCTTGGTAATAGAAAACATATACTTTTAAAAAGTTTCTTATCCGGTTACTGAAAAACGCTTTATATCACTTATGTGAGGGACACCACAAAAATGCCTTGGGGCATGGAGAACAGAAAGCCTTTGGATTGGGCAGGATTCATGCACAAGTTCAGAGCCCATTTTAGGCACTTAAAGACAAGAGCCATTTCAGATATGTGTGCAATCCTTTGTCTCCAACTGCTACATCAGAAGGGGAGAATGCTGTGTCACCTTCTTTCAGAACAAGCAGAAATTTCACATCCTCTGGCATATGTGAAATGGTGCTAGACACCTGCATTTAGGTACACAAGTTATTTGCTAAGCAACTTTGCAAATTCACACAAAATGCTTTTAGCTAAAACTGTAGTTGTCCTTAACATCAACAGTATAGTAGTTTGTGTATATATATATATATAACAGTAAAGTTAGGATATATGCAAGTTATTTTAAAATACATAACCAATATTTTCATATGAATATCTCAAAATGCATTTTTACCTTGTGTCACTTAGAGTTCCTCCATTTCTCAAATTCATGAACCAAACAGTCCTGCTCTTCACATCTGAAGAATGTTGTAATTGCTGTTTAAAGTAAGCAGAGGCAAAATGGAATTAAAATTAAAAAGTAGAAAATTACAAACTATGTATTTATCATATAAATCAAACAACTTCTTGAAGTCCTTTCCATCCTCAAGTAAAACGTTCATATCTGCATCAAAGGGGTAATACAGAAGGAATTGTGCAGCTCTAGTCTTTGGATGATGGAAGCAATCTAGAATATCTTTATCTTCATCATACAAAGTAATGGGAAAAAACCGCACACCCTCTCATTCAAAGAAGAATGAACTAGAAAAAGTGAACTATTCTAACTTTTCTATTGCTCTACTGCGGAAGTACTGAGTAACTTCAGACAATGAAATGGCTTAGGCTCAGATTTTCATAAGTATCCACTAAAATGCTACACTTGCAACAACACGCGTCCCTCTGCTGGAAGTCAGGAACACATTCAGCTGAAATAAAACACAATCCCTGAATCCTCCTTACGTACAAAAGAGCCAAAACCTCTTCATTTTCCAGATTTCCAAATTATGGAAAAGCTCTATTGCCATACCAGTAGTATCAGACAAGGGAAGCAAACGGGTAACCCTGTTGAGGGAAACCAATACAAGCAGAAAAATAAAGCTAATCCCCAGGTCAGACAAAGCAGAAAAAGTACTTAAGCTATCAACCAAGAAAGGAAGATGGCATGATTACCATTTTCTTCCTAACTGGTGCTGACCATTTGGTTTAATGGCAGAACAGCATCCACGATTACTTTCTGTGTATTCGTGCAAAGTTCTGAAAACTTCAGACTGAGTTGAAAAGCAAGAGAAATTTACAAAGGAGCTATGTCAGCCTCTCATCAAGCAAGAAAGAGCAAAACACAAGCCTATCTCTCTCCGCATGGTGTGACATCTACCCGCAGGTATTACCAACGAGCTGCCTGTTAGTCCAAAACCACGAGGCAGACAGAAAGGACAAAACGGCGACACGACAGTACAGGCCGACAAAATATACAACGTTGCCTACATGCGTGACTGCACCCCTTACCCTCCAGCATTTTATGCACGCTTAAAATCAAAAACTGCAAGACCACGAGCACGTTCAGACTCCGTTCAGGCTGAGAGTCTCT
The DNA here is from genome assembly GCA_032173965.1 of Sitta carolinensis. Lineage (NCBI taxonomy): Eukaryota > Metazoa > Chordata > Aves > Passeriformes > Sittidae > Sitta > Sitta carolinensis. Next base: position 11,497,148 of record CM063313.1, on the reverse strand, counting down.
AATTGCATCAGTGCGCGCCCGAATTCGTTTTGTGCTGGATGCCAACAGCAGTGCCAGCACGCAGTCGGCATCTGCCTCCGCGTACCACACCCGGCGGAGGGCGGCCAGCATCGCCTCCTGCGCCTGGAAAGGGGCAGCAGGCGAGGGCACCAGCTCCCTGCGGTGTGCGTCAGCCCCCGAGGCACGGAGGAAAAGCAGAAGGTACGCTGGAGAAAGAGGGAGGACGCTCCCCGCTGCCGGCCAGCCCGCGGTGGGGCCCGGCGGCGGCGCTGGCTGCCCTGGCAGCCGCAGGCTGACGGACACCTGCTCAGAGCCTGCGGCCGGCTCAGGAATCCCCGCCTGCCGCCCTTCCCTCCCTGCCCGCCCGCCTCCCGCGGCTGGCGCTCCCCCCGGCCGGCGCTCGGCCACGGCCGGCCGGCCGGCCCGCCACCGCGCAGGCCGCGCCTCGCCCCCGCCGTCCGCCCACCCTGGCTCACCACGCGGCCGCTGCCGGCTGTGCCCGCCCTCGGGGAGCCCGCGGTGCCCCCGCACCGCCGCGCCGCCGCCGCCCGTGCCCCGGCGCGCAGCGCGCCCGCCGCCCCCGCCCGCCACATGGCGCCCGGGCCGCGCCGGAAGCGGCGGGGCGGGGCCGGCCGGAGCGCGGCGGCGCCCCCCCGCGGCGGCGCGAGGAGCCCGGGCCCGGGCGGGCGCGCTGGAGCGGCAGAGCCCGAGAGAGGAGAGGCGGAGCCCGAGAGGAGAGGGGGAGCCCGAGCCCGAGGAGGAGAGGCCGAGCCCGAGAGAGGAGAGGCCGAGCCCGAGCCCGAGAGAGGAGAGGCCGAGCCCGAGAGAGGAGAGGCCGAGCCCGAGAGGGGAGAGGCCGAGCCCGAGAGAGGAGAGGCCGAGCCCGAGCCCGAGAGAGGAGAGGCCGAGCCCGAGAGAGGAGAGGCCGAGCCCGAGAGGGGAGAGGCCGAGCCCGAGAGAGGAGAGGCCGAGCCCGAGAGAGAGAGAGGCGGAGCCCGAGAGAGGAGAGGCGGAGCCCGAGCCCGAGAGAGGGAGAGGCGGAGCCCGAGAGAGGAGAGGCGGAGCCCGAGCCCGAGAGAGGAGAGGCGGAGCCCGAGAGAGGAGAGGCGGAGCCCGAGCCCGAGAGAGGGAGAGGCGGAGCCCGAGAGAGGAGAGGCGGAGCCCGAGAGAGGAGAGGGCGGAGCCCGAGAGAGGGAGAGGCGGAGCCCGAGAGAGGGAGAGGCGGAGCCCGAGAGAGGGAGAGGCGGAGCCCGAGAGAGGGAGAGGCGGAGCCCGAGCCCGGAGCCCGAGCCCGAGCCCGAGAGAGGGAGAGGCGGAGCCCGAGAGAGGGAGAGGCAGAGCCCGAGAGAGGGAGAGGCCGAGCCCGAGAGAGGCGCGGCGGCGGGCGGGCGGGCTCCCGCCCTGCTTCCCGGCCCCTGCTGGCTCCGGCCGCAGCAGCGCCCGGACTAATCAAATCCAAGAGCTTTGCCATCGTGACAGCACAGGTGTATCGGAGCCGAGCACGGTCCGTCCGCCAGGCGAGTCTGTCTAGGCGGCAGCGGTTTCTCCGCTATCCTTATGCCGGTGTCCTTCCTCCGGCATGGCACGGCCTGGCACGGCTGTCCCTAGGAAACGGGTGTCGGGCCCGGTGTGCTGCTCAGGCTCCTCTCGAGGAGATCCCGACGTGTCCTAAGGAGAAGGAGCTGCGGGGCCCTCGCCGGCGGCCGGCCCGCCGAGCGCCTCGCCCCCGGGGCCGCTGTCGGGCCGGCTCCGCAGGCGCCCGCTCGGGCAGAGCGGACTCGCTCAGGAGACTCACAGGGCGCTGAACCTGGGAAAAACGGCAATTAGAAGCCACGCTACGCACCAAGCATTCACTCAGGACCCGTTCGGGCTATTTTCTGTGACAGGAAGTATTCTGATCCTGCAGGTAAAATGTTTCGCTGAGCCAGTAAAGGGAAAATAAAGCGTAAAATTTATCACAGCTGACATTTTCCACTAAGTGACGTAAATGCTGGTGATGCCATACTCTCAGCAGTATGTGAAGATGTAGAATGTCAGCCAGACTTGTGTTGTTACTTAAGGTGAAAGAAATTAAGCTAGGTTTGCCAAGTAGACGAGAGGTAGCAAATAATTCCTATATAAAGGTTTCTTAAAGAAAACCCCACACAGTTTCTGTGGGAACACAGATGACTTTCACTTCAGAGCCTTCCACAGGACAGGATCAAAAGATGCAGCCATTGCAAGTAAAACCATAAATATGAAGAGTACACAAGTATTCAGAAGCCTACCGCTGGTTACTGTATTGCAAACACTCCTAATTAAAGTAAGCAGCTGGGTGCTCTGAGCCCCTGATCTAGTTAAAGGTGTCCCTGCTCATGGCAGCGGGGTTAGTCTAGGTGATCTTGAAAGGTCCCTTCCAATCCAAACTCTTCTATTGATTCTGTGATGCTCCACTGCATTAGAGAATAAGTTATCAAGTTTCTCACCAAGATCTGTAATTCTGTTTTTCTATAAGCCAAAATAATTTTACTCTACACAAGGAAAAAAAGAGCTTAAACAATTCAAGTCACTTGTGCAAATTTCAACTGAAATGGAGTCTGTTTTAGCTGAAAGCTGTTTGTGTCGAACTGGTATCTAACTTAGCCAGCTTCTTGTCTGTTTTCATGTGCTTCTTTGTTACCAGTGTCTTCCCAGTTTTCGTTGTTCTTGTATTTGTGGGGGCGGTTTTCACACATCTAGGAGATTTAAGATACTCTTTAGTTCCTTTAAGAACAACCCATTCTTAGCCCTTCTGGGACAATCTATTTATGTTTCTACAGGAATAATAGTTTACAGACTGAGATAAAACTTGAAGAAACAAATAACTTGTATCAGACCACAGAGTACATTGGTAAAGAAAACAACTGTTTTTTCATACCTTGGTAAGAAAGGGGGAAAAGAGCTAGAAGGAAGGAGGAATAACTGTTCTTTTATGTAGAATTTAATCTATTTAAAGATGGTACTTACTTATATAGCTTTCCTCCCCTATCAAAAGAACCTCAGATGATTTCTGATACTATCCAATTAGTTCTACAGTGATTTTTCTCTAGTCATCCAAGTCATACACAACTCTCAATAGGAAATGTTCATCTTGTGTTTCTAAGTTACTGACAAATCAATGAATTATTGTGGATTAAATATTTTCTCTAGTACTAGCAATTTCACATATCATATCTTTAAAAAAGTTAAGAACAGTTAATTCAAATGTAATGTTCAAGTTAGTGAATTTTGCAAGATGCTACTACCTGGCAAGGATCAGTCACACAACTTCTAAAGAGCTCAAGTTAGGGATTAGCAATTTTAACAATGATTTCCTAATGTGTTTCATCTTGATTCCTGTCCCTTAGGAATAACAGGAACAACAATTAGTATTGTTCACACCACAATACTGGTATCAGTATATTTTTACACTGGTGTGAAATACCTGTGAGGAGTTTCAGATGAAGAAATGCTGCAGGGTCAGGCCCCACACATTCAGTCTGGAAAGAGCTGATAATTTTTACTTTAAGCAAATGTATGCATCACTGGAAATGTTTCAGCAGATGGCTTCTATGAAGAATGGGGGTGTCTGCAACTGATTACTTTTTTATCACTGTCTAGTGGAAGGGTTTGGGGAAATACTGTTGAGTTATAGGAAATTAAATTGCCTGAAGTATAAGCAGAGTCAACAAGAAAATAGATGCTGAGATATGTGTGCTTTCAAGCCATTGAATTATGGTACAAGGACACAAAGTATGTTTTTTTGTTTGTTTGGGGACTTTTGTTTTATTTTTTATTAACTGAGGGCAGCTATTTGGTGGTGCTACCACCAAAGGTAAGACTTCACCTCTGAATGTCATATGATTAAGTCACAAGGTCAGATAACAAAACTTTGGAATTATTCCATACCTAAGTTGGCATCAACCTGTGCTTTTTCATTTTGAGCAGCTTGAAGGGCCAGAATATTCAGACCACTGCCCGCAGGTAGCCCATGTCTGTGACCTAATTCTTTTTCACTCCCTATGGCAAATTCCATCTGGAGAAACAGACCAATACATTACTTTAATACTCCCAGGAGTTGATTATGCCTTCTGTATATTATTTCTGCTTAACATGACCTGCCTCATCAGCTCTATAGGTACAAGTCTTTAAATTTTCATCAAGTGCTACAATCATGAAACACCAATGCAAGATGAAGAGAACCAAAATACTTAAATATGAAACTTGCATGTCCCTATAAACTCCTGTGTTCTTTGATGTTTGAATATTTATACCATGTTATGCACTAGAGAGCAAAATGGCTTACAAGTTGTTGATTATTAACCACACACCTATCACGCACCTTTTAAGCGCACATGCTTTGGAGAAGGTTTCCCCAGCAGGCTCTGTAGTCATACAGGATTTCCTTTTTCAAGTGTTAAATGACTGTTTTGATTTATAAATTACTGGGTTCAATGGATTGTACAAAAAAGTTGTCTCAGTCTCTGAATCATTTGGTATAGACATTCTGGTTTTGGACAGAATTGTTGCAGTTAAGTTGTGAATCCTTTGGGTTCTTCCTAAGGACAAATGATTCAGATGCTATAGTTACTAGGTAATTTGGAATAAATCGTCATGCATATTCTTTATGAAGGTTAATTGGGTGCTTAACTGTTTTTCCCCAAATAAGACTAATCACAAGTATCTGCTTTGCACAGAGACACAATTCTAAATATCCTGTACACTGCGCTTGAAGGAGCAGACACTTAACAGAGATGTATAAAATGTTTTTACTCACAGGACATACAGATTCGTTTTCCTTTTCTCAGAGGAATGCTGCAGAAAAATTATCTTTCTGAGATTAAGCAGCCTAATTTTAAAGCCTAGAAAAGTGGTAATCACGGGGTACAGGCTCCAAGTGAAGCCTTAGACTGTGCATACTTAGAAAGCAAAAAACCTCAAAGTGCTTTAAATTTCTTTATACTGTGCATAATTAAGGAATTATTCTTCTTACTCGTTAGGATTATAGGATTATATCAAAGTAAAATAACCCCCCACCACCACCATCCCCCGCAAAGCCAAAAAAAATCCATCACACCAAACCCTTAAAAGAAAAATTCTATACAGGTACGAAGCATAATTCTAGGACTTAAAATTCCAAGTTCTGGTTTTGTCAACTTAGCAGGTTTATTATGCTTAGTCCTAGAAGACATATTATTACCAATAACTTTGGTAGCTTTCTAAGTGACACCTGTGCAAATTTTAAAATACACCACTACATTGGAGCATGAAATCTTGGACTGATGATCACTGGAATTTGGGATTCCCTGTTATTTGGGAAATTTGGGAACCAAAACATTTTCTGTAGTTACACTAAAATGGTTGCCCATACTGAAAAACCTGAAATGGTTTTATAAAGCAGTGCCTATTAAGTATGTTCCTTTGACTTTCCTGCTCCAATTTCAAGATTCCCCTTTTCATTATAGAGCAGGTAAAGACAGATGCCATGCTTTTCATATCTCAAGAGGCCTCTTAAGACTCTACCTCAAGAAGGTACAGAAAGACAAAAACAGTTAAGTCAAGTATAGATCGATACCAGGATGACAGCAGTGACAGTCTTTAGAATAAATTCTTTTATTCATCAATAAAACTATAGTTTACAGTAGTATTTTCTAAATAAATTATAGGATTTCTCTTTTACAAGAAATAAAGCAAAATCAAAAATATTTCAAGGACAATATATGTACACCACATAAGGCCTTGTCATAAATAACATTTTTATCTCCTTTTTACCAACAGTAAAAGTATCTTTAAAGGCTCATTTTCATATGGTATGTGCAGAGATTTGCCCTAACCCTCATACAACATCAGTTCCCATTTCCACTGATGTGGAAAGTGAGTCAAAAAAAATGAAATTTATTTTATTCGCCAGTGTGTTTATTTTTAAATAGGTAAAGTAGGCAATAGATTTTGCTTGTGCATAGTTACAGAATGCATGCAAATGAAACCACTAGAAAGCTGATAAGAAAATATCCCTTCAAAGTCCAAAAAATGTGATTGGCAATACTGTAGAAAGCAGCCTGAATACACAGTTCTTCACAGTTGAGCAAGCAACAGCAAATGACAGCAGAGTGTGGAGTGTTTCATGTACTTTTTGTCAAGTCCATCAATCCTTTCTATGGTTCAAAGATCCTGGCATTTCTTAGAATTAATTCAGTTGATTATTACTCTTTCTCTATTAGGCTCAGCAAATTCCTCCTTCTTAAATGAGGAGTGCAGAAAGTGCTCTTCATTAACCATGGTCACTTCTCTTATTTTGACTCTTCATGTATTCTTTGTTACTGGAAATACAGAAATGACAAGTTAAGAGTTGTGTTTACTTGTTTTCTTACAGAATTATAAACAGGTAACATCTTTCTTCCCCTAAATAGGCTGCAGTACAATTTGGCAGTGATTCTCTTATGACCTTGACCCCCAATGAAAAGCACTGGGTCTCTTTTCTTGTACAACAGTTAACCCCTATGGGTTTTGCAGGCATTGCAGTACATTTGTATTGTATGATCTAGAACTACTTGCTTCTGCAAAATGATGAACACTCTGAATGTCAGAGAAGACAGAACAATCTAAGAGCACTCAGCACAACAGCTTATTTTTATCTTGTAGAACTGTGGCATTTACTATTTAAAAGTGGCAGTCTTCATATGTCGTGAATGTAAGTACTGTCAGCCTTTGTATGTGGCTCTTTCCCCAGATGAAAAATCATACCTATCAATAAACTTTCAGACACAATTAATGTTCTAGTCAATGTTGCAGCAATCATTCTATTTCACAAAAAAAAAAAAAAAATTGTTAATAATCTTAACGGATTAGAGTTTTCTACACTACCCTCATGCAATAGAAACAGTTGATCACTTCTTGGCATCCCTGTAGAGTTAGAGATGAATTGAAAAGAAACTGTTTTTTACTGAACATTTTATTATGACAAATCAAACTGAGGATAAACTTACAGCTGAAAAATATATTTCAGTAAATTGAATGCATCTCAGCTGATATATCCAAAATGGAGCAAGATGCAAAATCAAACAAAGGTATCTGCAATGACCTTACTCTAAAACCTTATTAAAAAAACACTACAAAGATGTAAGGTTCCATTTATTAAACAGATTTTTAAGGTCACCTTTACATTTTGCTTTTTGATACAAGCATTTAACTAACCTTTAAATAGTTTGACAAGAGTCTAATCTTGATTATGAACAAAAAATCTCTGAAGGCATTTCTTAAGCTTATCTCAGAGAAAGGCAACTATTAGATTTAAATCAATATTTTTGTTATGACTTTAGCACTTAGCCCTTGAACCTCGAAGAACGATATTTCAATATTGTTCTATGAAAACTTTAAACTTCCTACTGTATTGTACACCACTGTTAGGGTGTTCATAATCACTGATGCCATTGAGCACAGTGCCAATTTCTGAGGTGCTGTTTGCTCTCTCTCTCAGGAACTGTGGTCTGGCAAGTAAAGTTGACTGAGGTATTAGCACCTGAATGTGCTAAGGCAGTACTTAGAAAATACAGAACCATTTCATATGTGAAGTGGAATTGTTGGACGAGTAAAATTAAAGAAAGTGGTATTCTAAAATCAATGTGATGTAAAGCTAACGCGGACCTTTAATTAAATTTTTTAGCATCCATTTGGAAAAAATAGTTGGAAAATGCTAGTACCAATAAACAAAATGTTATATGAAGCAAGACAAATTAATCAAAATTTTCATTAGCATCATCTTGTTTCTGTCTGAAAGCTGAGATATGAATGACTGCAGATCAATTTCTGACAAATAGTGATCACTCAGCCCAACTTCCAACGCTCTGGACATATTAATGCTTTTCACTAAGGCTGCTATCAGTATTGCTGATGCTGGTTTTATTCCATTAATTATGCAATGGAACCATGACTATCTTATTTTTATTCCTTTACTTCTGACCTTTCCAAAACATTTCAGTGAAAAATTCCAGGAAAAGTTGCATAACAGAGTTGGAGAAAAGAGACCTGGCAAAAACTTGTAACAACTGCTAACTGTATGAATCAATCATAGAAATACTGTTGATGGTACAAATGCCATTTTAAGAAGATGAGAATTTCAGATGTACATATTTATGTCAGGTACAATCCAGTACTATATTATTCTGGAAAGAAATTCATCTATTTCAAGGTGCAGGACATGATCTTTGAGGCAGCATTGTATCCACTACAAAATTTCTGGGGTTACATTGATTAGATGATTTTATTTTTTTTTTTAATTAAAAACTGAATTTGGCTGTAGCAATTTGGTCCAAAATGATAAATAATGCACAAATGACATTACAGGAATCTTTATAATCACTGCCTGAGATGGCTCACAATGTGTATATAATAGATTTACAATGTTTGAGGCTTTTTGTCTTGGAGCATTTTTGTGCTCCAGTTCTCTTTCCATGGATATGTTTTTGAGCTGATTGATTTCTTCTTATGGTGTTTTAAAAGCCCCAGGCATAACAACATGTAGTTCTGTGATAATACGTGCTGGCATTTTAACACTTGGCTTCCTCAGGCAACGTATAGCTTGTGATCTGAATTGGAACCTTTTTAATCTAGTCAAGCACCTAATTCCTGTGTCTGATTTTCATGCAAGGGTGACTGAAATGTTCCTTCTTACATAATGTTTCTTCTGCAAGAACACTTCTGCCAAACTACACTCAAGGGCTTGTTTGTTTTTCACCTCCAACCATGTTTCAGTTTTATGGGATACAGAGGCCTCTTTTTTTCCTTTCCTTTTCACGATTATGCATGGATGGATACATAACATAGATAACAACGGAGGAAAGGAGCAGTTAACTGTACTGCATAAAACAAGTTGGCTTGCACCTTTCAGCCTTATACAACTTCTATTTTGAGGAGAGTGCTTGATTTACTCTACCATGAGCACATAACATTTTAAGGATTATAATGCTCTCAGGGGAAAGAAAGTGCCTGTGAGAAGGTCTTAATTCCTTTCTCATAGTCCCAGAATTCATGTTCAGTCTACCCCGTTTTTCCACCAGTATCTTCTGAGGAAATGGTGAGGCAGAGAAACTGAAGCTTCCATAAAAAGAGCAACATATAAAAATTTGAGGTATGCTGTGCAGTGTGACTGCACAACCTCAAGCTTGTTTTTACATGTATTCTGCCTGGAATTGCTTTAATTTCAGCTGCACTTGTAATTATTCCACAACACACCCTGAAGAAAACTACACTATGATTAGAATTTAATGAAATTATGGGAAAGAGTACAGAACAAAAGTAGTACTGAAGAGTAAGGAGATTCAGAAAGTTTTGACAGTTTCTAAACAGACATTTAAAAAAAAAATATTTGCAAATCTGCTTACCTATGCATCTACTGCAGCTTTGAAATACAAATTAATCTTCAATATTATTTTAAGACTTCAAAATCCTATAATAAAATTGGCACTTGGAAATAAGCCAAACCATAAAGAATTTTAAATGTAAATCTATGCAATTCATCTGACACAAATCATAGCTACAGTAACCAGGCTCTAAATGCACTGGGCTTGCTTATCACTGCAGTTATTCCATTACTTTATTTAACTGAAGCCCTTATCAATCCATCTTCAGTAGCAGTGAATTTTAAATTACATATAAATTCTATAAGCCTTTCCTTTAACGGCAGGAGGCAATGCTGTATTTCAATGGGAAAACTTCTGTACTACTCAAGAATTTTGCATTTGCATAGTTAAATATACAGAAGTATTCTGTAAGCAAAAAATAATCAATTAATGAAATCCTATAGGCAGGACCTATATTTATTTAAGATCCTATAGACAGGACATATATTTATTTATTTAAATCCTTTATTTACCACCAGATGACTTAACATATGTAGCATCATAATGGAACAAACTTAGAAGTTTTTCACTGCTATTTATATGCATGTCCATTTTCTATTGCAAGTGTAAGGGAAATCAAGCCTACTTGAAGTAAATCAAATACCTAAGCCTTACTACTCTGATTTTACTCAAATTGTAGTACAGTATATCAGCTATCTTTTAAAATAATTTCATGGGAAGGCTAAGAAGACACAGTAGGATAGTTTTTAATAGCACAAGTTGCTTTTTTAGTTAGAGAAAACTCAATCAAACGATTTGAGACTTCACTGCAGAACAGGAGTAAGGTGACTTTTAAGTAATTTCATACTTTTTAAGTACAATTACCACTTTTAAGTCACTCCACAGTGATGCTGGACTAAGGTCTTCAGGATTGGTTACACTTGTTGATCATAGATCACTGTTAAGGAACTTTTGCAAGATTGAACTTGTATCTTTTATTTATCAAATTCCATAGAGCACTGAGACACTGTCATGTTCAACAGCATTTGCTGGCAATGCCTGAACTGACACTAATAAATAGAGCTTCAAGGGAATTTTAAAAAGAGATCAAATTTATTTATACAGGATGAAGGAAACCCTCTTTTGTGGATTTCTACATCAAAGTGCTAAATGGAAGTGTGTTACCTTCTCTGTTTCTGGCTTATATACAAGAAACCTGTTTATCCCAGACAGAATCATTTGTTTCAAACTGTATGATCTATCACTGTATTACATAGTCATAAAAGCAACATGCCTTTGATGTTTGAAGTTATGCAGAGAAACATCTCTAATTTAGAAGAGTTTCTACATCTATATTTTATTTATTACTATTCATTTTATGATTTATTCCCTCTATTTAATTGATAATTAAAATTATTTGTATGAATTAATCTGTATCATAACTATGTTACTAGAATAATTGGAAATCATTTAGATTGTCTTATACCTACTGCTCATTGCAGATGATGCTTAATCATATTCTAGTCATAAAAGTTAGATTTCTTTAGCTTTTATCTGGGTTAAAAGGTTTATGAGAAAATAAACCAATAGAACATAAAGTAAGCTTGATTTGACAATGTACCTAACAGTGCTTCTTAGAGTAGCAGGTGAACAAAATGCTAATTTTTACTTAGTCTTTTATCAGAACTAAGGAATTATGGGCCCAGTCCAGTATTCAGTTGTGAACCCAAGATGTCTCTCTCCTTGTGTCCTGGAACAAAAATTCCTGCTCTTACCAGGTACATTCTCAGTTTTGACATCAGCAGCACAATGCGAGTTTGCATGGAGTTCCCTTAATGTAACACCTCAAAACTAATACTATTATCTGTGTGAGAGGAATTTTTTTTTCTTTTACAACCCCTGTTCCACTGCACCTTACTTGACTATTGGAACTTCCACACAAAATTGTTCAGAAAATGCCATTTTTAAGCTGCTCTTTGTAGTAGATTAACACGGTGTCATTTTATGACAAATTTTTTTTTTCTATACATGGGATCATAAATTCATAGTTCTTAATTTATTAGTGGACTAAAATTTGCCCAAAAGGATTAATGGTGCCCAAAATTAAGGAAGTTAAAGTATTTTTCATTAAAATATATAGTGGGTAAGACTACAGCAGCTTGCCTTGTGGTAGAAACACAACGATTATTAATCACAGAATTAAAGGAAAATCTGAAAATGCCATTTTAAACTACATTTTTCTCCTTTCATTTTGCCCTTTAAAAAGTACATCTTGTAACCTTTTCAACTGAGATTTAGATCAGCTAATGCAGATGTCATTGATTTGCTTTATTTTTGAGATGTACATTAGAAATTACTAGCCTGTTCCTAGTGTTTTCAAAACATGCATCTTTTACTTCTAATGTGGATTAATCATCCTCTTATAAAAGCAAAATTGCCTTCTGGCCAACACTTATACTTTAGTATCATCAGGTTTTCCCAGCCACAGGCTAATTTTTGTTTCCAGGTTCACTGAAGGATATTGTGGGGCATCAGGAAGTAACAGATTAGTGGACAGAACAGCATCCTATTCCTGTTTCTTCCACAAACACCTCAGGATGCATACAGGGTATATGTGATTAAGTTACAGCTCACTTCCACAACAATCTCAAGACAGTTAAGTAGACGTCAATACAGGGTGTGGGACATAAGAGAGAAGACAAGGGTAAGTAATTTCTCAAGATGAGTTTGCTTAAGAAGTACCATGTGCTTAGCTGTGGTGTCCAATTTCCTTGAAGCTGTCAGCTGTTGCATACATAGTTCAGGTGTGTGCTATCACCTTGATTATTGACTTCTGAAATTTTCTTCAGAATGCAGAGAAAGGGTGCAGCTAGTTCCAAAAAGCATCTATGGTTCTCTCCATCTAAGATATATTTATTCTTCCAGACCTTTCATCAGGGTAATAAACACTGGGTGTTTGTATGACATCCAAATTTGGGTTTTAATTATTTTTCTTTTGATATTCATCAGTGGACTACATATATATACTTACTGCAGTCTCCAAAACATAACAGTAATAAATGTTCTACAAGCTGAAAATTAACTAAAGAGATGGCTATCACACCTGACACTCATACAAACATCTTTACAAAAGGTGATACCTGTGCCTGTGATTAGATTTCCAGAGCATTAAATCATCCACCCTACAGACTTCAAACTAAAAAAGAAGTACTTCACAGTGCTAAACAGTATTATTGTTAAATATGACTGTTGCTTTATAAACTAAATTCAAAAGCTATCAAGAAGAAATGCTTAAAGGGGTCAAAAGAACCACAGAGCAGCTGAGGCTGAAGGGACCATAAGAGGCCATCTAATTCAATCTTTTGCAGGAAAGGGATGAGATTATCAAGCATCACTGTCCAGCTACCTCTTGAAAACTTCCCGTGATGGGGACTTTACCACATCCCTGGGGAGGTTGTTCCAGTGAATCATTCATTATTATAAAATCATGCTCATTGTAAATCATTCTCCTTGAATCATTCTTGTTGCAAAAACAGTTATATCTTACATAGAGAGGAAACCTCCCTCACTACAACTTGTATCCACGTCCACTGTCCCTAGAGAAAAGGGGGTTCTCAATACTATCTGTAGCCATGCTTTAAATTTTGGAAAACTGTGTTGAGGTCCCTCCTGAAGATTCTGTGGACTGAAAAGACCTTTTACAGACTTTCCTCAAATGTCAACTTCTCCCCATCCTCTCCCATCTTTATGGCACTCCTTCGACCCCTCTTCAGTCCATCCATATCTGTTCTGGGCCAGAACTGGACACACATGTGCCATCTGACATTTCTCTGTTAGCAGTGCCCCATGGATGCAGCTCGGGATCCACTTTGCCTCCGTAGCTGCAGCAGAGCACTGCTGACCTGGTGTCTGTGTGTTGTCTGCTGGGACCCCTGGGCTCCTCTTGGCAAGGCTGTTCCACAGCTCCTGGCTCCCAGCCTGGCTGGGCTCTTTGATTTGTGCTCCCGGGTCCAGGACGCAGCACTTCCCTGAACTTTACGCAGCTCTTTTGGCCCAGTCTTCCAGCCTGTTCATATCCCTGAGAGGGGGCTCTCCCTGCCAATGTGTCCTCCTCAACACCCAGTTTAGTGACACAGCAAATGCAGTGAGGGTGCTTTTGGTTCCATCATCCAAATCACTCATGGAGGTGTTACTACATGGAGCCCAGTACTGGGGGCCCTGTTTATGACAGGCTGCCAGCCTCAGTAAACACAATGATCACCTATGAGATGATTCCTGCCCATCTCACAGATCACCCCTATCCAGTCTGTATTTGGTATTTGTCTAGGAGGAAGCTGTGGGAGACGTAACACGTCAAATGCTTTACTGAAGTGCAGGCAACATCCATTGCTTACTCCATATTGACTGAAATGGTATTTGTTTTAGAAAGGTGCTCAGGTTAGTCTGGCATGATTTCCCTTTGGTAAATCTGTGCTGGATTTTCCCAGCCAGTTGCTTCATTTAGTTGGTAATAGTTCCTGTTCTGCCACTTTCCTGGTGACTACAGTAACGATACTGGGTTGTCTTCTGTGCCATTCTGGTAGACAGGTATCAGATCTGCCCTCTCCCAGTCATCAGGGATGCCCCCTGATCTCCATGAATTTTCAAAAATAATAAGTGGCCCTACAAAAATATCAGTGACTTCTGCTGACATCCCGGGGTATATTCCCTCATGGACCTTGCACTTATGTGGGTTGAGCACTTGCAGGCCACTCCTGATGGGTCAGCATGTATGTTGTTGTAGCTACTTGATCCTGGGAGCTATAGTCCAGCCACACTAGTGGAGAGGGAGGAAAGAAGGTATTTAGAACCTCTGTCTTGCCAGCATTATCTGTAACTTTTTTCCTGCATGATCTAGTAGTAATAGGCCAGTGTCTTTCCTGGGCTTCTGCTTAGCTGCTGTCTTAGGTTACAATGTAAGATGTAACCAAAAGAATATAGTCTCTCACCGTCTGTTAAAACCAGGTGGGGCAGTGTTCTTTATCTGTCCCATGACACATCCCTCTTACCTCCCTCCAGGGGCAATCTTCTGCTAAGGGGCCATCAAAGCTCACTGCATGACTGATAAAATTACATCATCCCACCATGAGATGCTCTGCCCAGGATCATGTCCAAGAATTCCTACCTGGATATGATCTGAGGTTTGGACCACCACAGGTAGCCTTATCCAGTGGATTCCCAGGGGACAAGAGCTCCATAACCACCACTGAGCCTTCAGAGGAAGATCAGACCCTTCTATAGGATCACTGCTTCAACACAAACACATCTACCACTGCAACAGGACTGCAGCCACCATTTAATCAGACTGCTACCAACACCCTGACCAACAGGGTGTCAGGTTGTATTCTGACTCTGTTACTATGGAGTTGAATGTTTCTGAAAATCATGTAGAAGTAGGCCAAAAGAATTCTTGGTATGAGGGATAGTCTAGCAAGCTAAAATGCTTACGGTAATGGGAACTGGTACATAGGGTCTCTAAGATACCAGAAATAAGATTTGTACATGTTCATACAAGGATGAGCTAACTCTCATGAAGCAATATTGATAAAGTTAATGAAGCAATACTAATGAAGCAACATTGATAAGTTTGTTATAGTGATTACTGCTACAGCTGAAATTGTATAAATATGTGCATTTTGCACAAAGACAACGGAGCTAGATTTGGGTTGCGAACCCTAGTTCTCTGGTGTGCTCCAATAAAAGCACCTGCATATAATCATTCTGTGATTATGTGTTCTTGAACACTAACAACTCTGTCAGTGTTTTTATATTATTGCATTTATTTTAATTTTCCTATTAAATTGTATTTCTGACTTGGGATCTCCCACTGGTTTGCTTTCAAACAAGTACAACTGCATGTATCTGATCAATCGTTTCTTATTCTTGCTATCTCTGGCCAAAGTTCCAGTTCCAGCTGAGCCATGACCTTCATGTGGCAACCCTACATGCCGGAGCAAGGATCTTGTAGTCACCAGTGGGTACCTGATCACCTTTTCGTAGAGGCTGTGCTTCCTTTTTGCTTTTAACAACACTCAAAATATCATTGTTAAGCCTAAGCAAGTCACTCATTCTGCCTTCTTCATTTCACTTTGTAGTCAGTCGACTGCTATTTTGCTTCCAGAAGGATGTTATTCAAAAACTCCTAGCACTCACATGCTGCTTTGCTTTCCACAAATGCTTCCTGTTAAATCCCTCACATCTGGGCTCTAAGTATACCAAAGCTGTCTTATTTAAAATCCAGGGCCTTTTTCCTAATACTGGTCTTCGGTATGCTCAGCAGGATCTTACACCCACAATGTGGTGATTGCTGCATCCAAGGCTATTATTTGAAGTTGTCTTTTCAGTTTGTGAGCAGTAAATCTAGCAATGCATTGATCCTAGTCAATGTGACCAGTGTATTTAACAGGATGCAAGTCCTCATGTATTCCAAGAATCTCATGAACAACTTGTACATTGCTGTACTGTTCTCCCAACAAATGGCTGGGTAATTGAAGTCAACCATGATGACCATGTTATTTTGGCTCACTACTTGCTTGAAGAGGCAAAGTAAGTTTTCATCAGCTTTGTCATCCTGGTTTAAAGGCCAGGAACATACACATATAAAAGATCCTCTTTGGTGATAAACCATCTAATCTTGGTCCTAAGACATTTGATAGACATTTTTCGGTCTCCATAGCTTACCTTCATACACCCAGATTTCTTTTTTATAAAGTGCAACTCCACCTCATCTTCTTTGCAAATGAGTTTGTAGACATCTATTGTGATCTTCCAGTCATGTGAGTCTTCCCATCAAGCTTCTGTGACTTCTTTCACACATTGTAACTCTCAGACTAGGCAGGAATGTGCTCTTCTTGTCAGAATTCATGTACTTGAGGTGATTTGACTTAGGATTCTTCCTTTGCAAAGTTTTGGGAAGCATTGCCCCCTACTCTAGTATACCTACATGTTCATCCATGCTTTAGTTATGAGCATTCAGGTTTCAGCTCGGGATCCTACTCTCAAGTTATTTAGTAAGAAGAATAATTCATTAAGTCATCTAATCTGCTAGCAAGGTAAGGTTGTACATGATTTGTTGACTTCCTGAAAGTTTCAGGATTTTCAGTATTTCTGAGTCCCTCTTTGTTGAACAGATGATTCAGGTCAACATTGTACTAGCATGAGCCAAATGAACATAGTCATACAGGAGTAGATTGATTGAATGGGCTACTTGAGGTCACAGTTAACTAAGTCAATTCTAATTGGCCACTGGTACCTGTTACTGTTTTGTGTCAGAGGAGGCAGGACAGACAACTCCTCTTAGTGTGTTGGACTATTAAATTAGTAGCTATAAACTGAGTGCTATACACACTCAAGCGTTGCTGGTTAATAAGAAGGAAAAAACCATCAGTGGCACAGCTTACAGAGAAAGAGAATGTGACAAACATTTTTCATCTTGGTGGAAGATCAGACACAAACATGTTTCATCTGAACACAAGAAAAGTTTTTTCTGGACACATAATCAATCACTGGAACAACTTCTGCAGGGATTCCCATTGCTTTAGGTTTTTAAGCTGTGGTGGAAAAGGGTGTTAGATAATCTTATCTAGGCTCCCTTTTCTGCAAAAAGTTGTACTGGATGATCTCCTGAGGCCCCATCAAACTGAACTGGTTTATGATTCTAAGATAGTATGGACTTCTTAAAACAAAGATCAGGTAACTCTAGGGATAAGAAAAATAAAGAATGCAATAAATTTTTTCTAGAAAGGAAACAACCATGTCTCTGTGAAACATTTATTAGAAACATGAACAAACTTCCCTCTTTTTATCCTTCATCTCTGGTACAATTCTTGCCATGAGAGTCAAGGGGAAACATTACTAGAATAATGTCAGAATTGTTTATGATTTATGAAAATAAGCCTTTGGAAATAAAAGCCAAGTTTAACATACCTGCCTCCTGCATTTAAACTGACAGTTTCAGAACAGCCTAAAAAATTAGAGGCACAAAGCTTCATTCAAGTGGAACTTGAATTGGGTGCCCACTGCCTTTATGTCTGTGGAATGTGAGCTGTGGGTACCAAGAGAACATTTGAAACACAGGTGATATGAAGACAACAAAAGATAGACTTGGCCTTATCTTTCAGCAGTCAGAAAAATTGCTGAATAGGAACTGAAACAGCAAAGAAAAGATACGTTTTTAATCAGCCATCACAATTGGACAACCCTTCAAAGTAGAAAAGGGAGCCATTAATGTACTTCACACTGAGCTCTACTGGCTTCAAAATCAGTGACATAAACACAGAACTTTCCAGTCTGAAAAAATTTAATTTCTACACTGTGAAGTATTCTACATGATGAGGAAAGATTTTGTTGTTCTTGTTCAGGGTTTTGGGTTTTCCCCCTTCAATAGAAAACAACAGAAAATACCTCCTACCATTAGAGAAAAACTGAAAGGTGTTTTGGCATACTGCATTCTTAATGCAATAGTTAATAGGCATATAAATTCTTTAGGGATTTTCTTTGACAAATCACATCTATGCAAACTTATGCATGTTTCATACAAAAAATGCCTCAAATAACCTCTGGATCTTGAAGTTAAGGAGGTATTTTAGTCACTTACTGAGCCTGAGTCAAAGTAATTACAGGTGAAAAAGCCCATCAGAAACAGTTTGACAACTTACTAAGTAGACATCCAAAACTGAAGCATTATCATTTTCCATTTCCAATGTGCTCTGTTCTGAAGTCAAATAGATGGCACTGTCTCCCAAAGTGAATGTTGAACTCGAAGGCAACCCTTTACTGCAAAGAGAAGGGAGAATACAATCAACCAAAAGTCCAAGTTACAAAGCCCAGTCATAACTGAAAATAAAAAAGTAAGTTTTCCTATTAAACATAAAAATCTTCAAATATTTGGAAAAAATAAATGTAAATAAACAAATATAGATATGTTCACAATGTCTAGAAAACTGGAAGCTAATATTTAACTAATTGTACAGAAACCTCAGATTTTATTTTTGCATTTACTAAAATTTTATCAGAAAGTAATGCTATTCCTTGAACTTCAATATTTATTTAATGAATGAAACTATGTCACAGTAAATATCACATAAATTCGTTAATGTCAATATACATTACTTCTACATTAAACATGGTGTAAATTTTGGCAGTGTTTCTTAATTCGAAATAGGGGGAAAAAGAGTAAGCAGTTAGGCACACTGTAACATTAGTAACATTGGAATTTTCCATGCAGACACAGATCACTAGCTGCTCTAAGTTCAGAAGGAAAAGTGAGAGATCAAAAGTGTATTGTAATTAGTGAACATATGCAAGGGATTTATGTTTACAGAGCAGGTGCACTCTCTTACTTTATTCATTGATTGATTTTTTTGTTCTCTGCTTTACAAAAATAATGTGAAACTGCAAATGCACCTCCACAGAAATCTCGTTTTGTAACACACTTGGTTAAGGAAGTTGAAACCGTCAAAGTTGTTTCAGGGGAGTCAGATGTCCTTTATTGCATGTCTTGTCTAGCTGCCAGAAATTAGGCTGCAGGCTGCCTTGAAAACTCAACTGGCAGTTGTGCAGAGACATATTTTAGAACATATCTATTTGCAGGCAAGGTGAAAAGAAAAAAATCTGAATTACAACTAGGTATGGAAACATGGTTACAGCCATTAGTCCAGATATGACTGATTTCCCCTTCTCTTTGAACTACTTTAAGTATATTTCAGATGGCATAGAACTTCAGAAAGGGCAAAACTAGCATGCAAAGTTCAACATGCAGAAACTAGCATGTAAAGTTGAAACTCAAATGCTCAACAAGACAATGAATCGATGTCATACTAGAACAGAGCTTTACATTCACTACATTACAATGTTCCTTTTATCATATAATGCACAGGACATTTTTTAAAAGGTAAGACTTTCTCTTGCACTAGGATGACTCAGGTCCCATTGACTCAGCACTATTCTCATATGTGTAACTTGAATTCTATGAGCGGTGTAAAAGAGTAAAAACAAAAATCTTGTAATTAATCTCTTAACAGAAATACACATGCTGTCAGCAGTTGGTAACTGAAGTTCAAATTTCTTCAATAGCATCATGGTAGCTGCATTTATTGTCAATTTTAATGCAGACTGATTTTTATGATACTGATAAGGCAAAGACATATTGGGGGTGGCACAGAAGAGAACAAGCAAAATACACACACAAACACACAGAGTGTTTCAGAAAGAAGAATTCAGAGGAACAGAGTTTTAATACAGTTTCTACAGCACACTGAGTTCTCATCCTTAATTCTTAAGTTGAAACAGAAAAGCCAAGCCCCCCACCCCCCAAACCCCCCCCACTTTTACAGATGCTTTGTCTCATTCAGTAATGACCTGCCACCTCAACTATGCTGTTGCCCTCCTCTGGTTAAAACATTCTATTTGATCTTGGTTCTTAATTAAGGAAAGGAAAAAACAAGCAAAAATCATTCCATCATTAGAGAATTGGGAAAGCTTTGTTTTAGTTTAAGCCACAATTATATGTTACTTCAATCATAGTCAAATTTTCTTTCCCATGGGGATACCCCCAGTGTCTCAGTGCATCTGTTCATTGCATTTAAGCATTCAAGTATTTTTCTTCCACCCGACAGCTTATTATCATGAAGCATGCATGAATTTAATCCGCTTTGAATCAGATTCAGATAAAGTTGTCTAAGCTTCAGAAGCTACCAGCCGTTGTGTGGACACACAGAATATTGAAACTTAACACACAAAAGTTTGTTTATGTAAAACACCAACTGGCAAACAGGGTATTAATATTCCCCTTAATATTCCTTGCTACAGAAAACCCAATACCTATAAATCCCTGTCACTGGAAGAAAAAGCAGAATAGCATTTCAAAGTCTGGGCGCTTCAGGAAGCTTGACTGTATAAGAAAAAAAGTCCTACAATCCCTCAAAGCCTTCCAAAATTTCAAGTGGTCTCCACCAAGAAACAGCAACACAAAGGTAAGACAAACAAAAAATTGAAAAATATACAGATTAGAAGGACAAAGAAGAAAGAGAAGGCAGAATATGCAGCTTACATAAATGAGGAGTACAATGTATAAAGAGAAATAATTAGATTTCATATAGATTTTTCCCTTAGGCTCAGTGTATCAGAAGGATTCAGCAGTCCTCCTTACACAGCCCACAGTATCTTGGCATTGCTTTAAAGAGGGAGGTGAAGCACCCCTTCATGCATCATGGGATTTTGTTTGGGTTTGGGACTGGAGAGTCCCATGAGACCTGCTGAAAAATACATTGAAAAAATTTCTGTATTCTTGAAATATTTAAAACATGAATTGTAAAACAACTACAGTTTGAAACATTTTAAAATATTTTAAAGCAAGTTTCAGACATTTCCAGAAGCACCATTGACCTCCTTCAGCTCTTTGCAATTCTAAAAGCGTATGTCAAGTGAGACAAGAGTCATAGTGCTTAGGGCATTCAGATTTGTCATCTTTAATTTAATTTGTCAGTACTTAATTGGTAAACTTTTCCTGGAAGGGGTAAAAAATCTGTTACCACTTCTCTGCTATAAATATAATTCCTAATATAATATGTAAGTATTACATTTCCTAAGATAAAACAAATAAATCCTTTCAAAGAAGTAGTTTTGGACTAATAATTAGATTTTCTAGTGAAAACCAGACCCTTTAGCTACTAAAATATCTCTGCACCAAATATAAACCTACTTGAGGAATGGAATATGTTTGAAAATTTTAATAGAAGCAATAAATTGTCAATTCTGTTCTTTCATTAAAGAAATACTTGACATTGCTTATGACAAAACCACTTGACTGAGAAACAGCTTCATGGAAAAGAAACCAGCTGTCTTCTGACAAACAAGAAAACCTACATTTACTGAATAGCATATGTCATGATTGCTTTTTTTTTTTCCTTCTATTTTTTTAGGTCCAATCCTTTTTGTGCTGAAAACTACAGCCATTTCCACCTCTCCACTACTCTTTCCTTTGTTCTAACTCTTCTTCACACTGTCTGGATAGCACCTTGTGTTTCCTCTACTTTTTCAACAACTGAGGAATAACTTGGTGAAGATAATCATCTTGCAGTGTGGAAAAACACTCTTAATACTTCTCAGTCACAAAAACACACTGCTTATGACTGCTGCTCAGTCTCTCTTTTTCACTTTAATCACAAGTGTCCAAACATTTCTTTGCATTATTTACCAATTAGTTCTACTAGTTCTAGTCTGTGCCAAGCCGGCTTTACTAAAGCCCTCCTCACATGACACAGCCTCAGGAGCTGGCTCAACCTCAGTAAATCACCTCTGTCTGCTTAACCTCAGTGGCAGTTGCTCCCTTTCTACCACAAATGCTGAGCACTCTTAAGGAGAGATGGTGCTGATCGCCTTTCTTGTGTTATAAGCCATTTGCCTCTACTTGGGGAAGTATTATATTGGATAACAGAAACAGAGAGTAATTCCAAAGAAAAAACCCAACCAAATAGAGAATTTGGTGTGCTTCAAGGTATTTAAAAGCATTAATGCTCTCTATTTGCTGACGAAAATTTTACCATCTTAGTGGTATAGGCACATACTGCTCATTAGTAGGCGTCAAGGAGCTGTACAAATATCACATTGTTACTACGCACACAGGACTCTCCTCCCTTTTTACCTTAAACCAGAAATTTCTGACAGGTTACAAGCAAATTCATAGTCCCTACTTCGTAGAACAAGGAAAAAGCCTGATGAAGATGCCAAATGGTAATTCTATTAAGTAATAAAGGAAAATGTCATAGTCAATTACATATTTAAAGATTGAAAGCAGGCTCACATTTGTAAACAAATCTTGAATTCAGGCTTTGTATCAAAGACCACTCCAATCTTTCTGTTAATCAGAGACAAGTAGTAAAACGATGAGTCCTTCATCACATAGTTTTCTAAAACTCAAAAGAAGAACTCTGGCAAGAAAAAACTCAGATCTGAATCTAAAATTCAGTGCATCATTGTAGGATGGGAGTTTTTTGGTGCATTTTTTTCCCTGCTAGCTTTTTTTATGACAGGACTGAAGTTGAACCATAAAAACATAAGCAAAACATCAAATGAATATATTATTTAGTGCCAAGAAGAAATTACCTCCCTGAACTGATGCCATCAGAAGTTGGTACAAAACAGCAGGTGCCCAGAATCCTATAGAAATTAGTTCAATACTGAGCATGCTTAGCTGCTTTCTTGACTCCTAAGAGAAAGCTACTAGCTATGACAGGGAAGCTAATCCTCATGAATTGTACATACTGTGATTGTGACACACACCACTACTTAATGAGAATGCAAAACTGCCATCAGGCTCTAGCTGAAGAGGGCACACCAAGACAAAGATGTTAGCTGGTAAGGCCCTAAGGCACATCTCTTGGCCACAGTGTAGAGGTTTTGGCAGAAGATGTGGAGAACCACACATCTGTGAGTGCTGGTACCAGGTCTGCTGTGTTAGAGAATGTGCCCTCTTGTAATGACAAGTCCATACCTGGACTGCAGACACTAACAATCTGATAAGATAAGCGTGCTAATCACATAGGTGGCAACATGTCCTGCATTAGAGGTTATTTCATTGACTGAATAACAACTGGAAAGTAGATGAGTCTAGATATACAATCAAAGTGTAAACCTGCTAAAAACTTTATTTTAGAATTATTTTGGAGCATATTTACAGTAAAATATAATGGAATTACTCATAGGTTTTCTTTACAGTTAATTTTTTTTATAGAGTAAAGAATATTTGAAATGCTTTAAATCTGAATTCTTTATTCAGACAACTCCACCATTCTGTTTTCCTGACTGATGCTGATACAAAGCAGTTCTTTAGTTTTATTTGATGCTTAAAGTAAATAAAACCCTCCAGTAACTATTTCTATCAAAGAAAAAACTTCATGAAAGATCATAAATATTGAAGTCCTACAGATAACTTGACACAGGTTGAAGTGAATGAAGTCTATTTTTACTAATGCTTATTCATCAGTAGTTTTATTTCCTAAAGCTTGTGTAGAAACATTCTGCAATTAAAACTTCATCATCATTAGACCCCAAAACATGCCTCATTCAAATTTTTATAGCAAACCCTCAGACATATGGAAGGTGCCACATCAGTGAGATTTCTTTCAGTTTAATGGAAGTGGAAGCTGTAAATATCACTTTGATCAAGTAATGCTGCAAGTCATTTTACTCTTTATGTAAATACAGTTGTCAAATATTTAACAGGAGGTAAAATCCTACTGCCTCAAGATCGCTTTTAAAATAACTTGATTTTTTGGGCAACATGCAGTTTACAGAAAGCCATGGGTGCATTTGTCAAATGTATACATTGAGTAGTTAAGGACTCCAAATTATTCCAAACAGTATTCAAGATGTTTCAGTTTGAAGGCAACCCTCCTTGATGAAAAAAGGCAAAGAAATAGCTCAATACACTGTAAAGAGATCTGCAAGCAGGCAAGGTGACACAACACAGCACATTTCAGGTGCACAAGGACGCATACAGGCACGTACAGAGACGATCTCCCAGCAAGACTTACTGGCTTAAGCCTGTATTCAGACACAGCAGAAATATTTTCAAACACAACTCAAATCACAATCAGCCTAACTCACTAGCATCTGCGCAACTTCTCTTAAGATATTCCTGGTTTTGTACTTCCTGGGTTAAAATCAGACAGGCTCTAATCACACCCATGGATGAAGTTTCGCAGAACCTTACTTCAGAAAATGGTTGTTAGAGAAGAATTTTAAGCAGGCCATCCAACACTGTACATTCAGAATAAAGAACATTTCTTTCCTTTTCCTAGCACATCACCATTTTCTGCAGCTGTTTCAGGCTACAGCCAAGTTACGAGAAGTACTTCCTATCCTGACCTTAATGTAATTTGGTTTATGGTACAGACTAAGGCCCAAGCAAAGTTTAGATATCTAATTTCATTTTGGAACACAAAGAAAAATTCGTATAACATTTTTTGCCATGTTTATGCTTTCTATTTCATGATCCCAAATTACAATGCGTATAATGACAAATACATGATAAATTCTTCAGGCTTTTGGCACCCCTCCTTCACTGTAAAGGTTCAAGTCTGAGTTACAGAGACGCTGATCCTTCTGCTTCTTATTTTGCAGAGCCCCCGTCTGTTGAGCACAATATTAAACTTCTGCAGAACAGTAGGGAATCCTCTAACATATATAGACTTTACCTGCTAGAATAGAGTGTAGGTTGATCACGTTGACAGTGGTCATCCACATTCAGGAAAAAAGAAGAAAGTGTGGTCTCCAAGGAAGCTGCTTCAAACAGAGATGGAGTGCTTGGTGCTACGTATGGCCGGTGGTGTGTACCTAGTACTGCATATGCAGAAATAAAGAAAAATGTTAATAAATTTCATTTTAAATTGAGCCCAAGAATCTTCATGAAGGTATATTGAGTCCCATAATGGCCTCATCAGCTTCTTGAAATTTTCTAATGTTTGAATTGATGAGATGGTGGTATTCATATGCCCATACCCACACTCTTTTGTATTACAGAGTGAATTTCAGCTGCTAACAAGTACATTCAGCAGAATAAAGAACTCCAAGGTCATGTATTAAGCAGAGGCATGAGCTATGAATTCTTCTCAGTCCTGGGACTATTCTTATGCTACCAGGGCTCATTTATCAGATTGGATTAGGAAATTGGTTCTGCTTTCATCATGGCTACTGGCAAGTTTTGAAAGGGGCAAAGTCCCTTCAAAAAGACTCTGGGAACAATGAACTGAGCTTCAAAACACTTCATGTGACACTCTTGTTTAGAGGTCAGTGAAAAGGATAGCATTGGCTCTGGCCTTAATTTACTACCTGGGCTGAAGATTTTTTAGGATGTCCTGAAATTTGAAATTTTACCATCATATTACAAACTTAAATTCTTCCTCCTGAAGGTCCATTTTGCCAAATATTGCTAACTACTCTCTCCATAAGAATAACCTGACTCTGATTTTGAGAGATCAGTCATACTCTGTTGGTGTTCTAGTTACAGGACTTCTAAAGCTTATACAAAAATTTTAAAAACAGCAGTTAGGTTGTTGATTTGAAAGACAGTACCTTCTTCATCAAGGCTGGTGTAACTTCGTCCTTCAGCAAGAATGCCATGCCTTTCATCCTTCCACTCCTGGCTAACTGCACACACTATTTCTTGTGATGCTGCCTTTAGGGCTGTGATGGAATTGCACCGTTTCTTTGAAGGTGAAGGCTTTAAAGCTGCATTACCAAATGAACATAGGTGTTGAATGATGTCATCTTATCTCTCTACACATCTTTAACAGCATATGAAAAAAGCAAGTCATATAGAAAATCTAGGTTTTGAATACAGATGATGAACATGTCCAGAAACTTACTTAACAAGCATTACATTAAAACTAGAGTGAAAGGTTATTTCATCTGCAAGAGAAGTACTTTTGTCTTTTTCAGTTTCTTACAGCTTATTAAGTCACTGGCACCACTAAGTTAAAAAGCTTCTATGGTCCTATGGTACCAACCCATGTAATCATAGACAGAATGAAAAAGAAAAAATCCCCAGAAAATAGGAAAATGGAGAAAAAGCATTTGGACTATTCTGAGAGGTTACAATCTTTTTTTGAGTTGTTAACTACTTCTGTGTAATGATACTTCAGAATTTCTCTTTCAGACTCATATGTCAAACACTACTTTTGGTTACAATAAACACTTCCAAAATCTTGATGGTCTATGTGCTCAGGTGTCAGCACCTCTTTTATAATTCTTAGCAGGGCCTCCTATTTAAAAAACATTTTGAATCAAACTCTAGAACTGATCATTGCCACTAGTACTGAGCCATGACCCCATCTGTAGTTCTCCAGAAGGATGCCAGCTATTTCATTTAGTGTTTTTCAGCTGCTGGCTGCTGATCTCCATGCACTGGCTGCAAAATTACTTCAAATGCACTATAACATTTCTTTCATTGCTTTACTACAAAGTTCAAATGAAACACATCATGTCACTTGGCTAAAGACTGAAGAAAAGAATCAGATACATAGTTCCAGGTTATTTTTTAAAAAGAACATAGTAGATAGTTGCTAAGTTAGCCTCTGCCCAGGGCTAAACCCACTTGTTAAATTTCTACTGTTAATTATGCATGGTTCTTCTGTGCACTAGGGGAAAAAAGCAGAATCAAAACAGGGCTTATGTGTTTAAACTGAAATAAGGTCTGACTCCAAGTCTAGAAATAATGTTCCTGAAGGTAGGAATACTCCCAGTTTTTTATGAAAGAATAATAATTCATTTGAACCATTAATCTGTATAAAAGTACATTGACAGCCCTGTATACAGAGGAAATCAATACAGGTAGGATACTTAGACAGGTTAATAGTCGGAAAAATGAGACAGATGAATTAAGATCAGAGAGAAAATTAGGCATGATATCTTTTAATTGTACACTGTAGGCTTCAAATACAGAACAGGTTGTATCTTGTCCTGGAACAAATCTACAGTCAGAATTACAAAGAATTGGGGAAAAAAAGACTCAGATGTTGAGGTAACATATATGGCATTTATTTTGCCGAACAGGAGTATCAAGTAGTAAAGAGCGGACACTCTTTATTCTTTATCAATGCAGAGGAGTTCCTTTGAGTATTGTCTCAGATAGCAGAACTCCCAGCAGTTCTTTGGCAAAATTATTCAAAGATTTAAAGAGAACTGAGTTTCAGGAGGTTCCTTTCTCCTTTAGGCTGAATTTTGCTTCACATTTTGTTACAGTACATCAGATTCTTCTATTTTCTTATTAATTAATCTTTTCCAAAGGATTCAGTTTTCAACTTTAAATCGTTAATTTATTCTAGTATTTGTACTAATTTTTGGTTTACTTAAATCTTATTTAGTTCTATTGTTTGTTTGTATTTTCTGCTCTCTGTCCACACAGACTTGTTTCCCACTCTGGGTAATGGACGAAAATTTTAAGAGACCAGCATAACACTGGTGAAAAAGCACTTACAAAATACCTTCTATCAGTTTGAGAAAATGCTATATGCTCGACAGTCCTCCTGTACTATTTGAGCAAAGTGTCTGTTCCACATTTTGACACTCAAACTCTGAAGCAAATACACTTCCATGAGCAGGATTATAAAACTGCTAATTCATATGCATTTTAAAGTACAAGCTTCTCTGCAAACTAGATAATTCTAGCCCATCAGTTAATTGGTCAAGATCACTGCTTCATAAAAAATATTCAACTCAGAAAACACTCTTTCCTAGAGGGTAATCAAAACCATCCCTACTCTTACTAGAAAGAAGCAAAACAAACAAACAAAAAAAAACAAACAAAAAAAGGCGCAATTTCAGCACCACCTTCATGAGTTTTAAAAATAAAGCAGAAAGTATGTATGTATGCATGCTACTCAAAACACAAAATCTGTATGTCTTACAGTAAAGTTTTATACACTTGTGAAATTTGTTGGAAAAAAGGATCATTGCTTACATAATCAGAACAGCTTTTCCGCAAAGAATAGCCTGGACCTTATCAAACCCCAAGCACTTATCTTTGCTGTGCCGGTATATTTATTAGTGACTTCCTCACTGCACACGCATTGAGCACATCTCAGCAGTTGTCACAGAATGACATGTGTTGGAAGGGATCTTAAAAATCATCTAGTTCCAAACTCTGTTGAGCCAGTAGAGCAGGTTTCTCAGATCCCCACCAAAGTGGCCTTGAACACTCCCAGGACAGGGCATCTACAATTTCTCTGGGCAAACTGTTCCAGTGCCTAATCACCCTCACTTGTAAAGAGCTTCTTCCTCACATCTAACATAAATCTACCCTTCTTCAGCTTCAAGCCATTCCCTCTTGTCCTATCACTATATATCCTTTTAAAAAGTCTAACTCCAGCCTTCTTTTAAGTCCCCTTTAGGTACTGGAAGGCTGCTACAAGATTTCCCCAGAGACTTGACCCCTCTCCCTCTCCAAAACTCTCCTCTCCAAAACTCTCCTCTCCTTGCTGAGGGGTGGAGGTCCACCTCTCTAATCAGTATGGAGGCCTCTTCTGGATGCTCCCCAACAGGTCCATGTCCTTCCTGTGCTGGGCCCCAGAGCTGGTGCAGCCCTGCAGGTGGGGTCCCAGCAGAGCAGAGCAGAGGGGCAGAATCCCCTCCCTCCCTGCTGCCCACGCTGCTCTGGGTGCAGCCCAGGACACGTTTGGCTCTCTGGGCTGTGAGTGCCCATGGCTGGGGCATGTCCAGCCTCTCACACACCAGCAGCCCCAAGTCCTTCTCCCCAGGGCTGCTCTGCATCTGTTCATCCCACAGCCTGTGTTGGAACCAGGGGTTGCCCCAACCGAGATGTAATGCTTTGCACTTGGTTTTGTTCAACGTGGTCAGTTTCCCACAGGTCTACTTCTCAAGCTTGTCCAAGTCTCTTTTGTCCCCCATCACCATCCTTCTCTGCGCTTGCAACACTTCAAATTTAGTTTCCTTTCAGTAGCATGGTCAATTTATAAAGAAATTATCCATCAATTCATTAATATTTATAAGACTCACAGAAAGTCTTATTTTCCTGGAAAGCTGTCATAACATATCATGCATACAGGGAATCACTACTTGGGTTAATAAAAATTTTCTTTTAAAGATTCCTTAATTCTACTTAAAATATCTTAATTGTTTTAGCATATTTACTCTCAGCCTTCTCCTTTCATCTGTCTATCCTATTCTTTTTCTTACTTAGAATTTCACAAAATACATACAACTTACACTTAAGCCATCTTGTTGCATTATCAGTTTTCTCTCTGCTTTCATATGCCTTTACACATAACCATGTTTGTTATTCTGATCTGCCAGGCCTTTAACACTGATTTTCATGGGCAGGCTCAGAGGTCACAGGCTCAATTAGTCTTTAGAAAAGAGGTATCATTTTTAGACAACATACAGAGCAACGAAGGTCGGTATGACTTCCAGTGGGAGAAAAGGTAGTGAAAACAAAACTTGATCTGAACTTTTGAAGGAAAAAGCCTGTATGAAGGTGTCTCTCCAATTAGTAAGATGTTGGGGGTTGGGTCCTCTTGTAGAATTTTTTTCCCATAAGTTGCCAGGTAACTGATCTCTGGGCACTTATGGATAGTTAAGAAAGACGAAAGAAGTGGCTGAGATGGAGAGAGAGAGGAGGAACACGTGGACTTCACTTGCTTTTTGGGGGGTGTGCTTGTCTGGAGAAGAAACAGCAGGCTGTGGTTTCCAGACTTGGAGGGAGATTTTCCTCTCACTGGCCCCACTGGAGCAGAGTTTGGGGTTTTCCTGCCACAGTCTCTCCGTGTGTGCCCGGCAATCCTGACCCTGCCCCTGTCTGCCTGGCCGGGAGCCGCTGCAGTTCCTGCCCCCCTCGCTGTCCCTTCGCTCCTGCTCCGAGTGTTCTCCACGCCTCAGCCCGCACCCCCTGCCTGCCGGGACTCGTGCTGCAGCTCCAGCCACCGCCGGGGAGCTCCTGATCCATCTGCAGCATCCCGGGACTCTGCACCACAGCTGCCTGTGTCGGGAACTGCACCAACGGGGAAAGGGTGCCAGCGGCAGAGGAATCTGTGCCTGTTTCCCTGGTTCTGTCTGTTCATATCATAGTTATTGTTCTGTTTTGCCTTGCTAAACACAAATAAAGAACTGTTATCCATATCCTCACATCTTTACCTGAGAGCCCCTTAATTCTAAAATTATCGCAATTCGGAGAGAGGAGTTTTTTGCATTCTCCATTTCAGGAGAGGATCCTGTTTGTCCTTAGTGATACCTGTCTTCCAAACTAAGACATAAGACACTACATTAATTTCCCTGAGTTGAGTGACTTTTGTCTGGGATAGTAATTGGTGAGTGACCTCACCCTGTCCTATTCGAACCCACCTACCTTGTGTTATAACCTTTCTCCCATTTTGTTGAAGAGAGGGAGCATTTAGGTGTTCACCTGAAGCCAACTTTAGACAGACCTGATGTGACAAAAATACATAGTACCTAATTCTCTGTAATTTCACTAATAGAGTAAAATCCCAATTACCAGAAATTTAGTTACTTGACTGAAGCTACAAAAGTGCTACGTGATGTCAATGAACGGCTTGTTTTATTGCCAAGACAGGACCATTATATAAAGTTATGGTTATAAAAACATATAAAAGAGTAGAAGTCACTACTTTCTTACCTTGAACTTTTTTGAAAACTCTTGCATTCATGAACTTTAAAAATCTGTCTGCATAAAAACTTGGTCGGTGAACTGAAACAGTGTCCTACAAGATTGAAAAATATCTCAGTCACATTTTCCACAAGTAAATCACAAATAAGGTGTCAAGAAAAAAGTTGAACACCTCAGGCCAACTATGTTATGAATTTCAGGCATAGTCAAAACTAGTGAATCATTACCTTTTTTCTCCTCTAAAGACTAATTCTTCAAGAACTTTTTAGGTATTTCATTTATGAAATTATGAGTTATGAATTATACAGCTATATTCTGCTAAATCTTCCAAGCATTTGAAATTATTTTTTTCAAATTATGTATATTTTTCAGTTATAGAGTCATCAGTGTCTGCTAGATGGCTAGACTTGTGTAAGTCAAAGGGCAAAGTGATATTATTAGTTGTTATTTGAAAGCTCAACAAATAAAATTAGAGCATGTATTGGGAAGATTTCAGCAACAGCTCAAACCACATGGTGCAGTTAGACTACAAATATACCAGAACCAGTTCTTTCCTGACCAACATAAAAAAAAGGTCCACCAGCTAAAATATCAGCAGTTTAAAAAAAATAAAATCCACTTACTCCATCATAAACAAGAGCTTTCCAAGAATGTTCCAGCTTCTTCATTAACCTAAGTATGTAAAAAACTAAATCAGACCGCTTTATAAGACTTCCATTTTTATAAGTAATTCCAGAATATTTTTCTCAGTGAAAATTCATTGAAAGTTGAAGTTCAACTTACCTGTAAGACTGGAGAATATCAATAATACCCATAAATAAAAGCAGCTTTTCACCTTTATGGCTTTTTGCTGGAATACCTCCCATTCTAAGAGAAACAAAATAGATTATCTTTTAAGACATCTCTGATCACCAGTTACCCGCTTGCAAACTGAAAGGAATAGACAATATTCAAGCCAGATTCCACAGTGCAAAGTCAGTCAAATGTGTGTCACCTAGCATGCAACAGATTTTAAATAGAAAATTTGAAGTATCTGGGATTCAGTGATAATATATTAAAATTATTAAAATTATTTTAAAAATGAGGGATATTTTAAGATATGTTTTAGATAGAACTGGAAATATTCAGATGATCTGAAAATTGGAAGAAAGTATACATCAATTTATTGCTAAGGAAAATAAGTAACTTTAGATAAGGGAGAATTTTCTCACTTTATTGATCATAAGTAACAAATCACAGAAAGTCTGCACATTAATCAAAGTCTAAAAAGGTTGTTTCATATATTTTACACTAAAAATTATGTATTACTGTACTTTTACAAAATTTCTTTACAGACAGATAAGTAACAGATAAAGCAACAGTATCAAGCTGAGAATCCTCACTGCATGGGCCTCCTGTTGGTCCAGGCTCTGTACTCAGACATGAACCTTCATTCTAAGACCCTCTCTTCCTACTCCAACACCTAAAAAACTGGCTCATTTTAGAACATCAGCACTGTTTTTCGCTCCACTAGTCATTATGTCAATATGAGAGATATAGTGCAAGGCAGCAAGGAAAGACTACACTTGTCAGGATCCGAGCAGCACTATATTAAGCAGCACTTGAGCAGCACTCAAGTGGTGTGGGAGCCCAGTTAGTGCAACACCTCTGCCACCATACAACAGCATAGGCCGTCTTCTGTGTGAATGTGAGTTGTAAAAGCCAAGTGAAATAAAGCTCTGTCTAATTATACTCTAGAGTTCTCAATGTCTGGAAACTCTCTGTGAATGCTAAATATCATAATTCTCTCTCTTGTTTGCTGTGGTTTAAGCACAGATTTCAATATCATTATTGAAGCTCCCTTGAGAACCAGGAGAAAAGTAAATCCTTAATTTCAAATTAAATCCTTATTTAAATGAAGGACTGATTATATGCAATGCTGAATGGTGACAATAATGCTCCCATAGCACTTAATATATTATGAAGAAAACAACAGAATAATGATTGTCTATATATTCAATTTTCTATTAAAGTTCTTACTAGACAGAAAAAAAAGAAGAAAAACATCAGTTCTTTATCTCAGGAAATATAATATATAACTGCACTTCTGTGGTTGATGATATACATTGATAATACTACTTCAAGATGAAAACAACCCTTGTAGGAATATCCTTTCTATGTTAATTTGTAATTTTTACTTTGGTCTCACCAAAACTTCCAGTTAAAACTTGCTGCTTCCAGTTAAAATCAGATTATAGCTGGGACTCTTGTAATAGCTGTCTAATAACAGCTCTTTTATAAAAGAATGCACATGTGCATACTTAAGTCACTCTGAACTATCATGTATTTAAAGATGATCAATCTACTGGCCATCATTCCAATTTCATGCTTTGTGGCAAATCTTGATTCTGCTTTGGAAAATCTATAAATCTTTCAATTCCTGGATTGTAGTGTACTCATGAATATTTTTCCTGTTAATAGTTCTTATAGCAATCTTAAGAGCAGGTTACAACGCTTACGTGTTTGTTTTCTCTGTGGTGACGGAATCTCCAGATTTCCCAGGGCCCTGTATAGATTCCATGGCTGTGGAATAGAGAACTTTCTGCCCTCCATGGCGTTTTGCATCTGATGCACTCTGTGAACACTCTCCTTCTCTTTCCTTCATGTTACTGCTCAATATGTGGATCCCCAGAAGCAGACTGTAATCCATGATCTTAAAACTTTCTAGAACCTACCAAAGAAGGAATGTCTATACTGAAACCACAAAAGAATTACACAGCAGCATTTTGCAAACCTGAGTGAAAACACGCTCTCAAGGCACAAGCTTCTTTTATTAGGAAATGTGTGAAATGACGGTTAAACAAAAACCTTTTACTATCCCACACAAGTCAAAGTGCTAGTTATCTAATTACCTGAATGCTCTTGTAACAAGTGGGAAAGAGAGATGCACAACTGAAATGTAACCTGGAGTTATTTTGTAGTCATGGAAGATAATTCCAGGCAGCACCTTTTTTTTTTTTTTTTTTTTAGCAAATAATCAATTAATGGTTCCATCATATACTTATGAAAAACACCTCTTGTAAATTCACTCTAAACCACATTTCAGACCTCCCTGAGCATTTTTGTCTGTACTCCTCGCTTATTTCCCCTCCACCTCCTATTTATAACAGAGACCATACTCTCAGAGAACTTTGAAATGTCAACAAAAGTATCTGCTACTACCCCCTTATTAGCAGTTGATGGGATTGGAGCACAAAAATCACGCACCTCTCTACTACGCTAAATAGGGCCTATCTAAACTCAAAAGACAAATTTTACTTCTGAAGCATGACTTAATCAACCAGCCTCCTCTTCTAGCTCTACCAACCATTTTTGTCTCTGGCAGCATGTCTTCTCTCACACACAAGTACTTTCATTTGTTCTTAGTCAGCTACACCATTACGAAATCTGGCATGCTGTCATTGAAAGGCAATACAGCTCAAGTCAATACCCAAACATGAATTAAAGCAAGCTGCGATCACATCTAGTAATACAATCAAGCTGTTGTTCACAGCAACCGTTTCATGTCACACAGCAACTGTGTTTAATGTCTTACACAAGGGCACTAATAAATGGAGGGAGAAACACCAGTAACAGCCAGGAGGGATATGCTGTGCCACTCACCTCTCCTTTACCTCATGCAGCGTTGAAGTGATTCATGATATGTTTTGGCACATAGTGCCCAAAGATAATGGTGTAATTTTTGTCATGGAATCAAGAGGCAATAGTATGTCTTTTTATGTGCAAGAAAAAAAGTGATTTTACAGAGATGAGAGCAGATTCCAGGTATGTAATTTTGATGAAGATTATCCAAGTATAAGTGTTTTTGGTTAAGTAGAAATATCCCTTCTCTTAATGGAAAAAAAAATGCAATTTCAGCACTTGTGTAGGTTTAAAATCTATATGGCAGTAAATCAGTAGTTTCACATGGATCTGTATGTCTAATCATAAAGTTTATATACCACTTACCCGAATTTTTGGAAAAATATTCATTGCTCAGATAACCAGAGCAGTGAAGAAACGAAGCATAGTACACTGCATTCTAAATGTAGAACGGCATAACATCAGACCTGATTTTCTGACTCAGAGAATGACTTTAAGACACCATGAGTTTGCTCTTGCACAGAGAGATCCTACACAGCAATGCCTTAGTTCAAATGGAACAAGAAAAAGGCTGATAATGTATGCCTTTAGTAGTCCTCAGCATCATCTGCTGATGACAGAACTCATAAAGGATCTCATACACAACAAAAAAGTGTACTCTAACCACAAGAATCTGAAATTTTATTGTGCATTGTGTGAAAATGTTGGTGGTTTACAATTGTAAATTGCAAAAATAACATGGCTAACAGGCACAAAAGGCATTTGCTGCCAAAAAATTTCTAAAATTTTCTTTACTGCTTACTTATTGCTACCCTTTACTCAGACTTTCTCAAAAAGAAATTACAATATCATGTATTCATTAAAAATATGTAATTAATGAATGTTTGCCATCAAATGCTGAAAGTAAATTCTGGATAGGCTGAGAAATAACACCTTAGTAATACAGTAAGCAACGCTGTCCATTCAAAAACAGAACAGCAACTAGTCAGGCTTGGGAAAAGCATTGCCACATTTATTTTACAGTTATGAATTACTGCTGACAGCTCTACTTTCAACATATTCTTTACTGCATTTTGAATTAGGTCACATTAGACACATGATTTTACTGCACTAATTACATAACCTATGTCTAGGATGGGATGTAGTCTCATGAGAGGCTGTGCTGTATTGTACTGCTCTTTATTCCACAGGGACATCTTATGTGATAAAATTAATCCTTCTGACTATATCAATTTATCACTGCCACTTAAACCCATACTACTTGTACAGCACAACAGATTATGCCTTAACAATTTATGACTTTTTGGTTTAGGATTACTGGGAAACACAAAAATAAGTAGCTATTCCGTTATTACGGTTCATTATCAGACTGAAACACCTTCACATCCAATGGATTAACTGAAGTACAAATTTTTATAAACAGCACACAGCATAAGAACCCTTGTCCCCCAGACACTCTATTCATGGTCCTACTGAGAGGTGGTATTGTACCATCCACAAACTGTCTTCAGGATATCATGACATGATCTGGATGTCTGCCTGCAGAAGTTGATGTACAGTTCTGATTACTTCCCCTGAGAAATGTGATAACCAAATCAACCACTCCTTATGCAAATGAACCTTTGTGACCATATCTAAGCATGTTTCATTCCCTGTTTCTTTTTACTGAAACTTCTGGTAAGAAATAATTAACCAGAATAACAAGGAAGAACCTGATAAATCAGCACGCAACAACGCTTTGTGTCAAACTCTTCAGTCTGTATTGAGGCAGTCATTTTACTTCTTGGTAAAGATAAATCAGTTGAATTTACTTATTTTAGCTGAATATATCTGAGTATTTAAATACCAAATTGTGACAATTTTTAAATATGTAAGTAACATTTTGCACACACCGTTGTATGAAATAATTTGTTTCAACAAGGACAAGTTACAAAATGAAGAACATCAAGACATTTTTGGACATACAGCATTCTATGAGAACATAAAAAGACACAAGTCTTTTCCTGTGCTGAGGTTTGTTTGCAGATACGTTTATACTTTTGATGATTTTAGGACTGCTTTTGAGATGAAGCAGCAAGTTTTTGCTACAAAGGCAC
Organism: Sitta carolinensis; assembly: GCA_032173965.1. Lineage (NCBI taxonomy): Eukaryota > Metazoa > Chordata > Aves > Passeriformes > Sittidae > Sitta > Sitta carolinensis. The sequence goes on along the minus strand of CM063313.1, from coordinate 11,460,918 downwards.
AAAATGATAACCTAATCTAATGAAAAAAAACCCCACTCAAATAAATTACAGTATTACATGGCTATATTCATAGCAAAAGGAGAAATCCATGCAAAACACCTGACTCTATCCATGTGAGATCACTAGAAATTAACATAAACTCCTAGAAACACACTACTTGTGTAGCTCAAGGAAGGAAGAACCCAATCTTTGCTCATGTAACCGTTTTGACATGTAGCTTGCTAGCAAAATGGCATCGTGGGGTTTCAGCAAGAATGCTGTGTACTAACAAGTGGTATATTTGATAATGACAAGTAAACCTTCAATTCTTTAACTTAACATTAAATTGTTCATCTTGGTAGTATTTACATGGGTGTGAATTCACTAGCTACACAGATTCTGTCAACACAGTGTTGTCACTCAGTCACCAAGTACTGCTGTCAAGGCTGACTTCAGCTGCTCTGAAACTTCCAGATGGCAAGTGACACTCACCCCTTGTAGCCTTAAGCACTATTTTGTTTCATACCACATAAAAATCCACAGTAAAATGTCATCACAAAATATGTTGTTTCATAACATGAAAAATTAACTCTCTGAATCAGATTTTCTTTTCTCAGAGCTAATCAGATGTTAAAGTGTTCTGTGAATCATTGTAAATACGATTGCGCTCCACTATCTCAGCCAGTGACTAACAGAGCAAAACAAGTATTTCTACCATGAAATGTCATTTTTATTTTATATGCAGCTAGGCCAAACTATGCACTATCTGACAGAGATATCTGCATTTACATTTGCTATCCATGCAAAACAGAATGCAAAAAAGTCATCAGATCATTTTCATAAAAGGGTCAAGACAAATATGACTCAAAAGAAAAAATTACAAGCTTATTTAATGCAAGTACTAAATGGATAATTATGCAAGGAAGTATTTCCTGTCCTACAAGCATTTTGGAAAAGTGACATAGAAATTAATACAGTAAAAAGAAGACTGATTTTAAAACAAATCAATAATTACTCTTCAACGTAATGAGCTATATGAAATAAATGTAAATTAAAGGATTGTCTCACAAACTAAGCATTTCTTAACAAGTTCACAAACGTCAGTGCCTAAAAATGGGTCTATTTTAGAAAAAATCTATTCCAAGAAAATGAATCACCGCATTCCCACAAAGCATATGTGGAATCACTTCCCATTTCATCAGAATTCTCAAAATATATTGTTAATTAATACTTCAAAACTAACAATCTGGATTCTGATTTGAAAAGCAAAAGTAATGAGACATTCCTAATGTCAATTGATACAACAGGAGTGATAATATATAAAGATATAAGAAATCTACAACATCATGCTATGGTCATTTCCCTCGAACTACTATTTCTGACCAAGAAGCCCTTCATCTAAGATTTATAAGTTCTCCATACCACATCATGCCATCTTTTATCTCTGTACTATGCTGCAGTTTAATATTTCATTAAGTTATGCCAACACTACTGTTTGTGAGGATATGCTGTAGAATGGGTGACTGAAGTTATTTGGCTTAAAGAATTATCTGTGTAGATACTTTGAAAAAACTGCAACACATGCTGCACATGCTACTAAGGGATTTGAAAAATTCTGTGGATAAATTTGGTCATACAAAGTGTCCATCACAGTGGCTACAGCACAAAACAGATGTGCATTCACATCATAAAACTTTTGTAGCAACTGGCTAAAGCAGCAGTGATGAAAATAATGCCCAAATCTCAAACTTAGGAGATATTACCCTCTTTATCTTTAAATTTCCTTGTCTTTACAGGCTGCTTCATTAGTCACTTTTAAAATGTAATTTCCTCAGAAAAGTCCAGTCTTTTTTGCCATAAAGGTAAAATGCAAACTTCTCAGAAGCCATTTATTTCTCAAAAGTAAAAACATCTTCAAATTATTTTTTTGTTCTTAAAACCTACATGACCACAATTTGATTAATTGTTACTGACTCTCCAGAGAGGCAAGGATAGGGTGGCTACAAAAAGACTCAGCAATAGCTTGGAATTTGAAAGCTAGTTCAAATTTTCAACTGTGTACATTGTATGTACATATATATGAGTGTTCCGTTTTTAGGAGCACTATAATATTATACTCCTGGTTCAGTTAAGGTGCAAATACTGCAAAATGAACTGTGAGTTTTCACTGAAAACTGTGAAAGTTTCAGACACTGTCACCTCAATTGTGAATAGAACAAGAAGGGGATGCAGGAGCTGAACAATGCATCAATCTGTACTTGTCCCAGCACAGATAACCTGGAGGCACCAGCCCACGAGGGATCCCCAAAAGCTACTCATCTCCATTGTCTAACTGGGCAGATCATGCATCTCCTCATCAGCACTACCAGGAGGTGTGACAGGCCAGAACTGATACTCCAGCAGTGGTCCACCACTGCAGCACTGCATTCCCTGGGGAACGAGCTCTGTGTCAGTTGTCAAGACAGTTTGTGTTGGCTGAGCAGATGTATCAGGAGGCAAATTCAGCTAAGAAAGGAAGCCACAGCTTATCTTGAATGTGAAAAGCCAGCATACAGGACAGGTGAGGTCAGACTGGCTAGAAAGAAGGAATAGAGAAACATTTTCTGGGCATCTAGGGATGGCAGCTGTGCTCAAGGAAGACAAAGCCCAGAGAGAGTTGAGACTGGCAAGGAATATCAAGACACAGAGAAAAGCTGACCAGGGAAAACCAGAGCTCTGACCATGGGTCCAGAGCTGAATAGGGCAGGAGATTCAGTGGCTGCAGTTGCAGACCATAGCAGGTCCCCACCACCACAATCTTTCATTTCCAGGAAATTCTGCCAGCCTCTGAACTTAGTAATGGATCTTAAGAAGGACAGAGGCTAGCAGCCGTGGATGTTTATATCTAAGAAGTAGGAGAAAAGTCCATTGCTTCCTGATTCTGATTGCAAATATAAACAATGGAAACACAATCAATATTTAAGCAATACAGAAGAGAATTTCTTAGTCCTGAAATACTGTAAGGATCAAAAATTTCCTTTCTTAAATAAATGCTTCATTTCAAGGGCCTACACTTTCTCACTCTGGAGTAGCAGTAAAAAGAGATAATTTTTCAAGTTTTCAAGTCCTAAAAAGCTGGTCACGTATCACTCACATGATCCATCTAAATACCTCAAGGGCAGAAAAAAAGCAGAGGCAACACTCATGTCCTTTTCAAAAAATGGATAGAATATTTGTAGTCTTTCTAAAGGCAGAAATAAAAGGCAGGTAGTCAGATCCAGCCTCATTAGCTGAGCAAATTCAGCTATGCGAAAGATAACAGTGTCTGCTCCTTCTGTTTTACAACACAGAGTAAGGCTTGTTTGAATAGAAGAAAAGTCAGTTAAATTTTTTATATACATATAACTTTCAGTGTGTGATATACATACATTTACATGTCAGAACCCAGGATGTCTCTCTGACAGTCCTGGATGATCCCAGCTCCAGCCAGGGGGCTTCTAAGCCCTGGCAGGGGGGGGTCAGAGACCCTGGCAGGCAGCCAGGGACTCCTGCAGCTTTGAGTTTGACCCATGGAACAAATTACTACCTGCAGATGAAGAACTAAAAGTCACAAAATTTTAGATAGCATGGTCGTAGTAGACTCATTAATTCAGCAGCAGGGCTTGGAGACAGTGGAATTTATAAATCTCTGGGTCATCCTGACCAAAGCAACCCCCAAGATTTACAGATACAAACAGACATACTTTACTATGTATATGTGTATTATGTAAATACATTGATTAGTGATAATTTTCTTCTTTATTTTTTATCCTTTTAAAATTTAACTGTGCCTTTAAGAACTCTAGACTAACTTTAGATTTAATTTAAGATATATATTGAAAAGGATTATATTAGCATATTAGTGCTCAAATAACATGTAGCAAGAATTTTCCCAGACTTTCAAAGAATCAGTTAGAGTCCCTTTATATGTAACAATTAAATGATTGATTCTTGTTTTACTTATCAGTCCAGTTCCATCTTTTAGATTCCCTCTATTATTTCCAATACAATAGATTCCCCCAGGCTTTGACTGGGAAAGTAATCTTGGACAAGTAGGGGATGCACAGAAAGGCATCCAGATCCCCAGATGTGACATACTGATGCATTCTGTGTCATCACACATGGAAGGAGCTCAGGAAATACTCACTGCAAGAGGCTACAGAGAGAACAATGTGTTGTGTAAGATAAATGTCTCATGCTGAATATGCAGCTGAACATTAGGTCACACAGCTTTACAAATCAATCACGAGGCATTGCAGACTTCTGTGATAGTTAAACAAAAAATTCTATTCATGTGCAAAAACAATGCTTTCCATCTTGTACCACAGGTGGCAGTGAAAAACAAACTCTGATATTCAGAGTGTCTCTTCTATGTGGTGAATTCAGACTATCCATTTTGCATTTTTATTATGAAATTCTTAAGATTTCCCTCAGACAAAGAAAATTCTTTCTCCCCAAAACCCCATGAGTCCTGGGAAGCTCTGAAAGACCTGGAGTCTCCCTTTTCCTACTTTATATTTTCTTACCCATGCTACACGAAAAGAAAGAAATTTACAGCAATTCTCTCTGTCCATAACAGGGACTGATTCCATTCACCAAGGTCCTCTCAAAGAATGTATCCCTCTTCTGCCTTGAAAATATTATGTGGACAGCTTTTATGTGGACCATCTTCCAATTCCTAGCTAACCATGAGACAAATTTACAGCAGCTCCACATACAGTTTATAATACATAATAAAGGTTCTACAGGGCTAATTATACCTTGAGAAAAAAATAATTAACAGCTCCAAATTAATGGAGATCATCATCATCATCAAATCTACTGGACTTCATTCCTGTATTAATCTGTATTGCCACAGATGGGTCAGTGATCCTGGATGTACAGAGAAACAGAGGGATAGCCCTGGAACTTAGGGTTGTGCTAGATGATAAACTTAATGAGTCAGCAATGTGTCCTGGTGGTCAGAATGTCCAGCTGGATCCTGAGGTACACTGAGCACAGTACACCCACTGGGTTTGAAAGAGGTGATTGTCCTACTACACTCAGCATTGGTGCAGCCTCACCTCAAGAACTGGGTGCAGCTTTGTACTCTACAGTGTAAGGAGAATACAAAATATTAGAATGTGTCCAAAGGAAGGCAACAAAGATGGTGAAAGGACTACAGGGCATGATTTATGAGGAACAGAGAAGGCTATTAGATTTGAGGGTGGCAGAAAGGGTGGTGCTGATTTCTGGTGCCTGGTGATAGGATGCAAGGGAACAGCTTAAAGCTGCATTGGTAAGTTCAGAGTGGATAGAAGAAAAAGTTCTTCAGTGAGATGGTGGTCAAGCACTGGAACCAGTTCCACAGTGAGGGAAGTGTTCATGGTCCCCGGTCTGTTGATGTTCAAAAAGTATATGGACATTCTATGACTATGATCTCAGATCACAATAGCATAACTAAAACACAGGCTTCATCAGTGCTCTGACATCCAAAGTTATCCCTCCTTAAATAACATGGAAAACAAATGAAGGTTAAGTAACCTGTACTGAGTAAATTTAGAGCAGAGGTGAACACAGAAGTTGAAATATATACTCACTCGACAATCCCGCTGTAGTGTTTTCATTAGTGCACTGTGTGTTTCAGAGTCAAAATACAACCCTTCGTGCATATCTTGAAGGAAATCCAGGTCTTTGAATGTAGGGTTGGACTTCTCCCTCTCTTTTCTTGATGCTCTCCGTTTGTATGTGGAGCCTTTCAAGTCATATGTGAAATGCATTTTCAAGGCTCGTGGCAAAACATTGTTCATGACAACAATTCTAATATTAATGCCTCTTGACTGGACGCAATAGAGCCCATAAAATTTGGGAAGAAGAGTCCTTGGATTCTGATTCAGATTCTAAAACAAAAGAGATAATTTTAAATATGTCTATTTTCAATGAACCTCCATGCTGAAGAAAGGGTTTTCTTTTTAACAGCAAAGGACATTAACATACATAAAGAAAATTGTGTATGTTTTCTTATTCAGCATAGTTTCTTGGACCTGTTGATTATCTTTGTGGGTTTCTATTCCAGAAATCTAGCATAGGTACTGCCTTTTTGCCAGGAACTTAAAAAGGCCAAGAGAGCAGTAACCACATTTATGCCAGGTTTCTCTTTCTCACAGAAGAAGAAGCTCTAGGCCAAAACTAAAAGCAACCCAAAGACTTAATTTATTTTTCTGACCTGAACAACCTTTGCATTTTACCTGCTGGAATGAGTTTGGTCAAATGTAGTTCTCATTATCTTGACTTGGATTCTGAAAAACAAAACCCCTCTCTCCATGAGGCTTTATACACTCAGGGTTAATGACTAAGCTATTGCCAAATGACTAAGCTATTTCTAAAGGAGTCTGATGTCATAACAGAACCACAAGTGACCATCAGAACAGAAAAGTGTGAAATAATCCAAATTCCACAACAGGCAAAATAAATTAGGTAGGAGGGGATAATAGAGGCGAGAGAGAAATTCCTCCTTCTGAATACAACTGTTCTCATGAAAAAGAAAGAAGGGGAAAAACTACTTCAGGTCTCACATGATTACTAAGTCACAGCATACACCTATTAGAAGAACATACTTTCACAGAAATAATCACAGTGATTGAAGTTTTAAATTTTGGAAGCCACTGCATAGCAGTGAGAATAAAGTCCCCAGAGAAAATGGCCTTATATGTACTTATAATAACTCAAATTTATGCTGAGTGGATTATCATGATAAGGAACAACAAAAAAGTACCTGCCACCATTATCCTTTTTGATGTGTCAGTACACACCTTTTGGTTTGGTTTTTTTTTTTTACACACACAGTGACTCCATGCTACTTTAGTGCAATAATGACAATATTCCTCATTTTAGTGAGAGAGTAATTTTTCAAGTATTTATTTCAGAAAACAAAGCACGAAAAGAAAGTCAGTCACAGGTCTAATAATACAAAGTCCCACATAACACCCAGAAGAATGTCTGTTTGTATGTATGAGTGGCTTTTGTTAAAAAAAATAATTAAAAATTAATTAAATTCTACTTTTTAATCGATGGTTTTCCCTTCAGAAGAAACACAAAATCCAACACAATGGACTTAGAATTAGCCCTCAAAAAGCTCCATTTAAAAATTACATTTTCAACAAATTACATGGATAAAAATATCTTTTACATCTTTGCAGTAATGCATGAGAAATGGAAATTAGAAGTTGGAAACAAAAGGGAAACTGACCGGTCTAGTTTCTTTGTCCACTCTGAGTGAAATGCAGAGGGTAGACAAACAAAAAATGGAGAAAAAAAAAACTGAATTAGAAATTTAGAAACCTTATTTTGTTACTAGCTTATTAGAAGCAAAATTTGGTATCAAATTAGATTATGACATTCAGAATTATCTTGAAGGCTAAAAGAGCACCCATTCTTATCTTAAATATATTCTTAATTTATATTCTTTCTGTTGGATGTGTAGGTCATGAAGTAGAAAGGCAGGTAAAAATGTAAAAAATATTACGAAAAATACAGATAAACCCAGTGAAATATTTCAAGACAAATGAAACTGCATCTTCAGAAGTGTGACATGAAACGGGAGAAATAGAGGTAAAATACAGTCTTAAATTACTTACCATATAATAACCTGGCAAGAGCTTCTGAAGAAACTCAGCCTCTTTGTGTTGAACTGTTTTGATGATGAATTCGTCACCACTAGTTACAAAAAATAAGGACCCACTTGCACCTGGGTTGGATAATTCAATTAAAGGTTCACTGCAGATTGAGTACTGGAAGAAACAAAAATTGCTTTTCACTGCCAATGCGTGCATTACCCAAACACAATTTAATATGAAGAACTGCAGATTCAAGTAGGCATAAGGGAGTCATGTAGCTACCCTACTGCTGCTGGCTGAGGTTTGGCAGGTCACTCTGCCCAGGCCATGCTGCACAACCACGGAACAGCAGCTGTCAGCTGAGCAAATGATCTCTCTTCATGTCCCAAAGCAACAGATGATTGTTCCTTTGGAGTGAAGTCAGTGGTTGAGGTGGAAGGAGTTGATCTCCATGCTGTCAGCATAGCAAATTCTGAGTCAAAAACTTTGAGAAGACATTTTCACTGGAACTGTTTGCTTTTCAAATCTATTTGTTGAAAGAACCAGGTACAAAATGGTAGAAAAATAAACTGGGAGTAGAGGTTTCTCATATAGACAAACAGGCAAATCCTATTATGTGCAACTGGGATTAAAACTATTAGATGGATAAACTTGGTATAGCTATAGCTACTAATTTTAGTACAGTTACTAATTTTTTAATCTTTTACTAGTTTTATGATAGAAATTAAAACTGAAAAAACCTCAATACCAGTAAGCAAGAAAAACTGGAGTTTGAAGGACCATTATTTTGCATATTTAGACAGGCATCCTCTTCCACAGGACACATTAGGAATTATAATCACATTAAGGAGAAAAAAAGCCACCAAAGACTACCCCTTACTAATAGACCTGTACTCATACAGAGGCTAATGTATATTTATTAAGTGTCCACTATTCCAAACTTCGTTCAAATTAAATGTAGAGTAGACATTAAGCTTAAAACCGTATAAAAATCTGTTTATATTAAACTTGAAAACAGTCATACCAGAAAATTTAATAAATATGTTCTTTTGTGAGCACTTGAACTAAAGAAGCATGTTTCCTAAGGACTCATGCCATTGCCTTAACGCATCTTCTTACCCTAGCTCCAGCTAAGATTTACAATTTTTAAGGGAATTTTGCATGATATATAAATATTTCCTCTCCCTGCTTCTACCTAGTTCCAATTAATACAAAATACCTTTCTTGTTAATCCTATAGTTGCAATTTTTTACAGACAGAATGGCCATACCAATCTGTAACAGTACAAACCTTTAGATCAAATCAGCAGTTGTACTACAGCAATTGCATTTTTCTTGCCAAAATATTTAAATTTTATAGATAACTGTCATTGTGATAAACATTTGAATTCAATTATCCTAAACATTAAAGCTCAATAGAACAGTACAACATAAGCACAAGACATTGACCTACACTCTGTGTTGGTCATTTTCCAGTGGTATGCATTTTTCTAAAAAAGTCCACCCACCAAATGCTGTTATACAAAGGGTCCAGCTAGTTTTGGCTGGACACCTCTGAAAGGCAAATCAAAACCAAAAGATAAGAAAGTCCCCAAGAGCCTGACAACTGAGTATTTATGATCAAGAAGTTTCCCTGCAAAATTACAGTACTCCACAAGGTTTCCAATGACAATTTAATTCTACCAGCTGTTCAAATGTATTTACACTTGCTCTCCTGTCTAACTCCTACAGTGTGTTACTGCTCATCTTTCTTGGAAAAGATGAAGCTTTAAATCTTAAGCTTTGTCACTTCACATTAACAGTGTAAACTCACGTATGCTTGCTGTAATTTCTATTCTTCTAATTTTACTTCACATGCCCTTCAGCCACATCTGGACAATCATTTACTACTTACCACATACCACTTGTGTGTTTTCCTGTGCCAAGAGAAAAAAGAATCTGCAACATGTTGTCTTTACTGGGAACTTTCCTCAAGGAATAGTCTTTTTGTACTTAAACTGGCTATCACCAATCTTAATTCACAGCATGCAGTCTTTGTATAAACTTTAACTTCTGCTACTGCAAAGGCTCCCTTAGATGAAAAAGAAGGTGCTAACAACTTTACTCTAGGAAGCACAGTCTTTTTAGCAGCTGGCAACACATCCCACATACTTCAGCTTTTGCCAAGTCCAGAAAAAGACATAAGATAAATAACACATTACATAATGACACTACTGTCACCTATGATGTCCTTGTCTCTAAGCTGGAGAGGCATAGATCTGATGAATGGATCACTCAGTGGGTAACGAATCGGTCACACTCTAAGAGTCGTGGTCAATGGAAGAAAGAAATTCTTCACTCTAAGGACGGTGGGGCACTGGAATGTGTGTTGAGAGAAGTTGTGGATGCCCCATCTCTGGAAGTGTTCAATACCAGGCTGGATGGGGCTCTGAGCAACCTGGTCTAGGGGAAGCTGTCCCAGCCCATGGCAGTGAATTTGGAAGTAAATTGTCTTTAAGTTCCTTCCAATCTAAACCACTCTATGACTCTATGATTTATAAAATTCCCAAACAACTTTATTTCCTTACTACTACCATTTATAATTCAAATTATTTTTTTTAATACATAACTATGGTCATGAGGACTAGTAACTCAAAATCCATACACAGCACTAAAGAATTAAAATAAGACACCCACATTAGGACAACCACATTCACCCTAAATACAAGCAAAACCAGCTAAGTTTTGCATTCAGGCTTCTTGTCCATATAGGAAGAAAACCCCATTATAGCACACTTGAACAAAACAGGAAAATATTATTTAGTAGTATATTAATATTTTGGAACCATTTAACCAATTTTTCTTTTCTATCCACCCTTTTAAATTCTTTTGGTTTTAAAGAAGCTCTTATCAATAATGGAACAAAAGGGTATTAAAACTCATTAAAAACAGTGCACAATAAAACCCTGACATATAAAGTTGCTAATTTGTACCAGGACTCTGATTTCTTGGGTGACTGAACAAACTGAGCATTGGGTAGACATTGAGAAGATGAGCAAACATCTAGAAGACAATCCAGCTCAGTATTCACCCTACCCTTCCAAAAGCATAACTAGAGTAGAAATAAAATTGTGGATACTTGTTCTGGCAGTGTACAAAGTGGTTCCACCAGAGTAAAACCTGCTTTTACAATGTCAGCAAATTTGTAATTTTTTTTCTTATGTAAACTGAACACTGAGAAAGAATATATCTTCAATTTATGAAATAGAGAGAACAAAGGAGGCATTCTAAAATGCTTCATATTTAGTCTGTCATCCATGTTGCTCAAAGCTAGACAGGAACATTTGCAGACCTCACTTGGAAATGAAGTCCGTAAGTAATACAAGTCACACTAAAGTACTTAATTAGAGCTGAATTAATAAAAGTCACACAACTACTGATCATAACTTCTTTAGAAAAATTATCTGAATGACATGGATATTGCTCTTGTGGATTAACTACCCGGTTTTTTTATACAAATTTTCTCAAAAATAAAGAATTAGAATTTTTGTAAACATTAAAAATATTCACTAGTTATATACCCCTCCACACAAAAAATTTCTTTCTGATTTCAGCACTTTTTTAAGAATCCTTTTCTGCCACAATGAAACTAGCATGCCTTAAAATAATTTGTAACTCAGAGGAGAACTTCAGGCTCTTACCAAATAGTCATCAGGCTTGATACCAAAAAGTTCTCTGAAATAGCGGAAGGCAAGAGGTGCATATGTCTTAAATCTGAAGTCAGGGTAATGATGAGCGGGGGTAAGATTGCTCCCTTCACTGAAAACAAAAACAAAACAAACCAAATTACTCAGCAATTATTAGCAGCTAGTTTCACCATAAGCTGCCTAACTTGACTGTTTGACTGCTAAGAAAAGAGCATAAATGCAGATAAACTTCTGTCATCATTAACCACTGTCACAGAAATATCTGTGAGAGAGACATTGACAGCAAATTCCTTTTTCTCACCTTAAAGGAAATTTCTATTTTCACCACCTGTATGCATTTGCATAAAGGTCATGTTAAACATGAATAGGACAAAGTCTGCATTCCAAAAGTGCAGGGTAGAGACTGACTTCACTGATTATTGAAAATTCTTGTGTCTTGGTCGCAGTCCTCAAGAGGCTCCAACCATGGCATCTCCCACCAGCCCCTTTCTGTAAGCAGCAGATCCAGCAGGGCAGCTCCCCTGGTGAGCTCACTTCTCAGCAGTGCTGGGAAGTTATTTTCACACACTCCAGGAACCTCCTAGACTGCCTCCTCTCCGGTGTTGAATTTCCATCAGACATCTGGTAGGTTAAAATCGCCCACAAGAACAAGGGCTGACAATCATGAAGCATCACCATCACATTGTAGAACAGTTCATCCACCTCCTCATCCTGGCTGGGTGGTCTGTAACAGACTCCCACCAGGATATCTGCCTTTTTGGCCTCTTCCCTGATTGTCACCCATAGGCACTCAGCCTTCTCATCACTATCCTTGAGCTCTTGTACAGTCAAAGCACTTCCTAATGTACTGAGCCACCCCACACCCTCTCCTTCCTTGCCTGTCCCTTCTGACGAGCCTGTGCAGCACTCTGGTCACCCCACCATGATCTTGTAGCTTTTACTATGTCATGACTTTCCTGCTACTCTATGGCTTCCAGCTCCTTCTGATTGTTACCTGTACTGCTTAGTGCTTTTCCTTGTTTTACATTTATCATCTCACTGTATTTTTAGCCTGAGTTACAAAAGCCTTGAGATGAATACTAGATGCAAGATAAAGGTAAAGGTTGGCAGCAAAACGCTGCTAGATTTCAAAGAAACCTGTCTACACCCATGGATTCATTTATGACAGAAACTTTATTTATGAATATAAATTTATGAGAAGCAGAAGAGTAAAGTTCTACACTATGATTTCAAAACAAACAAGTATACCTTTAAGACAAAAGTTTTGGTGCTGAGATCAGCCAGCTAGAAACTTTCTAACACATATTTTAGTATTAGAAAGCAGGCCTTTATTACAGCATACTGGTTACTCTGGGGATCTTTCCTCTAATCAAGTGCTCCAAGAGTCATGTGAACAGAGTTTTTATCATACACACGGATTATATATATTCATTAGCTATCCCCGTTTACTTGACTTTATTTGACATAATCACACCCTTTATCAGAAGTCATTATATGATTCTTTGGGGTCTGTCTTCAATAATTCTGTGTCCTTTCTGTGTGGCTGTTCCTTAACTCTGCTTTTGAGTAAGTGCAAGGTCGTTTTGCAGAACTTCTACACTGCCAGCCTTGCAGAGTTGAGCTGGCATCCTGCTCGTGTTTTGCATGACTTCTGTTTGCCTAAGTTGCATCCTTTATTTATTTCTCCAAGGTTGTGCCGTTGTGCTCTACTGTTCTTGATAAGAGTAAAACGCTGTTCTGTTTTTGTGTTCTTATCAGTTTGGCCAGTGTCTGAATGGTTTGATAAATGGAGAAATACAAAATCCAAGACTTAACACAGTTGCTGAAATAAGCTTTTCCAGCACTTCTTTACTCATGTACTGTAACTAAATTATTCAGTAATGCAGAAGGTACCATTATGTTTGGTGAAAAGAATATCCAAAAGACATCAAAAAGAAAAAAAGCTCCAAATTCACAAAGGGATGAAGAGCAAGAAACATTAAGCAACATTACTGAAAAAGATAATGAATAAAAATTAAATATAATGAAAGAATTTAAGAGCTTTCATCCTGTACAATTAGTATTTGTCCCATGAACTTGCCACTTTACATTAACAACAGCTTGATGATGGAAGCCTACTCGACCCACCTAGCTGACCCTGCATGCATGCTGCCAAACCCCCACACAACCAAACTGTTTCAGTGACAGCAGGTGAATAAGCTTTCTCAGGCTTCAGAAATGTATAACACTTCAGACTCTTGAAGAGGAGATGTGAGGAGTTAAAAAAAACCAAACAGATTTCTGTCTGGAATTCACCCATAAAAAGATGCTTGTAGATGACCAATGATACCTTTGAAGACAATAGAATACTGCTGCTTCTTGCTGTGCTAAACCCTACAGGTAAGAGAGAAGGCTCCCTAGTCCTAATGAACTCCTCTGATCACTTTATATTTACAGCAGTACAACTTCAAGATACCAAAATCAAATCCACCTATGCTTTATTGTTCCATTATAGAGCTAAAAATGGAAGTCAGTAGGATACAAGCTAAGTTGGTACTGTTTCTTTACAGTTAAGATAGACTATTACTCTTTCATAAGGCCTTTCAGCTGCTCAGAACACTTCCAGGTTTGTCAGACATAAAGTTTTATATAGCTGGTGGTGACTCATTGAATTTTTGTACAATATGGGGATACACCGGTGGTCATATAGCTACACTAGAAACCTGGGGTCATACTTGTGAGTGTATTTAACTCCCATAAGATGCAGAAAAGAATAGAAGAGTGTTGTGTACTGAAGTATCACATAATACATGAAGCATCTAAACTTTTTAATGAAGCTCAACATTTTGGTACTAAATACTTATTATAATACTTTTATGCTTCTTCCAGACGTAACTCAAAAGCCCATCCTGTGAAAGCATGTGAACAAAGAGATTACATGTGCTGAGTATACCAGAACATGTCACTTCACTAAGGGGAGATGAAGGTTTGCTATGACAATAGGACAGTTCTGAACCGTTTCATAAGTGAGTAAAATGACCAACACTGGGTCAGCAGGTGAACAGAAATGCATAGCAACTAGAAATTTATTGCAAAAGAGAACAATTATTTTGGAGCAGCTTCTACACAGAGGACAATTCCATGCATTTAGAGCACATCAGATATTTTATTACAGATATAAGTCAATTTCACTATGCAGACAACTTTCTTTACTCTTTATAAAATCATCTTTAAAAAACACATTTTGTTTAAGGTCTACAGAGTATTTTACTATACCCTACTTTTTTTCTTAGTCACATGAATTAGTTTCAGCTTCACCACCTAACAGAATAGTTTACTATCCTAACAGTAAGCTCTTCTGTAATTCATGAAGCAAGCTTGACACAAATCTAAGATTTCTTGTTAGCTCTCTGGAAAATAGTTTTTGAGGTTTTCTTGATGGAACTTTAAACAGAAAAAGCACCCTCACTTCCAATATTTTCTTACAGTAATGGAAACATTTAAAATTTCTTATCAATTTGAAGCTCATATGACAAGTATGAATTGAGTATGGCTCTTGCTGGAAAAGGACAAACTCCACTGTACAGAATGCTTGATGTAAGAACATCCCTACCCTATTAAGAATTATTCACATTCCAATATATTAGCTATTGAAAGAATGTATTCTGTGGCTTCTCTCCACGTTTTCTTGATGCATTTTACAGTTTCATTCTCATGGGATTTAAGTGTATGTGCAAAGCACTATATATAACAATTTTTAATTGATCTATAGAGTTCCAAGGGTATGATTATGTCTTTGAAACTAACAAGAAAAATGTCCATGATCTATTGACAAAAAGTTAAATCTTCAAAATGATAAGCATAAGAAAGGTGGTAAGCATATAATTCCCCTCTCAGCTAGTTAAAGCACAGGTCTACCAGAAAAACAAAGAAAAAGACTTTTAAAATTAGTTCTGATTCTGGCAATCTTGAGGAATTCAAGTCTGTCTATATAAACTATGACAACAAAATACAGGCTTTGGAAATGTTAGGAAGCAATTGTAACTTATGAGGTATTTTTATCTTAATAACCTTAGCTGTTAAACCACACAAAAGAAAAGATTTGTAGGCAGACTAAAGAAGAGAGACTAAGCATAAAATGCAAGTTTGGTTTAATACTTAAACAGTAATTTTAAATTATTTTTTTTAAATCAAGCACACCTAGAAATGACTGTGCATCTTAGCCGTCTCTGTAAATCCTGAGAGTGGATTTAAAGCATAGGTGGTACAATATCAAACTAAAAGTGAAGTAAAACTAATTACATTTTTAGTGGCTAACCTCATGGCTGTAAAAATTGGTTTAACGAGACACCCAGATACATTTCTTGGCAGCTTTTCTTTGCTACGGCCTCACCCTGTATGTACTCAGGAGATACCATGCCTATCTGAAGAGACAGGGAAAGACAGCTACATATCTTGGTAGCAAGCCTTCATCACTGAGGATCGTTCAAAGGCTCTGACAGAGCTATTAACAAAAGAGTTATCCTGAAATTGTGACCCCATGTGTAACATTCTTGTGTGTACTGTAAAAAAGCTGAAGAGAAGGAAACCTCAGTTCTTTCAGTGCAAGCAATTCTTTTTTAGACTGTAAAATCAAAATAAAATATCTAAACTTAAACACTCCCAACATTGAAAATGAAGATTTTCTAATTTCAGTTTCATTGCTCTTTAATACAACTGCTTTTTCATCAAAATGTGTTTTAGCTCTAAAAACTGTATCGAACAAACACATGCTTCAGGTCAGGTAGTACACATGCTCCTTTCCTGTAGGTAATTTCAGGGAAGCATAATTTCCCACATGATGGAAGAAGGTATCAGGTTTATCTGTACAAATAGGTGTGTCTGTGTTTTCTTCATACAGTGGGTTAAAGTCCAGTGGTAATATCCTTTTTTCTCACTTACATTTTCCTAAACTTTCAGTTACCAAATGCTGTCCTAAGCAGTTCCCTGCAAGTCAGCTTTGAAATACAACTAGGAATAGTAAGTAACTTAAAAACAAGTCAAGTCAATCATATCTATGTAACAGCTGAACACAGAAGCATTTACTTACAATGACGAAGATATCATTATTTCATAACCAACTGGACATGCTATTAAAATACAGGATCTCAGAGTACTTGAAAAGTAGTTTAAGCAGTCTGCATAACCATACAACTATCCAGGTTATCATAGGCTTACCAATATTTTGTTGGTAACAGAAGTAGCTGAGCCCAGTAATTCATAGCAGTTTTGGCTTTTGAAACAAAAGTATCCCCATTTTAATATTTGCTTTTCATCCTCCCCTCTTTGCTATCATTTAACTCACAAACTATAAAAACCTTGTCAGAACTTGAGTCATTCTGTGCATCTCTGCAACCAAAGCACCAAGGAAGAGCAGCAGCACTTTATCAGAATATTCAGGTTACTTTACCTTCCTAGTGAAACTGCCCACTGGAAACACATATCATGATGTAAGTTACACAACAACACATCATTTGTGTGAACATTTAAATACTAGTCACGCTGAACCTGTAGACCATTCTATACTACAAATCTACTACTTAGTCCATCAGCTAACCTATGATACAGGTTTGGTACAAAGATATTTGGAAGGGTAAGTATCAGTTTTCTTAATCAGTCCTCAAAAACATACTAGAAAGCAGTACACTTGAGTTTTACATGTAGGTAGAACCGATTCTGGCCAAGTAAAATTTTTACATTCTTAGTACTTTTGACTACTTATTTGGGCTGTTATTCAAATGTTATCACAATACAATGGCAACCTTCTTACATTAAAGAGCAGAAAGTACTGAATAATCTTTCATTAGCATTACACAAAAGCAACTTGTAAATGAACCAGTTCAGTATACAGACTGTAGATGCAAAGTGCATACAGGTCATCAGCATTCTAACACACTTCCCAGCTCAATTAGAAACCATAGCAACTCTTCTCAATGTGCAGGGTCTAGACCCTGCAATAGAAGTGTATTAGCAAGGGAAGTACATAAGATTGACTAATAACTTAATCTTAGTGCAAAAAAGGTCAAGCTCAACAGCTGTGCTTAGAAGCAGCATCCATCTAAGAAAACAAAAACACTGGAGGCTGAAACATGCCATCTTGCTTGAAACTTTCTGCATTACTGATGCATCATAGCCAAAAGTAGCTGATATAATGGAGCAGCTTCTCTTTGGCTTCTCAATCACCACAGAAAATGCACCACCTTCTGTGTCTGCTGGAAGGGCTTAATAAGCTGCCTACACTGCCAACTTACCAGCAGCTGCACAGCCCCACTGCCCAGTGACCAGTTTGAGCCACCACTGCCTGCCAGATGCGCAGATGAGCACCGAGCCATTCTAACCAAGGCCATCTCACTGGGAGCCTGTGCCACAGCCAAGTCAAAGGGCTGACAAAATATTGCTGAAGCCACATTGTACAAATGACTAACTGGAATCAATTGTGCTACTGGGAACTGCTACCAGCCAAGGAAGACAGGGGCACAAATATGTCCCACACAGCTAGTCACAGGATGGAGCACAGAGAGCACATGCAGGATGAACAGCCTTCCCACCGAACACTCCAGCCACTGTTGCAGCAGTACCAACAGCAGCTAAGCACATCTGCTGCTGGATTTTCAAAGCAGAGTTGAACAGACAGAAAAGAGGTTATTTGGAGTGGTTCCCCTTGTGGTTTCACTCTATTCAGTAAGTACGGTGGAGACTTCAGACACTGTCTTCAAAATCATGTAGGTTGGTGCAGGGTGCATTTTGTTTCTCCATCCTAGGAGCAAATTTGCACAGTACCATTTTAACTCTGTCTGTATGGTGGTCCTCAATAAACACCATTATAGAAGCTTCCTCATTTTCCAAAAACAGCACGTGCTACAGATTCCTGGGGAGCTTGAAGAGAAAGGGATGAAAAGCCCTCCATCACAACATGCAAATGAAAGTAAGCACCTTTGCAATTCAAATCCACCCATTGTACAGAGACACCTGGCTGACAAAGTCACTTCCAGAAATAAACACGTCAATTAATCTAGGCTAAACTCTCACCAGTTTAGCACAGTTACAGAGTAACTCTGGACCAGGAATAACCTGCAATCCAGGGGGTTACTTCTGATTTGCATCAGTAGCTCCTACAATATGCAGAGCAGTTATGTTCAGATTTGACCTAACCACTTTTTTCCCTGGAATTTTTCTCCCTTCTTAATGAATCCTGAATGCTTCAGTATGACTACTGAAGAAGAGATACAGGTTGAGGGTTATTTCAGGGTCTGAGAGATATGCAGAGGCAACCAATAAAATTCATAAAAAAGTGTTAACTATTTTCCCCTAACTATAAAAGGGCAGATATAACATTGTGCACTGGTGCACAGGCTGCCTTGCATTGCATTTCTACTAGCTTAGGTCTATTTTAGCACTGCCACCTTAACAGTGGCCCTGTTGCTGTCAAAGAAGCAGGTGTGCCTATGACTGAAAAACAGTCTTCTCACCTTGCTGCCAGACACAGGTAAGGCAGGGAAAACATGAGAGGAAGGTGGAGCAGGACACTGTGTGAAGAGGCTGTGAAGTTGCAAAAATGAAGGGGATGTTCAGTTGAGAGCCTGTTTGAAGTTGCAGATGGATTATTTGTACCCAAAGCAAGTGGAAAAATACTGCGCCTTGCTGGGTAAGCACATTTCAGCACCACTCTTGCTGCACTGTTAGGTTCTCCTTCAGCTGCAAACTTCTGCAAAAAGTTTACTCAGCCTCAGCTTGCTCCAGGGTACTTCCAGATGGAGGTCAACCCACTTCACCTGCTGGTGTAACTAATTTCTACTAATTATTTTCAACCCAGATCAATCCAAAAGGGACAAAAAAAATAAAAAAAATCATTACAGTAATTACTTTTAACCATGTTGCCATCACATGTAGGTACACCCCTAGGAAAAAGTGAAGAGCACCTGAGAGCACCTTGGGAATGCAGCCCCAGCTGTAAAGAATGCGCAACCATTGCTTTTTACTTCAAAACTGGGTAATGAATTTACCTATTGACATCAATCAGGACCAATCCACATAATGCCATCATGAAACAACATCCCAATACTCTGAACCAGCAAGAAATAATCCTGTATTAATTTCATGCAATCCTAAAGTATTACAATTTATGCACAGTAATATACTTCTGATTGAATACATCTCAAATAAATAAAAGTGGATGTTACACTGGGGCATAGCAAGGAATTGAAATTTGACATTTCTGTGCACCAGCATAAGAAATCAAGTGTCACTTGAAAAGATTGCTGCACATAGCCAACTTTCTTCTACAGACAATGTTGTCAACAAGTGCTCTTTATGGAGAGGCTCTTTGGTACAGTCAAGATATCTCATTATGCTATATACTGCTTACTACCTAGCTATGCAAAAAAACCCCAAAACAACCCAAACCCCAAACTACTCTGCTTTGGCCATTACTTTCATTTGTGTAATTTTCCTCAAAAATATTTATTTTTTATAGGAAACTGTCCAGAAACCTACTGCTAAAGCTCTTTTATTCAATTTTACATTAGTGCAATCAGTCTCTTCCTTCTGCCTTTTGTTTTTGTTACAAGCCAGAATTAATGTCTCTTAGCTCTTCCTTAATACCAACAAAAAATACGGAAACCTCATTTCTGTGTGTACATGCGAGTCTCAAAGGAAAGAAGGCACATAAAATGCCATGGGCTACAAACCATTTTATTTCACTTGTACCTTTAAAACTGTGTTTAAAAAGAAAGAGACTAAACTTTCGCAAACCATGTTTTGTAATAAAACAGTTTTAGCATGTAGATTCCCTTTACTTTCCATGAACAAAGCTGATATAGCAAACATACCACAGTTACCTCTATCACTGTCATAGGCAGTGATTTTCTCACCAATAAAAGCTTTGTTACATGATATGCAAATTTCTCACCTGTAAGTTGGATTTTTTAAACGACATTTTGTGATTATAGTGTATGAAAACACATGTATATAGTTAGCTTCTCTACTTAATCTACAAGAGAAAGACTGCTAACCTGTACACAAACCCTATCATTAGCATCAAGACAAGGATATGAATACCCTCAACTACTAGGAACTAACATAGAAGCTTCATTTAACATACAATATTTTTTTTTCTTTAAAGATATCTCACTTCAATGAAAATCAAAGAAAAACATGAAGAAGTACCAAGATTTAAAATGTCTGTAATTATTATGTCCTTACTGGAATTACTGTATTTAGCACATCTGAAAATCCAGAAAACACTCAACAGAGTAATTCGCCCTGGTTTTGAAGTACATTTCTCCTAAACCCTCTTCATCTCTTGCTAGCATACGTAACTTGGAAAAGGTACATGACACTGTACTTCATCTTTGGAACACCAAAAATCAGTACGACCTTGATTTCCCTTATCAGCGTAATTATTTGTTACAACTTCTAAACCATCAGCTTGGCAGTGATACAAGCTGAGGTGGCAAAGCAGTAAAGGTGCACAACCTGTAATCAGATTAGCTTGTAGGAGCTGAGAGTGGTCACGGACTAGGTAGAATTTTATAGTGTAAATATAATGCAATGTTGTAGTATAAATTTTTATATTGTACTGAAAACGGAAGGACTTGAACTTTCATAAACTTTTAAAACCCCTCAACAAATATCAAGTATTATTTTCAGAAGTTAATACACAACTAATAATATGTGAATGTTAGATCCACGAATCACTTAAAATTCAAATTGACAGCTCCTTTAATTGTAAGTGTCAAAATTACTTTCCCTCTCTATAAATGATAAGTCTCATAACTTCAGATGAAGTGTGATGAAGTGTGACCTTTCCAATTCTCTCCCCATCTTCATTTTCAATAACAACATGAAGACCAGATAATTTTTAAATTTCATACATAATGCTTACTCTAACACAATCTTGTTAGAACTGGAAAACAAACCTGGTTCAAAATGCCTAGTTAAGAGTTTAATTATGAATTTTTATTCAAGAAAAATCCAATATGCTTGTTCTTACCTTGGTAGAAAGACACTTTCTACTACATAGAAGTCTTGCATAAGAACATCTCTGTCTGGTTTTGATGTAAGATTTCCTACTGTGTATCCTATTCCCAACTGGATAGCACCTTTAATAGCCGAGGATGCAGTCTGTGTAGAAAGTAAGAATTAAAGCATGAGTTTGCTAAAAGCAGATTTCTGTTACTTATCAGTAATATTTTCGCTAAGTGTTTTGATCATGTTCATAATAACAACACCTTGTTATCTTTATATCCTAGACCTCAGTGAAATAACTGTTTTTTAATTAAAATATTTAAAAGAAACACTAGGTACAAAATGGAATTTCAAATTGCCCAAATAATTTAGAAATGGAGTTCTAACTCAGCACAGAATCACAGAATAGTAGGTTGGAAGGGACCTCAAGAGGTTCAACCTTTCTGGATAAAAACATGAACTTGACAAGACAGCCAAGCACCCCTTCAAGCCAAATATCAAAAAATGCCCCACAGTGGGGATTCTACCAGTTCAGGGGAGATTATTCCACTGGCTGATTGTTTTCACTGTGAAATGTTTCCTCTTGTGTTCAAGTGGAATATCCTCAGGAGTAAGTTTAACCCATTACCCCTCATATTTCCCATGTGATCCCTTGTAAAAATAGAGTCTCTATCTTCTTGTAACCACCCTTCAAATACTGCAACATGGTGTGGGTGATTAGGGATAGGCAGTTGGAAGATATTGTGTTGTACGGGCAGATAGAACCCCCCCTCCTCAGCAGTTCAAGTTACTCGACTCCCTTCAATCAGCCAACAACACCTAGTTGGTGACGCTAGCAGAAGGAAGTGACGCAATAAACCCAAGTTATAAAACCCCATGTAACCCTCTAATAAACGCCATTTGCCGTCCATCATATTGATGTTTGCGAGCATTTGACCCGAGCAGCCTGAGGCGGCTGCTGTGCCATTCCTGAACCAGGTTGCTGGGCCTCGCTGAGGCAACACATGGTGCCGAAACCCGGGAATCATCCGGGAAACAGGGATCGCCTGGACAGGTGAACGGTGGCCGGAGTTGCTGGACCAGCCTGGCGGGGAGGACGCTCCCGGACCAGAGAGGAGGATGGAAGCCCTCGTGAAGGTTGTATCACAGTTACATAGACAATGGGGAAATTGATTGTAAGCCTAAAGATTTTACTTCTGCGGCTTTTACAAATTGGTGTAATTGACTGTCCGGTGCATATACTCCACCCAGAAATACGGGGGAAATGCACCAATACTTTAGCTGAGGACGCTATGTCGTCTGGTAGTGGGAAAAACCTTAAATCGTGGGGGAGAGTCAAACAGGCTTTGCAGAAAGCTCTACAAGAGCAAGAGACCTGGAAAGCTGCACAGCAATGTCTCCTCGCTGTACCAAAGCTGGGAATCGGCGTGACCACACAGACCGCAGACAGCTGCAACATTGCTGAGTTTAACAACTCCCGAGACCAGGGGTGCTCCCCCTCGCCCTGCGACAACCCAGCCCTGTCCCCAGTTGCTCCCCTGACTGTAACTCGTCCACGGAACAACAGAAATCCTCACAAGATGAGCCCAGGCATGCTGCGGACAGGTCAGACCCCGAAAAAACCTGGGAAAGACCACTGCCTTATTCCCCCCAAAATGGCGCTGGGCAGCAGGACAACAGGTGGGGCGTAGATAACCCTGCTGTGCAGAATGCGGAGTCCAGGAATGTTATAGATAAGAGTAAAAGTGAAGGTAATGAAAGTTGGGAGGAGGGAAAGAGTAAAGTAGATAGCGGGAAACAAAGGCTCATTCAAATCATCTGCCGCAAAGAGTATCCCTATAAGGTAAGAACCTCCCTCAGCAGGAGGCGGGGCAGGCAAAGGGGGAAGGAGCATCCCATGAAAAAGGGGCGGGGCAGAGCCCAACAAAAAGGATCTGGAGCCCAGAAGTGTCTCGTCAGTCAACTCCGGGCTCTGAGTTGGACCCCAGCTGGGATGAGTGGCACGGTAAATGGTCTGTGCCTGACTCTGATGAAGAGAGGGTGAAGGCACACAGAATCGGTGATTATAATACTACTACTTGGGTTAAAGAGAAGCTAGAAAAAGAACAAACTCTGCTCACAGACTGGAGAGAAATAAAGATAGCATGTGCTGACTGGGCCCCATCACCCATTGTATGGGGAATTTGTCACCTTGATCACCCTTTCCCACATCCTGGTGCCCCCCTTCCAGACGATACAACCACTTGTGTCCCCTTCATAATAGATACCAGATTGGATGTGGCAGTCGTTCCAGAAATAAACTGGCCCCCACGTTGGAAACTAGAAGAAGCCCCCATAGTGGGCAGGGTGGGAGGATTTTCCTGAGCGCAGAAAAGCACCCAGTTAGTAGCAATAACAATCCACACTGAGAAAGGGCGAGAGAAACCCATCACACTTTTCCCATATGTCCTGGCCACATCCCCACCCTTGTTAGGGAGAGATGCCCTAGCCCTGCTAAATATCAGGGTGACAAATTTGCCCTGAGGGCCACTGCACGCACCCATCACCACCGATTAAACTAACATGGAAATCATCTGACCCAGTGTGGGTCGGGCAGTGGCCCTTGTCAGAGCATCAAATGATTGCCCTCCTTGGACTTCTTGACCATGAATTACAGCGAGGCCACATAGAACCCTCCACCAGCCTGTGGAACACCTCAGTTTTTGTAGTACCCATTACCCCCTGAGAGGTGACCAATTTTGTAGCCCAGCAATTCCCACAAAGTTCTACCCCATCCCCAACTGGTCTTTCAGTTTCGCCAGCTCCTTATGATCCATTCCTTAGTTTATTAAGTGTATTTTGACACTGAATCAAACAAACCTGGACCTCAAGTTGTCATGTTGGTTGTGTTATGATGCAAAACCCCCTTTTTATGAAGGTATTTCCCTTGATGTGTCTTTTAAAAAATCCACATCAGTGCAGATGGGACACCCCCTGGAGAGGTATTACTCTCAGCCAAATCACAGGTCAAGGCAAGTGTTTTGGTAATGCAACTTTAGCAAAACAAATGGGTGATGTTTGTACTGAATGTCCTGAGCCAAATAAAAAGAATAAGTGGGCGATCCCATTCGAATCAGGAATGTGAATCTGTCGACAATCTGGAGCAAGCCCATGTGTCCTCCTCAGCAAATTCAATACCTCCACTGACTTTTGTGTTCAAGTTCTGATTGTTCCCAGGGTCCTGTATCACCAGGAAGAAGAAATGTACCGCTTCCTAGAAGAACCCACCCAGCTCTACAAAAGAGGAATAATAACAGGTATAACCATAGCAATGCTCCTCGGTCTAGGAGCCACTGGTGCAGCCACAGGTGTGTCAGCTCTCATCACCCAAGGCCAGGGACTTTCTCAACTGCAAATGACCATCGATGAAGATCTACAGAGAATTGAAAAATCCATCTCCTTTTTAGAAAAATCTGTTTCCTCACTTTCAGAAGTTGTTTTGCAGAACAGGCGAGGCCTGGATATTTTGTTCATACAAGGAGGCCTGTGTGCCTCCTTGAAAGAAGAATGTAGTTTTTATGCAGACCACACCGGAGTCATGCAAGACTCAAGGCTGAGCTAAGGGAAAGACTATCCCAAAGAAATAAAAGAGGGAGGCCCAGCATGGATGGTACGAATCATGGTTCAACCAGTCTCCATGGCTCACCACCCTTGTTTCCTCTTTAATCGGCCCCTTACTATGCTGCTTCTAACACTAATTTTAGACCCTTGCATTCTAAACAAATTAGCACTGTTTGTTAGAAAACATCTAGAGACAGTTAACATTCTTTATGTTCAGGCCTGACAAATGCCTTAAAAGCACACTTATTACTAACATGTTATCTCATTTTTTACAATTTGCTATACTAATTTTAGTAACTTTTACATTTTTATAATGTTTATACTTCATATATTTAGCCTTAGACTACTTTTGAAAGTATTATAATTAAGAGTTAAGGTTCATATATATCAGTTTATATAATTAGTCATAGGGGAGGGGGGAAATGTGGGTGATTAGGGATAGGCAGTTGGAAGATATTGTGTTGTACGGGCAGATAGAATCCCCCCTCCTCAGCAGTTCAAGTTACTCGACTCCCTTCAATCAGCCAACAACACCTAGTTGGTGACGCTAGCAGAAGGAAGTGACGCAATAAACCCAAGTTATAAAACCCCATGTAACCCTCTAATAAATGCCATTTGCCGTCCATCATATTGATGTTTGCGAGCATTCGACCCGAGCAGCCTGAGGTGGCTGCTGTGCCATTCCTGAACCAGGTCGCCACGTGTCGCTGAGGCAACACATGGTGACAAGTTTCCCCTCAACTTTCACTTCTCAAGGTTGAACTAGCCCCTCTCTTTCAGCCTCTCCTGACATTTCAGGCTTCCCAGCCCTTTGATCATCTCTGTGGCCATTCTCTCCACCCTTGTCAGCCTGTCCATATCTTTTTTGTATAGTGGGGACTAAAACTGACAACAGTATTCCAGGTGTGGCCTGACAAAGGCTGACAAGAATGGGATAATCTGTGCTGCTGATGCCTTTGTTGATGCAGCCCAAGATCTCACTGGGCTCCTTTGCTCCAGCTCACTGCTCACTCATATTGAGCTTGTTGTTTACTACCACTCCCTGGTCCCTTCCCACAGAACAGCTCCCCAACCTTGTGCTCCCAGCCTGTGCTGCACTCCTGTATTTGTTTTCCCAGGTGTAAGACTTTATATTTGTCCTTGCTGAACTTTGTAAGGTTCTTCCTTGCCCACTCTTCCAGCCTACACAGGCTTCCCTGCAGCGCAGCTCTCCCTTCCAAAGTGTTCACTTCATCCCTGAGTGATTCTAAGTGCTCTGGATGACACTTATGAGGACATGAAACAGCGTTGGGCCCAACACAAATCCCCTCTTTTCCCAGGTTGGAAAGGGAGCCATTTTTCCCTACTCTGGGTGCTGCCTGTGGGGCAGTTCCCCACCGATTGCACAGGCAGCTTGCCCAGTTATGCAACAGCTTCACCAGGAGGCTGTGGGAGACCACAGGGACAGCCTGGGAGAAAGAGAGCCAGACAATGTCCATGGCTTGCCCCACATCAACCAAGACGTTACTTTGCTATATAAGACAATCAGGTTTGTCAAGCACAATCTGGCCTTGGTGAACCCATGCTGGCATTTCCTAATTGTTTGCTTTATCTGACTTATGATAGCTCCTAGGAGAATTCTTTCCATAACATCTTCCTTTGCCTTAGTATTAACCTTCAGAGTGCACAGCCAGACCCCAACCTCCACAATATTACAATCACTGCAGCCAAGGCCATCACTAAGTGAGATTATAACAAAGATGGTTTCCTTGGTTAGTGAGCAGCAAGTCCAGTCATGCCTCATTCCTATTTAGCACATCTAACATTTGTATGAGGAAGCAGTCCTGTATACATTCCAGGAACTTGATGGATGTGACCTGCTGTATTGCTCTACCAAGAATGTCTGGATAGTTGAAGTCACCAAAAAGACCCATGATCTGTTATCCAAAGGTTGCTTAAGTGACCCTGATGAAGGGCTTCTTTGCCCTTTTCATCTTGGTTTGGAGGTTAGTAGCAGATGACTAATCTAAGATCCCCCTTGGGATGTGTTTTCTGATCTTGACCCAGAAGCGTTTGTTAGGGCTTCCATAGTCACTGTAGTTGATTTCTATATGTTCATGATTAATTTTTAATGCAGAGCACAATTCCTTCTCTCCTCTACCTACTTTCCTGCCTGTCTTCACAAAACCTATAAGCAGCCTTTGTGATCCTCTTAAGACATTTGCAATCTATCAGGGCATTCAAATTGCTTCAGGATTGTGAAGCATGCATTATATTCTGGAAAAAACAGTCATAAACTCCAGGTAATTGTACATGCATGCCAAGGCATCACAATGCAAGCTTATGGTTTAAATGCTGATTCTAGATACAAATAAATGTATTTATTACATTCTGCCTAACAGTCAGTGCAAGATGTCCATTGACTGTGAGGAATCCATAGAAGAATGAAATGGGGAAAGCAAATTCTCTCCATAAAAATCTACCCTTATAAAGTGCAATGACTAAATTCAATAGCCAGAGTTTGCAGGACTAAGAAGGCTTCAAAACAGCAGCGTGAAATTGTGATACTATATATGTGTAAATTGAGACCATTTCTGAAATTTTCCTTTGTTGAATAGACAGTCATGCTGCATGAATTTAAAAAAAAAAAAACCAAAAAACAGCGGAAGGGAGTCAAAACCAGAAACAGTCAAGAAAGGAATTTTTAAGAAAAAATGGAAGGAGTGAATAAAGAAAACCATTGGACAGAGAAAGAATGCTATGAGGAAGGGAGTATCTTCCCTTGCATGACTTGTTTGAAGACAACATTGGTCTCTGTTTTTACTTTTTACCTCCTACCTACCAAACAAACAAGAGACTAACAGAAGAAACAAAGAACACCAGAAGTTTCATGATCAGAACCACTTCAGCACTTGAACAGAACCATTTCAGGAGTGGAAATTATATAAGTGGTGCAAGTACACAATGCTACTCTTGTTATAGTTCTTGGAACAGTATATACTAGACTGGCTGCTTATTTTTAGAAAAGAAAAGACGGAGATATGTAGCTCTTAAATAATTAAGATTGCAAACCAAGCAGAACTTATACTTGCATAACAGTTTAGAAACAGCAATTTGATGGGAAAAAACAACACTCCATTCTGAAAGTGCTACTTTGACTAGTAAAAAGATTTGGCTTTGTGTCATAAGAAGTCATATTTTTTTCTTTTTTTACTTGAAAGGTTTCTATTCATGAATGATTAATGCCCAAAAGCTGTAATTACGTAACTTTGATCAAACCAATATACATACAAATAGTTTCTGCTTCATTGCTGGATGCCTGTCTTGTTCACTGCCACAGCAAGTGACTATGCCTGAAGAACAGCAGACAGTACAGTACAACAGAAGACATGCCTTCCAAATAAACCCTGACAAAACCCACCAAACTTCAAAAACACCCAAGACGAGTAACCTGGCAATGTGATTACAAAAAGAAACCTCTGGATCATCTATCAAACTCATAAAAATATCTGGGCTAATTTTTTTCAAATTAAAAAGACCTGCAGACTTGTAGTCTCCGAAAGGCACAACCAAAGTCGTTCTACTACACAGACCTTTCCTACAAGGAAATTCTTGTTCATTCCCACTCATATTCAAGGGTGTCATTAGTAACCACCCATCATTTCTGCAGCAACCACAGAAGTTGGTTTAGCAGGAAAGTAATGCTATGAAATCATTCAGAATACATTAAGAACTGCTTTGAGAAAAATTCGGAGCCACTACAGTATACTGAAGGCAACTGCTGGCCCGAAGTCTCCTCTTTGTCAATGACCACTAACACCAAAGGCTCGTAACCCAGTATGCCCTTAGCAACTGAGAAGAATTTGTTTCCACAACTCACAAAATAAAAACAAGACAAGCTTTTCTTTAAAACATCACTTGCCTGCAAGTTTTATATTATTATTATTGTTAATAATACTATAAATCATTAAATCCAAAGAAAAGAAAAAGAAGCTGCTTCTTAAGCCTTAGAGGAAATGTTCTTGAAACATCCATTTTATTACTACAAAAATGTATTTATTGGAAACTGTAAATGCAACTGGAAAAATGGAAGTCTCTTGTGAATTTTTCCTTACTTGGGCACCTCTTTTAATGCCCATGAAGGCAGCAAAATCTAGTTTCAAACCTAAGCCCCTTATTTATTTCAATTTGTCTTGAATACTCTTCTATTGCAAAGCAAATCATAAAACTCAGCAATCTTCTGTGTCATGGTTTTTTTGTCATTTAGAGACTGAATAAACTTTTCTTCCTACTAGCCTCATAAGAGGTTCAGAAAATGGCCCTGAGATAATTTATTAGCTGTAACTGTGAAGTTGACAGTGCACAGTAACAGTACAGCAACTCCCAGGTCATTTAACCTGTTATCAACCTTCTGAAGCTCAAGAAATACTAAGGGATGAGAATAACCAGCACAATAAACATGCCGATGAATTTTAGGTTATGAAAGTGATTGAATTCATTGCAAATGGTGTACACTATGACAGCTGTCTCTGTTACATAAAGGGGCACAAAGTGAAACTTCTCCCATACTCCTTTTGCTGTTCAGGATATTACTGTCTATGCCACAAGTGTTTTGGTGCTTTTATCACAGCATAAAAAACCGAAACTATCCTCATTATGATGAAACATATCTTTGCCATTTTTTGTAAAAAGAAACTATATATTTTTTTCTGTATTTGTTGTATGGCTTTGCTAAAAGAGCTTGTAGATACAAAAATTATATGCAGACTCATAAAGCATAACAGCAGTATATAATATAGAATACAGGCATACGGAATATTTGCATGACTGATAAATATTCTAGCACTTAATGCACTGTTCTCTTAAAATACTTTCTCTGCAGACTGGTCTTCCACTTGCTCTACATTACTCTAAGCTGAAATCCTTTTTTAGAGTAGCAAAATAAATGAGAATTTAAATCCTCTCAAATAAGGTCTTAAGTTTGCACACAATCCCACAAACACTAAGCAGGATTTAGACATTGTTTTTCCTACAAATAATCACTTTCAGGTAAGCTTCTAAAACCTAAATTTGTTATTTTCATAAAATAGAGGTGTTAATCAGACACACATAATGCATATAAAGGCAGTTTACATCCAAATAACAAAAACGAGAAAAAACCAACTAACTGAAACTATCTAAAAATTGTACAAGTTAGGTACAAGACTAATGAAAGGATTGAAAAAGTCTGTCCTTTAAAGTAAATGAAAAAAAGAATTCAAGGACAGCAAAAATACAGATACTGTAATTTCAGAAAGTATATTATAAATTGGTCAATAATTATTTCTGTTAGAGTGTGAAGGTTGTAAATGACTAGCAAACCTGACAAACCACTAATGTGTCAGTAAATGCACAGACCACATTGTACACAAAGCTTTTAGATATGGTAAATGGATTTAGTCTCTTAAACAAGTGTTCTTATAACTTCTTAGTAATTGCATGGGACTATAAATAGCATAATGCATTTAACGAACCATAAGCAGATTGGAGCTGAGCAGGAAGATGCAGGCTTCATCTAATTTAATAGAAGTTCTTCTCTACTGTCATTCACAGTTGTTTTTCCATTCGTCTTTCAACTCTCAATTGCTCTTTGCTAAATCTATATGTATTTCCCACAACAATCTCATGAAATGAAACTTTGACATTCTATACTTCTTCAAAAGTAGACTTCCTAGGGAAACCTTTTAGTACTTCATGGATGTGAACTTTGACCTTGTTTTTGTGTTCTCCCCTTTTATAACATTTTATTGCAGATGAAGTTTGACCTATGAACTTTCAACAGCAAAGATGGTGATTTTTCCAGATGACAGCTGGTTTATTGCGGGTGCCATAAAGTGATGAAGGGAAATTAACTCTGGCTTGGAAATTCTACTGCATTATCACTGTGAAAGGCAAAATGATGATTACTTTCTTTCACCTTCTTTATTACAGTCATTCAAACAGGTTTTAAAATCTGCCAAATGGAATGGCACAGACACCTAGCTACCATTGGTTCTTTTTAAAAAATGGAGAGAAATAGACATCTGAACAGAAGCCTTCACTGGTTAACACTGCTTTGCAACCATGCATCTCACAAAGTAGTTGTCACTGGTTCATTTCTCTCTGCTACTGTATGTGGACAAATCTGCTTTCATCTACCTCACTATCCCACCCTTCCTCCTCAGTGGCACAATGAACTGCCTTTAGGCAAAAGTCTCAGTGAAATAAATAAATTCTTTAAAAAAGAAGAAAAATATTCATAGGTCTCAGTTGATCAAAATTGTTGAAGCCACATGGCTTATACCAGATCTGAATTTTCTATTACAAGTAGGCATTTGTTCTTTGGTTTCACTAGTTACCATAAGTAGCAGGAATCCACCCACACTATCACTTTCATGCAAACACAGTATCTTTTCCAGACTTCTGAGAAGATATAACCTGCCATAAATTGTTTAAACTCTTAAGCCAAACCATCTAAGGAGGATTCTTGTTGAAAAACAATGCATCTTCTTCAAGCAATATTTTAGAAGAACATGCTTATAATATTAGGAAATTTCTATTAGATTCAAGACATACATGTCGTTATTGCCTAGTCCATTGCTCCTGCATTACATCTGTCTTGCCTTTGAGTGCCTGCTGCACTTAGAGTCTCATTGAAATAATACTTCTTGACACTGTTTCCACTGAAACTTCTGGATAGACATGCCTACCCAATCTCAGAATGCTTTCTGCAGCTGACATAATAAATCACGAATAGAGACATAAAAATACAGTTACCAGAAAATCCCATTAAAATAACTAATCTTACTGTTTCTCCAAAACCTGTAACCATGGGTCACTATGGACACAGTACCCCTCCATTCTTTCTTCAGTTCACACTTCTCTCTAGCAAATGTTTGCTCACCTTCTGCAGGTCACACTTCATGCAGGTGGACTCCTTTTCAATGTGTATGTGTGTATCTGTGTGATCCTTACAGTTCAACAGCAATCAGAATGATTTTCTTATCCAATCTGAATCTGATCTCCCTTCATTTTCCAAAACTGGATTCAGGTGACTCCATGGCCTTCAATTAATTTTTTATCCATTTAAAAAAAAAATGATGCTTAAGCTTCAGTAGCAGCCATGAACCCAACTACTCTGGTTGTTCTATCTTTGAGGAAAAGAATTTGAGATTTCTGAGCTTGGGAGCAGCTATACCTCCAGGCAAAGTCACTTTAGTATCTTTGTAGATGTGTAAAATCTGCTATTGAGGTCCCAGTGCAGCAAAACCTCAGTGTTAAAATTGCAGTGTCTAAAAGAAGTACCCTACCTGCAGGCATTAGATGTAGGGCATAAGTCAAGGTTAAAAGTGATAGAGCAGTGCTGATTGCACTGTTTGTAAGCTCTAACAATAGGAATCTGGGCTTGCCTTTTATTCAGGCAAATTTCCATTGCTCTTGGCAAAGTGACTCCTGATTTGCAGTTTTGAACAGGTTACACAAAGTAATACGCTAAGCAAAAGAGCTGCAAGGTATGTAATGACAAGAAACAAGCTCTAATCATACACTTGTGTGGCAGCCTTCAGATTAAACGTAGAGATTGTGGCAATCCAGTAACAGATTTACACAAGTGCACGTTTACACCTATTTTATTTTCTGGTGTGATTTTCTTCTACACTTCTAATGTGCCTTGACAGACCTGTCTGTGCCTCATTCTTGCCACCACCCTATAACTGAGCACCAGGATGCTACTGAAATCTGATTTGACAGGGAGAAGACTCAGGGCTTGTGTGATTGATGACATTACAATGCTAAAACTGCATGTGTCAGCAACTTCTCACAAGAAAGGCTGCAAAATAGGGAGAAAATGAAAAAAAGCTGTAACTGCATACTCCAGATGTCCATGACGGGATATGAATATCCAAGAAAAACTATAGTCTCGTGACCTGATTGTTGCAAACATGCAATGGAACAAACAAGCAGTCTCTCTTATCCCTTACCCTGTCTCTCTCTGAGAAAAACCTTTGCAACAAACAATCCCACAAACCCAAACAAAGAAAATAACCAAACTAAAAGCAAAAGAAACACAAGACTAACCCAAACTAACCAACAAAAAAACTCTCCAAGCCTGAAAGAACTGCCCACAGTCTGCACAATTAACAATTTCTTTGATCTCAAGGTTATTTTAATTCTCTACCTTAAAAGCTGCATGGAACATATATCTGTGAAGTGTCTCTTTCGTTAACTAAGTTCTTTGATCTGAGTAAATGAAACACTTTATTGTTCAAATTCACACTGTAGACTTAACAACTTCTCAAGATTTATAAATAGACAGAAAACCCATAAGAAGTTTCAGATTATAATTTTAGTAACAAATGCATGCGGATGAACATCTTAGCAGCCCCGCCTTGAATAACACCATTTCGAGGTGAGAAAAATACCCTGGGTTTTAGAAGGGAGTGAAAAAAACCCAACAAAAAAAAAACCCCAACAAAACCTGAAAAACCCCAAAACCAACAAACAGAAAGTTGTGTTCTGTCTGCTCTCAAGACTTTGACTAAATTATAATAGACAATTAAAAGCCAGAAGAGCATTTATTTCAGAATTCAGCAGCAGAAAAATTGAAAGCTAAAACAAAAACAGTGGAAAAAAGAAGAATGATTCATAATAGAAATCATGCTGTCTTGATCCAGTTATGCATTTCAGAGTCTGAAAGGATAGGGTAGCAATGCTCATGAAGCCCTTTCACAAGGCTGTAGTAATGTAAGAAATTTCTTGGAACTTCAAGATGGTTACATTCATGCAGATGGCAAGTCAGCTGACTACTGTAGGAAACAGAAGAGGTGGGAATTTAATTAATTCAAATAAAGATGTTACCTTCTCTATTTTAGCTGAGATGAACAAAAAATAAAAAAGAAAATTGCAATAATCTAAGATTCCAGGGAAAAAACTGATAGCATTATAGACTACTTATTATTCTAGAAGTTTTATTCAGGTTAACTTAAAGAAGAGAAAACCAATCATTACTACAGAAGTTTGTAATACATGGCTAGTAGTTATAACTAACTGACATAGATTAAATATATCATATAACTAACTATAACTAACTGACATATAGCACTGCAAAATTGTAGAGGTCAGAAATAAACTTTTCCACTATAAAAAAAAATTCATTTTTTTTCCCCACAATGAAGAGAGAAGTAATCTCTTTGGGAACTCTGTCAAGGCCAAATATGCTAAAGAACTACAGGCCACAGCACAAGCCAAGTTACTGATCTCTGCTTTTGTAAGCTGAGGGGTACAGGCTTCTACACCTTCATTAAGTTAAAAAAAAAGGAGTGGAAGTGAAGTCTTTCAACAAAGAGAGCTGGTTATCAAGCACAATCTGATTTCAGCACTAAATTAGTGTCTTGCCCAAGTATTTCCACTGTGGTGAAGGGCAGCAGTAGAGCAGTAGAGTTTTTGGAGCAAAAACTGCCCAAGTTGCTGAAAAAGCACCAGCTGAGGAAACAAGTTCTTCCCCAGCCCAGACTTCTGGAGAAAGTGGCACAGGAAATCACAGGAAGGACTATAAGTGTTATTTCAATTAAACAAGTGTAACAATACATGACTGGAGAACAGTAAATGCAATGCCTGTGGGCAATTTAAGACAGGCAGCTTCTGGCTGCAAACAAGCCTTCTACAGAGCAAGATCTCTCTGTGTAACTTACCATGGAATTAAATGAGAAATTATATGAAATGCCTCTGATAAACACAAGTCCTACCAGGTTTAACCTGTACTTCTGGACATACACTATTGATACCTCTGAATATCCATTAAAAAAAAAAAAAACCAAAAAAAAACACCCAACAAAACATGCATATGGAATATCTGAAGGAGGTGAGGATCATGGAATCAGAGTAGTTTAGGTAGGAAGGGACTACCAGTGGGCTCATCTTGACCAACCTCTCTGCTCAAGCAGACTCTTCAAGATTTTGCAGAAGGCGAAAATTTTCTAAGGAATTTGGCTTAAGAAAAGAGCAACATTGTTAAAAGTGAGGCACCAGGCAAATATATGCTACCAGTTAGCTCTGCATGGATAAATTTTGAGGTAAAAACTTATTAATATATTATTAAAGTTATCACAAAAAGGAGGAGTAGGACGATAATATTTGGCAATAATACTATTGGGGCACATGCAGCACAGGATCTTGAACATAGAACAACTGGAGGTGCAATTACATGAAAAGGCAATAAGTCAGCATAAGATACAACACCTGGTGGTTCAGGGACAGAACTGGGAGGTGATAGTCACTGTGATGTGTCAGTGAATCCCAGGTCTTGTCAGTTACTCCCAGTAAATACACAGTAGAATTTGTGCCATAGTGGAAGACTTTATATGGCTACCTCTGGAATGTTGTGAATTTATTGTTGAAAAGGAACAGAGAAGAGTATGTGGGTGACCAGGGGGAATGGGAGCTTATCTACGGCTACTACTAGTCTAGTCTAGCAATGTAAACCTGCAGAAGTATCCACTTCAGGCACTGAACATTTCTTCCTTTCTCATAATAATTGTCAAGACAAATTTCAACTTCTATATTTTAAAGTCATCTGTTGGGAAATTTAAACTAACCTGTATTTAAAACAAGTATTATTTCCTTTCATTCCTGAGAAAATTATCTGGAAAGCTAAGGCTACTGAGGTACTGGCAATGTAACTGCCAGGAAAAGGGGTAGGAAAAGAAATACCTTATTAATCTCCTTGACTTTGCCAGCAGTACTATAAGCAACACCCAGAAATTAAAAGCCTTAATCACTGTATGTACTGCAGAAGCATGTAGACTTCTGTGCTAGAAATTAATTCAAAAACATAATCACCATTTCTTTGAGGTGATCTGTCAAAATAATGATTAAATTCAATAGCTAACAATTTGGGTGTGTAAATATGGAAAGAAAAATTTGCATTTATAGCTCAGCTGAGTTATCAAAATTTTTAGTGGACCTAAATAACGCTGGTCATAGTCAACCAATATCAGAAAAACAAACCCCAAACCACTATCAGCAATATCTAAATGGACAACTGATGCATGCCCCTACATTAAATATGTCCTCTCTTAAACATCTCTTTAAAAAAAAAAAACAACTTAGCAAACAAATTGTGGTCTGTTGGGCAAAGTGTTAGAAATGTGCTTTTCTTTTCAGGTTTGTAGTCTAGACACATCCTATAAACATTCATACCATTCAGAAACTTAGTAAATTTCTTACAATAGTGTTTAAGCCCAGAGATGCATCTTTTGCTAAGAGCAAAGAATTTATATCTGTCTAGCAAGATGGTATACTTTAAAGCTGGACTGAACAAGTTTTAAATAGTCAGCTCTGTGGTGGATAGAATTACCTTATGATTTCACAGATGGGATGAAGTAATTTTCTAAGACTATGCAACATCTTTTATATGTTCTTGGTTTTATCAGTTCTGAAATATATTCACTTACAGCAGGTCTGAATTACTGACATGAAGGTGAACACATACAATGAAAATGTTGAAGGTTTTATTTACCTTTTTATATGTTTTCTCTTCATTTGGCTTTCCGGCAGTAACATTTCCATTTTCAGTAACAGACGACATCTAACAGCAGAAGTTTAAGTTATAAATAAGGTATTTGCTTTACAAAAGTAATTGTTCAGAAAAATAATATAATTAATTATTCATTTTTTACTAGGACAGCACACTACCAAGATCAGTGACATATCTAAGATATTCCTGTATTTCCCACACAGACTAAAAGCACAGGACTGGCCCAGGAACATGTCCAGTATTGACTGACTCTACATGATTCTGCTTCTTTTCCCCACACCAGTGAAATCTTGCTCCTCAGCCTACTGCATGAGAAGTTTGTGAAAAACTGTGAAGTTTGTGAGTCAGATGTTGGAGCATGTCTTACTAGTCCAAGGTCCTTGGCTGTATGAATATGCTGTATCTCCTTTAAGTAGCAAGGAGATCACAGAATCACACAGAATTACAGAATATTCTGAGTTGAAGGGACCCACAAAGAACACTGAGCCTTAAGTGAATGGCCCATACAGGGATAAAAGCCACAGCTTTGGCATTGTTATTAGCATCATGCTCTAACTATTTGACATTGCATCTTATCACAGCTGTAAAGCCATTCTAGACCAAGAATAAACCACTAAGATAGAGATCACGTTGGTCAGACACTGAGTTCATCTGCCAAAGAAAACAAAACAAAAAAGAACAGTGACATGGTTTAAAATAATTCTATATTTTACCAATACTTTCGCAACAGAATTATACTTGCAATTTATACTTACCCTTATGAACAACAGGACAAGTCATCTGGAACTGAGAGTGAAGATCAAGTCATTCATTGGTGTTGTTAATGTCTTCCACAACCTATTAGAAAAATCTGTCATCACCATGCCTTAAAAAATTTCCATCTAGCAGAATAGTGGTAGATTTCCTTTTACCACTATTCTTTAACCCAAGTATTCAGCTACAAGTGATGATTTTCAAGAATCATGTCAAATAACTTGGCCACTATACTTAGAACTTACTATAACTTGGTTAATATACATAGAAACTAGCAATATTACACAGGAGGGAATCGGTGCAGAGTAATTCCTTTTGCCCTAGATATTTCACCCCTGTGGCACAAGCAACTCTACAATAAAACATTCATGCAGAGCAGTACACATACATGCTCTGCAGTGTTGTGTAATTAATTACATGTGTTATTAATCTTACAGCCTTATAATCTCCAATCACTTATAAGAAATAGCTGTGATGGTTTGGAAGACAGCATATTGAAAAGTCACAGATAACAAATTTTAAAAAAACTTATGATACCTCAAATGAGAAGAAAATAATTTTGTCTTTAAGAAGTACAAATAGCATCTTGTACATAAGTAAAATTTGGTTTAAAAAAAGTATTCTCAGGCCTTATTCATTGATTTAATTTTCCATTAATCTGAAGAGTATACTTAATACTACCAAGGAACCTTTTAATAAAAGGTTTCAAAAAGTATTTTCCTTTTCTTCAGAGAAGCACCTGAGGGAAGAGAAGGGAAAAAAAAAAAAAAAAAAAAAAAAAAGAGGGGGTGGAGGAACACAACAAATAGAAACTTGGAGTTTCTGAGAAGAAAGCAATGCCTCCTTAGAATAACATACTTCTTACATTACATTCCAGTATTTTGCTCCTGTAGCTAACTGCACTCTTCATTGTAGACTCTATGCAAGTAATGTATCTTAATCACTAATTCCTTCCTTTGGATATGCATTAGCAGTCTCCTATATGTTGAACTCCTACTTAAAGGCAATGACTCAGTTTATATAGCTTTTAAAATTGTATGTATTTCATCTCACTCACCTATATTCATGCTTACAATATTAATATTCACTCATGCTTACAGCTCTATCAGTACACAAACAAAGGCATCAAGAACATGATAAAACAGCTTTTGTAGGAAAAGAAATGTAATTTTAACCACTAGCCTAAGACTTTTAAAATAATTGATCACTGGGTTAAAACACCAATCCCCACCCAAGCTGTTGTTCTCCACATACCTCCCAAGACTATTGATACAATATGATGTTCCACTACACACAAAACTTCCTAAATTATGAGTGCACATACTTAGCAAAAGCCAAGCATAGATGCAACATGGTAGCTTTCTTTCAATAAGTTAGCTGAAGAAAACACCATGCTAGACATGGGAGAAAAACCTGGCTTTTTCCCAGCATAGACAGACAAAAAATTCATGAACACAACATATGTGAAAATACACCCCTGCAATGCTGACAATGATAGGAAAACACACAATGAGAGATAAAGTTCAGTAATTACCAAGTATAAAAACTCATACACCATAAAGAAGACAATTTTTTTCCTGTATGTGTCTGTTTATTTCCTAAAGGCATATAGAATAGAATTATTTTGGTTCTAGTCTTTTGAGAAACAGAATACACAGCTCTGTCTTAACTCGGATTGTGTTAAAAAAAAAATCTGTGCTGGGACAACCATTATTCCAAGCTAATAATATTTTGTAAAGCAAGTATTACATTGTGTATTTTCTTCCTGCCATAGAGCTACTGAAGCAGTACACGGTGCCTTCTCACATGCTTCTCACAGGTCACAACTTACAGTGTGGAACTCTCAGGCCAAGCTACAACTATTTATTTTTTTTGTTACCACAGCAGGAAACTACTGTAACTAAAGCCCTGAATCTCTCTATGTACCAGGCAGGTAGAGGAAGAAAACATTTTGTTTCAAAAATATTGTAGTGTGCTGACTTTGGCTAGGATAAAGTTAATTATCTCCACAGTAGCTAGCATGGGGTTACGTTTTAGATTTGTCCTGGAAACAGTGTTGATAATTCAGGGATGTTTTCTACACTTTCATAGAGCTTACACAGCCTCAAGTCCTCGCTGCTGCCCTGGACTTGGAGCTGGGAGAGGACACAGCCAGGACAACTGACCCCAACTGACCAAAGGAATATTCCTGTCCATATGGCATCGTGCTCAGCATATACAGCTGGGGAAGGAGAAGGGAGGGAGGATGGTCAAAGTGACTGTGTTTTCCTTCCCAAGTCACCATTGGGTGTGATGGGCCCTGGCTTTCCTGGGAATGGCTGATCACCTTCCTACCCATGGGAAATGGTGAATGAATTCCTTGTTTTGCTTTGTTTGCATTCAGAGCTTTTGTTTTACCTATTAAATAGTCTTTACGTCTACCCGAGTTTTCTCACTTCTACCCTATAGATTCTTTCTCCCATTCCATCGGGGATAGTGAGTGGGGCTCCATGGCTGACTGGGCTTAAACCTTGAGTAAAAGATGCCTATAAATATCTCCTCTTTAGCTTCTTAGATGCTATCCTACCTGATGACAGAGAAAGAGAAACATTAAAGTACAGTAGGAATTTAAAGAGTATTTTTTCCAAATACTCTTGAAGAGTAAACATTTCGGTCATAAATCTTATGTGCAGCAAAAACTACTGTAATATGTAAAGTTCTTGAAACACAATTTTACAGTCTTCAGCCCCAGCTTTCTGCTCTGAACACCTCCCAGTCCTAAACGAAGACTTAAAAAAAAATCACATCTATTCAATATATGCTTCAGGGGAAAAAAAAAAAAAAGTGTTTCACAGTTTAGTTTCTCACACTAGAATTATAGAACCACATGCTTCTTAACTAACACAAACTGCAATTTCCATCACTCTGGGGAAAAAGTGCCACATGCATTTTCCCCTAGAGCTAAAGGGACAACTTTTTAGTTTCTCTGATCAGCTAGAAGCACACAATGTCAACACTGCCCTGCCCACCACAAAGCTGGCATCTTGAGAACTGAGATGACAGACAGCAAATGTGAGCTTCCTATGAAGCTTTGATTTCTTCTGTTTGAATTTTTAATTGCATGTTCCTTATACAGCCAAAATTTATCTTTTACTAACAGCATAAGGTATTCATTTTTCCAGATTATAAATAGCTACCTGTTTTTACACAACCTCAGCTGCTAAAGCCCAGCTCACATGAACAGATATTGGTACTTAGACCTGAAAGAGCTCTCGGCTCAGTTTCAATTTAACTTTAGAACTCCCAACAACTTCAGTGAAAGCCTGTGTGTGAAAAATACTACTGCTAGATTCCTACAGGTCCTTGTATTAGTTCATTCAACCAAAAGTCAGTTCTGGCTGCTTTCCATTAACAGGAAAACAATTTTAATTTTTGAGAATGCATTTCTTAGCATATTCCGATCATTTTCTTAAACAAATCCTTTTGTAAAAGCACTAATAAAACATGCTGTTGAGGAATCACACTACAAATAAAAGCCATGTGGCTTTTCTCTACATGTACTGCCTTGTTCTCATTGATAGTTAAAATTTAAGTACTCTTCCTAGCTTTTGAAACAGACATATCCCTGAATGTACTGTCAGGCTTCTGTAGTGAGTTAGGAACCTTATGCAAAAGAAAATGTATTTATAACTTCTCACGGGTGTAAACTTTAATTTTACATATGAAGAGTAAAAAAGCAAGACAAAACAAGATTGAATGAAGATTTAAATTTTTCAGTGGGCAGAGAGAGAATACTAGAAATTAAAGAATGTTAGAAACAATTATGCACATTTAAGATTAATAATATACAAATTAAATAGATGGTATGGTGCAGATTTTTCAGTCTGAAACACACAAATGCATTTTCAGGAAACACTTAGGTTGGGTTTTTTTTTTGGCAAGTGAATGCAACAGGGTAGAATACACAATTTTTGACCTAACCAGAAACTTCACTCTCATAGTTCTGTGTGTTTCAGATTACTTGTTTATTTAGCTGTTTCTTAATCCTTGAACAGTTCTCTTTTGCTAGGAGAACACAAAATCCTCAGAATGTGGCAGGTAACTTCTCAGAAAAGCACAAAGAATCTTATATTAAATTTGTACCAATGATACTAACTCAGAACCAGACAAGAAAAACTATCAGAATAGTAATTTTATTTGTCCTAAAAAACTGGGAGTTTACACACCATGACTGCACTCTTCCTTGATCACAGCAGTTTGTCAGCAAAACATGCAAGGATGTTGACAAAAATTTCTGGTCCTACAAAAAACATTTATATTGAATTACATTAAAAAGAGTCATCAGGTCAAATTCCTTTGTAGCTCCTGTCTCCCCTCTGCTACTACTTTGCAGCACCTTCTAATACAACTATGAAAACCAGGGTCATTTCATTATTGCAAAACTCACTTTCACTGGTGAGATTTGTCCAGATATTTTTTCCTTTTGGCAGCTATGAGAGAAGCTTTTAAAGTCAGATATTTGATTCATTAGAAAGACTTGCAGATCTATAAAGCAAAATTCTTCCACCAAACCACATTGGTGACAGTCATACACTGCCAGATTTCAGCTCTAGTGTGAAGCTGCAGATCTTTGCTCCACAAAATTTTGCCAGAAGGGGCAAGTCTTCTAAGCCAAAAATGCTCTACAATGGAGGAAATCCGTGAACACATATTCATTAACAAAAAGCCACTCTTTTCATACTTATTCCCTTGTGTTTCCCCCACTTCAAGCTCAAGTACCCAGAAAATGTTCATGGTATTCTTGGAGCTACCTAAAGGCAGCTCCAAGATCCAAAGGCACTATTAAAGCTAACTCCCCTACTTCTTTGATATAAAGGCTTGAGTTCATACTTTCTTAGGCACTGAATAAAATCCCCTTGCAGATGATGTATATATTAAGTCTCCCTCCTGTCTGGATTCTCTGCCAGCATAATACAATATGCATAATACAATATGCACAACAGCACTGGATTTTCAAACTGTATCTCATCTTATCTTGTTTGTTATTCCATGAAACTTGCTGATGCTCTGGACCACTGTCAAATTTAGTTGACAAACATAGGTCAATCAAAAGTGTCAATAGTTTTTCCTATTATCTCCTGTAGAATTTGAACAGTAGGATTATTTATCAGATTATTTGGAAATGAAGGGGTTTGGGACACAAAAAACGTCCTCTGACAAACATAAAAAGCTGCCTACATACATCTTGTTTCCACACAACATCAAATGAAAGATATCAGTATACTATCAGCACTTTTTCAAAAGGTTGAAGAGGCAAATGACTTGTTAGCTTCAGGTGAATAGTGGGATTTATATTGGTTTTAT
This sequence comes from Sitta carolinensis, assembly GCA_032173965.1. Taxonomy (NCBI): domain Eukaryota; kingdom Metazoa; phylum Chordata; class Aves; order Passeriformes; family Sittidae; genus Sitta; species Sitta carolinensis. Next base: position 11,418,431 of record CM063313.1, on the reverse strand, counting down.
TATATTTTATCTTCATAAAGGAGCTTTTATCCATGCTTTAAAACAATGCTAACTATAACTTTCATGGTTTAATTGCCTTTCTTCTGAGTTTACCAGACAATGAAGAGTGGCGTTTAGGAACCTGCATGCTTTGCTAGACAGAGTGCCAATACACAGACCTAAAGAAGTGAAAGGAAGCATAACTTAATGCACAAAGTGGTAAAAGGAACAACAAACACATCAAAGATCCGACAGTGTTCTCAAGAATTATCGCAAGTAAATCCCTTTGCCAAAAGCCTTATGTCTTTTAAAGTCAGAGAATATTTTTTTTATACATGAGTGCTTGGGCAGTTACATAGCCTTCAAATAAAAATTGAGGTGATGTTTGTGGTGACTCAGTTACAAGAAAATGCATACACACAATTCAGGTCTCTATTTTATTTTAAATAGTATCCCCAACACTAGTGGCATAGATTTGTGGAATAGAGTCACTTTGTACCAGAATGGCAGAAGACAACTAAGATCAAATGCCTATGTTCCTATATTTGAAACATCTGAGGGGCAAAAGAGAATATATATTTTTAAACTGATGCGTTCTGAGAATGAAGTAAATGTTTACATGTTGCAACGGACTCAATCATTAAAAAGTCATGAAAAGCTTCAAATCTAAAAAATTCAGATTTTCAATCTGAGAGCATTAATCCACCCAATCCCTGTAATGCCTGTCAGCCCTAATAAACCTCTGCTGTCAACTGCTGTGACTTTCACTCTTCACAGAATTACTCAAAGATCTCTTATATCTTTCCAGGCATTACTGCAAAAGTAGAACAAACTTTTTACTGCATCATAAATACCATTAATTTATGCAACTAAAAAAAGTAACTTTTGAAAAAATCTATCTTTTCTATCTGACAGAAAAAAAAAGAGCCATATGAATTTAAAGAAGAAGGAGGGAAAAAGTAAACCCCCCCAACCATTAGATTTGAAACCTTGTCAAGATCTCCCAACCCACAACTGATTATGAAGGTTATAAGGGTGACTGAAAGCAAATCTTTTGTGTAAAATTTGTGCTATTACTATTGTTGCATTTGTGAAAACTGTGAAATGCTGTTCTTGCTAATTAACGCTAGGATAAACAATTTCAGAGTCAACAGCTAAAAAAGACAGATCAGAAATTGTGTAGTCTGTGGTACCTAACAAGAAAAGTCATCCAAAGAACAAAAAAACAAAAAGACCCTGATTAGTCTAACTATCTGATTTCTTTTTTATTTTGCTTCAAAAATAACAAGATGAAAATCAGAAGTAGTATGCAATGTGATGAAATTCACAAATAAGGTAAAAAACAAAATCTCATCTTTCTCCTGGTCTTTGTAATACCATCAGGCCAGCACAAATGCCAAACAACCAACACAAATCTGTCATTCAGAGTGTTCATCTACTCTGAGTCATGTCAGCTGTTCACACCACCTTTATTTACCTAGCTTTAATAACACACATTAGTTTCAGTGCCCTGCCAGATCTTTTAGTCTCTCAGCAACTAATCTGAGCACAATGCTAAGATTCTGATACTGTTTGATTTCTACAGTAGCACTCCCTTCCTTCCTCCCTAGTTTCAGGAATATGGCATAGTACCTGGATGACTTTTAAAAACATTGTAATAGGAATAGTATTTTTGTCTTAGTTTGCTGGTTGGATTTGAAGAGTAACTTATACTACTCATACTATAATAAACACATGTTCATATTGTAATGCTTTGATTTACTGCAAAAAAGTCAGATCACCTCTCTTCCTCCTTTAGTTTTCAGATGGAAAAAAATTGAAAATGTACAGCTTCAGAAAATACCACCTCCATCAAAGTCTACAAATACTCAAGATATATCTGATTACCCAGAAGATTTGACGACCTTCAAGAGTCCCTTCCTTTTCCATTTAAAGTGGTAGTCCTTGTGCATTCACCTGTTATTCAAGGTGATACACACTACCATTGTAATATCCAGGGTCACAGAAACAGCCACAACATCACAAAATACAGCTACAAATCATATCCTTCGTTTCAAAAATAACCTGCTGTGATGCTTTCAGATGAAAACTTTTCTACAACAAATGCTAAAAAAAATGCAAATGCAAAATACAATGCAAATAAAACTGAAAATTCATTGAAGGAATCAAAGTGTTGAAGTCCTAGGAAATACAGCATATAGCGCTCCTTAAACAAAGCACATAAATCTTCATTTGTAACTTTTGTATTTCGTGAATTCTCCATGTGACAGATAACTTGCAAGGAAGAGGTGGATCGGGCTTTGTTCCCCCTCCATGAAGCCCTTCAGGGCTTCATTCCAAGAGCCTTAAATCTATCTCACCCTCTACTATCTATTAGCCTACTTAACATTTACTGTCAACTATTGTCTTCTGCTCTCCCCAGAAGCACCTAAGTCTTGGCAAACACCATCTGTAAAAGCAGTGCAAACTTTCTACTGTGTACTAGATGGTGTTGATGTCTTAATTACTAAGGGACTTTTCCAAATCAGTGAGCTCAGATCAGCAATCAGAAAGAACAAACATTTGATCTATGACATAACAGACGTCACATTGTGTATCTTGCAGAACTGTTAACAGGTCCTCCTTTTACAAAGTGAAACGGCCCCATTAACTTCTCATTATTTTGTAACAGTCTGAAAGCAGAAATGTGTATTTGTACATAGCCAAAGAAGACTTCCCAATTGTTACTTATGTTTTCACAATTCTGATTTCATGTGCCAATAACAGCACTTTTTAGAAGACTAGCAAGCTTTTTATAAAGCCATCTGGAACAACAAATTAATAAAAATTGTCAAGATAGGGTTTTCTTTGAAACAACTGAAAGAAGGAAACATCTGCATCCTATATATAACAGTATGCAATGTAAGTTAAAGTAGTACGACAGTGAAGGGCATAGACAGAAGATTTGGCAGAGCCCAGAATAAGAGTTCTGCTCCTTTACTTTGGCGACTTTGATATAGCAATGGACTATTTTTACTAGTGCATTCCAGACGCTGCACTTTGAGATAAAACCACCATGTAATGCATGCTATCCAATAAAATACTGCAGTGCCCTGACACAAATGATTGATAAGGAAAACAAAAGACACAAGGAGAGGGAAAATTCTTCTACATTTTTCTTTGATGGTACATGCAAAACAGAGTGAAAGGGATCACACAACATTGTGGTCATGATTTTTTGAAATGAAAGCATAGCAAGCTGCTTCACTCATATAAGCAGCAGGGAAGACCCATGGAGAATGAAATCTCATGTACAGCAAAAAGGAGTGAAAAGTGAAATGTCAGTTTCTAAAGGAATGACACAAATGGAGATGCAAGCAATCCCACCTTGCTGGGTAGGGGATAGATATAAAAGAGGAATTTGGTCAGCCCAAAAATCCTAGTAATCTGAAACTCCAGAAATAGTCATTTGAGAAAAGAAAAATAGGTCAAATGGACTTGGAAAAGTATAAAAAGAATAGACTGAACATGCAAGATAAAAAGCAGAAAAGCACAGGACAAGTTACTTTGATAAAAAATATGTTTGTAACAACAAAAACTTCACAATAGCTGTATTGCTCTAGTTTAAAACCTTTATCTTTTTACTCATCCACATTTTTCCACCTCAAAAGGAAGTCAACCACTCTCAAAACTGCTATGCAAATATAACTTTACAACAGAGGCAGGAATTAAAAAATGGTAGTAGGAATTCTTTGCTTTAAAGAACATTGAGACTTTTGGGTGAACAACACAAAAAACTGTGGTTAAAATAATTTGCATGCACTAAAACAGATGGCATAATTCATGCATCAGTTCTACACAGGTAACTCATAAATGATACAATATTGTGAATTATTTGGGCCATTTGCATATTTGCAAGTAATTATTCACAACAAACTTTGCACAAGGATCTGTCATGCAAACACTGAACTCAATGCATGAGTGGATTACTATGATCTTCAAGTTCTCTATGCTTTCTTCCCCAGGTTCTGTGAGAATAACTTTTGTACATATACCTTTTAATGAATGATAGCTAAATTAAGCTGTTAATCTAAGAAATTCAAGTATTTTGAATTCTCATTTTTGTCCTCAATTCAGGGCCATTCCATACAGCTGCAAACAGAATTGAAGAGTGGAAGAGATTATCCTGGAGGATGTGACTGGTAATATTTGAGATTCTTTTGAAAGATTACAACTTAAAAAGTAGCTGATACTGTCTTGAAGGAAGGTAAAGGTCTGGTTACTGCCATTACTCCTCCTGGTTTCCATTGAATCACTATGTATCACCCAAACTGGATATCTGCAACAATTTCAGCTGGTCCAGGATGGTGCTGCTGCGGTCCTGCCTTTCGAGCGGGCATTGGCCAGCACAGTTACTATGCCCCAGTGCTACTCCTGCCCCAAGAAAGCTCATCTAGATAATTAAACTAACAAAAAACCCTAACCTACCAAAGAATATTAACTGTAATAGAACTCCTTACAACAGCTTTGTTATGGTCACCCCTAAGATCAAAAATAAACTTGTGAGGGAGTGAGGAAGGTAATGTAAACTCTTAGAACCTTGATCCACAACGCAGGAGAGACCAACTGCCTCAGGTTGTTTCAATCACTCACATACCTTTGTATAACCTCAGAGTCACCAGTCCACTAGTGATAATACCAGGAAACAAGACTCAGAGACAGAAGGAAAGAAGTGTTAGCAGCAGTGCTTGATGGGCCGAGGCAACAGGACCCAAACTGAGTTTAAAGTTAGCTTGAGGGAAATTGAAATGTATGACTAAGGTTAGGTTCCCCAATGTACATTCATACAGCAACTGCTTTTTCAGGTGCCTAGCTTGTGTGAAAAATAAGGTCACTCAAGAATGGGTATAGAAGAATGATGTAAGCACCAAATTCAAAAGTTATGTATAAATTCAAAATGAGATACTCAAAGTTACTCTACTGAGTAACAAAATCTATTACAACCAATTAACTCCCCACATACTATTTTCCTTCAGGAAAGCTGAAACTGAAATTAGAAGAAGTTTTCCTTGAACCCCTACAACTTAATTATGATTAACATTTAATAGAAAGGTCACTTTACTCATGAGAAGGATTTGAAAATACTGTCTTGTAGAAGGCTCAGCAGAGAATAAATCCTACATTACCAAAATTCCTTTGATTAAATTAAGAGCTCTCAGTTTCCCATGGAGCAGAAGTTCCTCAGATACATTTCCAAAATCACTCCTGAAGCTGTAGAAAATGAAATTATTATCCCATTCAGTGAAATGCCCTATAAAGCACAAAAGCTGGAGTCTTCTTGGTTTAAAGGAGCTCTCTAACATATTTCTTTTTAAACCACAGAGAAAGCTTCAAGGGAGAAAAGAACAATTTCAGAAGCTTCATAGTACAAAAAACTCAAAAAACATGATTAATACAATAACATGAATTTCTGAAACTAATTCAGTAGAGAACAGCTCAGCATGTAAGGAAACGGTGCTATTTGTCAGAGCTCTTGTCATCAAACCAGGACAGAAATTTTGCACCCTCCAGAGTAGAACTGCAATATGGGAACCAAAAGAACTGTCAGAATTTTTATAAAATTATTCCATTCTCTGACTGGAATGTGGCTGCCTAAATGTAAAGGTTACTACTGCCCTTGTATGGAATCACATATTTTTGTTGATGCCAAGATGATTTTTGACCTTTTCTCTTATATACCTTTTCTATAACTTTTATGTATCCTCAGCATGCATACTTGTAATTCCTTAAGTCTGGTAACTTAGCATAGTCCTAGTATTCTGTTGGGCCACGAGACCAAACATCCTAAAGGCCTCATAGCAGGAGGCCAGAAAACCAGAGATTTGGCCCATCCAGGGGGAATTCCTTGGGAAAGAAGAGCATCATGCTATTCCTTCATGCCTCCCATTGGTGCATCCTTGTTAGATATGCTAATTTGTAAGGTCTAAAAATTGTACACGTGATCTATTGTGTGTGTGCACTGCAGCACATCCACCTTGGCGAAGTGGTGCACCAGTAAGGATCCTCATTAAATACCAAGGTAAAAACCCCTTATCCCTTAACCATGTCTGCCTCTCAATTTTTTAAGACCAGGAAAAGGCATCACTATTTTCCAAGCCATTTCTTGGATGAACAGATCAGAATGGGCAAGTGGCTACTTTTTTTTCCCCCACCAGTATGCTTTGGCACTCAGCTGAGTCATGAGCGTATCTGAACAGCAGCATAAAAGTCAAAACCACATCAACACACATGTCTACCCTACTGACATCCAGCAACACAAGGTGTATCATGGTAAGAAACATGCACAGTTGTTTCAAGGTATGGACAATTAGTCACAGAATTTTTTTAATTACTTCTAAATAAACCTTTATAAGTAGTTATTTCCAGGTGGGTGACATAAAAAAATAATTTTCCAACAGTTTTTCACTTGCCAAAGCAAATTGAAAAACCTGTCCTTGAACAGTTTTGGCCCCAAGAAAGTAAAATGAAGTCATTACTAGATGTTTTTGCCAGTTCTGAAACACTCTATTACTCTTCAGATGTTGTTTATACTCCACATATAGTTGCACCGCTGTGAACATTTTTTTATTTAAAAATTGCAACTTAAACAATACAAAAGCACCACCACAGTCACTCTCTCCAGGAACTTCTTTGCAAATGGCTAGTTGAATTTCTTTAAATAACCTAGCTGGAAATATTACAGGAAAATTCAAAATTTTAAGCTAACACTGTAAGTATAGGACACATTTGCACATAAATTAGCCTTTCCAATTTAAAAGTCTCCATGTACACATGAACAAGACTTAAAACAAAAAGAAGACAGTTTACCACCAGCAACAAGAGTAAGCAGTGGGTGATTGTAGAAGAGCCATACACAACCTGACACCAGAACCTGTGAGCTCTTCCAAGAAACTGAGTGTGAGTTTACCCATAAATTAAAATGGAAATTTTCATTCTTCAGAGGTTTAAATAAGACTCTCTCTCCTTCCTTCACACAAAACCCTTTCAAACGATATTTCCACCTCTCACTGCATCATTATAACTGGGTTGGAAGCGGCATAAGTAGGTGAGAAAAGGCATCCAGTATTATCTGTAAGTCAGTTAACAGCCTACACAGTAGTCTTCAAAAGGTAAAAATGCAGCTTTCAGCATTTAGAAAGAAAAGACCCACACAACTAATCATAGTTTTTGATCAATGTATACTGTTTTATGAATTGTTAACTAGAAAAAGAACAAGATTCTGACAAAATGAAACATGGCTATGAATACTATAAAGATTCCATAGACTGAAGTGAAAAAACCCCAACAATTCAGTCAACACGTTCTCCCAGGAACAGAGTGTTCTTACAATTTCAGGTGTACAATGCAATAGCCTATTTTATTATATTCCTTACCCGGCATTAATCTGCTGGAACATCTGATTAAATAAAATAAATACCTTTCTCAGCCTTTGATTTTACTGGCTAATGCATTAGGGGTTTTCAGTCTGAGATGACAAAGATCAGCATGCTGAACAGCACATATTTTAAATGTATTTACAGAAAATTGCCTTTCAAGAGTTAACAGTGTGTAGCCCCTGAACCTCTCTGTTTTCTATCTTGTTCCTGGGAATAGGGAGCCTGATGATTAGCTATGTAAGAGAAAAATGGTAATAATTAAAATTTCATTCTGGCTGACTATGCTTTTTACTTTCTAGAAATAAACTGGTCTTCAGTTTTGCTTGCAACATGGCAGCGTTATAAGAGCATGGAGATGTAGCCCAACATTGAGCTGCCAAATAAAGGGCAAGAATACTGTGAGACAAGAGCCAGCCAGACAACCCTGCCTGCTTACCCTTCATCATCATTCTAGAAGCAAGGATGGCCAGAGAACAGACAGATGGTCCCTTCACTGCAGGAACAGATGCAGCAGAACATGGTGATGGTGGTGTGCACAATTTTCTTGCAGAGCACAGTATTACACAAATGCTTGTAAAATGCAGCCATTAGCTTAAGAAAATCTTTTGGTTTAGATCAGTGCAAAGCCTTTACTGATGTTTACTGGCTCTGGCTGGTGTGTTTGTGTGTCTGTGTGCGAGTTAGTGTGTGCACAAGCAAAAGTGAGAGAGGAAGGATAGACACTAAAATGCCTCACATCTCTAGTCTGAAGGTGTAATCACATTAAAAAAAACCTGCTGTTAGGAAGCAGTGACTAACACTGGTCTGGCATAAAAGCTGAAAAAACTGGTCATTATCCATATCTCCCTTCAAAGCAAAAGGTTTTCAGTAAAAAGCACTGGTTTGGAGATACACATCTGAGCTTGCAGGTTTTTCCAAGAGAATGAAGGAGTTGCTAGGTGATGGTGAAGTGAGGCTATGAGAGAAAGAAGATGCAAAGACTTAACACAGCAGTGGATGGCAAATCCATCTCCTCTCACAGGGGTAAGGTGGTAGTCAAGCAATTTTATTTTGGAAGATGTTTCTCTTGGGAGATTCTCCAAATCAAAGTAAAGATGATGTAGTTTTCCCATTAATATAATTAATTAGAAAAATTAATTTTATAACTAATCCTTGATATCTTGTTCTTTTAAAAATACTGCAATTTTGTAGAAACTTACAGTAGGTGCCTGGTTTTGTACACCTGTCTCTGAAAAACCTCTTTCATCAATGGCCCAGCAGAAACTTGGGTTATGGAGGGATCTCCTTCCATACCTTTGAGTTACAGATAGCATAACAAATACAGCTTCCAAGAACTGACATGTTTCAGGCTGGGGGGACAGAAGAGGAATTTCCAGGGGCATTTCTTACTGCATGGCATGCATCTTTGTGAGAGTGTGAACTTTTCTTTGCTCAGAAACCAGCCAAGGCACCTGGAAGTCTATCTCTGTCTCTCACTTTGTCAATTTCCTTTGCACTGTTTATTTCCTCTCAGCAAAAAGAAAACTAAATCTAGCTAAAAAGCATACTTTATTTCACTTTGAATGCATAAAACTAGTCCGCATAAAATGCATAATGCATATATAGGCATAAATGCATAAAAAGCATAAAACTGTATGCATAAAACAGACAGGAAGGATGCAAGTGAACAGAGGAAGAAATTTGGGATGGGAAAGAAAGTAAAAAGAAAAAGAAAAAAGGCAAGAAGGAAAGGGAGAGACTCAACAAGAGATTGTGCTCAATTGAATTGGGAAGAAAGTAGGAATGGGAAGCAGTAGTGGATGAAGAGCAAGGGAACCAGAAGGAAAGAAGAAGGAAAATGCAGACTAACAAGAAACACATGCATAGGAAATGATTTCTGCTTTAGTCTGCTAAAAAAAGGCCTTCGATGCCATTAAATTTGAATGGTCAAAAGGATACTGAGGGGAAGGGAAAAATATATTTTAAAAGTCAAGAGCAAACAGTAAGAAAGAGAGCAAAGAAAATCAACTTTTTTCCTTCAATTAAGGGGAAAAAAGAAAGGAAACAAAAAAAACCCAGGCATATTTTAATACATCTCTGTGAGGAATACATCAAGTACAGCAATATTTGCAGATGGATCAATTTGAACTATTAACTTTATGCTTTGGCTAAACCAAAAGCAGCAATACATATTGAAAACTTCAGCAAGATATTAAACACTGTTTCTACTACAGTACTTGCTGTCAATATTGGGAAACATCCTCCTAAATGGTTGTTTCAAATACATTAATCTTCAGTAGAGATGCTGGTAAAGCATATTTTAAAACCTGGTCAGGCAACTGAGATTGAATTACATTTGTGATGACCCTCCAAATGGTGTCTTTCCAAGCAAAACAGACACAACTGGAAGTCTAGGTGTACACCGATCTATAGCAAAAAGTTACATTTACATATTCTCTATTTGGATACTTTCATGGTTACAAAAAGAACCCCTGAACTAAGGGAAGCAGTCAAAGTAGCAAGATGTGAATCTACACCTGGCAGAAGTTCTGTGTTACACTGTTCTTGCAAATTGGACAAAGGCATAAGCTTCAGTTTCTTTCCAGCTTCTGTTACCAGGGTCCAAAATTAACCTCATGGGGATGAGAAGCCTAATCACAATAAAGCAGAAAAGGTTTGAGTGAGTGAAGTTACCCCTGCAATACCTTTTTTTATTTTTATAACAGAGAACCTTTACCATGGGCACCTACTGCTCATGCACCCTTTCTTTTCCTCTGTCAATTAAACCACACAAAAGAAATCACAGATTAAAGAAAACAGAAAATGCAAACATTGTGTGCATAGGTTTTTCTCCCAAGTCACATAAAAGCTAAACTATAGGCCCTGAGATATAAACATGAGCTACCACTGCTCTGATTTACATCACATGGCCACAATTCCAGCAAAGAGCATTCACATGTCAATTTTAGTATGGCAGTTTAGAGGATCATAGAATGGCTTGGGTTGGAAGAGATCTTAAAGATCATGCTGTTCCAGCTCCACTGGCATGGCACCTTTCAGTAGACCAAGTTGCTCAGAGCCCTATCCAACTTGTCTTTCAACACAGACAGGGATGTGATATTTACAAATTCTCTGAACAACCGGTTCCAGTGTCCCATCACCAATATAGTAAAGAATTCCTTCCTAATATCTAATCTATCTTCTCCCAGTTTACAGCCATTAGGCTTTGCCCTTGTTACTACTACTCATCAAAAGTCCCTCACCAGCTTTCCTGTAGTCCCCCTTTAGGTACTGAAAGACACAATAAGGTCTCCCTGAAGCCTTCTTTTCTCCAGGTTGAAAAATCCCAATTCTCTCTCAGCCTATCTTTACAGGTGCTCCACACCTCTGATCATCTTTCTACATATGTCACACTGGATATGTCCATAGTAGTCTGGATAGGGATATCGTTGTCCTCCTACTTCTGCACTGACAGAAGTTATTTGTATACAAACAAAACACTTCATATGAAAGTATTTCAATGACTATGAAAGAGCTCTGCATCCTCTCGCTCTTGTATTCATACTACACTAGCAGAACTAATCTGTGCATGCTTTACTGAAGCAGAGGAGTCCACCTATTGTTTTTTTGCACAGACCTCAAGTCTCATGCCATCTGTTGCAAGGTGTAAACATGAAGCACCACACTCAAAATGCAGTGCACAAGACCTCTGTTTCTTATCCCACAGAAGAGCAGACACCATACAGAGGCATCAGTTTTTCTCACACTGCCTCACTCTGGGCATGATGATGTAATTTCTAGCTACAAGTATTCATTCATGAGGTTTGTTTCTTTATGACCTCAGTGCAATTGGTAAAAAATTATTTTTTAACATTTGGACTATCTTTGTGATTTCAAATGATCTACGGTCCTGCGTGACATTTTCTATCTTCATCTCCAAATTTCACAATTAACTATACTAATGCTCTCAGGACAACTTGAAACATTTGTTTTTCCCATTTCGCAGCATGTTGTTATGTAATTCTTACCAGGAATATACTATTTAATAATAAGGGAAAAATACAGCATGCTTTCCTCCCCACACCTACACCCTGTGTCAAAAGAAATTTATTAATATTTTTGAACATGGAGACATTCCATAAATACATTCCAAGTAGGCTTTTTGCAGAACACACCATTTTATCAGTGTTAAATTTGAGATACAAGTCCAAGGGCTGCCTTTGCAGCTCATTAAATCAATGCTATTTTGACAGTATGCTGCAGTATGTGTGCTCCTATATGAGAAAGCTTCACCACTACCTTCTTGCACTCTTTGTCACTGCACACTTCTCCCAATATAGCTTCCTGCTATCACTTGGCACCATGCACCATTATTTCCACTGGCCTGTAACATTTTCAAAAATGCAATGATAATGCTGACTGGAATGGTTATGCAAGACTGACTAAGATCCACATCTACTCCCCTGAGGTGTGTTTCTAGAGAACATTTATAAAATAATTAGGAACAACTTTTAGTATCACAAGAAATGGTTCAAAAATAAGGGAAGCAAGCTGTTTCTGAAGAAATGTGTTTCCCTTCCTGCCTTACTATGGCCCTAGTGAAATTGCTTTGATGCTTGGCTGCTTACAGAACTCCTTTTTTTTTTTTTTTTTTTTTTTTTTTAATTGAAAAAATGTAAAAGGTGGGCATACTTGTGTCACAAATTGGACAAAACCCCCACCTCTACTGTAGTAGCTTCAGAAGTAACCTCATAGAATAGGAACAGTAAAACTAATCCTAAGAAAAAAATAGAATACCACTTTGTTAGTAAATGCACATCTTAATTTTGTTGCATTACTTATTAAGAACACAATAAAGTAGTACAAATCAGGTGTCCTCTAGTCTGACAAAATTCAGCTCACATTATTATTTGTAAATACTACATTTATTATATATTTACATATACTTAAATAAAAGCAGTATTTATTCTCATATATATGATGCCACTCTTATCCCTGTTTTAGAGCATAAACAGTGAAAGCCCAAAGTATTTCACATCTCACACAGGAGACAGACTACACAGATCACTGTAAATGTCACCCCAAACAAGCATATTATCCAAATCTCAAGAGAATAAGGAAAACACAAAGATAAATACAAGAAGTAGGAGAGATAGGATCACCACTCCAGAAAATTACCTTGCTGGATAAAGTACAGGCAAGTGAGTTATTGGTGCATCTTTATGCAGTGCAGAAAAGCCAGGGAGAAAACAAGTGTGGTTCTGTACCAGACTAGAAAATGGCAGATTTTTCACCCACCATCCTCAACCTGATGCTCTCTCCCCCCCCCTCCAAGGTTTTCCACTGCTAAAATTTTTTGCATGAGTTACCAGTAGTGCACAACCCTACAACAGGCACCTCATCTCTGAATGGTATTTAGAGAAACTCCCTGAGAGGACAGCAATAAGCAGAGAGGGGACATTTTTGAAACTCACAAAAGCAGCTCAGCTTCTTACAACCCCATACAAAACCAGTGTATTTTGAAATTTTAACTTCACTTATTACAATTGCTTACAGGACCAGAGAATGCTTCTTGAAGCACCAAGAGAGATAGGAATCTTTACTTTTTCTTTATCCTGGTTGTCAGGCTTAACCATCAGTGTTTGCAAAGATCTGGAGTACAGCTTTGCCCGCTTTTCTTAATAACTATGGAAATCTGAAAAGGGAGTGCTTATTTGTTTCATGCCTGCACAGCAAAGCTCTAATAATGCTTCAACAGTGCAAACAGAAAGCGTATTTATCAATTTCAGTGTCTGTGTTGCACAAAAAGTTTATTAGGAATTCAAACTTGTTTATAAGAAGCTTTCTTGAGTTACAACTTCAAGAAGGCACTATGGACCTTAGCAAAAACATCTAGATTTCCTCGTAGCAGTGGGACAAGTAGCAGGAGACAGAATTCTTCATGCAGTTGAAGCACAGATATTTATAGGCCAAGCAACCTGTAAAGTTTATACATTCAATACTACAGAATCATGCAAGATATGTTCGAGTTCTTACAGGATCAAAATAGAACTGGGGTGGGAGGAAAGTCACCCTAATTCACACATTTTCCAATAAAATGTTGCTTGAAATTACCTCCTGAACAGCCATTTCCCACCCCCCTGCCCAATGTAAATCAAGACAGAAAAGACTATATTGTAAGTCCTCACAAACTTGTGGTCAATCACCTCAATTTTAATAGAAACAAAAGGAATTTAAATATTCCATTGTTTAGAGCTGACTTTTGAAAACAACATATGCTTTTCATCTCTGTAAAAGCACGTTTAAGCCATTAGGTAGGCATATTGGAATGAACAGAAATACATAAAATAAAAATCTTAATCTTACCTGTGTTCAGAAAAACCCTTCATAAGTAAGCTGAAGAATACTTTTATACATGCATATAGAATTTGCATACATGTATATTATATAATCTGTCTACATTGTGTGTTACATACTACACCATTTACTTGAATTATGGTGATTATAGAACAGTTTGGGTTGGAAGGCACCTTAAAGTTCAGCTATTTCTAACTCCCTGTCAAGGTCAGGAATGCCTTCCACTAGACTGATGGTATACATATGTATACTGTACATTTATACACATGTACAGGTAAAGCTTATAAAATACAATTTATTGCTAACATGCAGTGGTAAACTCAAAAACATTCTCAACTGAACACAATATCAGAACTGTGAAATGGATAAGTAATTTGTTCCCATGAAACTCTTATAATAAAAAAGACATTTTTACTCAAGAGTAGTATCAAAAGCAATAGGACACGGCATAATAAAGATACATTCTTACATACATGTTCTTACTATATCTGAACTACAAAACATATCAAAGCAAATCTAATACTGTATTTTTTTAAAATAACGGCATAATATGAAATATGAATCAGTGAGTAACAAGTAGACTCTCTAATGCATAGTTGATGCTGGAATCCTGTGAATTTTCATTAAGAGAAATTGATTTTAACTTAGTCTTATATTTTATTCAAATAAATTTAAATTTTATTGTGTGGCACTGCAACACTGTTTGATCTGAATGACTCCTGGCTTTCAAGTCTCTTTATCATATCAACAGACAAACTACTTTTCATTGCATTTCTGTGAGACCTCGATTAGCCAAAATTGCTGTCAATTACTGGCATTCTTAAGCTGTATTGCTACATAAAAAGAAAAACTTTCTTGCCAATAGGAGGTACAGGAGTTGCAGTGCCAACCATGTTACATAGGCCAGATCCAAATCAAGCCAATTCTGGCTGAGCAGGAATGAGAATTTCTATTCCCAATGAAAACTGGATACATAGGGATATAGTTTGCCATTGCAGACTGATTCTTAAAGATGACCACATGATGATTTTGGTGCTAATTCAGCAGAACACAACAAAAATGAGATTACTTTCTCTCATATATATAATTCCCAGGATACCTGAGAGTAATATTCCTTGCAATTTGGCTTTTGCCACTGTTGTCACTCACTTTTGCTAGCTGCTTTCAGCACAACAAACCTAAAACTGGAACAAGTGGTATTCTTTTTATCACTCTACAATTAATACCCACTGCACACCTAAAATGATGGTTCACTATCTGAGCATTAAGTCCATGAAAATATTTGCTTTTACTGCAGAGAGCCTTATTCTCTTGAAGATAAGGTAAATGAGCCAAGGGAAGTATCACAAATGACCCCAATTTTCTCCTCATATCCCAGGTTTAAAGGGACAGCTTGTCTCAGAGGATTAACAATCTAAGTGCAAGCTTTTAATAAAAAGCAATAACTTATATAGCGGAGGACTTTTGTACTGCACTTCATGAAATGTTTTTACCTCCAGCACCTTATACAACAAACCTATACAACCAGAAATTAGGCTACAAACACCAGCTGCATCTTGCTGAACTATTCATTTCCATAAAACAGCTAGCTTCAATTCTTCATTAAAATGTGAAGTTCCATTTTATGCTCTATAAAAATTGTGTTTGAAAATTTACATTTCATTTTAATGGTGAAGACACTCTGTCCAACAAACCTCATAAAAGCTTTAGGAAAACCATTGAAGATTTTATTCTTCATCCTTCCAAGTGTGTGGATGTTCCTGCAAATCCCAACCTTTAGTATATTAAAGACATGCTATCATTCTGACTTTGTGGATTCATACTATGCAGTATTTCTCAGAGTTTGCAAAACCTATTCTAAATAACACTTACAGCTGATAGGTGGAAGTAACAAATTCACAGAGTCAATGTTTATACTGCATATTTCTGAGGTCCCACAGAAAGACTCAACATCCATCTCCCTGTATCAACAGCTGCTGCTCATTTCAATTAGCCAAAACACCTAAGTCAAACTCCATTTGCTTCCAACCTTTTCAGCTGAACTTTTGATGTTTTTAATGAAATAATCCCCACTGGGTCAAATGCACTCTGCATAAAAAGATAAAAAATACCAGGAGCACTGCAAGCAAACATGCAAGTATTTCACGTGGTTGCTGCTAAAAGTTTAAACCCAACCAGTTACAAAATTCTAGTCAGACCTTTATCACTAGGATCCCTAGAGGTTATTGAAAATTCAAAAATTAAGTCTAATTTTGTACTAAACCTAGTTACTTAGTCTGTGAAACTACTTCATAAAATCACATATTTCTAGCAGATTTCACGTCATTTGTGATGCTTTAGTGCAATATTAGAATTTTGCCAACACTGAGAAAAATGTTTACATTTTAACAAACAAGTTCAAGCCCTGAAAGCAACTCATGTCCCCATCATTAGACGTCAAGTTTGAGGTTAAACTCTTTCTGCTGTGAAGGTCTATGTAAAAATCAAGAAATTGTCCAACAGCAGCCAACAAAAATATCCTAAAGCATCTTCTTCTTTTTTAACTGAACATTTATGAACCACACTTCTCATCATGAACTTTACCACCGTTTATTCACAGGTAAACTATGTTCTTCTGTTAATGCAATGCTGTGACAAAGAAAAAAAGAAAACCAACCAAAAACCATCCAAACAAAAAATACCCAAAAAGTCCCCAAGCAAACTGAAAAACAAACAAAAATCCCCCAAACAAAACAGAACAAAAAAACCCACAGCCAAAAAAACCCCCAAACCCCCAAAAAACCAACAAATCGAAGCCAAGCAAAAACCATATAACTTACTTCCTACCACAGTCTGATAATATATCTAAC
The DNA here is from genome assembly GCA_032173965.1 of Sitta carolinensis. Taxonomy (NCBI): domain Eukaryota; kingdom Metazoa; phylum Chordata; class Aves; order Passeriformes; family Sittidae; genus Sitta; species Sitta carolinensis. The sequence goes on along the minus strand of CM063313.1, from coordinate 11,401,852 downwards.
TTCATCTAAAATTGTCACTTGCCTTTTGACCTCCAGTTTAAGCATACTAAATAGACAATGTACTTGTGTGCTTTCATACTTGCCATAAAGTAACAGTGCTATCCTGATAATTCACAAAAAGTCAGAAATACACTGAACATCAAGTCTGAGGGAATTTCAGATCATGCTTGTTAGCTACATAAATTTAATTCAAAGTTCTATAACACATGTATGGACAATAATTTCTGTGAAAATTAACTGAATATGATTATTTTAGATTTAACTCTTCCTTGAACTCCAAACAACCACAGGAAAGTCCCCCTGAGTTTTGGAAAAAACTGTAAGCAGCTTCTTGACACTGCTGTGTCCCATGACTTCTAAGTCTTTCTGACCACAAAATCAGCCTGGCACAGGGATGTAGTCATAAACAGATAAAATTCAGCTCCAGTAAGAGCTGCAATAATGCCATGCATGGAAAAAATTTATAAGATGTCTTACCTTAATTACTATGGCTTATGTTTCTGAAATAATCACTTCATTGTTTTAGGTCTCCTGACTCAGGGTGACAGAGAAAAAACAACACAAAACCAAACAAAACAAGAGCATCTTCATTTTAAAAGGCAAATGTGCAATCTAAATTGGATTATGACTTGGCAATAGATGCTACTATTAAAATTAAAAAAAAAAAAAAAAAGTGAAGCAAATTAGCTACCAATACCCATTAGTAGAGATGGGGTTTTGTCCTACAATTCACTTTATTTTTGCCTTTATTTAATAAATAAGATATCTGCTTCCTTTTTTGTGCAAAGAGAACTAATTACTCAAATACAACCTGATGTGAGAAGAATGGAGCATACCAAGTTACACTCCTTTTTACAGTGTCATGTTACAACCAAAGAGATCAGACAGTACTTCAATCACAGATGACTTAGACTACTCTTTTTTAAGTCTAACATAGACCCAAACCAGGCAGAGACTGTGGATGTGCACCAGTTCTCCATGGTAACAGATTACATGCCCCCAGACACCAAGCTCCTCACCATCAGTGACCTGCATCAACACTGTGGGGTGCCTGCCTGCTGCCCTTTGTGCCTGGAGCACATCTGCCCACCCTCCTGTGCACAAGGCTGACTTAGGGCACTGGCAAGACTGCCATTGGGAAAGTGCTAGGGAGGGCCAGAGGGGGTCCTTGACCACGTAACAGAAATGCAGGCAAGTATGGAAAAGCCATGACCAGGTAGAAGAGCCATGTCAGCCTTAGTATCAGGGCACACACCTAAACCCAGCAGAGTTCCCCTTGTTTGTCCAAAGAACACCTAGATTCAGATCTCATCACTTCAGCTCCTACACACCCCAGAGGGACAGAGTGTGGATAAGAATAAGCCTGTACCACAAACCATCAAATGGAACACCAACACTGGGATCACACTAAAGGGTTTTCATCAGGTTTCAAATTTCTCAGGTCACACACTGTCACTTCGTACCAAGCTTGGAACCGTGATCCAAGTGGTGATGCCTCAAATCACAAGCCAAACAATATTGAGATGATAAAAAGTGGTTACCTTTAATGAAAGTCCTTCAGGGTGCAAATAAAACGCACATGTAATACAGGACCCTGACCATTTTATAAGTTTAAAAAAATTAGTATACTTAACAGAAATTGCCCAATAAGAGGAATAGTTAATTAAGCAATCCCCCCACTTTTGCTTCTGCCCTTATTTAAGCCCCTTCCAGCTCCCCAGCTCCCAAACACACATTTATTATATCTATGATACATGGAGAAAATGAGAATCCTTGTATAAATCTCATTATAGAGGCTAGACTAAATAAGATATCACAAAGGTTAGTTTATTGTTCTAAAATATTAGTGAAGGGGTAGGATAGTACTACAGTTAGATAAGGAGCTATATAACTATGCAATAGTAATCTACAGAGCTATGAATACATGGAAAATGTACAAAAAGCAAAAATCTTTTTGGCATCAGTGGAAAGATGCAAAGGGCAATTTTGAAATGCAGATATATGCACAAAGTGTAAGGAATCGAGTGATGAAGGTAACTGCTCTTAGTAATCATGCATATGTTCATGGCTACTTACTAGTTAATAATTGACATATGGTCAAACATCTGTTTAAAATAATCATTTTTACATCACAGGTAAATAAAATCAAGTGCCAAAAAATGATGTAGGATATTCCTGTGATGCACAACCACTTTGGGGTTGCATCAAAGTCATGGTTTGATCAAAAATGCACTTAAGCTACAGCAACCTTTCTTGAACAAGTTCAAAGAAGAGTTCCACAGAACACAATTAGCGTAAGAATCCTTATACAACATTTCCTCTGGAGAAATTATTATAAAGAAGGTACTGCTCTCAGTACCCTCTTTGATATGTCAATCCTCCATGACGTAGAGCTTCTTCTGTCACTTCTGTGACAGAAAATAGAGGCACAGAAAATAGAGGCTGGGTATGTTAAAACACTTATCAAAAGGAATAGACTTTAGACTCAGAAGCCAGTAGCATGCAAGACTTGTTCTGTTTGGGCTTTAGCACAACCAACTTCATATCCTAAAGAAATACAGTTCAATCTAGATCTGGAACTCCCAGAGACTGAGCATATGATGGCTCATGTTTCCATTTTAAACAACATTTTAAATTATTTACATAGTAAGAAAATACTGCTAATGTACATTGCTGAAACACATAGACAGCAATCTCCTTTCTTGATGCTGCCCTGTACATTTGTCTTACAACAGCATTCCCTCAGCAAGCAGAGTATCTTTTAAAATTAGGAGTGAGCCAAGCTGTCCTGGGTATGTCACAGAAACCCCTTTAGAAACAAACTTATAAAGAAAAGTCAGAATACTAATCAACAATGCAATAATTTAGTGACTTACTGGGTTGCTACTGAAAAGAGGAAGTGAATTGATCAGTTCAGCTGCCAACAGAATGCAATGATCTCAAGCTGGGAACCAGTAACTCTGAAGAAGAGTTTCAAATATATTTCATCTTTTATCCTGAAGCTTTGTGTGCTCACTTTTGTTAATAACAGCACAACAGGAAGGCCTGTGCTCATATAATTATAATGATAATAACCACCTCGTCTGTTGAGGTAAGAAGGAAAAAATGAAGGGAACACTGCCCTCATTGCAGGCTGTATGGGCTGTAGATGACTCAAAGTGTTCGTTTGCTGCCCAAAACTTCCAGTTTTGCTACTCTGCTATAGAGAGGCAATAAAATAACACAGACAGTCCTAGATGTGGTCTGTCTATTAACAGTAACACTTCATACTCCACCATAAGTGTATGAAAAACACAACTGAAGTCACACCTAGATAGACACCAACACACAACAAAACCTGGTATGTTCTCTACAGCATAGAAACCTAGAGAAAGAGAAGTAATCTTGTAAACACTAAACAAAGGCCTGGAGCAGGCACTTGTATGTCTCTTGGCTATTTTGCATGAGAACACCACAGTACACTGAATCTGCTCTTTCATATGCAGACAATTAAAATATTTCTCCACGGACAGGTCAAAATTAGTTGCCTGTGCTCTACATAATTCCCAAAAGAGTACTTGGGACTGAGCAGAGATGACAGTTTACAGTACTCCAAGACTTAATTAAAGCTTTGCAGGCTAACAAGTAGAACACTCGTCCTACTGTTGGAATTTTTTTTTTTTTTTCTCAGAAACTTAAGCACAATACCTTGAATAAGAAATATATTTCAGATGAGAAGCAGTATGTGAATCATCTTAACCTAAATATTTATAGTTAAAAACTATTAATTCCTTAGACCTGATATATTTTATATTTAAAAAAAATAATTTGTTAAACAGTGAACATTTTAGCAGGTATTCCTATATAAATAATACAAAAGCAATTTGCCATTCACATTGTCAATTAGGACCTTCTGATTTGATGGATTGTTTTATTGAAGAGATCTCAAACTCCTCCTTCTCATTATCAACACTAATAATTTGCATTGTTTTGTCTAGATATATCAGAATATTAGAAGATCTCTTAAAATTACATAGGCATTTATGCTTCAATTTTAGGTACTTTTATACTTAGATTCCATTATTTGTACCCCATGTAGTAACATCTTGTGTGTGTTCTTCTGACTAGAAAACAGACACATCTTTAAGAATGCCATCTCTTCTTTTTGCATTCACTAAGAATCGTCACACTGACAGGCATGGAGACTAAAGCAGTCTCAGAAGCACCAGATCTCTGTATGCAAGCAGCACCACAAATTTCAGCAGAAGTCTAGGATTCACAGAAAAAGTGATCAGAAACACTATAACCGTTACTCATCCACATTCCCAGTAGTTCAAAACTATTTCTAGTAGAAAGACTAGCAAAGCCTCTAAGCAATTAATTTCCATTTTAGATTTCTATTGCCCCTAGGAAATAAATACTAATGCTCTTTCCATTGCAGTATCTCAGAGTCCTACTAGAGCAATCTATGAATAGCTGGCAAAAAAGTTTATAGTGTAAACAAAAACTGATAACATTAAACATACAAGTATCATTATTTAACAAGATGACTTCATTACATCATCATGTTTGTACTAAAAACAAAACCAGAAACTGTGGACTCCCATGAGAAGATTTACTGTTTTCTAGCCAGAAAGCTCTTCACAATACTTCCTTTGTTTTCATGTTGAACAAAGTGACTTAACTTGGTGGATATCTTCCTTCCCTCCCAGGAGCTTCCATTACCACTCAGAAGGTAAAAGTTTCTTTTCCTCAAAGTCGAGTGGGGTATAAAGAGCTAAAGTACCAGTCCCTCAAAGGATTCTCCATGTGCCAGCCTTCATGCACTGACACATACCTTATACAGTTATTCATACTTCCACACCACTCAAATCAAGCAAAGACATGAGTTTTTGCAGATGCTGGGAACTCAATTTTGTCATAAGTGTGTGCTCCTTCATGCAAGGTAGGACACATGAGCTTTCTTTGCAGGCCACTCATCTAACCACAGGAACACCACTGAATCTCTGAAGCCTGGTGAACAGGAGCTGGGTCAGCTGAGTAAGAAGCAATCTCCACACCAGACCATCCTCTCTGCTCAGTGAAGAATCTCACATAAAACATATCACAAAGAAATATACAGATCCCAATCAGCATTTGCATGTGTGGGTCTGCTGATTATGCACTGCACAATGAAGAGAGTAAAGGTATAGTGATCTTTACCTTGACTCATACTTCAAAAGACTACACTGCATGGCAGCCTCGCTAACAGCCTAGGAGGCAATTTTCACCCCTCCATCCTCAGATAGATCTCTTCTAATGCAGTCAGCAAATGACTGGAGAGAAAAGGCTGAATATGACTTTATAGTTTCTTAACAGTGTTTTGTTAGAATTATGCAAAATATACAAAAATATTTGTATATTCAGACAAATCAGTAGAAAGTCTTCTCAAATTTGTAAAACCCTAGAGGAAGAGAAACAGACACTAAAGACAAAAGATCACAACGCAGCTGCTCATCCCTTGACAGAGTTCTGAATGTCAAATTTGACACTGAAGTAACTAAGTAATACAGTAATCAAAAATCTCAGACAGCACTACTGAAAATGAAGTTTGGTGTTCTTATCTGAGATAGTTTTGATTCTGTGTAGTGCTCCCTGCCAGACTCAACATGGCCACAGCCTCGATGGCCACTGCATTGCTCTTGTCAAAAAGCTCTGACTCACAACACATTAAGACCAAGAATTTAATTAGGTATAAAAGGGGAGAACATCTGCAGACACCAGAAAGTTATCCTAGTAGTAACCAGAAATTCTAGAATCCTACTTTGAAAATTTTTGGTACAGCTCTAATAGGAGCCCCACAAATTTCTCAGCTCCCTTTTAATAATGCAACTTTACAGCTTGTGTTAGAGAGGTATATAGCTATGAAGACTGTTCTTTTGACCCAAAATAAATATTTTCACTAATCTTCTAATTGGAGATAGACAGAAGTGGTAGCTGCAATGGATTTTTACTATCCAAAAAAAAAAACCTGGATTCTTCCAAATTTTCTGGCTCATGAGTGCTTAAAATACTTTACCAGCAACTCAGTTCACTTGGTAAAAAAAAAAAAAAAAAAGACAAAAAAACCCCCCACATTTCCCAAATTTTGTAACCCAGCAGATTATAAACTTTCCTCCAAATCACTCAGAGATCAGCAGAAATCTTCAGAAAACCAACAAAAGGCCATTTGGCATACAGCCTGTGAGCCTATTACTGCCATTAGTAATGAGCAAACCACAGTCTGAGATGGGCTACCTCATTTGGTTAGGCCTCCTCATGAACTGAAAAAAAAAAAGCAGCCTTAGATTTGGGGAAGAAACAGTATCTTGTAATGAATGCAAGAGCAAACATTTACTGGCTCTCATGGTCCAGTGGCCAATGGCAGGAGACTTCACAAGATTTTTCCACAAGTAAATGGCAATGGCATTCCAGCACTGGGAAACTTTCTACACATGGCAGTCAGCAATAGCTGCAGACACAGACCAGAGGCCAGCACTGTCTGCCAGCCTCAGTACAGACCTGGGACTACCATCAGGTTGCTGCTGTGGGCATTTCCCTGCTCCCCCAGTTGCTGCTGTTGGGAATAGCTACACTGAGACCTGGAGAGTGACAGGCACACCCCTCCTACAATTAATCACAGAATCAGAGAATGGTTTGGATTGAAAGCATTCTTCAACATCATCTAGTTTCAACCCCACTAGCCAGAGGCAGGGACACCTTCCACCTTCAAGGTTGCTCAGTGCCCCATCCAACCTGGCCTTGAACACCTTCAGGGATAGAGCATCCACTATTTCTCTGAACAACCTGTTCCTGCGCCTCATTACCCTCACAGTAATTTATTTGTAAAACCTAGTCTAAACCTACTCTCTTTCAGTTTGAAGCCATTCCCCATTGTCATATCACTAAACAACCTCATCAAGAGTCCCCCACCAACTCTCTTGCAGGCCCCCTTCAGATACTGGAAGGATGCTCTAAGGTCTCCCCACAGCCTTTTCTTTTTCAGGCTGAAATCCCCAGTTTGTTCAGCTTGTCTTCAAAGGAGGGCTATTCTAGACCCCACATTATCTTCACAGCCCTTCTCCTGACTCACTCTGACAGGTCCATGTCCTTCCTGTGCTGGGCCCCAGAGCTGGTGCAGCCCTGCAGGTGGGGTCCCAGCAGAGCAGAGCAGAGGGGCAGAATCCCCTCCCTCCCTGCTGCCCACGCTGCTCTGGGTGCAGCCCAGGACACGTTTGGCTCTCTGGGCTGTGAGTGCCCATGGCTGGGGCATGTCCAGCCTCTCACACACCAGCAGCCCCAAGTCCTTCTCCCCAGGGCTGCCCTCGATCCATTCTCCTCCCAGCCTGTATTTGTGCTTGGAATTGCTGCAATCCCCATGCAGGACCTTGCACTTGGACTTGTTGACCTGTGTGAGATTCACATGAGGATCTCAAGCCCACAGTCCCACTGGATGCCATTCCTGTTCTCCAGCATGTTGACACCACAGAGCTTGGAGTTGTCAGCACAGCTGCTGAGGATGACTCCGTCCCACTGTCCCTGTCACCAGCAAAGCTGTTAAATAGCTCTGGTCCCAGTACCAGCCCCTGAGGTCATCACTTGCCACTGCTCTCCACTTGGACACTGAGCCATTGACCATAATTCTTGAGTGCTACCATCCAGCCAATTCCTTATCCAGCAAGTGGCCCACCTGCCAAATCCATGTTTCTCCAGCTTAGAGACAAGGAACAGTGTCAATGGTTTGTGTAAATCCAGGTAGGTGTAGGTGGTGTCAGTTGCTCCTAACTACCAATTCTATAACCCTGTTATAGAAGGCCATCAAATTTTCAGGCACAGTTTGCTCTTAGTGAAGTGGTGTTGGCTGGCACCACAGATATCTTTATTTTCCATGCATCCAAGCACATTCCCAGGAGGCTCTATGCCCTGATTTTACTGGGCACAGAGGTGAGACTGGCTGGCCTATAGCTCCCCTGTAGTTAAGCTATCACCTAACTGCATGAATGTATCCTCTGATTCACTGGTACTCAGGCCAAGAACTTCTTGTGAAAACAAACCCACCAGGAATAAAAAAGCAAATTACTTTCCCAGATAGTGAAGGATGGGAATCTCTGAGTACAGCGCAAGGAGAATCCCGTCCATCCGCTCCCTGGGCAGGCCCTGATGTGACTGTGGGTTTGCTACAGAGTAGTAAAAGTAGCTAGTTTTGCTACAAAGTAGCAGCAAGTTGGGTGGAGGGTTAAAAAGCCCTGATGGGCACAGAAAGGGAGACTCAGGCTGGGAGAAGGCAACACTTGGCTGTTAAAACTGAGCGACAGATCTCACGACTAGATTAAATGAGCAGACAGCAACTTCATATACTCAATCATGTTCTCAAGAGCAAGAGAAACCATCAAGTCTCAGCCTATGAACGCCACTTCCCTTAGGCCCCTGCTGTCCACACCCTCCAACACAGCACAGCCCCAAACGCCCCGGCTAAGGAGCCAGCTGAAAGACAGCTGCCCTTCACACTGGTTTCTTTTGGTTTTGCCAAGTTATTTTTAATTGAATCCATTCAGTGATCCAAGACTATCACAAAGCCTTACCAACAGTTGTGCAACCACAGCTAAAAAAGTGGCAAACTGCCACAACAGTCGTAGCATTTTTAGTCAACTTTTTTTGGTGCTGAAGTTAACATCTCATTAAACTGCACTGCTCACCAAGTTATAATCTTAAATGGCAGCAGTTTTCTTCCATTCAAACAGCACACTTTCTAGAGTTGTTAACAAGACTTAATAACTGTCAGCTGCTGCAAATTACACCAAGATTTCTACTGCTGAACAGTATTGATTTTAAGTACTTGTGCAACCAAAGGATCTTTGTATTTGAGTTCATAATGTATAATATAATTGTGACCATGAACTAAAAGTTCCACAAAGGGACATCAAGGCAGACTTTTAATTCATACTTTCCCTTTCCAAAATACTGCCAAGTCCTAAGTTTGAACAAAGATGAAAAGAGCTAAGTGGAACCTGATTCCAGAAGCCTGATACTTTTTTTCACAGGATGAGTTTTATGATTCACAGTGAAGTGGTCTCCTTTAGAAGATGATAAAAATCATCTTACCAACACTGGGTCTTGATCTGCAGTTGCACGCTTCTCATACAGCACTGAAGGGACCTTTCAGCTTCTGTGCCTCAGCTCCAGGGTGTGTAATACATGTGTTCTCTGGTCTTAAAGAGACATTTTAAAATGTACATTACTATTTGTAGAATTTTAAAAAACTTCAGTAACAAGCATCACATGAATAACCGAAGGATACTAAATAGGGCACTGGCCAGGTGGCATGCAATCACAAAATACATGAATCTTGACAACTAAAAAGCACAGTTAATAAAATGGCCATCATCCAGCATTTTCTTTACTAGACAGAGGCATCCTATGACTATGCAAATGCACAGCACCAAAAAAAATTTTCAAAGTAATTTAGTTTTTGATTATGATGCAGATTACAACTGTGACACACTGAAAAAAACCCAAAAACTATTGCAAGCTTACTCTTACTTTTAGTTTCTAAAGTTTTCATATTTCAAAATACAAAACACAAGTACATCTAGACAATAGTGAAAATACACAAAACATTTGCAACACCTGCCACTTCCTCCTAATTCACTGACAAAAAATAAAACAGACTAGCTTTACTACAAGGAGCAAATAGCAACAAAGTGATAAATTGTATCTTGCAACAGGTTGATACAGTTTTCTAGTCACAACTGGAGAATGGAGAACTTTAAAAAAATGTAATTTCCAGCTCACTGAAGGAGGACTTCAAGTTTCTTGCTCACATATAAGGAAAAAGGTTCTTTCAGGACTGTACAAATGTGAAGAATAAGACAATATACATGTGATCACATAACCACAACAGGAATCTGCAATGACAAATCAGACACTTGATCTATTTAGAGAAAATAAAGTTCAGACTATGAGTGGTATGAGCCCATAACAAGTAGTGACAGTACAAAACTGATTCAAACAAATTACACTTAGAGAAGGAATGGTCCAGACTGTGCCTAGCACTGAATGGCAGGATGTCCAGCAGAGAAAACATGAAGACCATGTTCTGAATTCCTGCTTGCTACTGCCAGCAAAGATTTAACTTCTAAAAAGCATTCCATTGTAGCTAACTCATATAGAGCTTGCTATTAAGCAATATGGGATTTTATTCAATTAAACACATACCCAACTGCTCATCAATATGCTCCTAAATGCACATTTTATTTTCCCTGACCAGTGAAGTTTGCTTTTTATCTTCTACAATATACAGATTTCAAATATGGCATCACATAAATATAGCAGTAGAATCATTAAGGTTGGAAAAGACACTTAAGGTCACTGAGTCCAGCTGTTAACCTGACTGTGCCAGGTCCACCACTGGTCCATGTCTACACAACTTTTGAATGTGTCCAGGCATGATGACTCAACTACTCCCCTGGGCACTTTTCTCCATTGTCTGACCACCCTTCCAGCAAAGAATTTTTTCCTAATACCTTGTCTAAACCTCCCTTAGTGCACCTTAAGACCTTTTCCTCTTCCCAATTGCTTGTTACCTGGGAGAATAGAATGACCCCCACTTGGCTACACACTCCTTTCAGCCTCCTTTGCACCCCCTGATCCTCCTTTTCTCCAGGCTGAAAAACCCCAACTCCCTCAGACACTCCACAAAGAACTTCTTGTCCAGACCCTTCCCCAGCTCTGTTGCCCTTCTCTGGACTTGCTCCAGCACCTCAGTGTCTGTCCTGCAGTGGGAGGCCCAGAACAGAGCACAGGATTTGAGGTGTGGCCTCACCAGTGCTGAGTGCAGGGGGACAATCCCTGCCCTGGTCCTGCTGGCCACACCATTGCTGGTACAGGCCAGGATGACACTGGCCTTCTTGGCCACCCAGACACACACACTGGTTTGTGTTCAGCTGCTGTTGACCAAGCACCCCCAGGCCCTTTTCTGATGGACCCCTTTCCAGCCACTCTGCCCCAGCCTGTAGCACTTGATGGAGCCATTGTGACACAAGTGCAGGACCTGGCATGGCATGTTGAACCTTGTACAATCCAGCCTGTCCAGATCCCTCTATCCTTAAGCAGATCAACACTACTGCCAACTCAGTGTTTGTTGCCTGCAAATTTACTGAGGTTATATTTGTTCCTCTCCCCCAGATCATCAATAAAAGTCCTAAAGGTTTACTGAGCCTTGGGAAACATCTCCTGTGACCTGCCACCAGCTGGATGTAATTCCATTCACCACCAATCTCTGAGCCTGGCCATCAAGCCAGTCATTTTAACTAGTAGAGAGAGCAGCTGGACAAACCATGGGTTTCCATCTTCTCCAGGAAAATGCTGTGGGAGACAGTATCAAAGGTTTCAGTAAAGTCCAGGCAGCCTACAACCACAGCCTTTCCTTCATCCACTAGGCAGGTCACCAGCTCACAGGAGGTGACCATGTAACCAAAGCAACCACACTGCAATACCAATAGGTATACATTCTTCAATCGCTGTGTAAGACAAATCTTTAAGCAGTCTCTCAGCAGTTGCCAGCACAGCACTGTATTGTGCAGGGTGCTAAAAAGGGTATGGAAGCTGTGCCAGCTCTTTCTTATCTACCCTTAAAACCAAATGTGAGCTTTGGGGGAAAAGGGGGAGGCAATGCCTTGCTAACAGCTGCCCAAGGAAAGGTTGTTGCTAGTTTCTACTCTAAAGTAGCCAAGAATGCCATCACACCTAATGCACCTTGGTTACACAGAGCATAACCGCACTGATTAGGTACAGCACATTCAGGACAGGAAGAATTGGTAAAGACGTTTTCAACAGTACATGGAGCACATTACATGACCAGAAAGCAGTTTTCAGAGTTTCTAGCCCATTCTACTGGAGTCAAAAGTAAAAACAAGAAACCCTTTAGCTCCCTCCAGGCTAGATAAGAAAGAGAGAAATCAACACCATTCCATAAACACACCCTAGTACAGTAAAGCATGTAAACAAATGCTTATTATTAAGCACATGTTTCAATTCTTCCAATATCAAGAATATCCAAATATATAAATAAAGACAGCCTTTAACTAGCACCCAATGAACTTGGAGAAAGAAACTTCCTGATGGTTTTATTGGTTTAAGGATCGATTCCTAGACTTAGAATAGATTTTCAACTTCCTGTTTTATCTAATTGCAAGAAGGGAAGTATCAAGGAAAGAGATTGTAATACAGTAATATTAAAAAAAAATTAAGAAGAACATTTTTACAATTACTAGACACTGATCATCAAGGGCAAAATAGATTTGAATAATTGTGTTCAATTTTGTTTTCCTGAATCAGTTTTGAAATGGCTATAAATAAAAAAAAAAAAACAAACAATAGATTATGGACAGGGAAAAAATATTTGGGTGGAGAAAGAGATGTGATAAATTATGTATTATTTATGTTATGGAAGAGTCAGAGTAACAACTACACTAGGAATTCATCAGAATATGTATTCTCTGCTTTGAAGATGGAAGAATTTTAAGACACAATTTAATGAACTCATTATAAAGCATCTCCACCATAATAAACCATGAGATAAACATCCTATAAATTTACATTACTTCATAGAAAAGGTCAGTGGATGTCACAATACACATTTATAAATTTCAGAACTGCCAATGCTAGTTATGTTAGGTACATTTTAAGAAGAATTTCTGTAGTTTTAACATTGATCTAAGCCATCTTCACCTTATATTATCCAAATGCTAGTGTCAAATCATCTGCATAAATACCTGACTCTCTAACAAAATAGAAGGAACAAGCCCTCTGTTTCTTCACCTTAAGCAATATCCTTTCAAAAGCAACACGAAATGAGTATATTTACATTTCCTTAGGGAGAGATAACAACATCAAGTTTTCCTACAGCAGCAGCATGTACCATAGCTTAGCTTTTAAGAGGCAACATTGAAGAGAAATAGGGAGTAGAAGATAACCCAAAAACCTCTGCTCACCTAAGCAAGGTATTGGAGAGATTGCTACTTTACAGTCACTTCACGGTACTAACAGGTAAGCTTACTATTTAAAGACTTTCCTGCTATGGGACTCTATTCAGCAAAACCAGTGTCTTGGGCAAGAAACGCCTCAGACCGGCCCCTCTCCCTGCAGCGCCCAGCCGGACCTCCACGGGGATGGGTTGCCTGCACCTGGAAAAGCCCGTTCAGCTGCAGCAGAGTTCAATCCCGGAATGGCCAGCGCCTCGGGCAGGAGTCTACTCTCACCATTCCCCCACATACTGTAGGGTGCTCTCTTTCCTTAAAGCGCTGCAATCCAATTAAGAGACTTAAAAGTCCGTGGAAGTTCACAGAATTATCTCCCTCCTCCCAAAATGAAGACAGACAGATACAGACATCCCCCCTACACACACACACACACACACACACACATACACAGAACACAGGAACGAGACACGTTTTCCGCCGGTCCTTCAGGCCTCAGCTGCCGGCGGGGCTCCCAGCGGGGACAGGGACCCCCGCCCCCGGAGCGGCTCAGCACTTGCCCCAGCCCGGCTCGGGCCCCGCCGGCCTCCGCCCTGCGCCGCCCTCCTTCCTCCAGCCCTTCTCCCCGGGGCCGAACTGAGCAGCACTAAAAACATAAGCAGACAAACCCGGAGAGCCCGCGCCGCAGTCCCGGGCACGCCGCGCCCGCCCGCCCGCAGCCAGGGACACACGGTGGGCAGGGCAGGGCAGGGCAGGGCAAGCTCCGCGCTGCCCGCGGCCGGACAGACACAGGGCCGCTCCTGCGGAGCGTCCCCTCGCCGCCGGCGGCCCGCCGAGCACTCCGAGGCCGGAGATGGGTACCGAGCCGCCGTCCCCGGCGCTCCCGGCCGGCAGTGCCGCGCTCCCTCACCTCCAGCGCAGATGACGGCGGGAGGCGGTGCCGCGGGACGGCTCCTCCCGCCAGCGGCTCCGCGCCGCCCGTCCCGGGGCCAGGCGGCGGCACCGCTCGGTGGGCGCCCGGCGAGACCTCCCCGCCCGGCCCGCCGCCCTGCCGCCCCCCGCCGCTGCCCCGCGCCCTGCGGACGAGGGCGCTCTGGGAGCTCGTTTGGTGTACGGGCCCGGCCTGCAGCCGGGCTTCGTGGTCCCGGGTCCGGCGGAGACACGGCTGCGAGAGGCGGTGCGGGGCTGCGCGCCGCTCGGGGGCATTGGAGGCGTGCGAGGCCGCGGTGCTGCACGAAGAGTGCCGGCATATGTTGGCCCGCGTGTGACAGAGGGGCTCTGGCTCCACTGCTCACTTTAAGAAATTTCTTCCTCACTAAATTTCCTCTCTTTCAAATTGTACCCATTACTCCTCGCTTTATCTCTCTCCCTGACAAAGAGTTCATCTCCGGTTTCCCTGTAGGCGCCCTTCAGACACTGGAAGGTAGCTATGAGATCTCTACGCAACCTTCTCTCCTGCCGGCTGAACAGCTCCAGCTTTCTCAGCCTGTCTTAGACCCTGTTCTCAACCCCTGTTCAGGGCTGAGCCTGTCAGCCTGGACCAGAGGATCAGCTTCCTTGCTTCTCATTTTGTTTCTCCTCATTCATTGCATTTGAGCTCCGAATTCTGTTTCTCACATAAAACTGCTTTTGTGCCAGCCACTAGCAAACATGCCCCCTTGAGCAGGACCACAAAAGAATAGCCTCTGGCAACATCTGGTCATTCCCATCCATGTTGAGAAGAAAAAAAAATCCATATTTTTAATTCCCCCAACATTTACTTTCCATGTTTAAGTTTTTCAGGCCTCAGGAAGAAATTGAGGGGAAGAATTGAGGAGGAGGACAGTGAGGAAGGCTATATATAAATCAGTGAAAATGAATGACTGTGGAAAGGGAGCTTTGAGGTTTTTAACCTCTCCTACAGCACCCTGGGCTCTTCTCAGGGAGCAGAGTGCTGGGGCTGAATTCCAGCTGTGTGAAGCAAGACTGCACAGTTGACTGCCTGCTCACTGCTAGAGAATGGTTAAGAACCCTAAGCTGCTCAAGATCTTTTAGTTCCTGGTAGAATAATAGACTACTCCCAAGCTACACAACACGAGTGCAAAATAGCTCTACATTTATAGCTGTAATTGCTGATATTGGACAGGCTGACTCATGCACATTGAATTCCAAGTGCAAAAGGAACTATTGTGTGCCCGTGTGTGTTAAAGAGAAGAAATAACATAGCATTTCTATGTTCTGCTTCCATTTTTCTTCTGTTTTATTCAAGGTCTTTACTTCACTCTGGTTTTTATCTTCCATGGTATTTATAAAACAACTTCATTACATGTTTACTTAAACCTGTGTAAATAGTCACACCACTCAAAGACAGTGGCTGCCCTAGGTGAGAACTGCAAGAGAGATTCCTGGTAAACTAGCTTCATCCACTGATGCTTCAGTTTCTGCTTTTCACAGCAGTAGGAGTACAGGGGCTCGTATACACTGCAGTCAGATGTGCCATCTGGCTCAGCTCTGACTCTTTAGAGTGGATGGTATTTTTTTAATGTATTCAGAATATGCAGCTTAACTATCTTCTGGTTTTATGAGTATTTTCAAGACAGAAAAATAGAAGATGAGAATAATCTAATACTACCAGGTCTTCTCAAAATTTCCTTTCAGGTTTTTAAAGTGAATGGTTTCATGTTATACTTCACCTCAAAGGGCAAAACTGTCTTACTGAATTCTTGCAGAAGAAGTTTTGAGAACTGCAGATAGCTGTGACACTGGTTGTATATGACGAACAGGCAATACCAAGCCCCAGGCCATGTTCCAAGAGTGGGCAGAACCCCTGACAACTCTACTTTCAAAAAAGCATCCTAAGCTAAGAGAAAGTTTCTTCTTTCCTCTTTGTGCTGAATGAAATGAGTACCTGAACGTTTGGTGGTTTTTTTTTTTTCCACTCCTGCATATACTCTGTAAATAGTGCTGTAAGCAAACCCTCAGTAAATGACAAGTTGTTAATCTCAGTGACCATGTTTTTCTCCTCACACTCCCAGGGTCTCCTCATAGCATTCTGGGC
The DNA here is from genome assembly GCA_032173965.1 of Sitta carolinensis. Lineage (NCBI taxonomy): Eukaryota > Metazoa > Chordata > Aves > Passeriformes > Sittidae > Sitta > Sitta carolinensis. Next base: position 11,385,841 of record CM063313.1, on the reverse strand, counting down.
TCTGCCAGCTATGTGCAGGTGTATGAAAAATAGGCAGATAGAACAGGAATTGCCACTTGTTGTGGTAGCAGATTGCTTGCTACAATCTAACTTTCTGCAATTATCATTTTAGTTCATTGCCCTCGTCATGGTTTATCTCCAGCTGGCAACCAAGTGCCACTCACTCACTGCCCCTTGGAGTGGGAGGAGTGACAGAACCAGAAAAGTAAAATTAACAAAACTCATGAGTTGAGATAAGGATGATTTAATAAGTAAAGCAAAAGCTGTGCATGCAAGCAAAGCAAAACAAGAAAAGCACTCATTTCTACGGCTAGGCAAGTGTTAAACCATCCCAGAAAAACAGGGCTCCATCAGGTGTAGCATTGGCTTGGAAAGACAAACAACATCACAGTCAACATCCCAGGTCCTTCCCCTTCTTCCCCAGCTTTACATGCCAAGCATGACAACCACGGTATATTGAATCCCTTAGGTCAGTGATCCCATCTGTGTCTCCTCCCAGTTTCTTGAGCACCTTGTTGGGGGAGTCCCTTGGGGAGCAAAAAAAGCCTTGATACTGTCTAGATGCTGCTCAGCAGTAGCAAAAATTTCCCCAAGTTATCAACACTTGTTTCCAGCACAAATCTAACTACTGTAGAAAATATTAACCCTTCCCCAGACAAAATTCCATACTGAATTCCATGTTATGCTGCTTATAGTATATGAGCTAGCAAGATAACTGCAGAAAATCTGGCACTTTAAGGGTAGTCAAACACATTTTTCCTCTTTGTATATCCACTGCTTGATGGGATTGATGATGATGTTTATATAGAGGACATTTATGACATCTCATGACAATGTTTTTATACCACAAAATAACTGAGATGGCAAAAATATTATTTATATTATTATTTTATATATGTGTGACTGAATACATGTATTAGCAATATACTTAAGTCAGTTATAAGACTCAGGTACAGATCAAAAATGCTGTGGGAGAGTGATGATCTGGTATAAACATGTTCTTGTATAAACAGGGTTGAGACTCGTTCAGACGATTTATAGGAATTAGCTTTATGCTGATGAATTTTTTATCTGCACAACTTACATTCTTGGTGGTGTGAGGAGAAGTCTAATTGTATGTCATGTGTAAGCCAGAACAAGTTTATGCTATCAGGAGAGCCAGTGGTGCACAGCTCTGGGATGAATTTTGATGACTCCATCAGTAGTTGCAGCTGGATCAGTTTGCAAATGCAGAATATTTACATTTTTATTGTGTCTTCACTTTGTCAAAACGTTTGCATAAGGATGGCAGTACAAAGTGCTCAGTCACTGTGGGATACTAGGGTTCTAGTTGTCTCTACCAGAGGAGTGAGATCGGACAACCCAAGTAATTTTTTTTTTTTCTTGAAATCCATGAACTGGTGTAGATCTGAGCTATTGACTGCAGAAGTTCAGGGTAGAGAGTCCAGCATACTCACATATAATGTTATAGACACACATTAGTAATTTCATTTTTACTTTCCTTTGGTTTTACATATCTGGTAAGCATGGCAAATTTTTGAAGGAAAGTTGTAAAGTTATGCATAGGAAGATTGACTTTCTTCAGCCTTAAAACAGAAAAACCCAGAAAGGATTTCTAGAAATCTGCAAGTGCAGTTAAGAGCTGCTACTTAGCAGTGGGTAATGAAACGTTTTACATCAAAAGTCTCTCTCCAGTATATGACTTATGCAAGAGGTAAAAACTTTGTAGGCTGTTTCAAGACAGACAGTTCTGCGATATGTTAATTTGGTGGGATTTTTTTCCCCTATAAATCTATAGAACTACAAAGACTTCTATTTCTTAATTAAAATAAGCAGTTTTCTTTACTATGTTTCTCTCTGACCACAAGAAAGCAAGATTATATTAAAAATCAGAATCACATAATTTTCCACTTCTACTGATTTGATCAGCTTATGAATGTAATGAAAGGGTATCTATTGAAATAATATTGACTATATCTCATTAGGGATACATTTTACAGGGGATTAAAATTTATTAGTTTCTTATATTTGTCTGAATATCCATGGACATCTCCTTCCTGTCTAGTAATTACAGATTTATATTCTTGCATACTACTATCAAGGAGAGATGAGGTTTATTATATCAGAATGTCAACTCTAAGCCTGATTTTTTTTTCTTTGCTGAAAACAACAGAGTAGGACACAAGGCCTGAAGGCTTTTAAGAAAACACAGCTTATTTGATAGGGATTAACTAGACTTCTGATGACTGCTTTCAGATGACAATGAATTTTTGGCATCTAAGAATTGATTGCTTTTGTCATCCTACCCTTCTCCAGTTTTTTAAAATTTGCTTTTTTTCTTACTCCACAAGCCATGTAGATAACTGAGCAGAACTAGGCACTCAGTTTTGCTGTAGAAATCAGAGAGCTCTTCATACAGCTACTCACAAGAACCAGAGTCATTTAGACAAATTTTTTCTACAAGTTGATAAACCTATCATCCTGATCTCTTCAATTGAATAAAACTATCATCCTTGTACTGTTGGCATTATTATTCTAAACAGAATAGGTGTGCTTTTCTGAAAGATGGGAAACTGTTTCCTCCCTGAATCACTTTCTTCAGCTTTCAGTACAACTAAGATTACAAATAGATTCAGTATCTCTGGATTCCTCACCCATGATTCCATCCTTTTAGCCACCCGCATATCCCTGCATTTGTGCTACTTAATGAACAGTTCTACACTAAACTGTATTTTTTTGATTGTTTTTGTAACTGCGAGGCTGCAGAGCATGCTAACAACTTGCAGACAGGAATTCCAGTCTGAGTGTTGCCATTATTTCCTGTTTTCCTGAAGAAAATTACATGATCTAAGAGAGGTCCACAAAGGAAATTGAATGTAAGAAAAAAGAGGTTATAAAAACTTTCTGAAGGTGAAAAAGAGAGAAGCAGCTGCATAAGTTAAAGTTCCAGCACTGCCAAACAGAGAGAATACAAAGTTCTGGCAGTTAATTAGATATGTTTTGCAACACATTCCCTTGAAAATGGAGCAATGTTGATCTCTACTAGCTGTCAAAAACTAGATGACATTGATTCTGTTTCCCAGCTCAGGGCATGCACCTGAAGGTATCTAATCACTAGAAATTCCCACAGAATAACAGTAATGAGAAATTCTAAACCAATCTTTCATTTCCTGATAGTTTCATTGCTTAACATATATAGATGCAAACTGGTTCAGAGAAGGGGAAGAAATAAGTAAATGTTAGAATAAACGTTGTCTAAATGTTTTATTGACTAGTCTTCTAGATTCGTGCTGTTTAAAATAACAGTGTAATGACTGTAGAAACATTGTTTTAGATAGAAGGATGATTTGAACTCACCTTTTTAAAAAACCATCAGATTTAAAGTGAGATTGCATTTATAAAGATTTTACATGTTCACTAATTATACAGTCATTATTTTACAACAAGTTTCATTATTTGGAGTATAAGAATTCTGCTTCATATCTGAAGTAATCTGGAAAATGAAATTTAGAATATATGTTTGTATCTTTAAATTCTACAAAACATATTTTTACACAAACCAACAACCAAACAACAAAGTAACTATGGCTTGCACCCTGCAGACTTTGTCTAGTTTTTGTGTCTTTATCCTTCTCAAAGCTGTGTTTTCTGTTAAAGACACCAAATTGAAGTACAGTGCTCTGTGCACTTCAAGTTTCTCTGAAAATATAGTATAAAACGCCCAGTTTACTATCTGACAGGGCAAAACTGTCTTTCAGGGAAATCTAATGCCACTGCAACATCTTCTGTGCAGAAAGATGCTTTTTCCCATGTTTGGGACTCTGCCCCTTCTGATAGTGAATCATTTTGGTTTTAGTCTCTCAGTGCTGTTTTATGTTTTTCTATTTAGAGACTATCTAATCTTTAGAGAAAAATGTACTAGGATTCACGTCAGAGAACTTAATGAGATGCAGTGTATTTTCAGTGAGGGTTTGCACCATTTTACTGCTAAAATCCTGCTCTTGAGCTGCACACGTGTAAAGCTGTGCTCACATATATGCAAAGGGGAAGATATATGCATATATGATCACATACATGCACACAAATGCAAAGGGGAAGAAAATTCTGTTTCTAAGAGCATTCAGAGGTGGATTGCTCCAATACCAGTATGATATCTTATTATTTCAAAACACAAAATTGCTTCTGCAACTACATGCAAGTTTTATTGCACTTATGTCAGAAATATGGGGTTTTTTTGTTGGTACCAGAACCAGAAAATACTGTTTTATTCCCTAGCTAAACAGAAGTTCTAAATCATGAGACATAGCCTCTGCTAGATAGAGATAGAGACCAAGCCCACGTGGGTTTTTTTCCAGACACATTCCTTTATAACTGCACAGAAACAAGGTTGGAGTCTATTTCTCTTTCTATTGCTATACCACATCATCATACTAGAGAGCAAAGGTTGGTACTCTATATTCCTGTGCTAAGGCTATCTCCTGTCTCTGTGTCCCAGCACTGTTGGTGCTGTGCAAATAGACTGAAGGGAACTCTGGTACCAGACACAACAGAGTTGCACAGGCAGCTTAATCAGCCCAGGCAAAGGGAGGTCCTGACAGGCAGGGTTCCAAATGCAGTGTCTGCCAGAACTGCCGGCAAATCGTGATGGTTAGGCACACTGTACTCACTAACAGTGCATGAGATGCTGCATTAGGCTTTGTGAGCAATCAGGCAAATGTTCTGTAGTTAGGAAGTTACTGCTTCTAAGACTGTGGAAAATGCTAAAAAATAAAAAATAAAAAAAAAAAATATATAAAAAAAAGTAATTGTTTTCAGTCACAAAAGAAAGGAAAAAATAATAAACATAGCAGAACAGATGAAATCAGAGGGACATGAAACAGGTTTGTAATAATTCAGAATTCCTTCTCCTCCTCTGACTAAAATCCAGCATATTCAGGAGAATTTGTTTCGGAGTGTCTGAATCTTCTCTTGACTTCATCCATTAAAACTGTGCATTGTTGAAGAATGGCTACTAGGACAGGGCCACGGATCATTAGAAGAATTGTACAAGCAATCTCATTGTTAGAAAATTTAGAAATAGCAAACTGCAGAGCTATGCTGATAGTAGAGTAGGAATGCTGTACCCTTGGCAAGGACACTGTACCCTTGGCAAGAAGGCATAAGCTATAACCTTGATAGCTTTAATTAATAAGAAGCTACAGCTGTGAGAATAAGGAGGAACCCTGGTTCTCAAATCAGCACAGAAGTATGTTTAACTTTTTGCTTTTAGCCAATGGCTTTGTGACAGGTATGCATGCTTGCTGAACAGTGTATAGAAGAAACTGAGCTTTCCGAATAAACCGAAGCTTGCTTTATCAATCATATTGATTGTCAGCTTGTCTTCTTTCACCGTCAAAGTGCATCTGGAAAATCTTTTATAACTGAGACAACTATCATGATGCTTCAAAAGATCTTGCTACTGTTTTATTATTTGGGGGTCTCTGTGCATTCAGAACTTGGTGTCTCAACAGAAGATTGTCAAAAGCAATGGGGCAAAGACACTGAAAATGTGTCTCTATGCAAAAGTCATCAAAGAACTATGGATAAAATATTGACTGCATGTTCCCGAGTTGCACATGTGACATAATTGCTAGCTTTTACCTTACTTCTGATTGAGATATCTTCTGAAAACACTGAAATATGATTATGTTAGAATGTTAGACGATGTCAGAAGAAATTTCTCTCTTTAACCCGTTAGCTTGCTGTACATAATGGTATCGTTTTAGACTGAACATTTCTGCTGAGCTTTTCTGTGTTATCACTGTTTATTGGTATTAAAATATTATTTATGAACAACTTTTAGAGAATAGAAACATTGAAATGCAGAGTGTCTTAGGGTGATGTTTGTATCCCCATTTGTGTGTTCTGCTATGTTGGATGTTATGTTCTGTGCCTTTGAGACTGTCTCTGAAGGGCAAATGTTTTGTTTTGGTTCTGTTATCAGCCTGCTCCCCCCACGACTGGCGGGACACAGTGACGGGGCAGTACATAGAGTGGCTTTTGTTTTTTGCTGGCCTCTTTTTGCTTGGCTCTAGCTCTGGCTTCTGCTTTTGCTCCTGCTCCTGCTTTGCTTTGCTCTTGCTTTGGTTTTTTTTCCCCTTTTCCTTTTTCTTGTAACTACTGGAACCTGCTCCGGGCTGGGACCTGAGAACGCCTTGTGTCCTGCAGCAGCCATCCCCAGCGCCGGAGGGAGTGACAACACAGCAACCATCCCCAAGAGAGACTCGCTGAATTTGCCATCTTTTTTCAGAGCTGTGAAAGAGTGTTGTCATCCGGTATTGTTCATTTTGTGTGCTGGGGGGGCTGTGCCTGTTAAATAAACAGGTTCTTTCCACTTCTCTCCGAGGAATCATTCCCGAACCGGTTGTAGGGAGGGGCCGTGTGGGTTTGCTCTCGGGAGGGGTCCCCCTTTGGAAGTTTTCTCCCAGTTTTGTCCTAAACTAGGACAAGAGAAAAGTTCAAATTTTATTTCTTTTACACTCATGACTACAATTCATCTCTCTGTAGCTAAAAATCGAAGACGAATTTGAAGAAGCAGCCAGGAAAAATTAATGGTGAATAGGTCTGCATGTCTAAAAACTGGATGCCCTCCACCTAAAATCTGGCTATTAAGAAACCTGCTCCATTTATTGAAAAAAATAATATGCTAGGCTCACATTCTTGTTAGTTCTCTTGTTTTCCAAACTTCGTTTGAATTCTTCATACACTATACAAAAACAGTCTTCATTAGGTGTGAATTAAGCCATCAGGAGAAAAGACCAACTGTTAAGACAGTAAGAGACAAAAGATTTTAAAGAAATCTGTAAGGAATAAAACCCCTGTTTCTTTCACCCATAGGTGTGTCAAGGTGTTAGAGTTTCTTCAGCTAGACAGAGCTAAAATGTAAGTGTTCTCACTTGCTATGGGCTTGGTTGCAGTAGGTAATGTATTTTTGCTCGGATTTTCACTTTTCAAATCAGTATATCCTGTAAGTTCATGTAGAGTCACAGCCAAATGAGAATTAAGGTATCCATGCACACCTCAGAGCAAAGTTATTTTTACTGCAGAATCTCTTTTCTAATAAAGTGACAAACTGTCACTGAGTTTGTTATCAAAGAAAGGTCCGTTTTCTGCTTCAAACTAACATAGACTTGCAGTCTTCTAGATGGTTGATTTCCCATTTGTTTATACAGCCCCACTAGCTTGCTGTGGGCTTATCACAGAGATAAGCACTCACCCCAGACATGGGACTGCAGGAATACATCCCACAGTATCTGTGATCATTTAGGAGGAATGTAATTGTCATTATGGTAAAAAGAAGGCAGTATTATTAGCTATAATAATCCTGAATAATCAAGATCAATCCAAATTTTGCTCCTGAGCTGATACCGCTTTGCTAAAACCTGAATTCCTAAAAGAGCTTTTGTACATGACTAGTTCAAAAAATATCTTTTCATCGGGGTGAAGTCAGATTCCTACAGTGCACAAGCATGAGGAGAAGGACATTGGAATTCTAGAATATATGCAAATACAGGCCTCATAGCTGTATCACTTGCTTCAGTAAATCACCAAAATCTTGAATATATTACCTGTGTTTAGTGAGATAATATTGGGCTTTTCATCATATGTGCCTGTAGACTCTTGAACTTTCTCTCTTAAGCTGTGACCGCTTTTATGAAATAGAAAAGTGATTAATCTTTGTAATAGTTTCAAACATAAGAAAAGTCTTTAAAAACTATACTGCACTACCAATCCCACATAGAGTACTGAAGTACTGATTATCAGCAGAAATGCTTCAAAAGATCTACAGAAAACTTTGAAAAACTTGTATCACTGGGTCTTTTCATACTTATCTTCAATATTTCAGGTTTTGCTATTATTTACATATTGATTATTTTTCTATCCTTAATGCTCCTTTCAGAGGATTCCTGTATTCTCCAAAGTTTTCTCTTGAGTGCTGTTTTTAACCATAAACAGTTACCAGGTATATCAGATTTTGTTTTGACTATAGAAATATAGTATCTGAAAGTTAAGTGTTATGGATTCAGGTACCTTTTGTCTTTTCACAGAGTCACAGAATGGGTCATGTTGGAAGAGACCACAGGTGCTCCAACTTCTCTGCTTAAGCCAGGGGCATCCCAGAGGACATGGCATAGGACTGTGTGTCCAGGCAGTTCTGGAATATCTCTGGTGCAGGAGGCTCCACAACCTCTCTGGTCAACCTGCTCCACTATTCTACGAAATATTCAATTCTCTGTTGAGTTAAGGGTGTGCAAGTTTATTTATTTCACTTAAACTTCATAAACCATGTTGGCTGTGTGGGTGGAGCAGTGAACAATGACTAAATGGGAAATATACAAGGACTTTTTCATGGCGACTCCCTTCTTTGAACTTTGTACTTGGAAACAGTTCCTCTCAGTATTTCACTTTCTCTCTCAAAGAGATAAAAATAACCAGAAGCCCAAATGCTTCTTACTTTCACTATTGAAAAGGGTTTGTCAGTTTCTACTTAAGAGAATACTTACAAAATTTATCTTAAAATTTCTGCTGCTAAGTGCCTGGCACTGTGTAAAATCTGAATTCGTGCAAAAAGACAACTTCTTTCCTAGACAGCTGTGAAGTCAAGTAGCGATGATGCAACATGCCTGTTTTTCCCAGACACAAGGAGACCCTGCAGTGAGACATCATAACCTAAAGCTCAACATTGCACAGCTTTCCATACATAGGATTGTTGAATTTGTAGATATATATATATATATATATATATATATATATATATATATGTCTCTGTGTGTGTGTATAAAAAAGATGTCATGTTTGTTTGTTTGTTTGTGTAATAAATCATCATCTTCCCCTGATCCATGCAAACAGGACAATGAATCCAAACTGATCATTTAAACTTTTGGGATGTACTTAAACCTAGGTTAGATTCTTCAGCATTGTTGATTATGTCCCCAGATCTGTAGAGAGCTTTTAAGCTGCTTAACCCTCTAACAATGCAAAACATTAGATAGAGCAGTGGCAGTTAATATACCTAACAACAGATGTTTTCCTGTTGTGGTTTTCTAATTAATAAATTGCATAGCCAACTGATCCAGGTGAAACCCATTGGAAAACTGATTACTTTAAATTCAATCTTTAAGATTGTAAGTGATTATCAGAGTGTTAGCTGAAAGATACTTGCCAGGCAATGAAAAGCAGGAGTGGGCTGAGGAGGTCGTTCTGAAATTGTTAGCTAACTTCTTTCAGGTCAGTGTTTCCATAGACTGAAATTCCAAATTTACTTCCTCTTCAATTGTTAACCATTTAAATACTACTAAATGTGTGGTTTTTCCAGGAATGGGATGACACATTTTCCTCTCAGTTCTGTAGTGCCAAAGGCAACAGGAAGCTAGTGTTATTTGTCATCTACAAATTTGCTAAACTATATTTCAGATCATCAGTATCTAAGGAGATACTTTCAGATTTAGTCAAATTATCATTTCAATTCATGTTTCTTAAGGTAGCAATACCCATGTTGCTACGATGGTTTATGTTTGGCAGTCAACAAGCTGATATTCATTCCCATGAAATGAAAAGGTCAAAAATAAGCTACATAAACTGTATTTGTTATCATGCAATTTTCCCCACTGTGAACTTAGGTAGCAAATATTAAATGTCTTAGTATTCTCCCCCACCCTCAAAAAACACACACAAAAAAACCAAAACAAAAAAACCAAAAACCCCGAAAACCCCAAACCCAAAAAACTCCAAACAAAACAACCCAAAACTCACTCCCACGTTTAGGAAATTTATTTGATGAATTCTAGTCATTCTTTGGTGTTAGTTGGTGTTAGTAAATTAAGTGATAGCCCATTAGCACAGAAAGTCAATAAAGTTTTAACGTAGACACTCAACTGAAGATTAAAAAACCACACAGGATCAGAATGTTGGCATTAACTTTTTTCTTTAGGATAATTTTGTGTTCCAAAAGCAATTGCCAAAGCAAGCAACATCTTAAGTGTTTTGGATTCTTTTGTTGACATCTTTATTAGTTATTGGTTATTGATTAGCAGGCTGTCCATGAGGCAGCAGTGTGTCCTGGTGGCCAGGAAGGCCAGTGGTGTCCTGGGGTGCATTGGGAAGAGCATTGCCAGAGGCTGGGGAGGTGATCCTGCCCCTCTGCTCAGCCCTAGGGAGGCACATCTGGAGTGCTGGGTCCCGTTCTGGGATCCTCAGACAGGAGAGACATGGAGCTGCTGGAAATGGCCCATCAGAGGGTGACAAAGACGATGGGGGGACAGGAGAATCTCTCTTGCGAGGAAAGGCTGAGGGAGCTGGGCCTGTTCAGCCTTGAGCAGAGATGACTGAGAGGGGACCTCATCAATGCCCGTGAGTATCCAAAGGGAGGGTATCAGAGGATGGGTCCAGGCTCTGCTCCGTGGTGCCAAGCAGCAGCTTAAAGGCAGTGAGCACAAACTGACACACAGGAAGTTCCACCTGAACATGAGGAAGAAATTCTGTTCTGTGCAGTGACCGCACACTGGCACAGATTGTCCAGGGAGGTCATGGAGTCTACCTCACTGGGGATATTCAATCTGGACACAATCCTGTGCCATGTGCTCTGGGATGACCTTGCTTTGGCAGGGACGCTGGACCAGATGACCCACTTTGGTCCCTTCCAACCTGACCATTTCTTTTTACTTTCTTTTTACATTCTTTTTACTATGATTTTACTTTCAAAATGATTGTAAAGTTACTATAATAATTTGTAAACCCCCCTTCTTACCCCTGTGTTTGAATTGCATCACCATGTTAAATAAAAACATTACTTTATCATACACATATTGAAATCTAACACATTTGAGTCAGCAATTTGGTGGGTAGAATGCTTTTGGTGACAGTTCCCATTTGGCATATTGACAAGTTTGTTAAGAGTCTGGCTTAAAAAAATCAGTGTGTTTCAAGTTTTTTGAGTAAATGTCTAAGGGATTATGACTGGAGCAATCTTATGTGCAACAGCACTACTGAAAGACATAAATAACTTACAAAAAGAAAGATTTAGGGGGATTGAAAAGTTTATTTTTATCCTTGTGGATTTTTCAGATCACTAAGGATTTGGTCATTCTGTTGTTAAAACTGATAGCAAAATCCTCAATTATTTTGATGGGATCAAATCCAAAAGAAAATGGAGTTCTTTCAAAATACCAGAACCATAATATAAATATAACAAACATAAGTTATGATAAATTTGATCTAGATTTTTTTATAGCATCTGAGTATCTTGCCCAAGGGTTTCTTTTTGTCTCCTTAAGGCAAATCAGAGACTCAAATGTAAAATCCAACATATATCCTTATTACAGTTTGTCACAGCTGAAAGTCTTGAATACAGAAATAAGGGCACTGATTACTATATACATTCATTTTCTTCCATCCCTGATTCTCTTTTGAGTGATATTAGTCGTCAACTAAATCTGACAGCTAAACTTACAAGATTGCTGCTTAATCCCTCAGCAAGTTTCAAGTTTTATTTGATATAATTTCAGGAAAATAAAGTGAATCTGAATTGTTGTTATTTAATGTCTAGAACTAGATGTACCTATTGGCTTTACACAGCTGAAAGTAGAATTATTTATTTATTCAGGTAAAAATGATAAGTTAAATAGTCAGAGTACTGTACCCTGCCACAGAGGTATCACCCTTGAGGATTTAATCCTTCTAAGTAGAATTGATCATTTAAACTGAACAAAGTATTGGGAGTTTGTCACTCAGCTTCTCTTCAGGCTAAATACACAGTCCTTTTTTAAAGGAAATTCTGAAAAACAAATCACTTTTGCAGTGAAGTCGTATGCAGTGCCACAACCAATAAAACTGGCTCTTTGTTAAAACCCCTCATCATTCTCCATCCTAACAAGTTTAATTTTGCCCAAGTCTTCATCTGCACAAATTTTTAAATAATCTTTTGGGAAGAAAGATGATCTACATTTTCTTTCATTAAGTGTCTAACTTTAGACAGCCATTCATGTCTCTAAAGGGTCTAAAGAAGTGAGCTCAGGTTAGTAATTTATTCCTTAAGAAGCCCAGTTCTCTGTCGCATACTCCCATCATTTATCTGCAAATCATATGTGAAATCTGGCCCCCAGACCACCTCTAAAGTGCACTCAGCATATGGCAAATCCTTTGAAAAGCAACTCCTTTAGGCATATTTTAAACTGAATACACATATTTTTTATTTCTTCTTCATCTTATAGAAAAAATTTGAAAGTTGAGGAGTTTGTCATAAGTGGTTTTTTAAAATAGAGTAAAAGTAGCCATCTGTCTTGTTTCATTTTTATCCTGTTTCCTTATTAACCCACATTTTATGGTACTGGCTACAAATATTAGACAGAACTGTATTACTAAAAGGGAATTTAACAGGGGAGATAAGGTAAATAAGAGAAAAAATAGCAATAAGAAAAGTGAAAATGGAAATAGAAGAAAAGCCTGGCAGACAGAAAGAGAAAGAATGGTAGAATAGGGAAAAAGAAAATGTAGAAGCAGAATATTGTTGTTCTTGCTATCAATAGCATAATTTAATTAACTATCCCATAACTACCCAACTGCAGAGAAGCTGGAACTATTCCAGACCCCTTTTCATACCTCTACTACTTGGCAGATATTATTAAGCTCAAATTAACATGACAAATTAAAAAACCCTTAATTTCAGAAGGCCTAGGCCTCGTGTATGACAAACACAGGAGCTAGAGATGCAAATAAATTAAGAGACTTGAAAAGGAACAAGAAAGGCTTGAATAATTACTGCTGATAATCTGATTAAAGGCTTGAACCCTCTCATCTTGTACACGTAAACTTGTACTTTGACTCAGTATAAGACTTGTCTGCATGTAAGCATTATATGATTTTTTAATTAGCCTGAATTGCAATGGTACTGATGTTATGTCCTCCCTCATACAGGGAAAGTTTCATTCCAATTTAATTTTAACAGCAAGGGAAATTTCCCAGAATCCCCAGCTCAAAGAGTTGCTCTCCCCTTAAAGCCTGGAAAAAGTTCAAATCCAGTCTAAAAACCTATTTGTGCTAAACCGTTTGGAGGTTTTGGAAAATATTTTTCCATACTTTCATGTCTTTAATTTTTTTTCCCAAATGGACAATAGGTTATTATTAAGTGGCAGGTGTTCATAGTGGCAGGCATGTGTGACTCTAAGTCCTGTTTTCAGATATATAAAACAATGCCCTATTACCGTTTCATACAGACTCTCCAGGGGAGAACATGTACACAAGGCAAAACAATGGATATTGAGATTGATTCTTCAGAAAGGCAAAGCTCAGATTTTACAGTTTGATAAACACATGGCACTCCCAATAAAATAAAAGGAGGTTATATCTCACATCAGAGGACAGAACACCGAAAACTTCTTTTTCCTTCTACTTACCAGTATAAACAAAATGAACTCGTCTCAAACTGAGGGGTTTTAATCACAGTGGAATTTCACTGCTGTGCATTGTGATAAACATAAAACAGGTTCATAATCTGGAAAAGCATGTGAAAGGGATGAAAAGAGGCTAAAATGATCATGATTTTATTGCTACAGCTTGTGAAAGACAATATTTTCGTTTCCAAGGCAATAACTCTGGGATTTAATTTGTGTGTTTTTTTCTTTTCCATTTCTTATTGTGGTGTCATTGAACTGCATGTAGAAGTCTACAAAGAGTACACATTGCACAGGTTGAACCTGATGATCTCCAAGGTCTTTTCTAACCTAGTTGATTCTATGATTTAATTTAGGTGGCATTTAAACCCTTCTTTGCATAGGTACATGGGAGTACCTAGTTCTGTTTTGGAAAAACAGAAAATGTCTATGAAAAAAAAGGCAGCCTTGAGATACTCAAAGTTTATATTTCGTTCCTCCCCACTCTTACCTCAAGGTACCCAATGTCATGTTACATTTCCCAAATGTTCAGCAACTGTAATTGGCATAGACTATATAGTGTTGCTGAAACATTTTGTTTCAGGTAATGTAGAAACTGGGTAACTTTAATTTTCCAATAAATCCCACAATTTTCAAATATTAACTAGTAGGGAACTGAATATCACAAAGGAGACTAGAAGCTTTACTGGGAGAGTAAAGCTTTGGCAAAGAGGACAGCATCATTTTCCTTATTATTATCCCAGTCATCAGGCACAACTAATCAACAAAGGCTATGATCGTAGAGTGATAGAGTGACATAGTTTTGAAAAATTTTGAAGTATTCATCTTTTTGGAGGCAACATTTCTGAAATAATACTTATATAGTCTGGCAACCTGAACACAGAGGGACTTCTTATGAGGCTATCAAGCTAAATTCTGTGTGGCAAGGCATCAATATCTGAATGTTTAAATGTGTTCCTCAAAATTCCTATTTAAAGTCAAAACAGGATTATTACCATGGTCCCCATAATAATCCCATCAGCTGAGATACCAAGACAGTGTAGTTCTGTCTAATGCAGAGTTCCACGGACAGTGAGACATTAGATGCAGGGCTGCAAGTGCCATGGCCCTGTATAGATGTTCCCAGGAGCTGCTGCTTCTCCTGGTCTTCTGTAGCACCCTGTCACGGCTCCTCCCTCCCTGTTCACCTCCAGTCTTTATAGGAGGTGGCAGATTCCCAGTTGCCATGGCACTGCTCTTGTGATCAGCTCTCCCTTTAGCACACTAAAACTGCTTTATTTGGAGTCAATCTTTAAATTACGTTGGTATTGCAGATGTGTACAAGAGAGAGGGAAGAAATTTTCAAATCAGTGATGCATTTAATTTTGCAGTGTTTGTGTACCTGAGAATGACTAGGGATTTGGGGGTTTTTTGGCTTTTTTTTTTTTGATGAGTGGTTTGTTTTGTAGGTTTGAGGTTTTTGGTTTGTGTTGCTTTGGGTTTTTTGTCCAGGGGTTCCTCAGTGTTTAGGAATTAGATTTGTTTAGACAATTGTTGGGAATAAGCATCACAGTAAAATCTGTGTGTGCACAGGTGTGCAGAGAAAACCCACAAGCAAAACAGCAGATGTTCCCCTGGATGCAGAGGCAATGCAAAATCCTCACAACACTTCTGTCTTACATGGCACTGTGCAAAGAGTTAGGAGAAAGTGACCAGGAGAAATGACACAAGGGAGAAATTAGGATGCCACTCTTGTGTGTGCTCAGAGGATTGCTCTTGCTGGGATCAAGAAGGTTGTCAGGGAAGCATCTGAACCTGTGTCTGTCTACATGTACCCAGTATTGCTTAAACAGAACCTACCTGCTGGGGCCACAGGTAGTAGCCTGGAATAGACGTTGCAAGAGGGGCTGCTCAATAGCCTAAACACCAAGGTTAAAAAGGTAGTGTGATGTGAGTCCAAGCTGTTAACTCCTTTTTAAGACATGAGGCTATCATGGCTAAAAAGACAAGCAGAAAGAGTTTATGTCTACAAGTAGCACAAGGGACATAAGCTTGTATCTTCAGCAGATAAGCCTTGATTAACAGAAGGGGATGTGTACAGTTGTAGCAAAGTGTGTTTCCCAAGTCGTACTGCTGTATTTTCAGCAACTGTGTGGTGACCAAGAGCCTCAGTGACATGATGGAAACAGATGGAACATGTCAAGATATATAAAAAGACAATCCAGTTGATCCCCAATCTGTAAAAACTTTAAAACCCTTTCAGTTTATAACCCGTTCCAAGAATATAATGTACAGCTATCATTTTTCTTTGCACAGGATACGTCCTGTTGTCTGAGGCAGGCAGTCATCATCCAAAGGTTAAATATCTTGTTGGGAATCATCAAGTACCATTCTTATTAGATTACACAACAGTAACTGACTATTATAGCTTTCTTAGTTGATGTCAAGAGAGGTGTCTTGCTGCTGCAAGGTGTTTTGCAATTATATTGAATTACTGTGACTGTAATTAAGGATTTAATGTAGTTATCAGAGAAAAATTGCTATCTACTGGGAGATCTGATTAGATGACTACTGTAATAATTTGGATCTTTTTTGTAAATAACTATGTTCTTTACCACATGCAATATGCGCTTCAATGTCCCACAGGAATCTGTTTCACACTTCGAAACAGAATAGTTACATTATTTAAAATGTTGTATTTCATTATTTGTTTTACTTAAGCATTGGATAATATTCTCTAAGAGAATCTAAGATTCTCTTGCCATCACAGGTTTTCTGTTTCTTTTCCTGTGTGACATAGGAAACATAGTCAAATAAGGTATAATGTTTCTCTAGATGATGGAGGATCAAGGCTGTAACCAAAACACTGGAATACCATAGAGGTCATGGTAAAAAATCATAAACATATAAAAAAAATCCAGTTTTACAATCAAAATTGCCACATTGTTGATAATAATACTGAAGAGTAAAAGTCAAAATAGTAATGTCTAGTACTAATTGATTTGTTTCAGAGTTGTGGGTTACATTCCACAGGCTTTATGTTTTTCCATTAAAACCAATAGGGTTTTTTTCTTTGACTCTGCAATCACAGGACTTAGTCCCTTGTGACTTTTCTCCCTGTTTTCTAATCACTAAGCTACCTTGTGTGTTGAGCAAAGCAATGTGTTTACACCATTACTCTACCTAAGTAAACCGCATATAATTGAAACAGACAATGCTCAATAAGAAACTGCCAAATGAACTTCTATTGCTTTCTGTTATAGAAAAACAAAAAAATAACCTGAGGTACTGTCATTATCATTGCTGGTGTTGTGACTTCTGTTCACGACTACCTTTGCATGAGCATGGTTGCTGCAATTTGACTGCTGGGAAGTCGTGTTAAAAGACTTACATTGTAGGGGGCTGTTGGACAGTTTCATAGCACATTTCTTTTTTCTCTGTGACACAGAACAATATAGAACTAGTAGTGCTATTAGTGTAAATACAGCCACCCCCAATAAAGGTAATATAATAAGTGATTAGCAGACCGGCTGGCAGAGAACTTCCATTTAAAGGCACACAGCAAATAAAGCACAAGCCAGGGAGGCATCTGCTCACAGGTGGAGTACTTCCCAGAACAGATGGGTTTTCAAGACCATCTCAAAGAAGGAAAGGAAATTAGAATAAGCTTTTTTTTTTTTTTTTTAATTGGCATATGCAGTATTTTTATGGAAAGAGGTAAAGTAGGAACTGAGTAACTTTCATTAATCTCTGACAAAGCTATGAAAATGGAAAAAGGTGAATAAAATAAAAATGCAGATGTATGGTCGTAAGTTGCTGGTTCCTGGTGAATTTTCATGTGAATATTATTAAACTTTGTAGTAGCTCTGGATCTTGCTAGGTTTTTTTAGCATTTTCCTAGATTATGCTCAAATTCTTAAATTAATCAAAAAAACAAACTATTTCACTTTTAGAACAAATGGTACTACAACTCTGGTGTTCCTCTGGGTCTGCTTAGGTAATGATCACTGATTGAGAGCCAGGGCTGCTTCTAACCACCAGTGAGTCAGAGAAGATTATTACATCCCACCTTTATTCTCTTAGTAAGATACACAATGAATCTTTCGCAGGGTCATGAGCACAACACATTCAATCAGTCGACAAGAGAATATAGTTTCTTCAAGAAAGAGGGAAATGTGGGAGGTTCACAGCCAGTGCAGTTTTTAGCTGGGCTAGATGGCCAGCAATATTCAAGGAACACGGAAAATGAACGGGAGCAGTTGCCTGACCACCCCCTATGGAGGCCGTAGCGTGTTGTGGGTAGTTTAGGAGGAATGCTCCACGCCCTTATTTCTTTGGGCACTCTGGCAATTTCAGGAAATAGTCCATCTGCTCCCTGTATACCCTTCTACTTCATCACAGCTTGAGACTTTTGATCAAAGAGGTGGATATGCATTTAGGAAGTGTGATAAATATTTCTATTACCCTTTTTACTTAGGTGTTGCACTTAAAAGACCACTAGTGTGAAGCAAGCACAACATATCACTAGTATGTCCCCAAAGAATAGCTCTGTATTTTATAATTTAAAATGCATAATTTTCCTAATGTATTTCTTTTGTAGCTATGCTTACTACCTATGGAAAGAAGGAGTTCCCTGAAATTCTCTTCTCAATGTGAAGTTGCTTCTGTATTTAAATTGTATTTTATATCTGGGGAGGGGAGGACACAGAAAATACGGGAGAAAGGGAATGATTTTTTAGGTTAGTATGTGGAGGATTTTGCACTTTATTTTTCAAAAGGCTAGTTGTTCATCACAAATGTGAATTATTTCAAAATGCTATGACTGAAGACCTCAGCCATTTG
This sequence comes from Sitta carolinensis, assembly GCA_032173965.1. Taxonomy (NCBI): domain Eukaryota; kingdom Metazoa; phylum Chordata; class Aves; order Passeriformes; family Sittidae; genus Sitta; species Sitta carolinensis. Next base: position 11,367,593 of record CM063313.1, on the reverse strand, counting down.
CTCAAAACACAACATATTTTAATATCATTCATGCAGTTACTGAGCTTTACATGAACAGCAACCAGTGCCAACCAGCTAACCAAAAGGTAACCTCTGTACGTGGAGGTGAATATAAAGGTTTTCCTACTGGATTCTTATCTCACAGCTAATCACACAGATCAAGTAAAAATGGAATTTAATTGACGTCACTTCACGCTAGAATCTTAATGTAGCCAGAAAATATACGCCTAAGGAGCTTGCTGATCTTAATGATATCTGTGATCTCTTATCTCTTACACCTAAACTGGATAAGGAAAATAAGGAAAAATAAGGAAATATGCTCAGTAATGTTCCAAATAAATTCCACCTCATGAAAGTTGTATGTAGGGAGTAAGGAAAATTAGTTGTCTTTCCCTAAGCAAATCTGTAAATGAAAAGGTGGTAATCTTATTTTGCTACTTGTTGATTAAACTGTCCCATGTTTGGCACCAACATATTGGATGTGGCATTGTGCTGAAGAATGCATTTGTGGTAACAGAAGCATTAAGTGCTAATATTGTATAAACACAATAGCTCAGCAAAGATGAGGTAGAGAATATTCTGAACTGGAAGGGACCTACAAAGATCATGTGTAAAAGTGGCAAGACTTTCTGCTTTAAATGTTCAAACCCTTCTTTAAGCCCTTCTTAATTGCTATAAAATTAATGTGAGATTTCATGCTGTCATTAACACTCATTAGTTCAACAGAACTTCTTATTTGATAATTAATCCTGTATGCGGTTTACAATTACAAATCCTCTAGTAGTATACAAATGTATTTTACACTGTAGAGTGCAAACAACAGAAGTCCTCATACCATCTTCAAAAATCTAAACATGATGCCATCTGCTTCATCACTTTTCTCAGGGAAGCACTGTCTCTTCATGGCCCAGGAAATTCTGTACTGGAAATTAAGGGCTGCTTTGGTTAGGACACATCCATGTAAGTTTGCAGCTTAGCATTATATGGATCTGCATTTTTGTGCTAATATTTCTCTTTGTTTTTAATTTTGACTTTTTATCATCAGTCACATCATCACTGTACTTTCTTGTTTTAGCTGAGAAACAGAAATACCAATGGAGCCTGAAAAAAGTTGTTTCTGCCTTTCCAGGCTGGGCGGGAAGCACAGTCTCTTGAGAACAATGAGTCCTATTTTGGTATCCAAAATCACTTAAATAGGGTGGGAGGAGATCCAAACCTATGCATTGTATTCCACAGAATCAGAGAATTACAGACTGGTTGACACTGGAAGGGATCTCTTGAGGTCATCTAGTCCAGCACTCATGTTCAATCAGGGTAGCCTAGAGTGTTGCTCTGGATCATATCCAGATGGTTCTTGAATATCTCCAAAGACAGATTCCAAAACCTCCCTGAGAAATCTGTGTCTGTGCTTAGTCAACCTTACAAAACAAAAGTGTTTCCTGATGTTCAGAGGGACCCTTCAGTGTTTCAGTTTGTCATTGCCTTTTGGCCTATCACTGAGCATCACTGAGCCTGGCTTCATCTTCTTTGTACCCTCCCTTGGGGTGTTTATATCCATTGATGAGACTCCCCCTCAGCTTTCTTTTGATCAGCTGAACAGCCCCAGCTCTTCCAGTTTTCAGATACTTCTAGTTGCACTGATCAAGAATTTTTGGGAGTGGCCTCACAATGATGTCATAGCATGAGGAACTTCTCTACATCCAGTTCAGTTAAGTATTACCTGACATGATTCTCTTCCAAAAAGGGTACATCTCTCTTGCTACAGACTTCCCCCCTGGTCTCTGCAATCTGAGAACTCTGAAGGCCATCCTCGCTAGTAAAGACTGAGCATCATGCAGCAATTCAGCATTTTCCATGTCCTGCATAACCAGGTCCCTTTGTGCAATGGGCTCCCACCTTTTCATCACCTACGTACTCTAAGACTTATTATATGTACTTACTGAATGAACTCACCCTTCTCGTCTTTGACATCCTTGCTGCATTAAAGTCCATTTGGGCTTTTGTTGTCCTGATTAGTTCCTTGGATATTTAGATGGTTATTCTGTACAGTATGTATATAATACAAAATGCATAACACATAATATATAAAATATAATATATAATTATAATATATAATATATAATACATTTTGTACAGTATTTCTGTATTCCTCTAAGTTTATTTGTCCTTGTTTCCACCTTCTATATGCTCCCTTTTTGTGTTTGAGTTTGGCCAGAAGCTCAACGGTCACCATGCAGGCCACCTGGCATTTTTACCTGGTGGCACTGTTCTTGACTTTGGAGGAGGCAACCCTGGAACATTAGCCAGCTATCTTGGGCCTGTCCTCCCTTCAGAAGATCATCCTATGGGACCCATCCAAACAGAACTTTCCAAAGGTCAGAGTCTGATCTCCTGAAATCTAGGGTTATGATCTTGCTTTTTACCCTCCTCACTGGCCTCAGGAGCCTAAGCTCCACAATCTCATGGTCACTGCAGGCAAGGATATTCCTGAAACCCTCAATTACACAGTGATCTTAAAACACTCATTCATGGCACCTTCAGACTTATGTTTCCAAAAAGCCTCTAGTTATTGGTAAATATAAAATCCATCAGAACCTCTTTCCTTGTTAGCTGATCTGGTTTTGGATGAGTTTTATTCAAAATGAGCTTTCAAATATTGACATTGCAGACTGAATATTCTGATTGCTAAAGCCATTTTCTTCTATGATCGTCCAGATGTCACTCTGGGAGTCAGAGTCACACCATGCAAGGTTTTGACTGCTGGACCAAAGCCCCTTTGCAGCAGGTGGTTCCAGTGAACTGATGGAGCCCTGCTGGACTCTCTCCACACCCACACCCACACCGTCAGACAAGTTTCTGTTCCCAGCTCGACCCTGGGTTTCCACAGCAGAGTGAGACTTCTGGTTCCTCTAAGTAATAAATTGTGGAGAAACAACATAATAAGAACACAATCTAGGTGTGCTCCAGGAGAGATCCTGAATAAAAGAATCACTGACCCTTGCAGTCATTGCATTCTTCCCTTCACACACTTTTCTTGGTCCAATGGTTTTATTTAATCTGGGTCTTCTCACTGCTCACTGGGCCCTACAGAGGCTCTGGGTGATGGCTGGTGCTGCAGGACTGTGCCCTTTGTCAGGCAGAAGGGCAGTACCCCTCCACAGCTCATAGTTTTGGGGCTGCAGCTGTTTCCCACCAGCCAGGCCACAGCCTGCAGCTCACACTGCCAGCTACCTGCACTAGGTGTGTTCTGCAAGGTTGATGATCTGGAGTAAGTTTAATTTCAAGATGTCACGTTAGTAGATGATTGTAATTGTTGAGGCAGATCAAGTCAATGTGGGATGTTGGGGAAAGCAGCACTCAACATGAGAACCCACCAGTGATACTCCTTGTTGCAGGCAAAGGCAGCCAATCTCCAGCTGATTATCTGTATCTAGCATCTGCAGAAATTTATTTCATAGGACCTAAGGGGCATACAGGAATCTTTCCAAAAATCTATGTTTAAAATTATTCTTAGTTAAAGATAAAAAAATGGCAGAAAAAGCTAGCAAAAAGAGGGGGAAAGTGTAATTTCTCTAACACAGGAGTACATTATGACTACAGAATGAAAGAACTATATATGTGAATCAAAGTGACATGTACTTTCAAAATTTGATAGCAAAAACTTAGCTGAGGAAACCTGAGCCTTTTTCAGTGGTAAGTCAGTTTCCTCAAGAGAATTCACGGTGACCAGCAATCCTTCATTAAATAAATTGCTGTTGACCTGGGACAACGTTATTGTATTTTACAATACTGCTGAGCTTGCCAGGCATAAACTACCCTAGCTGAGTAGGTGCCAAGCAAGTACAACAGGTGAACAGCTCTTTACTTCTCTGAAAACAAAATGGATGCCCAAATCCAGTCTATAAAAATATGCATTTGAGGACTTTTTCTCATCAGGACTCCAAGAGGCTACTTTTACAGGGGAAAAAGTTTTTAAAGAAGTGTGATGTTTATGTAATCAGCATCAGTAATAAGTAATACTTATTTTTCTAGTGGTTATTTGTTTGAAAATAAATTCCCTCCTAAAACAAGTAATATATTTACATGAAGATATATCTAAAAAATGCCTTGTCTGCCCTGTCTCCAATGTTGCTTTCATTCTTAGTTTAACACCTGTCAAAACCGACCTATTACAGACTACCCAAATGGTTGCATTGCTTGGACTCAGGAGAAAGATGTATTTTGTTGTTGCAGCAGAAATATTTTGGACATATTTTGTCTAAATAAAATATATCTAAAAAACTAAATAAAAGGTGACAATTATGTGAATACAGGAATAGAGTTTTGGAATTCTTGTTTAGATAAGAGTCAGATCTAAATAACCCCACCGGAATGTCTGTGTGAATTGACACATGAAAGTGACCAAGGTGCTCACCATACCACAGCTGAAATGTAACGAGTAGATTTATTTCATTAGGCCACTTACTGAAGAGTCCCTAGACCCCACTGTGCTGCAGAAACACAAGAAAGGGGGTTGCAGTCACAGTCAGGCTGGGTCCGACCCCAGTGGTGCTGGGGGCCCACTGCCTGCCCTGGGATACCAATGGGCCTCACGCCCGTGCAGTTCATCACAATGCTGTGCTTTTCTGACCTCTGAGATTTTTGATTTCTTTCCCAGCAGGACACTCAAGTCTGTCTGTGAGAGGCACCTCTTAAGTTTCTGATAGTTTCTATATTATGTCTATGGAAGTTCTGCTCCTCAAAACTGACAGGATAATCAGCAGTATGTGGAATTTTCCACATGGATATTCTTAGTCTGCCCAGTCAAAAGGTCACTTTGAGCAAACCTATTATCCTTCTTGTTAAATCTTGCATTTTTAACCTTTTCCTCCCAGCAATATTACTCTGGTTGTCAAATCCTGTATTAACTGAGATGAAATATGTTTTCAGAATGACACGTGAAGTGAAGGATGTGCGTGAGTCTACACAGGCAGGCAGCCAGAAAACCCACAAAACCATGACTGAAATGCAAAGAGTAAATTTATTCCATTACTTTGCTAACCAGGGCGATCCTAAGGCAATGCCTGGGCAGAGACAGTCAAGCAGGAACACAGGCACTGTCAGGCTCAGTCCAAGCTGGCAGGTGCCTGGCAGTGGGTCTGCTCTTTCCACCAGTTTCTCAAGGGGCTGTGCACATGTGGTTTACCACCACACTGTGATCTCCTCTCAGTGTTTTGGTGATCTTTGAACTTTGATCCTGTTTCCTCCCAAAATAGGATTCTCGAGCAGGTCCATGACACTGCCTCCAAGTCTCTCCAAACAGCTATGCTATCCCTACACAGAAATTCTATTTCTCAAAACAGGCAGAGGATAAACAGCAGCAGGTATAATATATGGGGTTCCCCACACTGTTAGTCTCCAGGCCTTGGCATTCCCAGCTGCAAAGGCACTTGAGCTAATCTACCATCCTTCTCTCATTCTTCCATTTTTAATCCTTTTCTCCTAACAGAGGGGATTTTATCGGGTAGCCCTATATTTTTATTGATTTCTTTTTAAAAATACCAAAATTACAATTGCTTCACAGCAGAAATAAAAATCCCAGGCCACAGAAAATACTGTGTTGGAGCAGATCAGTGTTTCAGGTCTGACCAAAAAGTGTTTTAGGTGTCTCAAAGGGACACCTTGACATGGTTGTCTTTGGAACAGTTTGTTGTAAATCATGCTATTCAGCAATCTGATTCATGTCCCCAAGCCATGAAGGTTCTTGTATTTTTAATAGTAACCAATCTGCAATGGTGGATGATCATACTATTCATATTGATAAGGACAGTAGAACAGAACAGCATTTTCCTCACTTGATTAGGATGGTAGAACAAAACAACATTTTACTCTTACCGAATAAAGGGAACAACATAGCCTTGGAGAAGCAGACAAAACAGAAGTCATGCAAAACTCAAGCAGGATGCCAGCTCAGCTCTGCAAGGCTGACAAAGTAGAGGTTATGCAAAACAATGACATTGCACTTACTCAAAAGCAGAGGTCAAGGAACAGCCATATTGAAAGGACACCACAAGCTAGAGACCACTAAAGAAGAACCCAAAGAACCATATAAGGACTTCCAACAAGGGCAAAGAAAAGAAATATGTATACATCAAGTAAACAGGGGTATTTAATAGATATGTAATCAATGTGTGTGATAAATCCTGTTTACCCAGTGCTAGGGCACTCAGTTAAAGAAGATTAAGAATAAAGAAGGCTTGATTTCTAATACTCCAAACTACATTAGAAAGTTCCTATCTGGCTGATTTTGGCATCAATATAAACGCATAAAATCCACTAAATCTGTGGTATTTTCTGGACAGTCTCTCCATTCAAATCAAGTGTACAAGACAAAGTAAATACATTACCTGGCAGAAGTACCCATATAACTTATTTTCTTTCGGTTACATGTCTGTTTTTTCTTTTCATGGAGTCGTAGACTGGTTTGGGTTGTGAGGCATGTCCAAGATCATCCAGTTCCAACCACAAAACCTCTTGCGGTTTCTACCTCTCCTGAAATTAAGAACAATCCAAACCTTAGGCTGATTTGTAAGGAACATCTCAGGATGTCTCCTATCCCTGCTTCATCCTGTTAGAGATGTTCGAAAACAGTAACAGTAGCTCTGCTCAAGAACACATTACCAATATTAACTAGAAGTTGCAGCTGCAGTGATGTTTCGACTAGATTCTGTATGCAGCTGAATAATTCCCAGCACACCATAGTTCAGTGACATTAACATCTACATTTTGAGAGAGAGCATTATAGTATCAGGTAATTTAGCTGACTCATTACTTTCAAACGGTATAGGAGTTATCACATAAAGAGAAAATCTATGTTCCTTCTATCTCCTCTGTTTTGATCTGGTATGTAGGTGGCTCTGCTCCTTGCACTCCCCATGGGTCAGCTGGGGCAGAGACATGCCCCTCGTACTTTTGGAGCACACACCTCTGTTTCCAACACATAAGGTCTGCCAAGATACTTAGAGGCAGCAAAATAAAAAATAGGATGTATGTCAGAATTTTCCTTCAAAGAACTACTCTCATTCACAGTGCAAATGTATAAAAGGGATAAAGGTGTTAATTCTCCTAAGGAAAAATTAAAGATTTCAAATGCCCCAGTTAATCCCTCTAACCTGAAGAAAAAGCATCAGACTGGAAGATGGAACAAACCCTAGAAAGGGTTGCAAGGGTTGCAATTTTACAAGCAAGCACAAAGGAAAACTCACTCTTAAAATTTTATTGGCTAAGATCAGTGAGACCATCTATTTTAGTTTTCATCTGAGAGTTCTGTGTCTGGACATGAAAATACTCCAAGGGGGACTAAAAAGGGCAGAAGGCTCATATTCTCTGGCAGTGCTGTACCAACAGGAGCTGCCCTTCGGGTGGTGCTCCAGCCCTTCTGCAGCGCCCCGGGAGGCTGTGCAGTCCTGCAGGGCATTGCCACACAGGGACAAGCGAAGGACTCCCTTCCACACGTGCCATCAAACAAGTCTTCATCCTTTTCAGCTTTCTTCTCAGAAACCTAGTGTGGTCTGTGGTATAGGAATTTACCAATCTTTTTCTAAAGGTACCTCTCTTATTAGCAGCCTTTTACCATGATCAGTGGTTATTTGATGTGTGATGTATTTTTATTGCTGCAAGACTGACTTCTCCACTCCCACCTTCCTCATTGCTAACGAGTAGGGAAATAAAAGAGCCCAGAGAAAATGAAATGAAAGAAATGCTTCTGTACAGTGTGGTGCTATGCATGATCCTTCTTTGCATTCCTGGTTGAGTCATGGAAAGCTGCCCTTTCTGTTTGCTGGATGGAGAGGGAACAAGAACTCGGAAGGACGAGATTAGCCAAGGAATTTTCATTTCAATACACACCATTTCCTAATTATTGGTAACATTTGCTAGGGGGAAAAAAGCATCAGAGAACAGACTTTTCAAGTTTTTCCACTTTTTATCGTCTCACCTTTTTAGCATAGAAATTCTCATGACTTTGGAGGTAATGTGTGCAAGGTTCCCAATACTTCCCCATACTTCTGCTACATTGCAAAAGCAGGAAATGTCGTGTGGGTACAAAGGGTGCAAGAAGACAAACACAGTTCTCTAAGCACTCTCAGGCTTGTGAGAACAATAGCATTTCTCCAAACTAACTGATCGTGCTGTGTGTACACAATGCTTGCTTTCTCTCCTAAGTACCTAAAACAAGAAAGGGAACAAACTGTTTATCATCTTAGTATATTAGAGTTAGCATAGTCAATTTCGCTATGTCAGTGCAAAGCTGTAGCTGATGCCACTAGAAACACCTTCCTGCCCACACACCGTAGAAACAGCAACTCTCTGGCCCAGAATGAAGCCCCAGGTTACAGTTTTCCAGCCTGGAATGTCTTTGTAGTTCAGTTGGTGGCAGCTGTTTTTAAATACTGCATGAACTAGAGGACGTCTTAATTCTCCATCAGGAGAGGGCTTCACTCTAAGTACGGAAACAACAATGATTTACTATTTTCTGTGTACTTTTCCAGTCTGTCATATTGCCTACACACACTGATCACCTGTGTTTTGTCATACAAGATTCTTCCATTTCTAATTAAACCAACCTCCCTCCCTCCCTCCCTCCCTCACTGCCTTCCTGCCTTCCTGCCTTCCTGCCTGCCTGCCTGCCTTCCTGCCTTTCTGCCTTTCTTGCTTTCTGCCTGCCTGCCTTCCTCAGTCCCTGCCTACCTGCCTCCCTCCATCCCTTCTTTGCCTTGGTTACATCAAGAGCCCCTCTCTGCAGAAAGTGTCCAATGGAACAGCATGGTCATTCCGGCTCACTGCAGCTCTGGGCCTGTGCCACAGCACAGCCACCCTACCTCTTACACAGGTTAAACTAAGAAAGGTCTCAGCCCCTTCCTGCTTCTGCAAGGATTACTGCATATGTACAATAAACTAATTACCCTGTAAAATTTTCTCACAAACTTTGTCTTTAGATTTTATAAAATCTAGAGTCTTTTTAAAAGGAAGCAGATAAGCACCCCAGTAATTTTGGGCAATAATTTAACATCTCTGCAGGACAGATACTCCAGAATCTCCAGAGCTTCCCAATGTCTGACTTGGCTATTACCAGTTGTCCCATTTTACAACTGTAAGCTTATACCACATGAGTGAGTTGGTACATGCTTCTGTTTCCCATCTGGTAAATCTTGGTTCCAGAAAACCACAGCACAAAAAGCACAGTGCTGCATTCCTTTGTCGGAGCCCAGGACATCCCTTTGGGAGCCCAGAGCTGCTGAGATCTTTGCCAGGGGCTCAGAGACCCTGGCACACAGTCTAGAACACCAGTGGGTTCGATTACGAACCCTGGAGCAAATTGCCACCTTTACACGAAGAGATAAAAGCCACAGCAGTTTAAATAGTGTAATGATTAGTATATCACAGGGTGTAAATGTAGATTTTAGGATTCTTTGTATAGGGGATTTTGGAGACAAGATGGAGGAATTCGGGCGTGCCTAGCCTTTCTTCTTCTTCTTCTCTACCTCCATCTTCACTGATGATGCTGGCACTTTTGGATTGGTTTAGAGTAGAAGCTCACTGTCTAACATACGTAATGGGTATTGGGAATAATTGTAAATATGTCGTACATAGTTTTCTGTATATAAAGATAACGCCGCCCTGGGGGCAGGCAGAGTGTCTCTGACTGTCCTGCTGAGCAGACCTTGGCTGGGCAGAAAAAAAATTTATAGATAAGAAATAATAAACAACCTTGAGACCGAAAACTGAGAAGTGTTGTCTCATCCTTTGAATGCACGGGCAGAAGTAAAGACTTAAAACAACAAATCGGGGTCCCAAACCTTGTCGGGACCCCGACATTCCTTGTCCTTTGGCATGCACAGGCAACATCCTCTGGGGATAGGTACATGGTGGCCTCAGTGAACTGGCCAGTCTCCAAGCCAAGAGGGACTCAGGAAATCTTTTGCAACAGGAACCAAATCAGCTAAATGCATCAGAATTTCAGATTGATTTTACATAGGTCACTTTGAATTCTTGTTGTGACCATCCTGGACTGCCTTTCAGCTGTTTTTTCATAATTTTTCTGATTTCCTAAAATAGCACAAGATTTCTTTTTTCTTCAAAGACAAGTTCTTTTTTTCAAGGAAGTCTGTATTTCAATCACATTTCATGAAGAATTATATTACTCATGCAAAGGACATACTTACTTTGGAAGATGGATTTTAATACAACTACCAGTACTTTGTCCTACACCTCAAATTATAAATGGTCCTCCTTTGCATGGAAAGGAGGCCATGTTTGGCCATCAGATCATGCCCCTGACCCTTTTTTGAGTACAGGACAATTTTTGATATACTCATATAAAGAGAAAGAAAACTGTGAAGAAGAACAGTAGTTCTTAGAAGAAGATCATCCACGTAGTTTTGCCTTTCCAAACTAACATCTGTGTAATACTCCTGTCTTTAATTTTTCCATTAAATGTATCACAAGTTCTTTCATCTGCAATTGGTATTTTCAATTTCATATCCTTCAAGCCATGTCTCTGTTTCATGACATGTATGACAAAATCCCTCACCAACTACTGTTATATTGAGCTCAGCAGTGAGATCCCTGGAAATGCAGTGGGAATTGTTAGCAAACTGAGCTGTGCTGGGAGGTCCTGGAGGTATGAGGTGTAAACAACAAAGAGTTTCTGTGCATTTATGGTTTTATCTTGCTAACTAATATTGACAAACCCTTCTTTCTTTTTTTTATCTTTTTCTTTTTTTTTTTTTTTTTTCCCTAGACCTTTTGCTACTGACAGTGGTAACTAAGATCTTCTGCAATTTTGAAAACACAGGCTTTTTCAATAGATTGCTAGTTAAATCAAGATATTACTCTGACTTTCAAAGATTTGAATGCATTGCAAAAAACACAGATTCAAAACAATTTTCTGTGAAGGAAGAAATTATGGAATTAAAACTTTACTTGAATTTTAAATGTTTGTCTATTTTTAAGTGGTATGAAAGTGTTGGAGTGGATATGACATCTAAGAACAGATACAAAAATAAGTGACAGTGGTAACATCTCATAAAAAAGTAGAACAAAATGTAAACAGAGAAAATCACCCTGGATTTAAGCAGGTATCTACAAACCAATAATCTCTTAAAGAAAATGCACCTGGAACATGTGACATAGAAGGAACATTAACTTTAAGTAATGCGGAAATTAAAAGGAATTCACCTTTTCAGGGAAACAGAAGAAAAATTTTTTAAGTTGTTTAAATTGATAGCATAGAGGACATTAGATTTGAAATTATTTATTTTCATTCATTTGATTTGTGGCTGGAAGAAAGTTCCACTTAGACATAATTATATTTTTCCTTGGGTTGTGCTGCTCTTGGACAAATACCTGATTATATCAGTCATAAATGAAGCATTAAACAAAATGAAGGGGCATCAGCTGTGTCATAGAGCTAACTAAAGACAATAAATTAATACGTATGCAGCCAGAGACCTTTGAGGACCAGAACACACACCTCTCAGACAGCTACAAGATCACAGAATCAAGGAATATGCCAATCTGGAAAGGACACAGACATTCAGTCCAGCTCTTAGCCCTGCACAGGACATCACAAGAGTCACACCTTGTGCCTGAAAGCACTATATAAACACTTCTTGAACTCTGTCAGGCTAGTGCTGAGACCACTTCCCCAAGGAAATGTCCTAGTGCCCAACCACCCCCTGAACGTGGATGGCCTGTCCTACAACAAAGGAAGATGCAAAAAAGGGAAACTGCATAAGAGTCAGATGATTCATGAAGAAAAACAGGCCTTGTATGTGCTAAGCACTTTTACAGGAGACACATGCAAAGCCTGAAGTACTGGTATCGATGCTTTCTGAAGGAAAAAACAGCATGCTGAGAAGGCCTGGGACATCCCCTGCTGATCAGACATACGTGACCCGTACATCATGGGCAATCTAGTGTGGAAACAGGAGGCTAGATGTAGCTGGACTCAGGGACTGCTTCAGGACTGAGTCAGGGGAAACTCCCATGTGACATCAATGATCCTTACTGTAGAGAGATACTGCTGGCACATTTTAACTGCGCTGTAGAAAGTCAAACATATTTTGTCAGAAGACACCCCCAAGTGCCTGAGGTTAGGCACTACATGGAGGCTTTGCTATAGGAGAAGCTGTTTTGCAATATATCAATTACCCTGTACAAGTTTTTGTTTACGCTATAATGTAGGGTTTTTTGCAGCACCAAAACAAACTAATGAAATTACACAATTTTAAAATATGGATTAATTTGAAAACCATTCAAACTCCTATGGTTTTCTGACATAATTGGAAAAATGGAAGAGAAATGAAGCTTCTGGGAATTAAGTATTCAGAATTAATTCTAACAACTCAGGTGATTGTGTTTCAAACTAAACATATTCCTGATGGTAGTACTAATACAGTGCTAGTGTATATCTACAACATTCAGTTGTAAGTTGGCGTGTTTCATTCAGGGGCCTCTAGAGCATACTGTACTTCATGCATGAGACCTGCATATGTACAGGACCTAGTCTGACTGAAAAGATCAGCTACTACTCTATTTTTGTTTAGGAGAAAAGTTATTGTGGACAAGCTCCACGAAGGAGCAAAGGCCTGCTCTGACTCCTTCAATTAGGAGCAAATCACCCTAACATCCAGTTTGCTCCTCCTGTGCTTCTTCCATCTCTGCATGCTCCTCTTTCATCCACCTGCTGTGCCTTCAGTTCAGCTCGTCCCAGTGCCCCCACTCTGACAGCCTCACAGGAGGGTGAGGAGCAGCAAGCCCTGATGCACAGGCTGCCTCAGGAAGCCGGGAGTTTTCTGTCCCTGCCCTAGATCCCTGCTGGGAATTGCAGCTGCTTGGGAATCCTGCAGGACAGTCAGGGAGGCTTTATATGGAAGCTGCTGCCGAAGGTGTTGGTTCAACAAACTGTGCCTCAAGCATTGCTTCAAGATTTAACATGGTTGGCAGAATTTGCTGAGGTACTGTGCCTGCAAGAGCAGAAGTGCAACCCAGAGAGGAGGAGGAGGTTCAAGTCACTAGGAGTAAATGGGATCGTGTCAATAATGCTTTCAGTGTGAGACACATCCTCAGCAAAGTTCAGACCTGTAATAGTCTGATTTGCCTCAAAGGATCCTGCTGGGTTTGACACTTACTGGAAAAGCCTGGTTAAAAACACTGTAAACACTGCTGGAAAACATTTTAAGGTAAGTATTGAGGAGGAAAGGTGCTGAGTACTCCAGTCTCTTCCATGTCATCTGTTACCAGGTCCCCTGAACCATTCAGCAGATGGCCTGTCTCCAGTCTTCCTTTAACCCTTGATTAGGTGCCAGACCATACAGAGTCCCTGAGAACGGCTGCTCCAAAGAAGTACTCCTGCTCTGTGTTACAGAATGGAAACCCTCTGCAAAGTGCAGCAGGAAAATATGCCATTCTGTCTAAGTGTAATCTGCTGCTGAACTGAAATAACACGAGAGTCAAGCATGATACCTTACCCTCTCTTCTGCCGTCATATTGCTTCTGACATGGGCTGTTCTCAGTGGCTGGGATACACTCGGTAACAAAATGGTGAAAGATTGCTAATTATTTTTACTATGTTAATTACCTGTATGGATCATTTATTGAACAGCCAGCACTGCTCTGCCCTTTCCTGATAGGACCTGCCCCCTTTTTGTGCAAAAAACACCCACACTGTGGGGTACTGTGCCTGCAGTCACATGTTTGTAATGAAAGGCTTTCAACCCCCTTCTTCTAAGCTTCCTCAGCTACAAAACTAGGACATTCATCCTAAATGAAAGAATGAAAGAAGGATAATTCCCAAGCACAGAGTAGCTACAATATGCCAAATCTTGCTGACTTCCCCAGTTTGCTACTCCTCCTCCACCCTCCCTGGCTCACACCTCCTCACCCACATAGGCAAAATACCCTGGAGGATATTTTTAAGACATGTGAATATAGTCTAGTTAACAGATGGTTTTTTTTCTTGTGCCGTTGAGTGAAAGCACTGCAGATGAAGGAGTCTGTATTCTTCCTCCCTCTTCCTAAGCACAAAATTCAAACCAGGAATTGCCAGTGGAGCTTCTTCTGTTGTACCTATGTTGTGGACTGTTGTTTCTATTAAGACTCTCTACCCTCACTGCTGGTCTTGAAGCAACCTCACAAAGAATGCACCCAGCAGGTGCTCTTCAACTGCTTTTCAGAAAGAGAAAATATTTTAGAGGGTTGATTATGTTGGTTTTCTGCTGCCAAGAGTATCAAGCTGTGCGCCACAGATTCCCTTGCAAGTCCTTGTTCTTGGTGAGGGACCTGCTCCAGCAGTGTCAGAACAGCAGAACAACATAATGTGTTGGGGTCATTTTGACTCACTGCTCTCCATTTGAATAATTTAACTGAGGTTAGGCTACTCACAGGAACTGGTATTCTGCTCTGGACACTCGCCCCTATACTTCTAGCATTGCATCTCATTCTGCGCTACATCGTGGGGTTTTAAGAAATCAACAACACATCTTCTATTAATGTACTTTTTTTTTTTTTTTTCCATGGTTTTTCACATTCTCTTTAAATTTCAGCCCGAGTGCGAACAGTGACTGAAAAAGAGTCCAATGCATTTAGGTGGATGTAGGGCCAGAAGCTGCTGGGGAGCTGGACTGCAGCAATGACCTCCAGACACAGGAGCACACAGAAACTACTCATCAAGTAACTACTCAGAAAGGAGAGACTACTCCACAGTCTGCCAGGAGCAGTTTTCTCATCCCATCTCTTTCCAGTTGGAAGAAACTGATCATTTACCTGAGGTTTGGGAAACAGACTTTGAAGCAAACAAGCAGACTTGCCATATTTGCCTGCTCACTTGCAGAGATGAGCACTGTTCATGATGAGAGTTTGTAAAGTTCCCTGATTTAAGCCCAGCTTAAATCATGCAGCCACTTGCTCAGTGTTCCTTCTAACCCCCACCCCAGTGCAATGGGGAGCAGAATCAAAGTAAAACTTGTATATTGAGATAAGAAGGATTTGATAAGACAAAATAAAGTAAAATGCAGAAATAATGAAAGATAATAAATGATAACAAAAAGGGAAAAAACAAGTGATGCACAAATCAATCACTCACAACCCACTGACTGGGGTTGTGACTGTCACCCACGGGTGCCAGACCCTGTTCCTGAATCCTGATCAGCCCTCCCCCTGCTGGGTAACTCCCCCAGTTTACGCACTGTGTCTGACATTCTGTGGTGTGGAATATCCCTTTGGGGAGTTTGAGCCACCTGTGCCAGCTGTGCGCCCTCCCAGTTTCTTCTGTGTATATCCTCAGTGGCAGAGCATGAGACAAGGAAAAATAAATCTTTGACTCAGGATAAACACAGCTTAGCAAAACCCAAAACATCAGTGTGTTATCAACATCATTCTCATTCTGAATTCAAAACAGAGCATTTTAGCAGCTGCTAGAAGAGATTAAGTCTACCCTAGCTGAGACCAGGACATAAGGCAAGGTCAGATTTGTCTTTTCTGTATAATTGAATATCTGTAATAAGCATCATAAATGGTTTTTTCATGTTATGAATTGTGAGTTTACACCAGTTGTCATAATTTTGATAGACATTTTTTTCAGGTGAACTTAATTTGAACAAATAATGTCAGGTCAAGAATGTCCCTGGACAAGTTTCTTCCAAGAGACTGGTTAGCTGTTAGAGCCAAACGCAAAATGAAAAAATTGAAACAGTTTTAGAAAATAGAAATGGATCGCAACCTTGAGTTGTTGAAGTTAACTACAAAACATTTACAGGGTTAATCAGGGGCCTCTTGTGTCTGTATCTAGATAAGCTTTTGCTACTCTGATAAAGTTAAAAACTATGGCTTACTGTGTGCCTTGTTGAAGTGACTAACAGGTCTGACATAAAACAACTGCCTGGGAAATGACTTATTCTTCCCTTTGCTGGCTCCTCTGGCTGAAGTAATGAAAGATGATTCTGGTAAAACCAGAAAACACTGTATTTTTACTGAAGGAAACCTAAACCATGAGCACAATCAGTTTCCTCCTGAGAAACCATCAAAATATTCTGACTTTAATACATCAAAATTTTCCAGATTTTATCTACTAACAGTTCAAATTATCCTAGTCAGTCCCCTTTACCAAAGTAAAAAAAAAGCAAACTAACAAATTTCTTTTGAATTTCTCTGGTCTATTACTGTTTCACAGCTGATGGTTTTCCTCATTTAAATTCCAATCTCATTTCATTTTCCTCTTTGTTCTTAATTGTTATAGAAGAGAGGGGGGGAAAATCACAGTAAACTGTTTTACATCCTTTTGTCCATGTTTTTACTAGATAATCACATTGTTTCGCAATAATAGAAATTATTAAATCTACGTGGTTCTGTATGACATAGGCAGTATTGTGATTTAACTATAACACTTATATTTTTTTCAATGTCAGTTGAAGCACAAATGGGGTATTCTGTTTTTTCCTGTCTACATTTTGTTCATGTTGTAGACTTCAGGGTTGTTGGCATAATATATCTAGCTAAAATGACTTCACGTTACATTCTCTGATTTTGTTGTTTTTAAAAGGGAGGACAAAAGAATCCGGTGTTGTGGAAGCAAAATAGTTAATGTCTCATAGGCCTCTACAGGTCTCCCTACTTAAGACTCATTAGCAGCTAAGGTTCTTGCCAGTCAGCAAGATTTATTTACAAAGGAGTCAATTATTCATAAAAGGAGTAGATTATTTGTAAATGGATGTACTGCATAAACACTACTTATCTGATTTAAATCCCTGTTGTTAACTACCATATCCTGCTTATCTAACACAGTTTTGACAAAGAAGGAGTTGTATGACCTGCATATCAGGTACTATCAGCTCTCTGTCTTCTTTGGACAGAGTTCCTATCAGCAGCAATGGTCGCTCTGCCATTCTGTGTTCTCTCCTATAGCTGCAGTGATAAAATGCTTCTGTTCTGATCTGATCTAAATGGTATTCCAAGCTTTTCTCTGCAACAGAGACCAAAGAAACCTGGAAAAAGGAAAAAAGTGCCTGCTCCTCAAAGCTCAGAGGGCCACGATGACTTCAAATTCTACTATCTGTGTATCCCCTTTTCTGACCTTTTCTTCTTTCCTGCAGCCTGAAGTATTCCTTTGATTTTTGGTAAGAATGCATTACTTGATGTGAATTTTTTTACATAGTTTTCTGTGTGCTTGGGGCAAGGGAAGAGTGATCGTTGAAATATACAAAACATACATTCTTGGCCTGTCCTTCATTTGCTTGCATTTTTTGCCTTTTTTTTTTTTGTGGTCATGTTGCACCTATAGCAAGTTATAAATACACAACCAAATTAGAGGATGGCTTTTGATAATGTAATGCACCCAAGAGTCTTTTTTTCTTGATGATGTGAGGCAACATGTATTGAAAATCTCATGAATATAAAGATTCTGGGTACATACAAATAGTAAAGACCTGTTGATAATAATTTCCTTGTAGCACACCATACTCACTTACAAAGGGAACAGCTTTAACCTCTGAAAAGCAATCTGCCCCTCACCCCATCCTGTGTGAGCAAGGACAATAGCTGTGTGAAATGGAAGGTAATCTTGTCTTTAACTGCATCATATTAGATTGTTGGTCTCTAGGCAGAGTTTAGAAGGCCTCCTGGTACATTCTGAGGTCTGCTGCAAACTGAATAAACAAATCACAATAATCTTGTGACGTTCAAAGCAAGAAGCAGAGATTTTTTTTATTTTGAAATAAAATTGATTCACCCATTTGCACACAAACTGTCATATCTGTTTAGCAACTATTTGGAAGCTGCTAAATATGTATTACCATTTAGTCTGGAGAGAATTACCTGAGGTAAGACAGAGGGCAAGACATTCATCCTTTGGTAATCTCTGCATGTTTCCAGAATTTCCACTGCCTGGATGTCCTGAGAAGCTGCAATTGGATGTGATCTTGATGAAGTTCTAGTGCAAGTGCCACCAGCAGCTGTCAGTCTCACAGACATTTTGCTGGCTTTGTCTTGTAGCTTTTCAGGGAGGCACGAGCTCTTATCCAGAGAGCCCTCCTGCCAGATACACCTGAAAATGTCTGCCCTGGCCATAGAGACCTGATGGAGCTTTGGAACACAGGGATGAGGCCTCCATGGCTGGTATGAAACATTGGTAAGAAGCACGAGACAAGAGATAGAGGGGTGGTGCTGGCAGTGGTATCACAGTAAACCCAGACACGTGTCCTCTCCTGGAGAGAGCACTGGGTGAGGATGGCCCATTGCGATGTTACCTAGTGCTGGACAGTGGTGTCTCCAAAGCAACTGATGTCACCAAGGAACGTACTGATGTTACCAGGTGATGAGTTGTCTACACCCAGTGAGCGAACACAATGCTTATTCTTCAAAATCCACTGGTCTATGGAACAGCACAATGCCCATAGTGTAAGAAGAACTGGAAGTCCGCCAGCCCCAGTGTTCTGCCAGACTCACCTGGTGTTAGTCAGCCAGCTGTAACACTGGGGTTGCCCACAAGTAAAGATCACTAAAGAGACACCCTAGGACAAAAGAATGCATGCATAAAGGGGAGGGAAAATGTATTCATGACTTTGGGGAAATGATTATCATATTTATGCTTATTCTGGAAAAATCAATATTAATATGTATGTAAAATATAGTGTATAAACAGAAAGTTTACTGTACTCAGCATGCACAGTGTTTGGAGCAGATACCCCTTTGTGCATTCAGCCAAGTAAAGAATGCCTCCTTCTTAATGTATATTGGTATTAAGGAGTCTTTTATTTTTGATGAATTCTTTGCAATACTGAGTTGTCCCTGAGTAGCAGACTGTGATGTTGGCTACTGATGTTCCCCAAGTGATGGATTATGACCTTGCTGCTTTATCTGGGCACCAAGTCTCATCCAGTCAACTCATGCCTGTACTCCAACTGCATCAATTTTTGGGGTTTGGAGTGTTGAGTGAGGCCTTTGATGCCAGTGTAGTTTGAGGGGAGTTTTTTTATTGCTTAGTGTCCAACGCCAGATCCATCAGAGGGACTTCCTCGGCCTTGACAGGTTCAGGTCAACTGAGGCACCCAGGAGTGCTCTCAGCAGCAGAGGTGAGCTGGAAGGTGAAATTACCTTGCAGAGTTGGGAAGGTTTATTTCTTGAGGGATCTTCCACCCTTCCCCAGCTCAGATGATGATTGCAAAACCTCTTCCCTTTCTAGTGTGACACCCACTGCTGCAGCACTCAACAGCTCCCAGCATCTCACAGCTCCCAGCTTCCCACTGCAGTTCAGATCACCATGGAGTTGGGCAACTGCTGTCCCACATGCTGGGACAGCAGGGACAATGCTGCCTATCCACGTATCCTGCAGAGGGCTGAGAGCAAGCCCAAGTGGCCCCTCTGCAGGATGGAGATCCTCTCCATTGTGTGTTCAGTGCAGGTGAACCATGACTTTGAGGAACATATTGTCACACCATTTGCAGTGTCATCAGTTGTTGGCCACCAGGAAGGAGGACCTCATGGTCATCCAGCTGCCCACAGACCTGGAGTAGCAGCACAACAGCCTGTGGAGCACCATCTGCCCCAGGTTTCCTGCAGCTGGCCTCCAGCTGCATACCTGGGCATTGTTGTGATGTTTGTTTCAATTTCCTAGTTTTATATTTGTATGTTATTTACAGTTCAATTGTTAATGGCTCATTCCAATGTACCTCTATGTTTCTCTTAAGTTGGTCGATCCCTACTGTTGTATCCACCCCTGAAGTTTCCTTAAACGGTAAACCCTGCCCTATGTTCCAGCTCCTTCCCTGTCAGTCAGTGTTTCCCTGCCCAGCTCCTTCCCATCCATCACAGTTGTCCCATCCCCTGTTCCAGACCTTTCCTTGTCAATCCTCCCTCCAGCCTATCCCTGCACTTGGGCTGTCCCCCAAACCTCGATGCCCCATTGGCCCATGTGACCCCAGTCCTCCCTCATTAGTTCAGGATGTTGTCAATCCCACCTTGTTCTCCTCCCCTCTCCCTCCCTTATTGGTTGTAAGTTTGTGTCTGCCCCTGGGATCCTCCCCCTATAAACCCCCCTGCACACCCCAGTTCTGTGTCTCTTCGTCCCTGACCCTCTCTGAGGAAATAAACTTTTGGGAATCATACAAAGGACCCCTCTCAGGATTTTGCTCTAATCCTTGATGCCTTTCCCACCTTGGTGCTACAGAGAGCAGCCTTGCTGCCAGGGGATCCGGCAGCCACTGCCTTATCTCTACCTGGGTCTATTGCAGACCAGGAGAGACCACACTCGGCACAGTCTGAGACCAGGGCTAGCTGGGGAACCCTCTTGAGCACTGCATCAGGGCATCCCTTTCCATGACCACCCAGCTTTCCTCCTGTTGTTTATTCTCTGGGAACTCCAGAAACCAGGCTGGCCTTTGAGAATTGACACTTGCATGCAGTGGAGGACTTTGCAATGCTCACCCTGCACTGCTTTGGGATGAACATAGATTTCTTGATCCAGCATTTGAGGTTCAGCCTCAAAAACAACATGGCAAGGTTTGTAAAGAATGTCACCAATGCTGCTGTGCAGCAGTGCAGCAGGGAGGCCCACCATCTGCCAGACCTGGGGGACAGCCATGCTGCTGAGGAGCAGGAGGACAGCTCCCTGGATGCCCCCATCCTGCTGCCTCACCAAGGGGGTCTCGTCTCTCACACCTGGCCCAGCCCAGCCGCTCCTGCAGCCCTGCTGGAGCTGAAGAGGAGTGGCATGTTAGTGCTGCTGTGTCCTACATTTGCCAGGAATGATTTTGTTGTTCCCCCAAAGGCAAATACTCCCCAACTTCAGACCTGTAACTCTGCACTGATCCCAGGCAGATGTTCCAGACAGAGGTCTTCAGGGCCAGCCTATGTTCCAGTGCTTATCACTCCAGGCCTGTCCCTATCCTCACCACACTCTCTGCCCCCATGTCCTAGGGCTCTGCTCTCTTACCAACTTGCATTGCTTGGTGCAAACTTGCTATAGCAGCAACCAGATCCCTCCTACACAGAGTCATAATGTAGTCTGGTTTCAGGCCTGAAGCTTCTGATTTTCTTAAGTTCTGGTCTTCTGATGTTCAGGTTTGCTGAAATTCTTTTCCCTGGAAAAATGGGAAAACATCATGACTATTTTTGTAACAATATCTATGTTGTTCATTCCTTCTGGGAGGAGGGATTCTCTTTTGATTGTTTTTTATTCTCCCTCTGGTTTGACCAATGTGGGTGAAGAGGTTTGTCTTTCTCTAGCCAATCACATTGGTAAGTGGAAAATTGTATATAAGGGAGAATGATCCCTAAAATAAATGAGTCTTCATGCAGCCTTTGAGAAAAAATCACAACAGGAGTTTCTGTCGTGTGTTATCCTACATGTGTTATCCATGATGTCGCTACATCATAACTTGCTGCTTCTCTCTGCATCCCCCCAGGGCCATACTCTGCCAGGGCAGGAGCCCAAAAAGTTCAGGAAGGGGGAAGCGCAAAATCCTGGCCCTGAGGAAAGGCCTCCACAGTAACTTCCATGTGCAGCTATCCAGCAGGAAAACAGCTTTGCAGACAAAACCCTGGAGGTTGTGGCAGGCACCAAGTTGATCATAAGCCAGCAATGTGCCCTTGCCAGTAATGGTGTCCTGGACTGCTTTAGTTTTGCCAACAGGACGAAGAAGCTGATCCTTTACCTGGAGCACTGTGTTCAATTCTGAGCTCCCCTGTACAAGAGAGCTGCACATGCTGGACAGAATCCAGCAAAGGGCCATGAAGATCATCAGGGGACAGAAGCCTGGCTCCTTAGGATAGGCTGAGCAAGCTGGGACAGCTCAATCTGGAGAATAGAAGGCTTGGAGAGGATCTGATCAATGTGCAAAAAGGCCTGAACCTAAAAGGTCCTAAAAAGGATGCTGCAAAGAAAATGGGAGACAGGTTTTTTCCAGCAGTGTCTTCTGACAGGAGAAAGAATATTGAAAAGCAGACTGGACAGGATTCTGGGTCTAACTGTCTTCACTTAACCAAAAAACTTTGATGAGATGACACCCAGAGATCTCTTCCAAGATCATCCTGTGTGTGATTCCATGAAAGAATTTAAGTTATGTAAAGAATCTAGTCTAATAATTTAATTTTGGACATATTAAATAAGGAAGTAAGGATAGTAGTGCAATTCTGCTTTGCTTATGCTTGTTAGTCATCTGCATGACATGTACTGGAATGTATGATACAAGTCCATTTTCTTCTACTAGACAAATGACTGAAATCTAGGACTGCTAGGAAAGACTCATAGCCATGAGTCTTATTCTGCCATGCTGCAAAATAAATGTTTTCTTTCTCTTCTGCTGACCTTTTTCAGCTTTTTCAGCTGAAATTCTCCTGTCTTCTTGACCTTACCTTTTACTTCCCAGCATTGTTCTTGTTTACAATGATAAAAACCACCGCCTTTAAAATAATTTATTCACAAGGGAACAAAATCAATAACAAAATCACAAAATACTACTTCTATTATTATTATAAAGAAACCAAATCTTCCCTCTGCTTCATTCTTACTCCAAGCTATTTTATTCATGTTATTATTATTCTCTAACAGATGAGTCATGTTGTCAGGATATCTGCTCCACAGTATTCTTCCCTTTGCAGTGTGTTTAATATTTTTCTCCAGTCAGGATGACTCCAATCTTTCCATAAGATGCCAGGGTACTCTATGACCAGCTCAAAATTATGTCCTCCAAATGGAGTAAACAAAATAAAATATTTAGCATGTGAATGGAACAAAGTCCATAACCTTAAATAATGCTTTTTAATCTAATTAAGTAACATAAGCTATTATGCATTAAAAAAAAAAAATTAAAAAAAAGAGAGAGAGAAAAAAAAGTATTGGTCTACAGATTTTCTAATAACTGAATACCATAATTATGACTCAGGACATACTAATGCATATATGAAAGATATGTCTTATAAAAATTTTAAAGTACACAAACAGAAATCAGGCAATCCTTGTGTATTGAACAACCTGTTTTAAAAGCTATTTAGTTTGTATTTTTGAGTTTCATAAATTAAGAGGTTGGTCCACATGATTTAAACTGTCAGTTAAGAGTATGTATGGGTTTTCACTAATGCAATCTTACCTATTTCCTCAATCAAGGAGGCTGCAAGTGTCACATACTAGAGTGTCCTTTTTCAGCATTCACGTTGTATAACAAAAATGTCCTCTGATATTTATATGATGAAACTTAAAAAAGGCATTCATCATAAAAAGCTTTTTGTTCCTGTTGCAGAGACTACATGACAATAATGTCATATAAATGTTACAGACATGTTTGCTGTGTACTGTATATACTGTATTTAGAAGCATATGGAAACGTTGCTAAGTTGCTCCTATTGCACTGAAATAATAATTTCAACACATTAGTTCTTTCCCTCAGTACAACCGTACGTCTTGCTGCTTATCATCCTTTTAAGCATATAAACCAACAGTGCATAATTGACTTCTTCATCTTTAACAATTAACTCTCAATACAGACAGTGAATACACTTTGTTCCAAATGACAGTGTCCGATTCCCTTTCACTCACATGCTTCAAGACAGCTGAAAGGAAAGGGCTACCAAACTGGGGACCTGTGATACCCAGGAGACAGAAAGGACTCTTTACCTGTGTGTCTTTGCACACAGTCACCAGTGACACACTATAGGTGTGGAGCTTCCAGAGAACATCTGCTTGGACAAAGCAAACGTTTCCAGACAGCCCGTGCAACCTTCCTTCGAGTGATACACAGAGGCAGAAAGGATCTAATTGCTTACAGGACGTTAATCAAAATACACAGAAAAAAGGGTTGGTAAGCAAATGCTTTCATTTATCATTCAGATGCTGGAAAAAGAACAGGGTATAAACTCAGCTAAATTTTAATGTCTGCCTTTCTTTTATAGATAATTTTTAATTTTACTTAAAACAATGTCCACTGCATGCATCAGAAGTCAATTTAGAGATATCCTTTTGTTTGCTTGCATTAAAATTTTCTGAAGCTCTGTTGCAATCAGAGAAACATCTCAGTCTATTCCTACTAATTATATAGTATGGTGAGCTTCAAAAGGCAGATTTTGCTGCCTATTGGTTAGATTGCTTTAAGCAAAGGTAGCACATTTGGCTACCAGATGGCTGACAGATTAATTGGAAAACAGAATTTTTACCTAAATTCTTGGTAAATATTTGGGCTCTCTGTATTTAGAAACCTTCCCTGTTCGCCACTATTTATATGTTTGTCAGAAAATACTGAAAAACAGTCCATTGTGTATTTTGATACCACTGACTACTTCCTTTTGAATTTTATTTCATTTTCTAAAGAGATAGTTAAGAATACTTAATAGATACTTAAGAACATCAGGTTTCATTAAAAGGAAATGTTTTTAATCCTTGTGATTGCAGAGGAACAGCTGAAAAGAAAAAAGAAAAAGACGAACAAAGAAGAGAGAGTAAGTAAACAAAAACCGCTTTTCCCTGCTTTCTGACTCTGGCACAAAAAAGCCATGACAAAGCAAAACTAGTGAGTTTGGTGACCAATTAAGTAATTAACTAATTTTGTACTTCCAAAACAGAGGTTATGTGGCAGTTGTTCAAAACACTAAGTCTTTTAAAGTACTATTTCCACCTTGCAAAGCTGATATGAACGAAAGTCTCATAAGCACTTTGAAGGTCATTGTAATGTTAATTATGAGGGTAGTTACAGAAAGTCTTTGTTTCTCAGGTATTTCAGAGACTTCTCTGATGCCTTAGAGAGCTAGGACACGAAGGCATCGAGGTCAATACGTAGGGCTGTTTACATTACCCTGGGACTGGAGAACGTGTCTGGATAACTTGATGGCTCTTCAAATGACTGAATGATTCTTGTGCTGTTGCTCTCTCCAGTACATTCCTTGCCTCCCTGAGTTAACCTCCTTTTGCAAGCAAAGCTGCAGACATGTAGTAGCTCTGTGTCTGAGGTGGCAGCTCTCCTGTTTTCCTTTTCTCTAAGGGAATAATGCCAGATCAAAGCCAGGCAAGAAAAAGGGAGTTCCAACTGAGAAGAGCTTGCAGATAGTTTCCATTGGAATAATGCTTCTTTGGCACATGAATGAGAATACTCTAAACAGATAAAGAGATTAAGACTAAGGACTGGAAATAACCATACTGCACATTAATTAAGGCAAGGCTAAAGGAATTACTCAGTTACTCTGACATACTTTGTGTATGTCCATCAGACTGTTTAAACTTTTGGTCTCAAAAGGTCTAAAGTTCTATCAGACCAGAAAATACAACTTAGGCAGCAGCGAACAGCATTTGGTGCATCTTAGAGGTGTATCATATGTAACATGCTTTCATATTATACCTGTGATAGTATATGCTTGGTCTTCTTGTTTCCATCTTTTTTTAGGGTTTGCCATAGGACAGTAAAAAATCTACATATAATTTTGATTACAAGTTAAAAATCCTGCACAATTCTTTTTTTTTACTCTTAACTCCCTTTTTCTTTTTTGTACTCTTGTGGATCTTTTTATTGTAGTAAATGCCAATAAGATTTTTTTGACAGTTCTCAAATTAATTGGTGGAATTTTAATTAAATTCTTAAATTCCAGTCTATATCTTAATGTTAATTATTATAATGTATGTATTATCAATATTATAATGTATGTATTTTATATATCTGAGGTCACTAAATCTATTATTGCCCTGCTCCAAGCATGCTATGCACGTGGCTTTCAACAGTTGTTGGAGGAATAGCGGTGCTGTGTGTCTCTCTGAAGATCTTTCTCCCCTATTTCTGGGAAGATCTGATCTTTTACTTGAGGCGGAAGAAGTCAAGGGCTACAGTGAAAAAGTGGACCAAAAATGGAATTCTCTCCATAATTGACCTTTTCATGAAGACAGTGGAAAAAAATCCCCACAAGCCATTCCTTATCTATGAAGGGACGGTGTACACTTATCAGGATGTGGACAGGAAGAGTAACAAGGTAGCACAGGTCTTCTTACACTATGGGAATCTGAAAAAAGGTGACACTGTGGCCCTGCTGATGGGTAATGGACCTGACTTCATCCATGTCTGGTTTGGGCTGGCCAAGCTGGGTTTTGTCATAGCCTTTCTCAACATCAATATCCACTCAAGATCTCTCCTGCATTGCATTAACACTTGCGCAGCAAAAGCACTGGTCATAGGAGAAGGTAAGTTCTGTGCTGTGCTTCACTTACTGCTCACTTTCTACTGTTTCCTGCTTTTATCAAAAATAGAAAATCAGGGCCCTTCAAGGGTGCAAGTTCTTTATATATATGCACACTTAAGGGAAGAAAAGGAGAGGAAAAAGTAAAAAAAGAGGTAGTGTTGTCTAAAAAGGAGTGAAAAGAGATGTTTCCATTTCAAGGGTATAAGAACAAAATAAACCCCATGCAATTAATTTGTAGAACAAAAAGCTTAAATCTGAAACTCTCCAAGTACTGGACAAGGTACCAGGAGCAGTAATCATGCATCAGCAAGAAAACAGCCTTGGGTGATACTTTAGCATAATTTCATTTCCATTTCTACTAATTGATTTAAGTGGCTTATATAAAACTTCACTGACTACAGGAAGACATAGATTCCCTTTGTAGTCATGATTTCCTTCAGCTCAAAATGCCTATATAAAAATTTATGTTGCTTTATAACTACTTTAAAGTAATGATTCCAAGGCAGCATTGCTTGGAGCAAAGATTACAGCACAACAAGCTGCAGTTTTGTCCCTGTTCATGGCATGTTCTGCAATACTAGGCAATTTATTTAACTTTCTACTCTTGTTTTCCTGTCTTTTGTATAGGTTGGCAATACTGCCATAATTGCATATGAACCTGTCAGGGTTTGTTATTTGGTATGTGCACCAAGCTTCAAAACAAATGTGATTAAATTAAATCCTATGTATTAGCATCATCAACTAAGTTCATGGTGTTTTACCAATTACAATTAAAACCACATGAGAAATATGGGGAAATTAAGCATTATGATGATTTTTTCACTGTCCATTATGCAGGATAGCCCTTTTATAGCTGCAGCAGGTTTATATGGTTGTATGATGCATAATTTTAGTGCTGGTAATCAGGTCTGTAGTTGTACTTATTTTAATAATTAGCACGGCGGTTTGTTTGTTTGTTTGTTTGTCTGTCTGTTTGTTTGTTTGTTCACTTGGCAGATTGTTTGGGAACAATAGAGAAAGAATTTATTTTTAATCTCTTGGAAAATAACATTGCTGTCTGGCTGATGAGCACCAGTTCTCCTTTCCAGCATGTTCACACTCTACCAGACAAACTAGACAAGGTGTCTGGTAATCCTGTTCCATCTCATCACAGAGCTGTCACTGACACAAGAAACACAGCTCTGTATATCTTCACATCGGGAAGTACAGGTGAGGATATGTACTAACAAAGTACAGCTGCACCTCTGAAAGGTTCATAAGGCAGTATAAATTTAGCAACAAGGCACAAAAAGATAGAACTTGAATTTCTAAGTCAAGACAGGGAGGATTTAATTTATTTAGAAACATAGTAGACTTTAAACCAGTTTTTACCATGGCATAACAAGGATGTAATTTCAGTCACCAAACTTCTACAGAGATACTCCATGGTTGAAATTAATTTCTTGAACTTAAAGAAAATAAAGTCAAACTCTAAGAGTTGCTCAAACAGAAAGGAAGGATGGTGAAACCTCTGCTTTTTGATTCTGAAATGGGAGTCATTTTTAGAGTGGAAGAAATGGGGAAATCCATCTACTAGTCAATCCAAACAACTCTGTAGAAGTTTTATCTATTGCAAAATAGAAGCTGAGAGACCCAGCGGCTCCTCAGAAGTTTTCCCGTTCTCGCTTTCTGGCAAGGGAAACCTGTATGCAGAGTTGGCCTGCACATGCCACTGAAGGGCATGGACTTCATCCCCATGAAGGGGATGTCTGTCTGTCTGTCTGTCTCTCTGTCTGTGATGTCTGTCATGTCTAAAACAGACATGGCAGTGGGGTTGGGAGTACATTATCTTTAAGGTCCATTCCAAACATAACCACTCTATAATTCTAATAGCTTTGCAGTCAGAAAGAGTGAAGTAGCTGAGAGACTAAGGAGATATACTCATAAAAGAGTGAAGGACAGGACACAGACTCAGAAGAAGAGATAATTTTTCCAGCACATTCCCAACACAATTTTATGTACAAACAAAATTATTAATGTGTGCAGTACATTTATAATTATTTGTTCTTTCCCTTTGACAGGTTTCCCAAAAGCTGCTATCATCACTCACCTAAGAACTCTAACTACCTCCTTAGCATTTACCCAGTGTGGTGCAGTTTCTCAGGATATTATGTATGTCAGTCTTCCCTTGTACCACATCAGTGCTTCTCTTCTTGGCATCAGTGGATGCATTCAGTTAGGTAATATTGGCCTTCTAGAAAAGTTTCATAAACTTGACAAGGCTGTAACTTTGCTAGTATTAGGTGAATAACTGCTTTGTTACTCAAATATGTTTACCAAAAACTTATGTAATTTTATCATTTTTATCACCTCTCCCATTTGCAGGCAATACCTAGGTACATGCATAGTTTTTGAAGCTTAGAACAGACACGAATTGTATAAATCCAACATAAAATGACTTGAAGTCTGTATTGTTAGCACCACTGCACGTATTCTGCTTGTTTAACCTAAAATCATACTTGCACTGTGTGACAGAAGTCATTGAAGACATTCACACAGGTATCTGAGGCTTGGTTTTTAGTGTCAGAAGGTATAAATGCATTATGGAAACCTAACCTTCATAATAAGAGTCCAAATCGGTCTCTTATATGAATAAGACCTACAGAGTTAGATTAATCACAACAAAATAAAAAAAAAAAAAAGGAAGAAGGACAAAACCTCCCCTTCTAAATTGGATAATAGGAGTTATTTGAAAAGAGCTAGCAACCAGATATTTCCTAGGTATGTCCTCCTTTTCTGTCCTTAGTCTTGCCCAGATACTGGGCTTTGGCATGATAAGTATATAATATAACTGAAGTGTTTTAGAAGATATTTCAGTGTTGTGTTTATTCAGGGACAAGGCAGGCAGGCATACTGGCTTACAGTAACTGCTGATGAGACCACTTCTTCCTATCAGAAACACAAAGGGGATGGGAAAATGAATGTATGAAGAGGTTTGAGGCTATGAATTTTCTTGGAACAGAAAATGTAGGGTAACAGTTTTCTTAGGTGTTCAGATACAGACTTGGGAGTCTGGGATTTGAATGACAAAATTTTGAGGAGGGTAAGGCTGAAGAGCTCTGAGAGGTTTCAAGATCAGGGAGGAATGGGCAAGGTGGGAACAAGTGGACTAGAAGGGGTTCAGAACTTGGAAGACCCTGGGAAGCTTCACATGGGACAAGCTGGACTTGGGTAAAAAGGAATTTTTGAAAGGATAGAAACAGGGAAATTCATAAATTCTTGACTGACAACATGTAGGAAAGGATGGGGTGGCAGATATGAGAGGTGTAGAATGAGCTGGCTTTTAGAATGGAAAGTTCTGAAAGAACAACAGGGTCACAGAAACAAAAAAATGTTGATTCAATTGTCAAGGAACAGAAAAAGGGGAGTGAAATGGAAGCAAGGATTGAGCCTATTTCCTTTCCAGCACTTGTCACACAAATAGAGAAGCTGTGAGCTACCATTTCCCCCATTCCAGGATCTTCTTTTTTCAGAGTTAAACCAGTTTATGATCTTGACAGAAACAAAATGTTTAGGCTATTATTCGTAACAACAGTAATTATTAAAAGATTTGCTTCTGTTACTACTTTAAGTTTTAATTACTACTCAGAAAAAGAAGCTAGGCTTAATTGTGCAAGTCACATTTAACAGATTGATCCTGTTGGAAATAGCTTACAGTTTACTTAATTAGCTGAATTTATCATTTATTGAATTAAGAGAATGACAGTTTTTGTTTTTGTGTTGTTACAATGGTCGTGGAAGACAAGGGGTTTATTTTAAAGGTTTTTTTGAAATTTCTTATCTGCTTTCGTCGCGTAGGAGCAACCTGTGTTTTGAAGAAGAAATTTTCTGCGAGACAGTTTTGGAATGATTGTAGGAAATACAATGTTACCGTGTTTTTATATATAGGAGAACTCTGCCGCTACCTCTGCAATCAGCCCTGTGTAAGTTCTGTTTGCAAATGCATTTTTAAGATGTAGCAAATCTGAAAGTCAGATAGATTCACCCATTTCTGAATAGTATAGTATTTTCAATGTTTGATAATTTTTTCCGGTATCTAAAGAATTTAGGTCTTGTGTTCCTTGCAACCAATAGCAATTGTGTTCCTTGTTACCAATAGCAATCAAGTTTATATCAGTAAATAAAGTGGTAACAAAGGAACAAGCCTGGCAGGATAAAACACTTATACCCTGACACTCAAGAAGTGCCTCTGAAAAGCCAAGCTTGTTGGCTTTCAGCAAGTCACAGGTCAGTCAGGAAAAGGTATAAGCTGTAAAAATTTAATCATACTCAATGACCAAACAAGAGTCTGAACCAGATTAAATGATTAAACCATTTCAGTGCTCTGTTACAAAGTAGTTACTTATCAAGAGAGGCCTATTATGTTCAGCATTTAATGGATGATAATTATTTTTTAACCTTGAAACTGATGAATGAGTTTTCATTAATTCTTTTTTTAGAGGTCTTCCAAAGGCACATTTGCTTCCATGACTGTATATATGATGATGGATATATCTGTATAAAGCCAAAGTACCAATAGTGTGGTGTAAAACCTTGGTCCCCCCTGGGATAACAGTCCTAAAGGTCATGACATCTGAATCATGATCAGGTTTAGAATGAAGTAAAATGTCACCAGACAGTGTTGAGTAAGTCTGAAAATACTTATTAAGTTGCAACTCTCATTTCCCAGTGACAGTGGGAAAGCTTGGTTAAATTTTTTTAATTTTATACTTGGGAGTTATGATTTTACTGAAGGGAGGTGACAAGTATTCCTACCTACTTCAGAAAACATCTTGTACAGGCACAAAGTTCAAATGATCTCCAATGGCATTGGTCAGAGATTGACACAAGGACTAGGAACAAGGGAACATCTGAATGAATTCTCCAGCTGGTTTGAACAGAATCTTATTATTGGGTGGTCTGGATGTAGGAGAGGGATCAAAGACAAAAAGTATTAAAGGGTACAAGACAGGATAGCTGTTGGCCAGAACTCAAGCCTGTACAAATATTTTATCAGTAGTCCATGGTTCAAAAAGCCACAAAGAAAAAATTAGCTAGGCCAAAATAGTTGTGTAAAGGTTTCTCCTGAAGGAAAAAGCCATGAGAAATTTTTATTCTTGACTGAATAACAAAAATTTAACAGAGAAGAAATAGATACTTAACTGGCAACTGATAAGGTGGAAAAACACAGAAATGGCCTAGATGAGCTGAGGAAGATAAGGCTGCTAACAGAAGTGGGTCATGTACATCAGGAGTTCTGTAAAGATCACATATCTTAATAGACTATGACCACATATAATATATGTATATAACATACAACCAGATGTTATATACATATATACCCTATAACCTCTACATATAACCTCTACTGTACCACACAGGTTCTGAAAGAAACCCATGCAGGCTAATAGGTCTGGTGTGGCTCAGGACTAGGGCTGAACATGAAGGACCTGTGGAAGTATGCTCTACACCATACATGGGGTGTCTGTGCTTTCACTGAGCATGCCTAGGTCTCACAAATTGAGAAAGAACATGGAAACTATGAGACACTTGGGGATTTCTTGATGTGGACAGAAACTCTGTGACTAATTACATCTACTGCAAGCTAACCAGCCTTGCGTTACTATCAGAAGTAAATACTAATCCCATAGAATGTAACAAAATAGTGAGAAAGTATGTCAAATAATGTTTTTTTACAGGGGACCGTGAAACTTTCAAATAAAGACATTTAAAATTCAAGGTAGTTTAGGGAAATACTGCAGATTGTTGTACCAGGCACGAACCAAGGTAAAAATGACAGTTTCTCCTATTGCCTGTCTTGAGTTTTACTTCAAGACTTACAGTATCACAAAATATGTTGGGGAAATAAAACCCATCATTTCACCCTGAAGACAAAGTGCTGAAGAAGGGGAAACATTATGCATGAAGGAAGTCTCCCAGTCAGCCTCCCAGCTGGTTTATAACTGGGTTGGATTTACACACATGTGAACAAAACATTAATTCCTTCAGATTTACCATTAAAATTGCAAAAGAAAACACATCTGATCAGGCAGAAGCAGGGAATATCAAACTCCTGTTTGACTCCTGTGTTTAACAAGTGACATTTAGTCTGCGTTACAGTTGATCCTATCGTAGCAAATAATTAATGTGCCATAAAATGCAGTTCTGGATCAAATTAAGTTGTTTCTTAATATATACTTCAGAAAACAATTTTATGTAAAACGTTTTCAAAAGCTGAGAATTTGAAACTCTGCCAAAACATTTCAGTGCAATTCAATGCAAGGCAAAGTTCCATCTTTAAATCACCTTAATATTATTTAGAAATCAAACATAGTTTTACAGGTTTATAGATTAGAATAACACTGCAACAAAATCAAAATGCATTTATTTGGTTTGAAGAAACCATTCCTGTTGACCTGAAATAAGTTTATTTTCTGCTGACATTCTGCCATAACAATAACGTAATTACTCAATCCCAAGTACACCTCCAAAATAGTGAGGGCTTCTCAGAGTGTTGGCTATAGTCCTATAGATAGGGAGCTGAGCAGTCTGCTCCCATGCAGAAAGCACTTATGCAAGTAAAGTTTTGAATAGTTTACTACAATAATTACATAATTGACGAGTAATAATAACATGTTAGCAACTACATTTTGACTGCAGATTTTATGATCATCTTCTGATGAATCTGGATTTAAGATTAAAATGGAACCTAATTATATGAGATATTTTAATTATCTTTGAGTTATTCTGCTGCTTTTTCAGGTTCCATAAGGAACATGGCAGATGTGCAAAATTTTTTACCAAGTATCATTACAAAAAGGATCCATGGTGTGATACACCATTGTGTATCACAAGTGTTATCTAAGGCATGATTTTGTTGACACAGGAAAGCTGCTCTCTTTGAAGGGAAAGGAAGGTCCGTACTTTAGGAAATGGTACTTCCTTAAAACCTATTTATTTACAGCTAAATTATTTTAAACTTTGTAATAGACAGCCTAGTTATAGAGTTTGTAAGTGAAAATTCAAAGAATTACAGAAATAAAATTTTCACCCTGCAAAAACTCCTCAAACTCAGACCAAGATTTCTTATGCTTTTCTGTTTGATTAAAAAAAACCCAAAAACATTATGTGAAGTATTTTAGTCAAGGTGGCAATTCATAAATGAAAATTTTTATGTTAGAAAGTATTAGATCAATTTTAGGTATTTAGATCCACTTTACTCAGCTACAGAATGTTTCTTTTTGTCTGTTTGCAGAAAGAAGAAGACAGAGTTCATAAAGTGCGCATTGCTCTTGGAAATGGTATCAGACCTTCAGTATGGAAAGAATTTCTGATGAGGTTTGGCCCAATTAAAATATTTGAATTCTATGGGTCCACAGAAGGAAGTCTTGGTTTCCTGAACTACACTAATAAAATAGGAGCTGTGGGCCGTGCTGGTATCTTCTCAAAGGTAAGGGTTATCAAATCAACCAATTAACCATACAGTAATTAAAAAAAAAAATTAAAAAAAGAATTAAAAGGCATGGGAAAGGCAGAAATTATGAAGAATAGGAAGGAAGAAACTGCTTCCTTCTTTCCAGATACAATAAAATTTGGTCCATGAAAACAGAAACTGTATTCTTAGCCCCTTCCTTGATTCTATTCTTGGTACATATATTTTGAAACCACAATAAATGTACAGAATGACCACACAGAAGCTTGTGTATCCAGCTTTTTCCCCAAAATATATTTAAAAAACCCCAAACTGCTTGCGTAGAAGTGACTACTCACAGGACTGATTAATGACAATTTTTGTTAAAGTTTACTTATTATCCTGAAAACCCACATATATTAAAAGACAAGGCCAGAAACTTGTTTTGATTTGACTTTTGGTATGAATCACTGTTGAAACTCTCAGTCTTTCTGCCATAAAAGTCTCATATGCTTTTCCAATTTGTACAGTTTCTGTGAATCACGAACATTATACTCCAATGAAATACTATTCAAACAATACTGAAGATTCAGATCAGTTAAGATCAAGATTAATGACTTCAGAATGATTTCTGATTTTAATCTGAGATGCCAAAAATGCCTTGGCATGACCATGAAAACAACCCTGTAAGACTTTCAATCTTTCAGCAATTTTAACCATGTGGATGGAGGATTGAGGAAGGAAAGACTAATTAAACCATTAAGTTGTAAATTTCCACTTGAATCTGTCTGGAGTTATTACTGAGATATCTGTACGTTTATTTTGGATTTTTTTGTCAGAGAATCATCTTGATTTGCATTCCAGTAATATTAAGCCTCTATTTAGAAATGGATGGTATTTTTAAAACAAAACTGATAATTTGATCAAATGCACCTTACCCTTCATACAAATTATTTGAATCTGACCATACTCTAAGATGATGGGCTTCTTTTTATCAATAATGGAGATGAGCACTTATCTGTGGAAGTACACAATGTTGCTTATCATTACATAAACACTTTCTAACAATTGCATCTTACAATACTGCCAGTTTATTTCAGGCTGTCTCAAGTCCTCAAAAGTCAATAGGGACTATTCATTAATTCAAAGCAATTTTTATCAAAACTAGAAAGTGATTAAGAAAGAGATGTTTTTGAGTATACATATGTGCATTTTTTCTTTTCTTTTCTTTTCTTTTTTTTTTTTTTTTTTTTTTTTAGTTTCTACATTCTTTTGAATTGTTGAAATATGATGTCTGGAAACAAGAACTTATAAAAGATGAAAATGGAAGGTGTAAGAAAGCTCCCATAGGTAAGGAAAAATATCAGTTATCTGTTAACTAACTGATACCTCAATTTAGATGATGATATTTCTGTGAGCAACAGAATTTTTACATACACCTAGAGCTTGAAAATGACACTGGGAAATAGATCCAAACAGTAATCTGTTGTTAATATATGCAAAAATATAGCCAAATATTTATAAAGTGGTCCAAATGAAAAAATTCCAATCATATAAGAACATTAGTAGTATTCGGGGCCCATAATATTTTTATTCACACTTGAGAAAACCTTGTTCCTATTCCTGGAAAAATCAGATTTTTTAGTGTTTCTTCTTTTTTTAAAAAAAAAAAAAGAAAAAAATTACAATAATTCCCAGACATGTTGTGCTCTGAGGCCAGATGTTTAAAGGTCCTTTCTAAGTTTCAAATTTAAAACTCTGAGGAAGAATAGTATTATTTCAAATTATTGTTCATATTTTTATATTTAGTGACAAAACCAGATTTATCTATTTAGTAGCTAGAGCTGCACTGACCTTCTGAGCTCCTACTTAAAATGGAATACTTCACCTCTAAGAGCTAAAGCTCCCAGACTGAAAATAAGGTAGCCTCCTAGCTGAGAATATTTTTGAGAAAATTCTTGAAAACTGAGTATCAGATATTCATGTATCTGTGTACACATGCATGAATCCATCTGTTTGAAAAGTTAGCAGTTCTGGGGAAAAGGTCTTTAACAGCAATAGTTTTAGTGTGTAGATTTAATTATCATAGAGATAAAATTCCTGAAGGTAGAAGAGAGGCTTGTACAGATGACCGAAATTATAATAGGTCATGATAATATCAGATCTCAGTGACATCCAGTAGTACTGGTCATCAAATCAGCAATATTATTGCTTATCTTTGATAATACAACATAATACAACATAATGTAACGTGACGTAACACAACACAACACAACACAACACAACACAATACAATACAATACAATACAATACAATACAATACAATACAATACAATACAATACATTTTGGTAGTAGTACTGCCAAAAAATGTAGCAATCTTCCATTATTTCTGATAATACATGATTTGCTGATAATATCCAAATCAAGGAAAATATTTATTCTTTTTTCTTGAAATGAACTTACTTCCTCACTACAGTTACATTAGAAACTGGACAAAAAATTTTTGGTGTATCAGTGAAATTGATAAAATTCCCAGTTTCATGACATGACTAGAAAAATTTTGCAGGTTGTTACACATATTTGTTAGATAACTCTGAAGGTGTCACTTCATGAAATGTGAGACAGCAATGACAGTAAATTCACAAACTGGACTAGAGGATCCTCCTGTCCTCTAAGTCCTCAAAACTGACTTGGGGTTAGAGCAACTCCTTTTTCAAATTCAATCTTTTTGTTTGGTTGTTCTTTTGTTATAAATTATGCATCATGTTTGCAGCAATGCCAGCATCTCTTCTGAAAGGTAATATGAGTTTTCATTCCATTTTCCACGTTAAGTGTTGAAAAAAATGAAGAGGATTAAATTTAAGAGGCAGAAATATAGCTAGGACAAAAATTATTTGTTTGAAAACATGTCCTTACACCTGCTGAAGGAGTAAAACAAAAGTCTTTCAAAGATGGAATTATCTTTTAATCTCAGAAGCGCACTGAGAATAAAGCCAATATTTATCACAGATATAGAATAATAAAACCCCCCATATTTAAAGGGTAGCCTGAATCAATTCCAGCAAACTCAATGGAAGTTTTGCCCTTGTTATAAATAGGACTTAGGCAGCAACAAGGAGTGATTCCCAGTAGGGATATTCCCAGGGGCTCCTTGATGTCCAGACACTTAGTGGCTTACAACTTGTTTTGTCACATCAGCACTCCAGTGCTAGGGCAGTAGCATCCCTATCCTCTGGAAAATCTCAAAGCACAAGATCTTAGGTGCTATAAGTTTTGCCTCTGCATGTGTTGTTTGACCATCATCACCCTTTTCAAATAACAGATAAATCACCTTTTCAATAGGTAAATGCTTTTACCAATTAAGTGATGTTACAACACACTCAAAAAATCTCTTCTCTGTGGTTCACATTTTTGGAAGAGAAGGAAGCAAAATTATGTTACCTTTTCCATTCACCCATTACTTCTGTTCAGGGAATAGCTAAGGAAATGTAGCAATAAAACACATAGAACTGATGTGTCTTTCCAAAGGAATTTTAATATGATAATTTATGATCTTAATAGCTCACTCTATATATGCTTATTTGCATCCCCTTTTCATGGCCTGCAGGTAAACCTGGTCTTCTAGTTTTTCAAGTTACTGAGGATTTGCCATTTTCTGGATATGCTGGAAATAAAGAAGCCTCAGAGAAGAAACTCCTGCGTAATGTGTTTGTGGAAGGAGATGTGTATCTTGACACAGGGGACCTCCTAGTGATGGATGAAGATGGGTTTCTCTACTTCAGTGACCGGGTGGGAGACACTTTCAGGTATAGCACAAAGTTAGGAGTAAATCCAGGGAGCTTGGAAGAAATCATGCATTCAGAGGACTGGACGACACAGGTCAGACTCAAAACTGATGAATGACAACCTTCTTTAAACAAAAACATTAAGGATAGGAATCAAATCCACTAAATTTCACTTTAACATCGTAAAATTTTTCAAATATGGCACTTCTTGTATCACTGGGATTTCAATGGAGATGGCACTAAACCAGAAAAGGATTTGTCTGTCCATCTACATTCTTCACTTAAGAATGTAGCCCACAATAAAAGTAGTCTTCCATCACATATAGAATAAAAAATGTCTAAGTTAATATCTATATTAATATAATAAATATTTTCAACAGGTGGAAAGGAGAAAATGTTGCCACTTTAGAAGTCGCAGAGATCATTAGTATGATGGATTTTATCCAAGAAGTTAACGTTTATGGTGTAAGCGTAAAAAGTAAGACATTCCCTATAGTTTAAGAATATAAAATGCAGATAGTAATTTCTTACTGTAATGTTTCTGTTCTTGCAACTGCATGTACAAATACATGTAAGGATATAAGTGGTTTCAGCTTGGCAATTCAGGCTTTCCTATAGTATTTTGAAATTTCAGTTTCAGTGAAATGCTGTATTTAATAAATGTGACATGCTGAAATTTTGTAATGAATGAAAAACGTTGGGATAATAATTGTAACTCAGAAGAGAGAAGTATGAAGTGAGAAATCCAAAGATATGAACTACACAAGACCTCTTAGGCTACAGGGTTTCATCTAAAAAATGGTAAAAAAGAGTATGTTAAAGGACAATATCTGAAACCATTATCTTATGTCCAAGAACATATATATTTTTTCATAATTGGAATATTCTCAATCACATATAATGTTTCATAAAAATATACAATTTGGTGCTGAAAAGCTGTAGGAAATAAAATTACAAAATGAGAAAATTTCCCAGAAGATGCAGCCACTGAAGTAATAGGTTGAGGAAGATAAACTTTTTGTGGTGCTGAGTAACCATTCATCATTTCCTTTGAAGGCAAATGAAGTCTCGTATTAAAAGAAAGTAGTCACATGAAGAAGAAGCTGTCAAGAGACAACACTGAAAGATGGGAAACACAATGGGTTCAAAGAAAGAGGATACATAAAAATAAAATTAAAAGGCCATCATCTGAATGGTTGATCAGCAGGTGGCAGTCATGCAGTGCATGCAAATAAAACTGTAGTATAATGTTCAAAGCATCTCCCATTGTCATCTACAGCTGGAGCTGATGGGAGCTCCACGAAAGGGTTATTGCCACCCCAGGCAGTAAATAGCACATAAAAAATGCCTCAAGATTCACATCAATTTTTGGTTGTAATGTCAATAAAATCTAGATAGTCTTATATATTTCTATATTGACTTGAGTCTCAAATATTGCCATAAAAAACTTTACATCCCATCACCAGTTCAGTAACTGAGGATTCATTTCCAGGAAAAGGAATACTCATATTTTTAATTTCCAGTGCCGTTAGGCACATCTTGAGACTGATCCTTTTTTTCTGAACAGATTTAACTGTGGCAGCTGATTTCTTCTAATTTAGATATCTTCTCCACTTAGAATATTTAGCTGTGTTTCAATAAATAGAATGCAGGAAATATGTCTGGTACATATTTTTGAAAGGGGTTTTGGTTTTGTTTGTGTGTCAAACATAATTTGATGCCTGTAATTTACTAGGAGCCACTTAACCTTTTTGTCACAAATTTGTCTGTGGAACAGAGTGCAAAGCACTCAACATTGCCTATAAAGTGTACAATAGGTATTTAACTTTATATAGGACAAGTATGTCCATCTATTGGATTAGTCTTTGTATGAGTGAATTCAGGGATTTTTTTTTTAATTAATGGTCCCTCTGATTTAATTAGGCCGTTATGTTACCACGTTATGTTCAGGTCAGAATAAAACCCAGCAGGTAGTTTAGAGCTACAGAGAATTCCTAATAAAAAGATATCAGTAACAATTTTTTTAATTGAATAAACCCACTGAAAGTAACTTTTAAAATCTTCCAATACCAATTGTAAATAAAAGATCATATACCTTATAAATAAAATATCATATAATTTATACTCAGTGATGTCTAAGAAAACAGGATAGATATTTCACAATATTAATTTATTTGTTCTGACTAATACTAAATCCCCCCAAATGTTATAAAACATTCACATACACTCTTACTTGCCATACTGTTTTTCAATTGTTTTAGATTATGAAGGAAGAACAGGGATGGCAGCTATTGTGCTTAAACGTTACCCACACCTTTAATGGAGAAAGACTTTATAAACATGTTGAGGACTTCCTTCCAAGTTATGCCCAACCACGCTTTGTGAGGATCATGGTAAGACAATCAGTTGTCTCCCACTTGTATTTATCTTCTGTCTGACTTGCAAATTGATCTCTTCAATCATGTAATGCAGAATGCATTTTACAAATAGTTTCAATGATTGAAAAAAAAAAAAAAAACAAAAGGAATAGCAGCCTAAATTACTGATCCTATGATTGTTATTATGATGAATTTTAGCAAATGTATGATGAAATAAACTTCTATTTTGCTTTAAGGACTCATCCATACCTAAGAATCCTAGATGGGGTTAATAACTTGTCTGTCAGATTTTGCTTCAAAGTTGTTTTTCTTTAACTAGTGTTTTCTTCTAGTTAATATAAGACTAAGCAAACACATGTGTAGTCCTACTCATAAGAGTGTCTTCTAATAACAGGGTGACATGATCCATTTCAAAACTTTTTCTGATGTCGTTCTTCTAGAAGTGATTATTATTCACCGTTACTGACAAGGCACCAAAGAAATATCAGTTTATTTAGAACAGACAGAGAGAAAAAAGTTTCATGGAGAAGATTTCCTAATATGAGAATGAAAATGCATTCACATTTAAAGTACAAAAGCAGAACTGGGATACAGTTATTTTTTAACATCCACTTTAAAAATGCAAGGATTACACACCTTGTGAGCTCCCCACAGACTGATCTGCAACCAGGAAGGAGAACATGGACTGCAAAGGGAACTGTGTTACATTGTCAGAAAGTTTGTAGCTCATCTCTTCTACTGTTAAGGGATGCTGAGAGGCATTCGGCAGTTTTACCTTTCCTTAAATATTGACAAATTGTCTAAAGGGCATAAATTCAAGAATTCAGAGACTGAGAAAACCTTTTTTATAGCTAACAGATGACCATACTAAGTAAATGTGTCTTCATATGCAGTAAGCATAGGTTATACTATCTATGATGCTTTAGGACATAAGTGAAAAGTTCTTGGAGCAGATCTGTCTTTACAATTCCACAAGACTGAGAAAATCTATACAGAGCTGTAAGGTTTATATATGTGGAACTAGTTAAACCTGTTTGCATTTATGTGTTTCCACACTAATGCTTTTTTTAGTTAACTGAGGAGGAGACAAAGTAAACAAAGCTACCAGCCATCCTAGTTATCTAATATTTATTCATCTGCAAATTTTTATTAAGGGAAATAAATTCAATTTTATTTTAAAAAATCAAAATTATTAAAAAATGTTGTTACTTTAATAAATATCTTAGGGAGTATAACAGGATAAATGCTGAAGACACAATTTTATGTTTGCAAGAAAATTAATTCCTTTCTCTAGGTCCTAAGAGGTCACCCTCATCAAGAGTGACAAACAAATACTTGAAATTCTCACACAAAATTTGCTTAAAAACAAAATCAGTCTTGAAAAACTTTCAGCAGTCCATGTGTAGGTTTTTTCTAGTATGACTTGCAATTATGGTTTTGTGCAAATCAGACAGACTGATTTTCTGATCTCAGTATCTCCTACTTGATTCTAAGAGAATAGCAGAGGCACAGGGACAAGGATGCAAAAAAAACAGGGAACTCTGTGGCTCTGTTATGTTTTCCACCTGAGTTTTTTTAACTTCCTTAAAACAAGAACTAAAAAGTGGTTATTTTCAGTGCAGGAACTAAAAGAAAAAGTTCACCACATTGAAAACACCATATAAGTAATAACAATGCTTGAGAACAGCCTGTTTTAAAGTTCTCTCTTAACGTAAACAACATTTGAAAGGAGATTTATTTATATACCACTTCTGCTCGTATAAGCCAACTATTGTGTGCAGAACAAATTGTTCATGAATGGGCATTTGAATAATTGCTGTTATACATCAATTACTTATACAGACAAATAAGACAAGAGGGCATTTAACATTGTTGGGTTTAATGTTTCAAATTAAGTTTAGCAGTAGGAAATCAGAGGAGATCCAGTACCACAAAATCAGTCAGCTCTCTGTGGTGTGTCACGGAGTGTTCAGTACTCTACTGATTTTGTGGTGGACTGCCCTAAGGAAAGATGTAAGAAAATGCATATTTTGAAACAGAAACTTGAAATCTTGTGTGTTGCTTTGTAGGCAAATGAGTAAGAAATAAAATAGTCATTTAGATTAAGATTTAGATTTAGATTTCACTGTGCTTGTGAATCTGATAATTGTTTAACTGAAGGAATTGTATAGTAAATCATATGATTTCTTTTATTCAGTAAGTACATCATATTTTCACTGATATAGACTGAAATGGAATATTGCACCTTACTTGAATTATTTCTTTTGTAGGATGTTATGCAAATTACTGCAACTTTCAAGCATCAAAAAATGCATCTCACAAACGAAGGATTTAATCCAGAAATTATATCTGAACCTCTGTATTTCATGTATGAACCTGCACGTTCCTATATTCCTTTGACAAGAGAGATATACCAGAAGGTGGTTTCTGGTGAAATACGTTTATAGAGCATAGAAATAAAATTGCTCTATAATACAGAACATTTCAGATATACTCCTGAAACCATTTCAGCAGGAGCCACTATGTAATATTTGTTCTAAAAATACAATATATTTAAATCAATTTTATTGTGATAAAATGTCATTTCCAAAGACACAGACACAATAGTTATGTGAGTAATGCTCATATTATTTTCTCACACATGGGCTCACATATGCAAATTTTTATTTTACATTTCTCACTGATTCAAATTATTTTTGTCTAAGCCACCATTATCTTAATCTAGTTGAATATTTTACACACTTAGATTATTATTCTGACTCTGCTTTTAAAACCAATAAATAATTAGGTAAATAATGTTACAGGCATGAATGAAATGAGCCAATAGAAACATAAGCAAAATTCGGCACAAGCACTGCATGTAGACCTCAGTTTACTGTTCGAATAATTATATAATGTAATATTTAAATGTAGTATTTTATGTGATGCTCAACTTCAGACTTTTATGGAAAATAAACATTCAATGGTGAAATACACTTGCAGTATTTAGTGTACATTATTTCCACAACTTACACCAGAACCAACCAGATTATTTGCAAAAATTCATGCTTGATGGTACATTATCTCTTCTTTTACTTACCAGTTTTCATATTCCTGAAGCTGAGTTCTCATGAAAACAGGAAAAAATTTACTGTAGCTTCTAGCTTTTACTTGAAGTGAACACCTAGAAACTGTTAAAAGAAGCTAGAAAGTTTCAAAGGCAGAATCAGATCGGAGAATATAGCATTAGCATACCTGTTGGATGTACTTTCCTTGAGTATAAATATCTGGTTTCATTTAAAAATCAAACAGCTCTGCACTTATGTGAAGGGAAACCTCCCTACTGTACGATTCCCTGAATTCATATGATCTTTTGCCTGTATTATAAAGCTAACGCTCATCCCATTTAGAGCCTTACAGACTTGCATGATTTCCCCAAGCAGAAGAATTATTTTTTCTTGGTTTTCAGTATGTGCTGCTACTACCACTGTTAACTGTGCTACTTCTGCCGTAATGCAGCGACGCACGGTAAGTGGCCCAAATACCTGCAGTGCACTGTAGAGCACAGGACACAAGCAGCCCCATGCCACAAGAGGTTAAGGAACAATTTAACTGACAAAGAAACTCTGTTATGATCGCAAAGGTTCAAAACCCTTGGTGATACCTCTCAAGATCCTCTGCCATTCCAAGTCACAAGAAACGCGTGTGGCAGAAGCAAATGCAGCTTGAGGTCTGGAAGGCAGTAAGTGTGTGCAGAACTGGACAGCACACCAGGTACACCTAGAGCACACTGATATCTCCTATGAGACATAAGGTTTCTGAGCTTGGAGTGAGAGAAGCAGAGCTGCAAATAAAAAACCTTTACTTTTAAGAATTGTCCAATTTGGACTAGGAAGAGTACTAAACGTAATACAGGTTCGAGGAAAGCCCAAGGAATTTCAATGATTTGAATACATTATATGACTCTAGACTACCCAAAAAATCTCCTTCAACTAAGGCAGTAAACTTCTTATGTCCT
This sequence comes from Sitta carolinensis, assembly GCA_032173965.1. NCBI lineage: Eukaryota > Metazoa > Chordata > Aves > Passeriformes > Sittidae > Sitta > Sitta carolinensis. The sequence goes on along the minus strand of CM063313.1, from coordinate 11,323,819 downwards.
GCCCAATTTGTGGGAATTCTATTATCAAGAAAGGAAGGGATAAGTTATTCATGATTCTTGAATACAGTGGTCTCTTTAACTACTTCTACTGTGGTCTTCTAACACATAAAACAACAGTGCTCACCTAGAACTCCTAAGTTGACACCTTATTTCCAAAATGTCAACAATTCTGAGAACATGACATAATATTGAGACAGCTCTGAACTGGCTAGGATAAATAAAATACTTGTATTTTTCCTACCATCTAAAGGTTTATATAACTATGCACACGTATAACACCTAAATGTGTAGAACATTAAACTTTATGAGGAGTATCCCTATATAATTGCCGTTACAAATACACTTAATTAAGTTTACAATGTTTACAAAGTTCCCAAAACCCCACAGAAAAGTGTCATTTTTCTCTCTTTATTTGTATTAAGGAGATATACTACAGACTACTGTCTTACTGTCTTTTATTTCTTCTTTTCTCCTTCACCCTTTTACTCTCTACATTTAATTCCTTCCCAATATTCATTCTTCAGAAAAGGTTAAAATAGAGCACAAGACAACAATCATATTTACCAGAATCAAAGCAGGAGATGGTTGAGGAATGAGTCTCTTATACCACAAAATTACTGTGGTTTCAAGATTCAGAAGAAATGTCCCATGCATGCAGAGAAGGATGAGTAACTATAACTCTAAAGCATCTAAATCCTTTTCTTCCTCACCTGTTGTTATAAGTTGCTTTTGGGCTTTCGATGGAGTGGTTTCCCCTCTTCATTTCCACTTTGAGTGTTTTATGTGTAAAAGCAAGCTAAAAATTTTTGTGTGCTAGCACAGCTAGGTACATGCAGAGGCTTGAGACAGACTTGGACTATGCTCTATCCCCAGGGACATTGAGACAGACTGGGCTGCTGTACATTTTAATCTGCTCTGTAGACAAATGGATCTTCAGCAAGAAAGAAGGAAAAAAAAAAAAAAAAAGCAAATATAGACAGTGAGAGGAAGAAGTTATCTAAACTCTTAGGGTCTTGCCACTGCAGGAAACCTGGCAAGACATCCACATCCTTCCACTGAAAACAGCTAAGGTAAACCAGAACAAAATGATTATTCTCCCCAGGAAGGATGAAATTTATAGGAAATGGAAAAGGTATTTTAAAAAGTCTTTGAGGCTCTAGTTCTTTGCTCTGCTAGTAGAGTAGCTAGGGGTACTACTAATTGATACTAAAATATTTAACTAATACAAAGATACAGTGAAGCTGTATCTTAGCAAAGAAGCTAGTCAAAGCTTTCTTCAAGAAATCATGGAGCACTGGGGTGGTCTCTGCAGCACCTGGAGGCTGGGGATGAGGCACACCCCTCCACCTGCACTTGGCTTAAGTTCAGATGGCAAGATGAGTTAGTGGGACAGACCACACTGAATAGAACTGGCTTTTTTTTCCTAGGGTAGTCAGCAATAATTTTGCTAACACCACATTTTAAAGAATCACTAATCTTTTATTTGCACTATTATCTCTGAAAAGTGAGACCTTGAAATTGGTCAAGTTACTGTGCTTCCCGTCCACTACCTGACTGGCTGGTGTGCTCATCTGAAAAGGATTTCAGCCCTTTAGAAAGGAGAAACAGAAAAAAAAAAAAAAAAAGCATAACAGAGTGGGGATGAGGTGTTGGACTTCCATTTGCTAGACACTTGCCCTAACTGCAGCCCTTTCTAACAATCCTGATTTCTACCTCTCAGATTTGCCAGCATCTCTTCCATCAGACATCCTCGCCAACATCCATGTAAATATGCTGCATCTGGACGCAGTGACTCAGATGACTGTTTCCAATCTCAGGGACCTGAGTTACTGCTTTTCCTTCCTACCCCTCTATACCCTACTCCTTACGCTAGCATCTTCTGTCTCATCTTGCTCCACTACTGCATTGAGGTGACTCCCCTGCTGAGTGACCCCAGAGAGGAGCAGTGCAGCACCTGGATGCTCTTGTTGGTCACTGAAAATTACTTTGAGTGTCCCAATCCGCTCTTCTTTTGCCTCTGACCTCACCGTGAGAGGCACACACATGGTTTGCTTGCTCTTAAAGCTTCTCCCTGCACCACAATTAGCTGTACCTGCCAGGAGAAACTGGAGCTGACAAGAGAAAGTAAAAAAAAGCTAGGTAATCAGCTTAGAGGAAAGAATGGCCCTATGAGCATAATTGGGTAAGACTACAAAGAGTTTTTCACAATAAATGTCTACCTCAATTTATTTTCTTAAACAAAACACCAAAAGTCAATGAAACATATCAAACAGAAGTATTAAATATTTAGTATAGCTTATAGACCAAGAGAGTTATATCCCTCCTGAACTCCTTTGCCATTGCTCACTCTTCCTTTCAGACCCTCAAGTATGCAGCAGACTGTGACAGCTGACACAGTCAGCACTTTGGCCTAGGATTCATGTCTCACATTTGCCCTGACAGTCTGCATCTTTATTCAGTTATGTGCATTATATGAAGAACCCTGGCAGGACTCTGCAAACTCTCTGGGACCTCTCTTCAGGGCAGATAACAGAATTATGGTAACAGGGATAAAGAAAAAATGCAAAAGTCCATCACAGTCCTTGCAGATCATGAAGAGATTTTTCATAAATGTCAAAACACCCACCAAACCTGGTTTATGGGTATACAGAAATTCAAGGCTGGGCTCAAGATTCTTTTGTTTTTTAATATTGACCTTCTCCTGCTGGAGATCTCACGTGAGTCTTTGTGAAGACAAACGAAAATGCACAGCATGTATTTGAAGGGAAGTTAGATTGATTTTTTTTTGTATTGTGATATTGCCTCAACTGTTTTTCTAGGAAAGAGAGCATTTGGGTGCATACCTTGTGCATACAGATAAAGTTTATCAGGTGAAATGTGCAATTCAGGCTGTTTTGCACATGAATACAAAGTCCAGGAGATACCAGGATAAGAGGCAACCATTTTGAGGCATCTTCTTCTGTGATTTGTATACTGAACTTTTAACTACTGAACACAATGGGAATAATGGAGAATATTCCTATAGGGATAAGTTATCTTTTAATATTCTTATTTTCATTCTTCTCTTGTGTCCAGCTAACATGCCATAGTACTGTGAAGAAGGCTGCTGCCCACCCAGCTGTGGTGACTTCAAACTGGCAGACAGCCCAGGTTGCTTTGACTGTAGCAAAAATCCCAAGGTGTGCCCTCGCTGAAGAGCAGTACTGGTATTTAACGGCTTTATGACTGACTAGGCTGACATTTAAAAATGAAAAGCAGAAAAAAGTGTGATGCTGAGCTGAAGGCGCACAACATAATGCCTGTGCTCAATCACCAGAATAGGCTAGGCTTTCTTGCAGCTGATTCCCAACATTTCACCTTTCCTCCTACATTTTTTCAACCACCTGTGCTTTTCATAAAACGGTTAACTAGAAAGTACCTATTTCAATGGATAGCAACCTATATCAACATGCCAAAATCACTTCATGGGCTTTTAAATAGCTACAGCATCTTGCAAATGTATTTGTGGAGTGAAAAAAATTTGATTAAAACAAATGGATACAACTGGGAAAAGCAAACTCAGGCCACAAAACCAGTCTTCAATTTTTTCTAGACACTAAAGTTAAAAATGTTTCTCAGTGTTTTGTTTCTAGCATAGATTTAGAGGCAAGCTCTGTTTGCATCCCTGTTAGCTTCTCTGCTTCTGACTATGCTTAATCTAATAAAAAACCCTATAGCCACCCTACCAACCCCCTTTTCTTTAGCCTTATACCATCACAGCTATGAGAGTACAACTGCGGCATGGAAGGGTAGGATGGCACCTCTAAAACATTAGAAATGGTACTCTAACCTACACTTCTACCAGGTCACTTAAAACAAAGACTCCTCCTACCTGAACTCACATAATTTCAGCTTTTTTAACTGCTGTTATCAGATGACTATGTACTATAGTCCGTTCTACCACTAGAGAGGAAAATCCAAACAACTTACTTTCTTACCAGATGATCTGGCTTTCCCTTTACTTGGAACCATTACATGGATCTGGAGAATAAACCAAGGCAAAACCACAGGTGTTAACAGAGGAGGGTACGAGAGGCTGTAGAAGCCTTTCTCCCCACATAAGCAACTACTACAAGAACATTGAGACCAGAGATGAAAATATAGCATATATGGGATAGGATGACAAGAGTTCAATATATATATTTCAAAATGGACTTCTGGGGAAGAAGGAAGAATAGGAGGGAAGTCAGTGTTTTAGAAAAATTCTAACTACTTTATAGATTTTCTATGCTGCCTTTCTTACAGAATTACTGCACTGTATTTAACACTTTCCTAGCATGCTGAGCTCAAGATTTCAGATCACCATTATCATGACAAGGGCATAGTTTCTAAAAGCAGTTTTCCTAAAGCTTTCCCTAACTTATTTTGTAGGCTTTCAGATGCACACTTCTTTAGGGGAATGTACTTCTATCCACTCTTTGCCAATATGCACGAGTGCATTGCAACTACTACAACCATCCACTCAAAGTGTACCCTTGCACTTTTACCAAGAACTATGTCAATCTCTACCAAAACACACGGAGATAAACAAGATTTATCTAATGTCACTGGGACAGGTGCCAGTAGTTTACTACAATGGAAATATAATTGGAAAGCAGTTAATAATACAGTAGCTCTTGTACCCAGACTTGTAGGTATCATCTGGTGCATCTGTGTTCCTCAAAGCTGATGTTTTTCATCATAATCCCACTGTATGTTTCCCAATGGAATTGCATTTATGACATGACTTTTTCTACTAAGTACCTCCACAGTATTCCTCATTTGTATGAAAAATACCGGAAATATTCTACACATCATCTCTGGGAATCGTTAAAAATAAAGGGTCATAGGAAGGCTGTGGAAGCAGGTTTCAGAGACAGAAGAAAACAGAAAACCTTAGAGCTATGCTGTAGATGCTGATTCTGAAAGTAAAAGAGTTACATTAGATAGTGAGGAAGAACATTAGACAATAAGCAGTGTCTTCAATCTAGATTGAGCAAACCTTAGGAGAGCAGAAAAATATATCTGTCAAGATATGGAAAGTTTTAGGCTTAATAATGAAGTACTGTGTACTGTATTTTAAGACTAACAAGCAAGCATTGTTTTAAGCAAGTGTACATGTATTAGCATTGGTTGGCTAAAGTTCATGTCAAGAAAGCTTTTGCTGTCTGCTATTGGCTAAAAGACTTTTAAAGTATATTGTAACACAAAACTCAGTGGCTGTTGTTTAGGGTGTGAGCTGCTGTCTCGTGTAAAAAGACTCTTGAAGAAAAAATAAAAACCGGCTCAAGACGCATCCCTCGGCAGTCCCATCCCATTCCCTAGGTTGTACATATTTTTATCTACATTTGGCCAGCACATAATCATCAACACCTAATTAATCTAATTCCAGTGGTTTAAATAGTGTTTCATCACAAACAGAGAATTTGAATTTATGGCAAAGTGAAATATAGTCCAGAAGTACACTGTCAAAAAGACTTCTGTCTTCTTTTCAATCTTATTGGGCCACAGAGAGCTGAAATAAGCAGAGTGCATTTACAATTAATTTTCCACTCACTTTTAAAGTGGTTCAGCACTTTCAAACTATGCCAAAGGGAATAAATAGCACTTGGTGCGTAATATACCTTAAAGACAAAAGCAACAAATCAATTTTTTTAGCATTGCTAGATATATAATACTACAGAAGAGGATGCTCTTTAGAGCCTCTTGTTGTGAAGAACAAAGAACAAAGTCTTCACACAAGAATGCATGAAAGTGCTGCTATTTGTTATCAGTATGGTCAGATGGCTAAGAGAATAGACTGAGCCTTAATACAGTTCCTTCACATTTTTCATAATAAACATCTCTGGAGCTGTTAATCACTTAAGACTTACCTTTACAAAAGAATTAATTGCGAGAAGAACTAATTTTTAAACCATAATTCTTAAGTGGATTTTTTTTGAGTTAGATACTCCTAAAGACCTCATGATCACCCTGTAACTTTAAAAGAGTTCTGTGGAACCCACCTGGGATTTAATCATTGCACCTTCAGTAACAAAGAGGAATACAAAATCATGTGAAAATTAAAAAGTTCAAAATAAGGCAGTCACTCCTATAAAGCTTTGTCTAAAACTAAGACAACTAACATTGTTAGCAATGGCAAAGGAAAGGAAATCCAAGACAAGAAGGATAATTTTGTAAATTACAGTTCCTTTAGTAATGGTACAGTGCAACGACAACCAAAATACAGCTACTTGTACATAATACAAAAATATAACCCTTCATAAAGTTTATACTGTGCTAGGAATTATGTACGGAGCTTAAAGAGTGATGTATAACATTTTCTCTTAAATTATATGGTCAGGTACACTCAGCCAAATGGATGTATTAACACACTCTCTTTGAAGACAAACACACAAAGAGCAGTTTCTTAGTTCAGTGTAACCATATCATACGTCAGCTAGGATTTGAGAACAAACTATGTGTTTCAAGTTTTCCCTTTGCTACTGTTCTCTATCCATAGCACAGCAGTTCTACAACCAAATGGAGAATTGAATTTCTGATAGTGACATTTATTAGCAGATACAGAAAAGCATTATTCAGAACCAGCTTAAGGCACCATAGTTTCCATGACAGACCCAAGACATTACTGGCAAAAATCAATTTTAAAGGTAGCTATGAGTGTTTAGCTAAAGTACCATGATGAACAACAATCTATTGTTGACAACATACTCTGTTGACTAGTGTGGTTTCTGTTTATTCTCTAAAAGGAGTAGTAAAATATATGATTTTAACATTACTACAATCTGAAGAAAGCATAAACTCTTAGCAAAAAAAAAATTCTCCTTTCATCTCTCCTTTTTAAAATTCCAATCATCAATCTTGCAAGACAATTACAGACTTCTCAGAAATACAGTTTCCAACACATTGTTTAGTAAAAAGGCCATTAAATTATTTCTCTTCTCTTTTAAAAGAAAGTATACTGTCCCATGTCCCTCTCTCCCAAACTGTATCTGTCTCTGCTATGAACAGCATTGGTGAACAATTAATTTAAGAAAAATCAAGTTTTCTCCTAAGTCCTAAAGAGCAAACATGAGCTCTTGATTTCCTCAAGACCTCTTCCCTAATAATAGCTCATGATATTGGCTAGAATTTAAAGCAATATGAAGTGAAACCATCATCTTGACAGCACCTGCCACAAAGACCCAAACTAGACCTTGCTAAAACTCTCTTAAATTCTAGAGTGAAAAGTAGGATTAGAATAGGATAGGACAAGGAGTAAATTCATCAAATTTCACTACAGAAATTGTGTGTTCCATATTGAATGTCATAGTTCAGGCAGAGAATCACAGCTGAGACATATTTAAAGAAGCACTTTGAATTTCAGAATATGTCCCAGACACATCACAGGGTGATGTCAAAAAGTTATGAATGTGACAGTCACTGCAGCTAACCTGCGTCCATTCACCAAGGGATAAAAAAATTATCAGAATAAAAGAAGAATAAATACTGAATCACACATTACATACTTTTTCCAAAGTATTTTTCAAATTACCATCAACTCTCAGAGTACTTCCACTATCTACCACAGAATAGTTAAGATTGTAAAGGACTTTCAGAGATCACCTCTGAAATCCAACCTTCACTTGTATCCCCACATTTCAGAGTAGGACTGTCTGCAACTATTGTAAAAAATAACCAATATTCACTACAGTGTTGAAATATTATGCAATAAATCCCCAAAGGCTTTTATTTGTGCATTCATCTACTTGGTCTGCCAAAATCTTGGCTCTTACCTGCACTTAGTGCAGAGTATTGATGAGATTTTTTTATGCCTTACAATAATGCCAACCTTGAAGTCAGACATTTTATTGCCAGTGCAGTGAATAACCTCAAGATTTTCCCAAGAAAAAAACAGCAGCACATAAAAGGCAAATTTGTGTCTCACTATTCTCCTTTAAGATGCAATGAGCAGAAGTCTTGTTACATTGTTTCTGCATCTTTTGCACCCAACCTTAAAGTTTATAAGCTTTCACACTTTCATCCATTTTTTTTAAAATTAAGTGAAACACCTCTTCAGAATTAAACTACACAAATCATGTGTTAGCATATGTTCAGTCAAGTGTGAAGAAATATAGCTCAGATTCTAGCAACACAATGAGCAAGAGTGATTTCTTCCATTTCAATTAAACTTAAAATAAATAATTTCAACTGAAGTGTCAGCTTCAACCACAACATCTGTGTAGCATATAAAAACCAAGAACTATAGAGAATTAATCCTGATATTGTTATCTAATTATATCTAACCACTGGAATTTTCTGAGTCAATCAATACCAACATTTTCTAAGCTAAAACACAGATCTAAGAATGACATAAAAATGGGAAATGAAGCTGGAAGAACACTAAGTTAAAAACAGACGTTCTTCATTAAATGAGCTAACCACATCTTAGGGTTACAATTAACTTTGGTCATGTGCTGAATATGCTCAGATCTCTAAAGACCTGGTAACTTCAGGATACATACTATGTTGTTTATCTCTAACAACATAGTACAATCTTCTAGTTCTTCTGGGCTAGACTGGGCTAAGGATGACTTTACCAAAAAAACCTGAAATCATCTTGTATGGTTGGTTCTAATCTCAGTCACCTCACAGACATAGGACACAAAAGTATCTATGAGAGCAGTGCAAATACAAAAGCTCCATGACAGGGGAGAAAATAAGAAAAAGAAATTTAAAAAAAAATAGAAAAACAAAGAAATATTAAAAAGGCTGTACAGGTTTTCTCAGTGGTTGTTCACTATTTTGCCTTCTGGCAGATGAAAAAAGTTATCTTCTTTGAGTTTAAGATGTTCTGGTAGATCTAGCTGTCTTTTTGCTTCTTCAATGTCTTCCTGAATTGCTGAAATAAGGGCATCTGAAAAAGGTAAGAATAGTATGGATATTTAAAAGTTGGTTTGTATTCTGAACACAGCAAGTGAAAATAAGACATCACAAAATATCAGACAACAATCACAGAAGTATACAGAATATACCTCACAGAATATAACTGTAAGGTTCGAAAGGCAGAATTCTCTGCTTCTAAAATGTCTTAACATGCTAAAGTTGCATTTTACCCATTACCAACATTATCCTCTTTGTTTGCCAAAAGACATGTTAGCAGTTCTGTTTCAATACTATGAAAACTGTATTTTAAGAAGAAATTAGTACACTTGACTTATTTGAGAAGCCCATGATTTTAACATTACTCCTCAGACAAGTGAAAGAAAAGCGAAGGATTTTAGTGTGACATATATGAAGATGTAGGGGTATGCTTGTTTTTAAATTATGAAAACATTTTACTGAAATTTCGAAGATTAACCAATGAAACATCCCATGATGGAAGGAGGTACAGTGAAGACACAGACTTGCATGAGTAAGGCAAAAAAGAAACTAGTTGAGGGAGACCTCCAATACTGACCTAAGGAATCAAAGTTTTTTTTCCGGTCGAATATATCCAGTTATGACTATACTAAGAATTTCTCCATAAAAGTCTTCTTTGAAGGTGTGGATAATGTGTGTTTCCTAAAGGAAGAGAAATAAGTGAACAATTATTATGACCTTAAGAGTTTATTTCCCTCTCTGTAAGCATGTAGGCCTAATATCCAACATTCAAATTCTCCCCAACAGATAAAAAATAAAAGAGACATTTAGTATAGCATGCATAATCCAAAATTAAAAGGCAAGGGCTTTAGTTTGTATTAGGAACTAGAATTGCACCCTGCATGGATTTAAAAAAAAAATACTCTCCTAAAGAGTAAAAAGTGTATAAACAGAAAAAGGAAAAAAAAAAAAACAAAAACCAGCCAAAAAACCCCCCAAAACAAAACAACAAAAAGCCCCCAAACCAAACCAAAGGACCCAACAAACCAATTTAAAAAACCCCAAAACCCACACCCCAGATGTCAGGAGAAATGCTTCAAAATTTCTCAGAGGTAAGATTTCCAAGGCAGGAAATGTTAATATTTCACCAACAAGTGGATACAATCAAATAACTACGAAGATTTTGACAGACTATCAAAAATGAGAGCTTTTACAACTATCTCATAAGGGAACTGAATGATAAAATTGAAGAGCATGTCCAGACTAAGTCACAGTTCCATCTGACACTCAAAACTTTTTTAGGCACATCTTCATCTCCAAAATAGGCCAACCCATAGCATCTATCAGCAGAGCTATCATTTGGGAAGATTTTAACTATTTGCTCAGAAAGTTACCTGCAAAAAATTTTTAAAGTATACATTTACCTAAGAAAACCACTTAGAAAAGGAGATGCATGTACAAATAAAATTTTTTTCAACAAATAAGAGAGCTCTTCAAGACTCAAGAAAAGCACCAGCACATGATGGCAAAAAAACCCAAAGCTGTCACATCGGGATTTTAATTTCTTCATCCTTACATCCTTATATGCCTTAGAATATTTATTCTGTACATTAAGCTGCAGCATCTCATGTATGGATTCCATTTAAGAGAAGAATTAATTAAAAAATCATTATAAATTAAGCTGCCCAAACATTTCCTATCTGAAATGAAGATACATTGCAGAGAACAACTATTTACTTATTACTATATTTCAGCTATAGTTTACTTATTACTACTTATTAATACTATTTACTTACTATTACTGTGTTCCAGCTTATGCTAGGGCTCTCATAACCAGTAAATTCAATGCATTTACCAAGTTTTTGCTTAATTTGCTATCAGCAAGTCAAGCAAACATTCAAGTACTGTTATATTTTGATTTTGGAAGTAGTTAAGAAATGGTAGAATAGAAGAAAGAAAAATTTTATTCGACTCCATCTGCATACTTTCTGGTTACAGAGAGTATATTCTTTTCAAAATATAAATAATAAAAAGATAACATATACATTTCTAATGGCACACAAATTCCTAGATATCATTAATCAATCAAATTCTGCATATCTTGTTACAATTCATTCAGTCTTTTATTACAATAAAAAATCCCACAAAAAGCAAAATTCTTACCACTGATTTCTTAATATTCTTATAGAAGGGATTCCATCCTATGCTCAAAACCATTTTATGCACATCTCCATTTCCAACACAGGCCCATCCATAGTATATACCAGTAGGGATATCAGATGGAAAGCTTTCAACTACTTGCTCAGAAAAGTTAGCTGTAAAAATTTTATGAAGTGTGAGTGACTTTCTACAAGTCAAGTATATAACAGGATCTTCAAATACTTAAAAGTCAAACTCTGTCTACACACGATTTGCAAACATAACACTGCTGTTGATAAGACTAATGCAACATACCATTGGCAAAATACAAAACAGCTTCATAAAATTCAGTCACTGTGGCAATATCAGAGTTATTACATCTTCTATATATACACACACACACACACTGTATTGTATAGTTTTCCTTCTCTTCTGCAATAACAATTAATAAAAATGTCATACATACAGCCATAACACATTTCATTCTTAGGATGATTACCACAGCTTTACTATGAAGAAAAATGAGAGGGGAAAAAAAAATCAACTCTCCTCTACACTATAAAATAGCATCTCAGAACTGTTTATTAGTAAAATATTTACTGATGAAATAAACTGTGTAGAAGCAAATGGGATAATTGTTCAGTCATGTCAACATGACAAGTTCTCGTTCAGAAGCATCTGTGGATTTGAGGTTTCCTTTGAAAACTACATATTTACAGTAAAATAAAATTTCCTTATGACTGAATTTAACCTTCTCTCAGAATTATTATCCTACCTCTGTTTCACAGCTGAATATATCTTCATGCATGATACCAAACTGATTTGAATGAATAGATGGTTACAAAGTTTTTATCAAAGCTCACACAGTAACAGCTTCCCTTCCCTGTTCTTTGATACATCATTTATTAACAATCAAGAGAAAAATGTGAAACGTTCTCAGACACAGATACCAGAAATCCAGCACCACAAGAGTGGTTGTATAAAGATTCAGGTCTGTTAGATGTAGTGCAAGATGACTACTGACTTCAGTGCCTGTTTTAGTAAAGTTAATATTCTCTTGCAGTATTCATCTGTCTGCATTTAACTAAAAGAGAGATGAGCAACAGGAAAATACGTTCTCTGCAGGCCAAGCCCACCCGCTCTGTTTTAAACTCTGCTTTACTCCCGTGAAACTTTTTTCCTTGCAGCGATTCCCAAAGCCTGCTGACTTTCTTATTCCTGTCGGAGGTTTATGCTAAGGATATTTTCCCAGGCTGCCACACCACTGCACCGAGAATGTGACACTTATCTACATCCTGTACATGGTGACATCATCATCAGATGAGAAAATGAACAAACATCAAGGTTCAGGGAAACCTCTTTACATTGGGGTGATTAGATTTAGATTCGGGTGTAGGGAATAACATAAGGCTCAAGACTCCAAGCAGCGTACGGGGTGGGGGGAGGAGAAAGCGCCAGGCAAACGCTGGTAGGTAACAAGGCGGGGCCGCTCTCGGAAAGCGCAAGTCATGACAATAGCGCAGCTGTGCCGGGCAGCCGGGCGGCCGCCGAGGTCAGGCGCGCTTGGTCACAGCACAGCCGCACCGCTGCTGGGAGCTCGGCAGGAGCACGGCACGGCTCCGTTCGAGGGGCGCGACAGCGACCGGCTGCAGAACCCCCGGCAGAACGCCGCGTCCCGCCGGCGGAAGCACTCGCGGGGCCCGGCGCCGACCCCCAACCCCACGGCTGGGCCCAGCCCCGCGGACACCCGCCCGTGGGGCTCCAGGAAGGTGTGCCCTCCGCGCCCGCTCACCGGTGGGGATGCCCAGCTCCTTGGAGCCCCTGCCGAAGCCCTTCACCACCTCCCCGCGGCAGAAGTACGGCAGGTGCCTCATGGCCCCGCGCTGAGGCGCCGGCACCCCGGGCCCGCCGCGCCGCTCGCCACCGGCCCCCGCACGGGAAGCTTCCAGCGGCAGGGGAGGAACCGGGCTCGCCTGCGATCCAAGCTACGCTCCGGCGGCTCCTCCCCACCCTCCGGAGGAGACGAGCCCGCGCCGCATGCCCAGTCTGCCCTCCCACGCCGGGGGCGGTGATCCGGCCGGAGCGGGGCGGACGGGGCTGGATGGCGATCCGGATGGCGATCCCGGATGGCGATCCCGGATGGCGATCCCGGATGGCGACCCGATGGCGATCCCGGATGCGATCCCGATGGCGATCCCGGATGGCGATCCCGGATGGCGATCCCGGATGGCGATCCCGGATGGCGACCGCTGCAGCAGGCGGGTGGTGTTTGCGGGGGCGGGAGCCTCGCCGGGCGCGGCGCCGTCACTCGTCACGGGCGCCGCCGCCGTGCCCTTTGCTCCTGCCCGCGGGTTTCGTCACACCCGGCTCTCGGAGCGCAGCCGCCTCTGGCGCGTCCTGCGGTTTCTTCGATGGAACCCACAGTGGCGGCTGTGACTGTTGTGCGCCAGCTGCCACGGCCCCACGCTCCTACCTGAAAGGCACCTCGCACCCCTCGCCCGCGCGTGGAGGTGCAGACTGTTGCTCCTTTGGTAGCCCCACGTTTGCCTGTTCCCTCAGAAAAGACCAAATGCTTCAATGCACGGCAGACATTCAGGAAACAGGTCTTTTTGTGACATGCTCCAGCGAACTGCAGTTGTTTGCTTAAAACAAAACAAAACCAATAATCCAAACAACCAAGCCCCAACGGCAAACTAAACTAAAACCAAACCAAAAACCCGAACAGTTTTACTCACTTCGGCTTTACCAACGTGCGTACGTCTCCTCTTCTGCTCTTACCACCCCTACTGCAGGGATCTCCTTTGGAAAAAAAAGCACAAAGACAGCAGTGCTTATTCAGTGTTCACCCAGAGGAAAATGAAGGGTAACTGAGCATTTCCATCACTTCCTGTCTCCAAGCTGCTCTTCGTGTGGATAAAGCTTATTAATGTATTTAGATAATTAGGACTCTTTTTTTCCTATTGCCCTGCCTGTTCCAACTTAAATTTGAGATTGCATGACTTCAAAATGGTATTATTGTGAAAGATGTCCCTAATCTTGGTAAATTACAGAACAGCCAGCCCACCAGCAGACAGCCTCTGTGTATCAGTGAAACTATAGGCCATTAAGCTGTAGGTCTCATTTAGCACCGCTGTGCTGCACATAAGCATATTTGTGTTTAAACACATAACTGTTATCCAGAAACACCATCCAGAAAATCCCTGAAGTGAATTGGCACTTTCTTTTCTTTCCCCCCTACTAGAACACAGTTTCTTATTTCAACAGTTTGATATAAGTCATAAAAATATTTCGGGCCTTAACTCTAATTTGGTTTGCTATATTTTAATGTGGAAAAACAATGTAAACATCTATGGCTTGTGCTTCTATTTAACTGTATTCCAAGTAAATAACTTTTTAAAATGGGAATTGTTCTGAGAAACTGACTTGTATATCATATTATAAAGTACTGGCTGTTCATGGAAGCTGTGGACACAAGCTGTTTTATATAAGAAGACAAGAAAAAAATTAGAAGTGATTTGTCTCAAACGTACCCTCTTCTTTGCTTCTTTCATTTCTCTTAATTCCCTGCCATCCTTTTCACGATAACATTTCAATTCATTTTTCAGTTTGAATAGTTTTGACTGTCTTAGAGAATGACCATATGGGTACCTGGAACTTGCAACAGTGTTGATGGTATGTATATATGTAAGAAGGAAAAATGGAAGACAAAGATATCCTAACTATGCTAATAGCAGGTCAGTTCTGTTCTGCTGTCTCTGAGTATGTAGAGAATAATGTTACAAAGAGTGTTTAAAGTGATATTTTGTAACGGAAGTATCTTGGATATGAAGTCTAAATCTTGAAGTCATTGCCCAGTTGCTTAACTAATGACAGACTATTAACTGCTGACAGTGTGATCTCACAACCATTACATTGCTAGTGTATTTTAACTGAAAAGCAAGAAAAGGAAACAAAACTCATCTATTTTCTGGAATGAGTTTCCTCACGATATTTGTATTCAAGGACATCCACTTGTGTTCTTCTCCCTCCTCACGCTTTTTTTTTTTTCTTTTTTTTTTTCTTTTTTTTTTTTTTTTTTTTTTTCTTTTTTAACGAATCCATGTTTTCAGAACAGATGTTGCTATTCTTGTGATATCCACACGATGGCACGCAGTGACTTCTTTTCAGCGTCTTTAGGTTTGGGCAATAAGTTTACAATCTCAGTAACTGAGAAGACCTTGAGAAGTATTAAGTCAAGGAAGTATTTGTTTAAGAATCATGTGGTTAAGCTATTTCACAGAAGTCTAACTGATGACTTCTATCTCATTCTCTCAATCAGTTGTAACATTAATAACTTTTATCAGTAATCATGGTGGGCTGCCATGATCCAGCTAAAACATTAACCATCCTTCGTACTATGTCTTCATTTTTTTTTTGTTATTAAGTATACTAGTTCATACCGGAGAGGGGGTAGATCTTGAACAAGTAGAATTTAATTAATTCTACTGAAATTTGGATTAGTTAACTCTATTAAAATTTAGTAATGTTAATAGAAATGTTTCTTCCAAAAACATCATTAAATTTTAGTGATGTCTGCTAGCATTATCAGTCAAGAGAGAACAATTTGACAGTTCCTAACTCCAATGAGAAAATTCAGGTACTATTTCAGGCAGCTAGGGAAGAACTTCTGTTCCCTATTTATGCTACTTTACCTATAGTTATTGTCAGTGAAAAGTATTCTTTTTTTCTAGGATATGCTTACAGCCACAGGAACCAAAGAAAAGAGAGCATGTGTTGTGTCACCTGTGTAGGGCCCATGTCAGGTTACCTAACTGAACACAAGCTTTGAGGACTCATCACACTAACCAACATTTAATGCAGAATAGAACATACTCTGTTTATCTTGTTTTGCAGTAAAACGTAAGACTTCTATCACATCACAATCCAGTGCCCGAGTTCCTGTCTCTCACTATTGCATTCCTGTGCAAGGCTTAAGGTGAGAGCAGGAATATCCTGTTTCCTTCATGTGATGTGGAAAACTAGCAGAGCTATATCTGCTGGAATATTTTAGGGCTGTCCCAGCCAAACTGGAAATTCTGGTTACACCAGGCTCAGTGAAATATTCAAGAGCTGACTCAGAGAAAAGAGTGACATGTAGTAAAACTAGTAGCATTTTAGCCAGTTCCTTGTAAGTTTCCATTCCCAGCATGACAAAACACTCATTGATTCAGGAGTTCAATTCAAGGACACTCTGGCACTCCTTACTTTTAGTGTGCTGAAACCAGGTGATGAAATCACAGATATGCACAAAACACTCTTGCCAGAATGTCTAACAACTACCTGCTTTGAAAATACTTTTTTCCATATTTTAGTCTGGAATAGAAAAACGCAGAAGTTATTATTATCCTTTTTTAAAAAAAAAAAAAAAAACCAACAAACTTTTATTTTTAGCAGTCTGAAATTCTGTTCTAGTTGAATAGACCACTTTCTTCTAGGAAAAATACCTGCACATTAGTGTGATGGTACCAAGACTGTCAGATTACAGTGAAGCAACAAGTTCTATGAATGTTTAATAAGGCATAGCTGATATTATCTGCCAAACATCTGATAATTACATAAAATTCTAAGAACTACCATTTGTATGTTACTAAACCTTGTGTGAAAGATGTGAAAGACAAAACCAGTACATTTCAGATATTATAGAAATACTACATAAAGGCATAGAAATTGATGCTTTTTGAAAGTTTATGTCGATTCTCAAGAATTCCTCCAGCTTTTGAATCCTCTATTTCTCTCTCTGCTGTCTTTTCTCCTCACCAAATCCTCATTTAGCTCCTTGAAAAATACAAAGCATTGCTTTCAGCTAGCTTCTCATTATCTCTGCACTGCATTGTCTTGTGCCACGAGAACATACTTCATGTTTGGTGCTCAAAATTCTCTAAATTTTAATGTTTTTTAAACGACCTAGCTTTTTTTTTATTTTTTTTTTAAAGCCTTTAAATGCATTTTAAGTCCCTCCCTCTTCTGTCCATTTTCCAAAAAAGGTACAGTAGTTGTCTCAGATTAAATAACTGTAATTAACTGATTAGTTTGAATCATACGAGGCCATCTGAATGGCAGGTGTATTGTCACCTGTTTTTCCAGCCACAGTTGACCTAGATCAAAGTGTTTGTGACAAGTCTGTCCCATATTATAAAAGCAACCTTCAGTTAATCATTTGGCAAAATAGTCAGGAGAATCCTATGTACAGAAGCTTTGTCAGCACAAGAAAAGTAATACAGGGCAAGGCAGCTCAGGCAGTTTACCACCTTAAAGATAATAAAATGAGATTTCATATGTTTGACAGACTCTGGTCCAAAATATCTTGCATTTCTCAACAATCAACACAGATTGCTATCCGGAGTCTTGCAATTGTATGCAGAAGAACAAGACTGGGGATCTAGGTGAAAGGTTAGGAGATGTTTACTGTAGTCATGATGTTTGCAGATGAATAGATATTAGTCAACTTGGAGGTCAGTGTCAAGCTACTTCTGTAGAAATGGTGTGCAAGATATGTAGGAAATAGTGTGTAAGAAATATGTTACAGGAAGTAACTGAGATAACTGAGATCTGTTAAGAAAATAATAAACAATGGGACAGGCAATGGTTCTTTCATCTCATTAAATTTAAGAAATACCAGGAATAACTTAGTTACAGATTTTGGTGAATATGCGTAATTTCTGCTTCTCATGAGTTGTAAAGCAAACAAAAATTAGATACCGAAATATTTTCTGACCTAGAACTAAATACGACTTGACTCTTATTATCTGCTTTTTATGGAGAAGAATAGAAGACAAAGGTGCTAAAAGTTTACAGAAAAATGCAATCACTCAGAGGGAAAAGCCTCTTAGAAGGGCATAAGCTCAAGTGGGAATGAATATGGAGATAAAAGAAGCAGATATTTGATGTTAATGAAGCTTTGTAAGTTTGGGAACACTTTAAAAAAGAAAGTAAATAATTTTGTCAAAACTGTTTGTCTTTACTGCATTATTTGGTTTCACAATGACATAAAGAATAAAAAGATTGAACCAGTGACCACTGAACTAATTCATAGAAATACCATGAAGAACAGTACTCTCTCAAAACCACAAGAGATGTATTTCCCCAGTGGTAGATTTGCTTTTTTTATGTCCATGAATACCCTGCCTAGGCAGGCCTGCCTGACCTCTATTCTCTTTAGAGAAGAGATTTTGTTAGTTTTCAACCTACAAGGGATAAAAGTTTTTCACCTATGCAGTAACATCAGAAAGAGCAAAAAATGAAAACTATTGTCCTAGTGACTGACATTGCAGGGAGGATGTAATAAAAGAAGTAGCTACAATGTTCTTCTGTGCATGCTAATTATCATTTTTAAGATCATTTACTTCTTTCTTTCCCTGGGCTTGCTATTCCAGCCTTGATCACGGAGTAAGCAACAGGTGAGCAAACAAGAAAGATTCTAGTGAAAATTTCTCATTGCTAAAAGGAATCTGTAGTTTGTAATGCTCCTGCTGCCATCAGTATGTGATACATGTTCAAGGCATGCCTGCATTTGTGACAGCACTGCCATCTGTATAAGGCAACCACTCTGTCAATGGCATTTTCTTACTACTGCCTATTGAAGAAATAGCCCTAATCATCACTCGCGTCTGCCACTGCAAAGAAATCCTTCTCTCTTCAAATGTGCTATTTGTCTGCAAACACTTCTTTTCTTAAGAGAGGAACAACATTTGCATAACAGCAATGGAAAGTGTTAGCTGTAATTCCCTTAATTTTTGGGCTCCATCCCATTTACTATGCACACGATTCCAGCAGTTGTGCAAGCAGCCTGTGCCAGACACAACAGTGCTGTGGACAGAAGAGTTAGGCTGCATCAGTCTCCCAAAAATTGCCTCACTATGGGCAGAGTGCAGTCACTTGGCCTTGCTAGTAAGAAGCGTAGCTGGGTGCTGCCCTATTCATTTCCTTAATCACACCAAAGGTATGAATATAAAAGGCATGTACAAAGAAGAATCCCAGAAGTAATACGAGGCTTGCTCGGAATAATGCAGCAGGTATGTTTGTTGCTAAATTAATTATATTGTGAAAATACTGTGTGCTGCTTCTTCAATTTTCCCGGTTCAGCTGCATCCAACCACAATGAAAACGACTGTTTTTCTTGTTGGGAATTATAATTAAAAATCATTCTTCCACCCCCCCCCCCAAAAAAAAAAAAAAAAACAAACCCAAAAACACAAACCCCACAACAAAAAGGTTCCCATCCAAACCAAATAAAACCAAACAAAACCCCGAAGTTCAGGATTGTTTTAGGACATTTTCTATTCCACTTACTTTCTCAAGAGTATCCTGAGCTGCAAAAGTTCAAAACAAGTCATCTAAATCAGTACTAGCTTCATGTGGAGATGTTCTAACCAGTTTTTCTACATTATTAATATCCCTACCAGCTGCACATGGATCACTCATTTTGTCCCACACTGTTTACCTTGGTAAAGAAATAGCAGTGGGAGCCCATAATTTAGGCTACAAAACAGGTTGAGCAGAAAACTCAGTACATTGCAGAATTACCCCCAAAACTAAGGGTTTTTCATTGCTATCATCAGTGTAGTATCAGACAGGTTTAATAAAAGGATTAATATAATCCTTCATTGCCTAAAAAATAAACCAGAGATTCATGAACACTGCCAACCCTGTATTTGCACATGTACTTGGCAACCAGAATGGACTAACATGGAACAGATATTTTGAGATATTGCAAAACATTTACTAGTGAGCAAGAAAGGACACCATATCCTGGGGTTGTTTGAATGGTCTTCTACTTCCTTCCTTGACAGCAGAGAAGAAACAGTATTTTCTCACATCAGAGAATTGACTTCAACTATCATTAACTGTCTCTGTAGATAAGTAAGAAAGTGGCACAAAAGCACTCAAACTGTTTTATCTGATGCCGAGGATATTTTTAAAAAACCCTGAGCAAAGTAACATCTTCTTTTAAGGAGAAATCAAGCCAAGGAAGAGAATCTGTATAAACATCTGTTTTGATCCATATGTTTGTTTTTATGCCAAATATTTAAAAATTATTTTTAGCCCACAGTAGGCCAATAAACCAGAATATAAGTTTCTGAATCTGTTGCCTTGTGAAAGAACTTAGAATCATAAAGTTTGGATTGAAAAGGACCTTAAAAATTCTCTGGTTCCAACCCCCAACATAGGAGGAAACACCTTTCATTCAACCAGATTACTCAGATCCCCATCCAACCTGGCATTAAACACTTCCAGGGACGAAGCATCCACAACTTCTCTGGGCAACCTGTTTCAGCAGCTCACCAGCCTCACAGTAAAGAATTTCTTCCTTATATCTAAACTGTATCAACAGTTAAAGCCATTACTCCCCGTCCTTTCACTAAATATTCCTGCTAAAAGTCACTCTCACACTTTTTCACAAGCCCACTTTAGGAATTGAAATGCTGCTCTTAGGTCTCCCCAGAGTCTTCTTTTCTCTAGCCTGATCAACACCACCTTTCAGCCTCTGATTGACAAGAGAGGTTCTGCAGCCCTTTGATCACCTTGGTGGCCCTCCCCTGCATTTGCTACAAAAGGTCCTTATGTTGGGGGACCCAGAGCTAGGTGCAGCACTCCAAGTGGGGTCTCATAAGAGCAAAGTGGGGGACAGAATCCCCCCCTGCCTTGCCCTGCTGGCCACGCTGCTTTGGACGTAGCCCAGGATATAGTTAGCTTTCTGAGCTGCCAGCACATCTGGCCATGTCGCTTAAAAGTTTCTTGTCAGCCAACATGCCCAAGTTCTTCTTTGGGCTGCTTTCAATCCATTCTCCTCCCAGCTTGTATTTGTGTTTAGGATTGCCCTGATCCAAGTGCAAGGACATTGTGCTTGGCCTCGTTGAACTTCATAAGGTTTGCATAGGCCCACCTCCCGAGCCTATCAAAATCCCTCTGGATGGCATCCCTGCCCTCCAGTGTGTTGACCACACCACATAGCTTGGTGTTGTCAGCAGACTTACTGACTTAATACCAAATGACCCAGAATTTTGATATATTTTGATATGTTAATCTTTAAGAAGCTGTGAAATTACACACAGCATCAACAAATGCACTTTTCCTAGTCTTTCAGTTCACCACACTCCCCTGTTTCTGACACCTCACTCTCCTCAATCAACAACCCATAATCCTCCAGAATGTTGAATTTAGAAACAAAGAAACAAGCAGATTTTGTAAAGCATGGTTCTATGACCATTTCCTTGGGGACCTTGTTCCAGTGCCCAACCCCCTCTAAGTGAAGAACCTTGTCTTGCTATCCAACCTAAACCTGCCCTAATGCATCTTCAGACCATTCCTTTGGGTCCACAGAGAAGAGATCAGTGCCTGCCCCTTCTCTCCCCTCACAAGGAAGCTAAAGATTGCAATGAGATCTGTCCTCAGGTCTCCTCCAGGCTGAACAGACCAAGGGACCTCATCTGCTTCTGATACAGCTTCCCCTCAGGGCCCTTCAACCACCTTTGTGGCCCTTCTTTGGACACTCTAACAGTTCCATGTCTTTCTCATATTGTGCCACCCAGAACTGCCCCCAGCACTCGAGGTGAGGCTGCCCCAGCTCAGAGTAGAGCAGGACAATCCCCTCCCTTGCCTGGCTGGTGATGCTGTGCCGGATGCATCCCAAGATAGGGTTGGCCCTTCTGGCCAATAAATTACTGGAGTACCTCCCTTTATACTTCAGTTTTTCACAGTACAATAAAACACATCAGTTTTGATCCAGTGGGCTAGTTGTCCATGTATAAGTTTCCCAGGAATATGGATTTTTTAGTTTAAAAATGGTAAAAAAACTAAGTGATTTTTTTTCATAAATTCCAAGGTTATGGTCATTATTTCCTGTGCATTATTTGGTATTATATATAGTGACTTTTATTCAATCAGCTTTTATCCTGGACCAGTTTTTGAAGAATCATTGACTGATACAGAAAAGATCCTATAATGTGTACTTGCTTTATTACCAAATCCTCAATATGTTCAATATGAACTATCTTCACTTTATGCCTCTTCACAATTAGAATGTACAATGCAATATTTTGCTGTGGTGGGAATGAGAACTTTTTGAAGTATTTTTGTCTTTGAACATAGCTCTTGCTATGCATGTGTAGGAAAGGAGAAACAGGATGAATGATATGCAGTTGTGTCGTTATTTTTGTGAGAACACTAGACCAGTTTTCCAGAATAGTCTATCAATACATTACTTCATGCAGAAACCTGAAGGAGTATGCCAAAGAAACAAAACTGTCAACACTGGACCTTACTCTGAGCTTTAAATGAATATTTATATGTTTTCAGATCATAAATTTTCTTGATCATATCTTGAAATATTACTCAGGAAGTGGCTGCAAGAAACAAAAGTTGCAAAAGATTTGGACAGTAATGTCAATGACTGCAGCAATGCAATCTCTATAGCTATGCAGATCATTTAATCAGTAAACCTAAAAGCATTTCACTGAAGAAATAACTGCCCTCTCTACTTAATTCAGAAACTACAGATATAAGAAATCCATACATCAAGCCCTCTTTTGTCTTGATTTGCATTAGAAACACATTTTGGCATTTTTTCAAAAGTTTCATTCTTTTGAGCATTTAAGATAACTGAGCTGCTACAGTGGATGAAGTACAGTGTTGATAGCAAAAAATGAAACCCTTTCTTTCTGACCAAGTTCTTACCTGTAAATCATCATCAAGAGATAAACACTTACTGGTTTTTTGGTTGTTTCCTTTTTAAAAATATTTACTTTACCACAAAACACCACTATTTATGTTTACAGAGCACTACATGATAAGGCTTAGAAATAGAAGGACCAATGAAAAAAACACAGAGAGATCCAGCAGGAATTTTGTCCTTCAGGAAAGTTTACTGAAGCTGCCTGAAAATAAACCCAAAATATGAGAAGTGTGCTTTTTCTTCACACTGACTTGCATAGCACTGTGTTTTGGATTTGTGCTGCAAAACAGTCCTGGCAACTCAGGGTTGTTTTCACGAGCAGCACTTTCACAGTGTCAAGGTCTTTTCTGCTCCTCACCCCACTAGCTATTTGGCAGGGCATGCACAAAGAGTTGAAAGGGGATGCATCTGAGACAGCTGAGACTCCAGCTGACCCAAGGATACCCCAGATCATATGGCATCATGCTAAACATATAAACACGCAAGAAGAAGAACCAAGGGAGTAATGGTTGGAGTGATGACATTTGATTATCCCAAGTCACAATTATGAGTGATGGGGCCCTGCTTCCTGGGAATAGCTGAACACTGGCCTGCCCATGGAAAGAGGGAAAGAAATTCTCGGTTTTGCTTTGCTTATCTGCACAGTTTTCGCATTACCTTAAACTGTCCTCACCTTAACCCATGAGTTTTCTCACTTTTGCTCTTCTGATCTTCTCCCCTGTTCTGCTGTAAGGAAGCAAGTGAGCAGCTAGATGGGGTATGGTTGGCAGCTGGGACTGCATGAAGAAAACTACAAACATGAAAACAAACTACAACATGAAGAAACTTGTTTTGTCCTTGATATTGAAATTACTTTACTAATTTATATATAAACTGAAACTATATGTTCAGCAGACTGTACTAAGGAAAGATACTAAGTATTCTTGACTTAGAAATTATGAAACTGTTAAAAGGTATCATCTATGAAGAAAAAATTTAGGAAGTTCTTTCAAGAGACCTCAATTCCATAGGCAGTCTTAAAATCTTAGGGAAGTTCTTGCTCAGCATCTGTCTGTGATAGGTATGAGACTGGCAAACCTGAATAAAATATTTACATCAGACACAGATTTAAACTTTAGAAAACATAAAAAGAAAAGGAGTGGTGAAATGCAGAACATAAACTGACTAGTCTGTAATTAGGACCCAACATGTACCCTCCAGGGCAGAACAATAACCAAACCACTAACTCTTGGGAACATAAAGAAACAAGGCAAATTTGGAAACTGGAGTCTGGAAAATAAATAGGACAAGTTTGGAAAGGGCCCTGTGAAAGATTGTATAAAGGTACAATAAAATACACATTCCAGCAATATCCACCCTTTTGATAAAATCACTCAATTTCCAAGAACTTACACCATCTTCAAAAGCCTGTGGACAACAATGAAATTCCTAATAAAAATGAAATTATAATTCTTATGCTGCAATATACCACTCTAGGAACTACTCAACAAGCAGCTCTATCTAGTTGTATGAATAAACCCATTGTAATTTATGGTAATGTGCAGTTTATATGATTGTGTGATGAATTTACAGTTAAGTCCCAAAAAGGAAATAATTGAACCACATACCAAGTGACAATTCTTATTATAGATTCAAGTTCTAAATATACAAATGAAAGACAATCTTGAGTTGCAGGAATTGCGCAACTGCCACCTAGTCCATGTTAGGAATTTTGCAGATGCCATCTCAACAGGTCTCAGCCCTAGGTCCCTGCCTGAGGGAGACAGGCTGCCAATGTGCTGAGTAAATTACTTGTTTCTTCATCTGACATACAGAGGAGCTTGAGCTGTGTGGTCCAAGGAGGGACTCCCATTCCAGATCACACACCCCAACTACACTTTGGTTGCTGGGCTTACATTTGTCTGAAAAATTACCATGTTCCCTTAGGTTCTTAGCTTCATTTTGATTGTGTCTGCCACTTTCGGCTAGTTTTGTGGTTGCACCATTAGCTTTATCAAAAAGTTCACTCTCAGAGAGTTCTTGCACCCTAAGGCCTCAAGTACTTTAGCTTCAAGTGCTAAGCACGGCTATTAACCCTAACAATTCTCAACACTTGGAAGTACGCAGTTTATTATTTCCTTAGGGAATGGAGCACCTAGTCCAGTGATGGAAAATATCAGTCTATGAATTTTATCCACAATTGACATGATAAAAAATAATTCCCATGGGAGTACTGGAAAATTCATGTGTTCAGATGTCATACTTCAATGTAGTTTCTCAGGAATCACACATATGGTACTTTTATGAACATGTTATATTGAGATTGACTGCCCAGAGGGACAGAGAAGGACATTCTATTTCCTGCACAACAAGATTTAGTTAAAAAATACTTTAAATTGAAAAAATTTCAGCTGATGCCAGTAGAACAACCCTGCTATAAAATAGAAACCCACAACAATAGATTACATACAGTGAAACTCTAAGTGAAAAAAAAAATCCAGAAATAACAAAAATACTGGGGTTTTTTACAGAATTTACACAAAATGTCATGAGGAAAGCCATACAGGGAAATTATGAGTAGATGTGAAAGCTTAATGCTAAAGATAGAACAAAGTAAAGATAAGAGGCTTATTCTGTACATACAAATAACATTTAAAGTAACTTCAGGTTCATGGTCCAAAACCATTTTATGTTTGAATATACTGGAAAAAAGTATTGATACAGAATTCTTTTTTTTGCCTTGTCTACAAGTAGCAATACCCAACAATATAGCATGAAATCATATTAACTATGGATCTTATACTAACAGTGAAGTAGCTGTGCCCTGCAGCCCATGGATGTCCATGGTGAACCAAATACCCACCCACTGCCCATGGAGAATCCCTCACCAGAGCATAGGAATGCCTGAAGGAGGCTGTGACCCCATGGAGCAAGCCAACGCTGGAGCAAGTTTGCTGGCAGTGCTTGGGACCCCACTGGTGACCCAGGATGGAGCAGTCTGTTCCTAAAGGACTGTGCTCTATGGAAGAGACCTATGCTAGAGCAGTTCGTGAAGAACTTCAGATTGTGGGAAGAACTCACAATGGAGAAGTTTATGGAGGACTGTCTCCCATGGCAGGGACCCCACACTGGAGCAGAGAAAGACTGTGAGGAATCTTCCCCCTGAGGGGAAGGAATGGCAGAAACAACAGACCACAGCCTCCATTCCTTGTACCCTGTCTCACTTGCAGCAGAAGATAGAGAAAATCAGGACTGAAGCTGATCATGGGAAGAAGGGGAAAGGTGTTTTTTAAGATTTAGTTTTATTTCCCATTAACATGACATTGCTCTGATTTGATCAGTAGTATACTTATTTCCTCAAGTTATTTCCATAGTTGTTTTGCCTATGACAGTAATTGCTGAGTGATGTTTCCCTGCCCTTCTTTAACCCACAAGCTTTTTGTTATATTTTTCTTCTCTCCCCCGTCCAGCTAAGGAAGGGGAGTGATGGAGCAGCTTTGGCAAGCACCTGGCATCCAGCCAAGATCAACCCACCACGCAGCTGTAACAACAGCTTTAATAAAGTGAAGAAGGAGAAATGAAACTTTACTGGGAAAGCTGACTTGTGAAACTGTCAATAGACTGTCACTGTTGCAATAACACACATGATATAGATTTTTGTGAAATTTCTTCAAAGGTTGTTTGAAAAAAAATTATTTTTAGGGATTGGAGTTTTTTTATATATATATTTTTATAGACCAATGTGATTGGTGAATGAGAGATAGAACTCTTCATCCACATTGGTCAAATTAGAGGCACATTGAAAGAAACCTTTCTTACAGAAAGAATGCATAACATGAGTACTGTTACAAAAATAACTTTGATGATTTGTTCTTTTCCCAAGGAAAGAATTTAATCAGGAAAACAGTTTTAGAGACTCAGAGACTCCAGGGCTGAAAACCAGCCTACAACAGACAATCAAAGGAAGGGCTTGAGCAGAGCATTGTGGATACACAGTCTGCAGTCCTTTCAGAAGGCTGCAGCTGGATCACCTGTAAGCAATTTTGAGACCAAGCTCTGAAATTTGTGAAATGTTTCAAAAGTGAAGAGGACAAGTGAAACCAATCCAAACATTAGTTCAGAATTCCTGACGTCTACATACACATAGATCTGCATATATGTATGTATTGATTTATGGTTATATACATAATATTGGTATTGATTTTTTATTACTTTGGGAGAGGGAACTTTCTAAGATGAATGATAATTTTCATAAATAAATTTGAAATAGCTCAGAGGGTTGAAGTTTCTCTCACTTGTTAGTGTCTTAGGAGGACCTTGACTGATTCTCCTGCTGGTGAAAACAATGTCTTTGCCAAGGTACACCAGGCTGAGTTTTCACCACTCTTACCAAAGCAGTCAGCAAGAGCAGTTGTTCATTCCGTCAGCAGACATGCCAACGTCAGGCTTGCTTCTCACCTTTTCCATCCAATCAGCAAGTCATATTTTGTAACTGGATCAGAGTAACAAAAAACAATCTAAGTGGATCAATTTGGTTTATTTCGCAAAGTCAGTGGGGTGAGGTGGGAGGCCTCTGCAAGAAGAGTTCAGGGGATGCCTTGTATGGGACACATCTTGTTCCAGACAGTTCCAAGATGGACCCACTGCTGGCCAATGCTGAACCAGTCAGTGACACTGGTGGAACCACTGTGATAAAATATTTCAAGTGTAACAACCACTCTACAGCAGCTGTGAGAGAGAAGAGTGAGAAAAATACAGAAAAAATAGCCCTACGGACACCAATGCCAGTAGTGAAGGAGGGGGAGGAAGTGCTTCAGATGCTGCAGAGGTTCCTCTACAGTCCCTGGAGATGAGCATAGTGGAGCAGGTTTTCCCCCTGCACCCCATGGATGACCACAGTTGTACAGATATCCACATGCAGCCCATGAAAGATCACATAAGGAGCAGCTGGGTATGTGTTTTGTCACAAGCTGTAGGCAGTAGAAAGCTTATGCTGGAGGAGGTTCCTGGCAGGAGCAGCTACCTGGGGCAGGAAGCCATGCTAGAGCAGTCTGTTCCTGAAGGACAGCAGCCCATTGAAAGGACCCACATTAGAGCAGTTTGTGAAGGACATGGAAGGGACAAACAGCACCAGGATGAAGGACTGGCAGAGGGGAGCAGTTATGAACTAATGACAATTGTCATTCTTCATGCCTCAGCAGCACAGCACTCAGGAGGGAAGAAGCAAGAAAAATCAGAAATGAAGGGATGAAGTTGAACCTGAGAAGAAGACAGAGGGACTAAGGGAAAGGTGTTTTTAGTTTTGTCCTTTTTTTTCTCTCACCATTGCACTCTAATTTTATTAACAGTAAATTAATCTTTCCCAAGTTGAGTCTGTTTTAGCCATGATGGTAATAGATGAGTTCTTCTTATCTATTCAAGGAGAATAGGTCTCCTTGGCTTTATTCCAATCCATGAGCTTTCCATCTTTCTCGTCCTGTTCTGTGAAGGAAGCAAAGTAAGAGAGCTGGGTAGCAAGCCAAGGTCAAATCCACAACAGTGGTATAACAAGAGGCCCCTATTTTTCCCAGTATATGTTTTACACTAATTTTAGCAACTCAAGGTTGCAATCCACTCCACATTATTTTTGATTCTGTAATTAGTGCTAACTGCCAGCCAGTGTCTTGGAAGAAATTTGTCCTAGCATGTCCTTGATTATACAGAACTGACATAGTCCACTCGTTAAATTTATTTTAAACTTACCTGAAAAATTTGCCTTTCAAACAGTATCATCATTATGTGTAAGCACACAAAAGATAAAATGAAATAGTATGTTCAATATGTATTACACAGTCTGAGGAAGAAAACATGACCTTCCCTAATGAACTTTAGGCATGCACCACTCTTGTCCCTACAAATTAATACTGGCCCATATCAGTAGATATTTTGTTCCAAAGAGAAGCACACTACAATGTGCTTTAGATATGTTTTTCTTTATTTTCAGAAATGAATTGAGGGGTCTTCCTTCTGTCAGACAATGTTTTGTGTTAGAATGGTTTTGGCAGCTGCAATCACCTTCTTTGGACTTTTATTTCAGCACACGGTGTTCACACTTCTGGCACACTCCACCCCCACCCCCGACCTGGAGGATCAGCCTTCAAGAGTTCATCTGCAAATTGAAGATTACTTTGTTCCCCTACTCAGAGCCAGCAGAATTTGGAATCTAGGACAAGAACATTGTCTCATAAACTTTACAACAAAGGTAAATGTTGCTAGGGATGTTTATGGAGAAGATAATAAAAATTTCTAGATTGGAGCAACTCTTTCCTTAGAGAAGACTAATGCAGTAAGATCACACTCTCTTTATGAAGAAATATTCAAGCCCGAGCAGGAATCAAAACTGAGGTTAGAATCCTCTGTCTGTCTGAAGATAGATATTAGGGCCTTGCATCTTTCTAGTATTAGGTGTGAATTATCAGAAAAAATAGATATTTGGGTTACACTTACATGACAGAAGAATTGTCATTTTTTAAAAGTTAATAGGGAAGCTCTTACTAAAAAATGCTGGACAACTGTCTGACTTTTCAGAAAAAAAGAAGTTTTACTTTATTAAAACTACAAAAATAAGCAGTAAGCATGAGGTTTAAAAAATTCTCTACCACTTAAACTTTTGACATAGCATTAAAAAAATCTAAGGTATTTAGAAACATTTTTCATAATTTATGTTTAAAAAAAAAAACAAACCTAAAAGCCTGGAGGCAGCTGTCAAATTACAAATGAGATACTATTATCAAATTAGAGAAAGCATATCTCTGAGACAGCTGTCCTTCTTACTGGAAATATATTTAAGCTGTATTCTGCTGCACTATGACTATGTAAGTCTAGCCAAGCATAAAAAACTATTTTGAAACTTTCTCAATGTTGTTTGCATGTACTTGTTCTCACTGGATTGTTAGTCTTACCACATCAATCAAATATTCAAACTGATTTCATTCAAACCAATCAAAGTTGACAGCGAAATCATTTATGTATTTTAAATTTCCCATATGTCACTTGCTTTTGGTTCGCTTTTGTCTTTTTGTTCACTTTTGTATTTTTGCTCCTAAGTTCCACTTTTTTTTTTGTTTTGTCTGTCAGTAATCCCAAAATATTGAACAACAAAACTTTATTCCTTTGTTTCACAGCTGCCATACAGTCACATCTGTCACTGGCCTGTCCCATGGCAGAAAGGGCAGCTTGTCAACCCTGTCATCTTCATATTCCAGACTCAAGGTTAAAAGAGTAAAAACCAGGCACAAACCCATTTCACCCATATTTTTCAGGAACAGATAACAAAAACTATCCATGAATAGAACCATAAGTGAGACACGGTCCTTGAAATGTCACAAAGCTGCACTAAAAAAATGGGGTCTCTGCCAGCATGGTCAGCCAAGGATCACAATGTCTCTAATCACGTCAGTCTATAGAGAACTCCATTTTTTACTTGTGCCAAATTGTGCCAAAGTTAGAGAATAACTGACTTCTTAACTTCAGACCACTACCTGAAATAATTACACGCAGTAATGACTTTAATGCATGGGGTTTTTTTCTCTCCACAGGGAAGTACATGTTAGAGGGTACTTTGTTAGTGCACCAATAGAAATCAACTCTAGTTGGTGACTTTGCATTAGACATCTTTGCATCTGTAGCTTTGTAAGTAATTAGGGCAGGGTGGATGGAAAAACAGTGATACCAAACATATTCCCCTAAAGCTTCCCCAATTCATTCTCTTAAACTGGTGTTCAGCTCTACTACTTGTACTGTGATTGCAGTACTGTGATGTTTTGCAGGTTTAGCAAGAGAACAAATACTTAAATTTATGTCATGATTTATTTTTCTAATTTACATGGAGGACCAACAAGACACAGTCACTTTCTATAATCATAAATCACTACTAATTATAAAACATTACCCTCCATGGGGAAAACTAATAGAAAATCTTGCCTGCTACCCCAGTACTACTTACTTCTGTCTCCCACTGGAAACTTTTCCTACCAGCCTCTGCTGGGTTTACAGATGAAAGGCCTTTTTGGCATGGGGCTCCATGAACAATCAGAAGTGAACAAGAAGTTCAGCCCTATAAATAACAGACACACTAGAAAACCATCTTTTCCTCCCACATCTGTCAGGAAAAAGGGGGAAAAAGGGAGAACAACAAGCTGGCATGCAGTTACACATTATTTCTTTACCCAGCATATATATCTACACACACATTAAATATTCTCTTGACAACATGATGATGAAAATTTGAGATCTTGCAGTCCATTCCTAAAATAAGCTGTCTGATCCATGTGGTGATGTGTGGAGGCAATTCCCTCTTCTGCTGGTAGTGTGTTCCAGTAACAGCCTTGAAAGCTAATCCGGTTTTCTTGTTAGCTTCCAGCCTCTTGATCAGTGCAGATGCGGGACCCCGAAGTACAATCTCATGATTGGGATGAGAAATGGCCAGGAGAGTCCATTAAGCGTGCCTCCAGCTGCCAAATCAAGCTGCATGCCAGATAAAGTTGATGTGCAGGGATTTTTTGGGAATTCTGTAAGCACTGTTCAAGCTGCTGCAGGCTGCAGCGCTTGGGGTTTTTTAATGAGGCACGTGCTCTCTTTGAACTTTCTAGTTCCTTGAGATTTAATTTTCTGTTTTCTTTCAAAGTACTTCACTAAAATAATAAGGGGCTTGCCCCTAAGCTTCACCTTCATGTTTCACGGCTCTCCAAACCCCGTGGACTATGTTTATCGTCGGACAGATATTTGACGGGACAAAGTGAGTAAGAAATCTGAGTCTTCTTTACACTCTGCCTAGACTCGTCTTAGTCTTGTGAAAAACGAGGTTCACTTTCCTGTTAAAGTTTAAAAATGTTTAATAAAGACAATAGGAGAAATAATAGAGCAAAGAAATACGGTTGCAACCGTGTGTCTTGGCACGCTGCCAAAAGCACACCTGTGTCTTGGAACTCCCCCTTTTGATCCTGTTCTTCATGCATGGATTTATGCACATTCACTTTTCCAGGAACTGCATAGTCACTCCTTGGGTCCGGTCTTCATACACGGACTTATGCATATTTATTTTTCCAGGAACTGTTCTGCATTGCCACTCCTTGGGTCTGTCAAGCGTAATCCCACTTTTATTTGGTTATCATCTTGTTAATTTGGGCTTTGGTCCCTTCTTTCACAAGCGGTGAATGCTGAGAGTCACTTGGGCCTCTTCTGGAAGTTATCTATTCAGGCAGCTGAAACACACTACACCTAAATTCTAACTACAGCAAAGAAAAACTTTATATATCTATTCAGACAGTAAAATTCTACTAGAGAGAGAGAAAAAAAAAAACAAACCATCATGCTTATAACATTAATTCCAACATTTGCGAAAAGCCAATACTAAAATATGCATTTATAACACTCTCTACCGCTGCAAGCTTCGTGCACCGCTTCCCAGCCAGGTCTGCTCCCCTTCCACCCCACCCTCCCCTCCGTCTCTCGATTTTCCCTCACGGAGCTCCTCCAAGCCCACGTGTAGCAGCCGGCGCGGGTCTCCGCTCATCAACTCGCGGCTGCTACAACCCATCAGCGCCGAGCCCGCCCAGCGCCGAGCCCCCGCGGCACCCGGCCCCAGCCCCGCGGGTGCGCGGCCGTTTGGGGCGGGGAGCCACGAGACAGCGCTTCCACCCCGTTAGCCGCAGGAGAGTTGGTCCTATTGGAGACCAACGTTACCGGTACCGCCGGAGGAAAGAAGCGTTGAAGTAAGCAATGGAAAGGATAAACAAGCGTAGTTGCCAAGGCTGCCGAGGGCACAGCGTGGGTGAGGTCGGGGCCGGGCGGGGCGCGGGGAGGCAGGGGCGGGCCCCTGAGCTCGGCGGCGCCGCGGAGGGCCGGGCCGGGCCGGGCCGGGCCGGCCGGACCCGCGGGTGGGTTCGGGAGGGGCAGGGGCGGGCGGGGACCCGCAGCTGGGGCAGGAGCCGCAGTCCGGCTCGGGGCCGCGCCCGCCGGGGAGGTGGCCGGGCTCCCTGCCTGCCCCGGCACTGCTCCGCACCTGGGTGCTGTGGGCGTACCGGGAGCGGCGTGGTCCTGAGGCGGGTGGCAGCGCGGGCTGGCCTGGAGCATCGCTCTTTCCGGGCGCCGTAGCCTGTGGAGCCTCGCAGCACTACGCCAGGAGCCGCCGTACCGTCGGGCAGGTGCTGCACGGGATGGCAGGGAGACGCATCTGCTGTGCCTCTGTCCTTTTTTTCCTTCTTTCCCCCCTTTTTTTTTTCCTTTCATTACCCTTTCTCTCTCTTTCGCCTTCCCCTCCTCTTTCCTCCACCCCCCCTCCCCTCCGCACTTCCCTCTCTCCTCTTCTTTTTGGTTCCACTTATGTCCTTTTGCTTACTCCTTTCCCCTTTTATTCTCATTTCCCTTTTACTTCCCCTGCTTTTTCCCCACCACACCTCCTTTTCTCTTAGTTAGTTTGTTTCCCCACTTTCTGTCTGTTTCTCCCCACGCTCCGTTTACCTTTCCCGCGGCAGTGCATGCAGGGAACCCGGGGCAGGATGTTGCCCTCCGGGTGGGGTGTTGGCTTGGTGTGAAATCTGCTAGCGCTAACAGGGTTCAGGGCATACCTGATATTCCTGAGGCGTTGCAGTCATGGGTTGTGGTGCTTTTTATTTCTCTCTCTCAAACTCACGGTAACTGGGAATAGCCTGAAAAAACTTAGTTTTTGGTCAGAATAAAAAAAGCTGTTTAGAAGGTTGTAAATAGTTTCTTGTGGCCTGAGTTGGGTGAGAGGACTGAGAAAGAAGCCTGACAGGAGACTCAGTTATGCTCTGGCACTTTGCCTTCTTTCAGCGTTACTCAGGAGAAAGTAGACTTCTTTGTGGGAAAGAGGAGGAGTGGCAGCAGGAGAGAATTGCCATTTTGGAATCTACTATTTAAAATTTCATTTTTAATAGAATATGAGGTGTTTGACCACAGAGCTGGCAAGAATGAGAGTCAGAAATGGTAGTGAGAGAAGAGGGACAAATCTAGCTTTTGTGTCTTTCAACTTGAAAATGTTTGTGAAAATAGAACAGTATTTGTAGCTCAAATTGGAGTTCACTGACATTGCTTTTCAAAGTAGGTGTATACAAAGGAAAATATTTTCTCTCCTCGGTGATTAGCTATTCTGCCTATAGTGTATATCAGTTATCAGCATAATGCCTTTCCTATGAAATCTGAATTGTCTGGGGAAATACTCACTTCCTGACGCCAGAAGAGCCAAAAGTTGCTAAAAAGCCGGATGAATACCTTTGCCAAGTCTTCCCTTTTTTTCTAATGTAAACCAAATGCAAGGCAAGCATTCAGGCTAAAGATTTACAGTCTATAGGCTGAAAATACTATATTTACTGAGCAAAATCCTGCTCTTCAGTTTTGTTTCCACATTGGAAAGCCTACTGCTAGTCTTATTAAAAAAATTAATTTCGTTTTTTTAATAATCCCTCTCAGTTTTGCTTTGGATTTCAACATAATTCAAAAGTTCTCCCTTTACTCCGGTTCATAAGCTCCTGAAACTGGAAAACACCTAACTTTATCAACATAGAATTCTGTCTTAGAAAAGGTGAAAAAAGGTAGGCACAGATATGTAGCATACCCAGTACTACAACTAAAGTAACTTTCACTGTTGGGTATTACTTCACAGCTCCAGAGACACCACTTTTTACAATGTGCAGCCTTATTATATGTGGGATAATTGTGGTCGTATTAGAGGAACTTAATAAACAGAAACTTCATCTTGGAAAACTGTGATAGAATGTCTCAGGAAGTTCATTGATGATTCCTTAGCTCACTGATGAACTGTAACTGTAGATGTGGCTTTAAAATCCTAGTTTCTCCATAGGGCTAAAGAAATTCTCAGAATATTTTCTATCTTGTGCTTGAAGAGGGATCCAAGTACTCAAAAATTTAACAGCCTCTTCCTTCTGCCTTCTGGTTTTATAGATTACATTTCCTGCCAGTGTGTCCTGCTGTGAAATTACAGCATTGTCACAAGGCAGCAATGAGCAAAAATTTTTTTTGTCCTTACTAAGAGTTGCAGGCTTTTTGAGGTAGGAACTAGTCACTGAATGGTCACTTTGTCAAAACATTTTTACTCTCCTTACTTAAAATTTCTTACTGTTAGCTCTGTCTGTAGGGCCTCTAAGGATGGACAGGATTAGAAATAGTAAATCAGCCTTTGAACTGTTCTTTAGAAAGTTTATGTGATATGGTAGTATAAGAGGATACTAAAAAGGCTAGTAAAACTTACTGCTTTTTCCATTTACAATCTACACAAAGTGTATGTTCATGTGAGTGTTACTCATTTTTTGAAACAGAAATACTTCAGTGTGTTAGATTCCTAGGAACTGAATATAAGATCTTCAAATAACCTGGAAGTTTGAATTTATTTTTATCTTTTTTTTTTTAAGCTCTGAAAAAACTGCTGTCTACTTTTAGCCACTCTTATTTAATTTCCATGTAGTGGCAGATGTAGCAGTGCCAGTCACTTGTGGAGTTTTGTTTAAAGCCGTCTTCCAAGTTAACAAAGGCCTATAAATATGTTGGGCTTTTTCCTGTAAAAAGGGAATGTATTTTCGCTTTGTTATTGTTTTCTTAAGCACCACCGAAGGAAAAGCATCTACTTCTACAGTGTTGTCGCTTGCAGACAACTGTGCCCACATGAAACCCTGCTGCATATGATTTCAAAATTAAGGGTCCCATAAAGGCTTATGGTAAGCCAGCTACGCAACTTATGACCAGTTCTTGTTTTCACTAAGACTCAAGACTCAACACTACCTAACAGAACTACTAACAGAACAGATAGGAATTCTTTGATTTATTTACAGGCATATCTGCTTTCAAGATTGTGCTGTTTAGCGTCATTGGAAGCTGAGTAAATGATTTCTGTGTCTGGCAGATCTTTGCAGATGACACTGCAATCCAGAAGTCTGTCTTTGTGTTTTTACATGTTTGTGTTTATGCAAGCTGCTTACTGCTTTGAAAATCACTTCCTCATCAGAGCGAATATTCTGCATAACTATCCGAATGGAAGCATGGTAATTGTAGTAACTACAGGATGTGTGTGCTCTGAAGCATTCTGGATATGCCTTCCTAAAATGTTGGGACTTCCCAGCAAATCCATCTCTTGTGGCCACACTGACTGGAGAGCTCCCCAGAGGCCGTCTGGTTGGATCTGTTACTGCAGTCCTGCTAGTCCAATGTGTGGGTGCCAGAGATGGGAGCAGGGCTGCTCCTTCCACCCTCAGCTCATCGTGGTGCCTGAGCAGTGGCACGGTGAAGCCGTAGAGGTTTGCCGGTGGTCAGAGTCTGGTGTCCTGGCTGCTGGGGTAGCGGTGCCCTGCTGGCTCTGCACACTCACAAGCATCCTCATTTGTAGGACCAGCAGCTCCAGTCCAGCCTGTCTGCACAAAACCTCCACGCCTGGTCTCCCTCCAAGCTGTGGTATACCATTGTAAAAGTGTTTTGTTTCATGGGGGGATTGTTTGTTTGTTTTGGAGATTTTGGGCAGTTTTTGTTTTGAGGACCTAGGTTTCTCATGGGATGTTTGCTAGAAATCAAGCCGAAATTATCTTGGTTTTGTTCAGTCACACCGTACAGTTTGTATAGAGAAGTAAAGAATAATTTTGGCTGGAAAGAGGGAAGTGGGCAGCTAACTCAGCCTTTGTGCTAACTCGCCCAACTACCAGCAACTGCTGTAAATTTCCCCTTTTAATAGTGACTGCTTCAGAAATACAGAGTTTGACTTGAGGAGAGAGAAGTAAAAAAGGAAGTGGGTCAGGTATGTAACTTCTGCAACTGAACCTCAGTTGAGAGCAAGTCGAAGGCTGCCAAATAAAGCATTTTTTCCGTAGCTTTGCAAACGTTCCTCCACCTCTCCCACAGTGCTAAGTGCTGCCTCTGACAAGGTAATTCTCTAGTGTGCACACTAAGGCTATGCAGAGTTAAAGCTTTACTGATGTTAAAAGCTTAACTGAATGCAGTCTGAAACTATATATTAATGGGTGTTCTAGGCTCAGTAAGTGTATTAGGTGTATTATTAGATGAAAGGTAACAAATCTTGCCCTATAAAGATTAGCTTTGTGAATGGGATAGGATCAAATTTTAGGACTTTGAAATTGTGAGCATAAAAATATAGTAATTTATTGTTAAAATTGGTCTGAGGAAGCACCATGCCAGTGAGAGAAATTTGCAGAGGAAAAAAAAAAAATCCACATAAAGATAAGAGCCATGTTAATGTGTAAATGTTTGCAGATCTCTCATTTTGGTATAATGAAAACGCCGGATCTGATTATTCTGAGCTCTGAACAATAGAGGAATTGCACCCAGCTGGGTATACAAGGCCTTTCTGAAAGGGATTCTTTATCCTGCACTCAACTAAGTTTTTATTCTAAAATGGGAGCAGAAAAGACTTTTAGCAAGCTTTCTTCTTTGAAATTTTAGAAGGTGAACACTGCCATGGTCACTTTCAATTAAGACTGTCTCCCTCCATTGTAACAGTGATGGGTTGATAATCTTCTTGCGTGTGTGTTATTTCTCAATGCTAGTGCTCCTATAAAAACTAAGATAAAATAATAGTGTTAACAGCCTTAAAGAAAAGATTCCAATGTCTGTCAGCTAAAGTATAATAAATATTACTGTATTTGAAGCACACTTAAACTTCTAGAAATGTCTGATTTTTAAGTTGGTAGGCAGAATTCAGTAATTGAAGGTTAACCAGTACCACAAGCTTCATCCTATGAAAATATATAACCAATGGACAACTATCACATATTTAGTCTCCTTCTTTGTTAATATGTGGTGAATATTATTTTTTGTGGATTACTAGTGAAACATGCAGGACATCAAGTACAAAGGTGTGTGATAAGTTAGAAAGCGTGTTCTAAATTATGTCATTGTGTTCTCTGTCACATTGCAAACTGAAAGCCAGAATTTTTGAATTTTCCTTTTAATTTTTTTTTATTCAAAGTGTAAGACCTCATTCTTAAAATTTCTCTTGTGTGCTTTCAGCTGTAATTGCATGCTGTCTCACTGGGTGTTGTGGTTTCAATTTGAAACCGGGCAGAAACACTAATTTTTGTTTTGATTTGATTTTTTGCTAATTTTAAAGTTTCTAATCAAGAGCAAAGTAGGCTTAAGCTTAAAAGTAATAAGACTTTATTAACTAATACTAAAAGAAAACAACCCAACAAGAATGAGGATGGAACGTTCAAAACACTCTTTTTCTTTCTTTACACTTTTTTTTCTCTTAACTAACAATGTAAAGACAACAACACTTAGAAATTTTATTCAGTTTTTCTCTTCTACAAATAGTCTTTTTTTTAGTTTATTTAGAGAGAAATTTCCTTAAGTTTTAAAATTTAAATTTTTTTGTTTGACTTCAGTGTACACCTAGAATATACTGTGAACAAATGCCTGCCTTCCTTAAACTGAATTAGAAATGCAGTATAAAATACTTACAATTGTAATTCTGAAAACAAAATACACTTCATCGTAACTAAAATGTTAATATAATGCTGTCACAAATTTTTGTCTAGTTTGTGATCTCTGCTTGCTATTGTCTTGAAATACAAAATATTTGACTACAGTACTTCCTTAAAAATTGCTGATTCTTACAGCGGTGCCAGACATTTGTGCAGTGTTCCACACCTTCCTGCCACCTGCTACATTCCCCCAGTCAGTTTGCAGTGCCATGAGCAAAGTGGAGGATCCAATGTGTAGTATATCCTGGGCAGCATTACTAACAAAAAACTCTGTGGTGCCATGCCTCAGTTTCTTAAATGCACATGTTCTGAGATCTGCAAGTAGCAGCTTAAGAGACATAGTTTTGGAATTAAAACCTAAAATGATAGTTGGGGTAGCTTAAAGAAAAGAGGGGTGAAAAGGAAATTACTAGGCTGAACAGCCTATGGCAGAACACAGCAGTGGACACAGTACACACTTGCTTTTCTTGAACAGAGTTTCTTAACAGATCTTTCTGGGTAGGTGTTATTCTTTGAGCTATTAAAAAAGTTATTCTGAGGCAATATCTTTTTTTCTTGAAAGTAGTAAAAATGTAAGGAGCCTTGCCTCTCTCAAATATTTTATATTTCATAAACTTACAGATTCACATTTTGGAAGACATTCTCTGTAAACTGCCCGGGCTTTTGCAGTTAGAGGCTTGAAATTCAGGTCTGCAGTAAATTATTAGGCAGTGAATTTGTGATTAGAAGTGGCATCTGAGTAGCAATGTAATTTAAGGATATCCTGTTCTTGATCAATTTACCTGCATGTGATAGCACTTTCAAAACAAAAAATACGCCCAGTTCAGCAATACAGTTCTAGAGTGCAGTTTTCTCAACATCTATAGCTATAGCTGCTGCACAACTGTGATGATTCTGTTCACTGAGACCTGAAACAGAAAATTGGTGCTTAAAGAGGAACAGAACTAACAAACAAAAATTGTCTAATGCTTGTGCAGTAAAGTAGAAAATAAAATTGACTAGAAATCTTGTTGCAGTCCAGCATTGCAGCATACCTCCACATAAAAGCAATTGCTGAATCATAAAAATAATTATGTTTAAGTAATGAGAATACAACACTGCTGTGTGCTTAGATTTGTGCACTTGCAGTGACTTGATACAAATCAGCTTGAGATACAGGTCATAAGTATTGCCTCTTACCTTATAAAGCTATTTCAGCAATTCAGTAACAGTTTTTGTCACAATGCTGAAAATTGAGGTGCCCTGCTATAATATTTTTTTCTCGCCCTTCTCATCAGCTCTTTCCTGGTGATATTTCTAAGCTCATACACGGGATGTTGAAGAGATTGTCTCACATAAAAATCTTGAAAGGCTGCAGAGATTTCTTCGCCAGTGGGAACTAAAGCATGACTGCCATCCAGGAAATGAGTGGTAAGCTTTAATGATAAAGAAATCTATGTCAACCCTGCAGTAGGTATTAAACATTCTTGTCAATGTCTAAAGCGTGAGTTAATGAGAAATACTGCCTTCTCAGTAGTGTATCTAACTTCAGTTTTGTTTCAGAAGCAGCTGAATCAGCTCTATTTTCTTACTGAACTTCGGTTTGTAGTGTTAGTACTGTGGAAGTATCATGAAAACTCTCTGATTCTCCCAGTTTTGTCCTATAAAAAATTATTTATTAATTTTTAATTTTCAACAGAATATTTTTGGCTGAGCTATTCAGCTTTTTACCGTCACTAAATAAGAATGTAGTTATTAATCACCAATTTTTTTAGAGAAACCTTTTGGTATAAGAATGACTCTCATATTCTATTTTATTTTAGGATTTTTCTTTCCATTTCCCTGAAAAACTTAACAAATTGCTGAGAAGTACAAATTTTTTTTTCTGAAGTTGTTGAAGCTCATATGAACAGAGAGGAGGACATTTTTTTTTAGCCCTGCAGAGCTACCCAGTATTTGAAATGCTGAAGAGGAAATTACGGTTTTGCCATAACTTGCGCTTCAGACTTTTCTTGGGTCTAACTCTTATTTTAGTAATAATTTCAGTTTTGAAAGTCAACCAGAAAGACAACTTCCTAAATCGGAGACATCTGGAATTTACAAAAGAAGATCCTGTTAGCAATGTTAACTGCACCAAGATTATTGAGGGGGATATAGAAGAAATACAAAAAGTACAGCTTGAGGCATTATCAGTGTCATTTAAGAAACGCCCCAGACTAACAACAGATGATTATATTAACATGACTGCAGACTGTGCCTCCTTCACCAAGACTAGGAAATACATTATGGAACCTCTCAGTAATGAAGAAGCAGAATTTCCAATTGCTTACTCAATAGTGGTTTATCACAAAA
This sequence comes from Sitta carolinensis, assembly GCA_032173965.1. Classification (NCBI taxonomy): domain Eukaryota; kingdom Metazoa; phylum Chordata; class Aves; order Passeriformes; family Sittidae; genus Sitta; species Sitta carolinensis. The sequence continues at coordinate 11,283,301 of CM063313.1, read as the reverse complement.
TTGAGATGCTTGATAGACTTCTAAGATCAATCTATGCTCCACAGAATTTTTACTGCATTCATGTAGACAAAAAGTCTCCAGAATCCTTTTTTGCTGCTGTGAAGGGAATAGTCTCATGTTTTGATAATGTCTTTATTTCCAGCCAGTTAGAGAGTGTGGTATATGCTTCATGGAGCAGAGTGCAGGCAGATATTAACTGTATGAAAGATCTCTACAGAAGAAGTTCAAACTGGAAATACCTGATAAACCTATGTGGCATGGACTTTCCTATAAAGACCAACCAGGAAATAGTAGAGAAATTGAAAGCCCTTAAGGGTGAAAACAGTTTGGAAACAGAAAAAATGCCTGTTTATAAAGAAGTAAGGTGGAAAAAACACCATGAGATTATTGATGGTAAAATAAAGAACACAGGAGTAGACAAACAACTACCACCTCTCAGTACTCCAGTTTTTTCTGGCAGTGCCTATTTTGTAGTTAGCAGAAGCTTTGTAGAATATGTACTAGAAAACAGCGAAATACTGAAGTTCATTGAGTGGGCGAAAGATACTTACAGCCCAGATGAGTACCTGTGGGCAACAATTCAGAGGATCCCTGAAGTCCCGGGTGCATTTTCTTCTAGTGACAAGTACGATGTTTCTGACATGAATGCACTGGCCAGGTTTGTCAAGTGGCAGTACTTTGAAGGTGATGTGTCCAAAGGCGCACCCTACCCACCATGCAGTGGAGTTCACATTCGTTCTGTCTGTGTTTTTGGAGTAGGAGACTTGAACTGGATGCTACGAAACCACCACTTATTTGCTAATAAGTTTGACACTGACGTCGACCCTTTTGCAGTGAAATGTTTGGAAGAGTATTTGAGGCACAAAGCTCTGTATCTGCAAAAGAACTGAAACGTATGCTCCTGTTACAAAATATGGGCGCAGATATTCTACTGCGACGGACTTCAACATGTTACAGCAATGGTGGTGGTGCTGATAATGGGTATAATGACTCTCACCCTGTTGGTGTGGTGCTGCTCATGCCCTGCCTTGTCCATGGACAAGGGGGAGAAAAGACATATCTCAAGTGTGCCTTGCGGTACACTGAGGCTTGGAGCTTTAAAAAATCAGACAGCAGTTTTTGGAAATCCAACTATTTGGAATATTTATTATCTAGAAGGTATAATTAATGGATTTCCTTTGGCTAGACTGTTTTAAGGCATAGAAAATGCATGTTGTTCATGGTTATTCTTAATTTTTTTTCCCATGAATGTAATGCTAGCTGGAAGAGAAAGATGAAGGGGTGGGTTAAAAAGCAGCTGGACTGCACTTCATACTGAGTACTGAAAGATCTCAGGAATATAACATTAGAAATTATCTAAAAACTATGGAAAAGGGGATATGCAAAGCCAGCTGTTACCATTTTACTTCAATCTGTTTGCTGCAGTTCTGTTATATATAATTCTTAATCCTCTTGAAAATTTTGTCTTCTGCATGGAGTATTAAGGAATTCGAATTCTTCTTTTATGTTCTTAAAGCACCCTGATATTGTGATACAAAGTTTATACACTAGTTTGTAATTACATCTTCTCAGGGAAATTCAGTTTTGTGCCTAATGAGATTTAGACTTGTAATTTTACATTTCTTACTGTATGGGGAGTTCTGCTTTTGTATCCAAAATCACTCAAGTTTCTCAGAACTTAAAGAACTGCAGTAGTGTCTAAATATTACTGATGGAACTACTGGATTCTGCTTTCTGTCAAGCTCAACTTGCATTCCAGACTATTTTAACACTTAAATACAGAAAAATAAAATTATTTTTTTAAAATTATATTGTCTCTTCCTACAATTAAAGTCCCTCTGAAAATACCACAAATAACTCCTAGTGATGAAGGCCAAAGACATTTTTACTATGGTTTTCCAAACATGACTGAAGCTGCAGCTGACATAAGCCCTACCTTATCTCCATAGGGTTGTTTGTTCATGTGTCCATGCTTATTTAGATTTAACTGGCTCGTCTGATTTTATTTCCAGTTAAGCCTTTGCTTAGTTTAGCTGTGTCAGTGCAGCACAGAAGCTTGGGGATGAAAGAAGTGGACACTGTGAGGAATTATACTGTTTTCTTCTGTATCAATTCAGGTTTGTCATGCATAGTTACTGCCATATATCTCATTCCTGAGGTGGCAGTGGAATTCATGACCAGCATTAGCAAATGGCAAAACGGACTATAAAGTTTTTAATTTGTGAACTGTTGCTGTAATTGCAGCATATGTTTCTTAAAGAGGCAGTTTATTCTGAATTTGTTCTTACTTAAACATACACATAAAGGATTGCTTACTGTTGACAAGAAGACGAGGAAGGCAAGCAGTTTAATCTGAAATGGAGCCTGTTTTTGCCAACCCCTGCCTTCAAAACCACCTGAAAGTTGTTCAGGGAGTTTTCAGAGACTTTCACATTAACAGGTAATTAAAGCCTGTAAGCGAAGGTAGTTGCACGAAATACCCTGTCTTCCGTCCCTTTGGCTTTTCTACAAGAATGCTCTTGCAGACAGTTGTGCTCTACCACCTTTGAACAAGCTAGAACAAACTTGACTGCTTATAGTACTGGGGATTTCCAGGAAGTCATTTTTAGCAGAGCGCCGTTTTTAAGAATTTGCACCTAAGGACTTAGGTACTTGGGATTTCCAGGAAGTCATTTTTAGCAGAGTGCCATTTTTAAGAATTTGCACCTAAAGTCAGTCTTACATTAATGTCTGCTAATGAGACCAGAACTGCTAGTTCAAAAGACTGAAAAAGTGGTGATAAATAATAAAATATTCTGTGCACTGGATGGATTGCTGACTCAGTTGTTTGAAATCCACTCAACAGTTGGAGCATCTTAACCCTACCTCTTTCAGCCTACTTTTTACTTAGTCATTCATGTAATACCATGAATGCCCATCTGTATTTCTGTTGTTAACAATACTGCTACTCTAGATAGTGAAGATGCTGCTTGATTAGATGCTTCAAATATTACTATTTAGATGGAGTCAAGAGAGATCCTGTGTGTGGTCACTGTATTTTCTGTACAGAAGGAAAAGTAAGAGAGCGTTGCTGTTTAGCATATGTTTTCCATAAGATAAGGAAGAATTTCTTCTGAGAAAAGTGAACTACAAAAAACCCATCTCTCTAAAACTGACTAGAGAAGACTCACCCTGCTCCCTGCAGGAAAGGATAGAATTTGGGTAGAAATGCACCCTGGTAGAATTTAAATGTTCTAGAACATTTTCATGGAGAGAACTCTCTATTTCCTGAACAACTACTGAATGTGCCAAAAGAAATTATTGGATTAATTAAAGGGCATTTCAAGTACACAGAAATAAAAAACCACTTTCACCAGCTATAACAAGAAAAGAAAGCAATCCAACGTACAATAGTGTTGTCCACAAAATCAGATTTGTTACCTGGTGTGCAGCAAGCCAATAACCACACACGAGAGAGACATTGATTGTTATTTCAAGCCTGGGTTCTCAGTAGTGTGACACAAATCAAGCAGACCCCTGCCATTATTTATATACAGAAGTTCCCTGTTTGTAACTTTACAAGTACAGCCCCTCTATTTTGCTTGGTTAGTAATTTCCATAAAAGTTACATAATCCCAGCTAACTTATACACATGCTTAGGGAAGAGTCTTCTTTTCTGCTTGTAGGCACAGTTTTTAGTTTTAAAATGGATATAGTTCAGCCGTAGGATATGTGGACCTTGAGTATTTTGCAAAGTTAGCAATGTTTAAATAGACATACATCAAGTCTGGGTTTACTACATTCTTAAATCGTGTTAGTTCCAGGTTTTCCTTGAGTAAGGTTGCTAACTTCTGTCTATTCTACATCCTTAAAGCTTGTTAGTCCCTGATGTCCTTGACTAAAGGGTGGTGTGGTGGCTGCTGCCTGTTCCTTTGGTTAGGTTACCTTCCTGGCTGATCAGGCTTGAAAGTGTACAAAGACATTGTGGGTCACAGAATATCCTTAAGATATTTTAAGATAATCTTGACGCATTCCACATTTTGCAGCATTGTTATTCCACTGAAACTGCCAAGAAACTTAGCCAAAAGAATCATCATTCTTAAATCAAGCAACTTTGCGGCATCAATAAAACAAATAAAATCTAGACTGTATTCCTTACTGACATTAGCAGTTTTTTTCATAACTTGTTTCAGTTTTCTACTAAATGTTTAGAAAACTGGAGTAAAAGCCTAATATTAACATAAGTGAACATGAAAGAAAAATGCTTCATTGATACTGCAGCTACAATATAATCTTGATGCTGTGCTGAAGACACTGGGCACTTGTCAGGAATAGCAAAAAATTAAAAACTTAATAATTACATGAGCCTTTCAATGATACATTCTAAATAGAGCAATGGTCTACTACTGATTTACTCTGATCACCTTCTGATGCCAAATTAGGGAAGAAGGAAACACACAGACCTGTGCCAAGACGGACTGTACTTGGACAGAAGACAGAGCAGTAGAAATCAAAGCTGTGATGGTGGGTTCAGCTATGGTGCTGCCCAAGTCACAGCTTACACCAGCCTTCACGCCATGATCCTGTCATCCTGTGAGCAGCTAGGAGGGAAACTGGGTTGCATCCTGCCTACTGAGTAAGCCCTTTTTCTTTATTTCTTTTTTTTTTTTTTTTTTCCTGTGGTTTAAAGCTGGTTCAGTTTCATGGTACAGCTGACCACCATTGCTGGGAAGCAATGAGTAGCCACTGAAATATAGCTATTCCAAGTCCCCTAATACCATCTAATTTTTCATAGCAGAGCTTTCAAAGAGTTCAGTGCATTGAAGACACTACTCTAATTCAGTCCCCACTTAACAGGTAAGCATTTTGAGTGGCATTAATAATAATAACAATTTACTTGGTTTACTGATGATAACTGTGGTTACAAAGTATCCTGTACCACTAAGGGTCACCAGGCTGAAAGCCTTTAGGATCAAAGGCTGATTTGATCCCAGAAACATAATATTTGTGCTTTTATCTCCTGCCTGCCTAAGGTTTGGCTTGACAAGGGAGCATGTGTTTGGCTCTTGCTCCTTCCTAGCAAGCACAAGAAAAAATGACAGAAAACCTACAACACTGCAGTTATAAACCAGTCAGATCACCATTACTTGGTGCATTTTCAAGTGGTCTGACAATTAAAAATTGAACTAGGTCATAACATGAATGCAGTACAAGATAAAAATGAAGGAGGAGGTCATCTGCTTCAACATACATGTACTGTACTGATCAGGAGGATTTAATCCCTCCAGATTCAGGGCTGCAGCCAGCTCTGAATTGCTGCAGCTGTCATTAAAAATAATAAATATAATTTAATATAACTTCTGCTGCAGTACTTCACTTTTAAAATTTCTATCTTCTTTTATTGAAAATGATAGTGGTGGTTTGCTTTTAGTAACAAAATAACTAGAAGAGCCTTTTAAGGAGAACCTCTTTAGTCAACTTAAATAAGGAAAGTTTTGTAATGCAAAATGGCTTCCAAATTCCAGCTAGAAATACTATATATCCTTAGCTTAACATGTCAGTAATCTAGATAAATTTCCATAGTTTTCAAATTTTCTTCTTTTCAATGGATCATTTTAGTGCATTTTAATGCCCTAGACTACAGTATTATAAATTAACAGTCACCTGCTTTTGACAGACAACAGCCTTTCAGGTGCCTTAACAGACATGAGAAGCAATAAATAGCCTTTAGATTATGTTCTTTACTGGAAATCAATATACAGATATACTTACTCAGTTTTTAAGAATCTAATTAATATGATCTTCCATGTTATTTCAAGATACTACTATATCTTTATGGAATATGTATCCTGTTTTTTGTTGTTGTTGTTGTTTGTTTGTTTGTTTTATAGCTGAAATGGGTCAGTTTTTTACTCTGCATACAGGTAATAGTTTGGATTTTTTTTCTTCTCAGTTTCCTCTTCCTTGGCCCCTCCCTCCTATTTTTTTCCCCCTTTCTTTTTTTTAACCCTTCCCTTCTCTGAGTCTGACAGTTCTTCATACAGATGTTTGTGTTTGCATCATTATCTGCCTTATTTGCTGTGCATTATGTACAGTATCTTCAAAGCAGGAAATATTCTGCTCAATGCCCTCATTTAAATACTGTGCTTCTCAAACGGAGCTTTGCTGTTCAACTCTTAGATATGATTGCATTCTTCTAGGATCTGCCAGTGTTTGTTTTAGTTTGTCTGTTTTCTATATCTATAATAGAGCTTGGCAAGAAAAAGTTAAGAACATAACCAAATCCTTGAAGTAAACCACTATATTTAAAAATATATTGTTTTCTTCAAAAAACCTGAAGTTTTCAAAGTTTCCTAAGAAAAACACTAACTTGTGTAAAAGATGAAAAAAATTCCGCTAAGAACATCCGGATGGACTGTGAGCAGATGCCATCTTTTAAAATCCATGTCACATCTCCAAGACACAATGCTAGAACTTTTTCTGACAGATACAGATCTAGCTATATTTTTAAAGAAGTATTTCCTCTGGACTTGGAAATGTATGCCTCCTGGGAGATCTAGTCACGTACGACTAACTGTGCTTTATTCTGTACCATGAAAACATATTAATCTTGCATATCTTAATTTTTAAATTCTTTTTATTTAAAAAAAAAATTAATTAAAAAATTCAGGGACATGACTCCCTTCATTTAAATAAGTAGCATTTCAGGAATATTTTAGCAAAAAATGCTTAATTACTAAAATCTTCAGTATCTTTGATGAAGTTAGTTTGTCTGCAATCAAAACCCTTTAAGTCTTTTTCTTTTAGACAACTTGCCTTTACTACGCACGGGGCTGGGGAGCAGAAATGGTCATAAGGCTTCAAAGTATAATTTAGTGACTTCTGTGTGATAGGGAAAGTGAAAATTTTGGCTTATCATCAACAGTTAGGAGTGAGTCTTTAGTATATTTTGGCAATAGTTGTGTGAATTGCATTAGTGATGTTGGAAATAGAGATTTCCCAGTGTTGATGTGAAATCAGTATGGAAAAGGCACTGGAAGAGTAAACAGGACATGTCGGTAGATAATGCTCATATAATCTCATTTAACAACAGACTGTTGTGAATTAAACATGTTGCTTTCACCAGGCAGTTAAATCTTAATTACCCCTTTGAACCACTGTTTTATTAGGATGATTTCATAATACCTCATCTACAAGCAGGATTTGGGATACTGTTGACTTTAATTTTAAGTTAGTCCAAGCCACCTTTCAAGCCTTTTCAAGTTCTGCAAAAATAGCCGACCTGTTTTTTTAACAACACAGCAATCAGTGACGTTACCCACATGGCATGCCTTTGCTGGGCATGCAGAGCAAGGAGGTGCTCTTAAGAGTTAACATATGAGACACTTGTAAGCTTTGCATCCTGGCACATTCAATTCCTGTTGCTACAGGGGACCACCAAGAGCAGAGGGGATTTGCTTTTTTTTTGCAGAGCAAACCCAGGTGAATCTATACTGGGACAGTGTGACCAAAAGCATTTATTCTTTCTGCTATGCCTGTGGCACTGTAGCACTGAGCAGCTGCTGCTGTGAGATGTATAAATCCTTAACAACGAGAGAGCACTGAAAGAGCAATGAAAAAATAAATATCTAGACTGCACAATTAATTGGTATCTTTTTCAAGCACTTCTAATATATGGCAAAACACAAGTACCACATATACTCTTTCCTCCATTGCTTCTTTCTCCCTCCCCACTAAATTTAATTTAAATAGCTGCCATGCCAGGGAATGCAGCAAACAAAATATTTCAATGTGATAATGCCCCTGCTCCCTAGGACAACAAACCTTTGGAGAGCTCTTATTCTCTTCAAATGACTAAAATCAGAAGGGCTAAAAAGAAACTTCACTTTATTTTTTCACAGCAATTACGCAAAGCATTTTATTTTACTGCTTTTTAAATTTTTCTGCCTTTTCTGTAACTGAGGGTACAGAGAAGGAGGTGTGTCCTGCAGTATTTCCAGTCTCATGGGCTTTCTCCTTCCTTAAAACACAAGAGTTCTCCCATCCTTGCCTCCTTGGTTCAGTTTTCTACCTTTTTTTCTCTTCCTGCCATTATCTGTGAAGAGAGGGCACGTACAGAAGAAACACTAAGAGACCTCCTAAACATTACTTCAGCTGGCCAAGGTACAAGGTGAAGTTTCAGGGAAACTCAGATGGATTAGATCTAGCATGTGAGGGGTGACTCTGTTTCTCAACTTGGTACCTATTTTCCCGATTAATTTTTTAGTTAATTCAGCATCTCAAACCCTCTTAAGAGTAATTGCTTTTGCATATCTGCCTTTTATTTGGCAAACTACATTCTGCTAGGGTTTTATTTTTTAAATTACACTGCTTTTACCTACTAATGTATCAAAATCTGCAGTCGATATAGGAACTTTTGCTCTTCTTGACCTTTGAAGGTTGCATTTTTACTAGTAGCCTGAAGAATCTTCAGAAAATTCTAAATCTGACAAACTGGCAGAGCAGCCATATAATTCATGTACTTCAGTTAATTTTGATGAAACTATGAGAACACAAACCTATTTCCATTAACTGAGCATCTTCCTAGCATTAAAATAGTAACACATGGAAATTTTTTAAATGTGGGAAAATCCTCCACAAGGCTACTTTCACCATCCTAAGATGAATGACGCAGACTGGAACAATTCTCAAAAGATTGGAAGTATGCTAAGAGCAGAAAACACTGGAAAGTGACAGTCACAGCAGAACAGAATGACAATCAAAATATCAGAACACTTCACATAGCTCTGTTCAAGATGGTACAGTCACCAGTTGCTTTACAGCCAGTGGAGATTAAAAAGCATATTTGAACCATCTGCTAGAGGGAGGGCAATGGTTTAGTGACAGATGATGAGGTACTTGGTGGCTTTCAAGTGAGCTGGCAACCCTGTGAGCCCAGCTGGTCTGCACCCAAGGATGATATCTGGTATCCTCAAAAGGCTGTTCTCCTTCAGCTCTGACAAATCATAGAGACTCAAGAAGGCCCCACATGGCTAAGGTAAAACAAATGTCCATCTAAAGGATGAGCAGATGGAATAATCTGAGGAACTACAGACTGATTGTCCCATTTTCAGTCCCTGGGGAAAGCATCTGTGAAACAAGAAGTCTTAGGCAAGTACAAGCACACAAGGCAAAAGATGGAGAATGGCTAAGTGATGCCTGATCTGACGGATGATCATCTGTGACGATTACTGGGTTTGGGGATGAGGTGAGAGCAGTAGATGATGCTGGCCTGGTAGTATGTGAGCAAAACCTCAGCAGACACAGTGAGTAAAGGCAGCAAGCTGGACTGCAGGAAGGCAGCTTTGAAGTGTCTGCTCTGCCTAAAGGGAGGTTACTGGGGGCTAGGCTTTTTGGACAATAGTTTCCACAAGTAGAAACAGGAGAGTTTTCAGCTAGAAAAAGCAAGCTTCAGGAATTTCCATGGCAGGGTAACTAAACAGTAGGACAGGCTACCTGGAGAGGCTGTACCAACTCTATCCTTAATGGAGTTCAAACCCCAGTGACACAAAGCCCTGAGCAACCATGTCAGACCCCACAGCTAACCCTGCTTTGGGCAGGGGGTTGGACATGATTCCATATAACTATTTTCCTATATTCTTCCAGTAGTTATACAGTTACAAAACCACTCCAGAGAAGTAAGAGCTGAAGATAAATGTTTCCGGAGTCAGATAACCCATTACTTACGAACCAAATGTTTTAAATAACATGTAATACCAGAGTTTTGCTGCAACTCATTTTCCCATGTTGGACATACCCACTTTGTGACCCCACAAGTATCAGTCTCCACAAAGTCCCAGCACATTGTTTCTGGTTTTCACCTGTTTTTTTAATTTTTAACTCAGTATTCCTTTCACAAGAGTATCTGTCTGGATTAAATTTGGTCAAATGATTGTTTACATGAATGACAGTTTCACTCTGAGAGGGCCAGGGTGCTTGCTATGTGTAATGTGATGGTATCTCCCCATTACTGGCAGTCACATTTCAGAGGCTCACATAGCTCAGATGAAGCTGGGAATTGCAAGGGTTTTCCTGAACAGTGAAAACACTTAGCTCTTTCTGGTTCTGTTGGGACCACCATCTGGCTTTGCTCACACTACCAAATGAAGTCACAAACTAATCCATTTGTGAGATACAACAATGGGATGATAGGAAATATCTCCTCATGTTTTCTTGGAGTGCAAAAACTTGTACAAATCTCACTTCAGACACAAAGAGGAATCTGCACAAGCAAGTCAATCTTCTATGTATGGCTCTAAGATATTTGAGTTTGGCTACTTAAATATTGTTTAGTAGCTATAAAGATGAAGTAGCTACTTCATCAAAGTAGCTGTGATAATGAAACAAATCTGTTTTGTGAAATTATTTTCATGTGTACTCCATCTTGCTCTAGAAGGTCTGTATGTCTAGACTTGCATGGTACATTTAAAAACAACTGTAAAAAAGACTAGGTGCATATTTGATTGTGTAACTTGTCATCTCTTTGGAGAGAAGCTGATACGATATAACGAAATAGTTTAGACTGAGAAACCACAATATAGGGGCCTTTGATGGGAACTGACTATCTAATCTTTAGTCTAACCATCCCAAGGAAAATCTTTTCTTAAAGTTTGTACATCAGAAAATAGCAGCAGTGGTATTATTATTTATATAAAGGCATTGGGGTTATAGTAGTATAAATGGCTTTTGGCAGAAGGCAGTATTTGGTTAACATTTGTTAAGTGCTACTCACTTTAATTGCCAGGGAAAAAAAGGAAAAATAACTCTACCAAAATTATTTCAGTTTCTGCTAAGTGCTCTGTGTCATTTGTTGGCAAAGGTAATGGCAGGAAAAATATCAGCAACTAAAAGTGACCATGAAATGATTTTTTAACATTAACAGCACTGGCTCAAATTTTCTTTCCCATATTTGGTATTGCCAAAACTGTAGGAAAGGACTATGATACAATTCATATTTCATGCTGCTAGCCTAGGCCAATTCTCAAAAAGAATTGAAAGCACCTAATGTGGTACACTGTATAATTACGTGCAAAATCACATCCATGCCCCACTATACCTCAAGTTAGAGGCATCTTGTTTCCTTTGCCATCTTATCTTTGATCTTCGATCCTTCACTTAAACATATGCATTTACATATCTTCTTCCATCTGGCCTGGCCCATGCTGCACAGCCCAGCAACGGATTAGTTTTTAAGTCTGCACAAAGAGATGCTGTAAGCATGCTCTGAAGGCTTTCTGTTTCTACCCTTTCCTGTGAGAGAACAGCACACACCCTCATTGTTTGAAAGAATGAGAAATACATGTTGCTGTCTGCACCTGAATTTGATCTCTTCTCTGAAGAAGTCAGCACTTCTATAATTTCAAGTGGGTTAAAGACAAACCCTTCTCCATACTATCCACTGCCCCATTCAGTTGTTAATTCCCAGTGCTGGTTGTTCATGATGTTTACGTAGCTTTGGCATAATCTCGGATAGGAAATCAGGCACATAATGCCAACATCCCTTTGGGAAAACATTTTAACTGCAGCCCAGTATGTACATCTTCACTGATGTTTGCAGATCTCTGTGCAGATACTGCATGCTATTTACACTTTTTAACTGCTAAGGAGGAAGTGTCACTGTGCTTGTCTGATACCACATTCCTTTCATCTCTCTCTGAGGTTGTGGTAAAAACCAGTCAATATCAGAGGCCCACTGCTAAGCTGGGAGGGTGGCTCAGAGTGATGGTAAGTCTCAAGAACTGACATCTGAAGAATGCCAGGCAGGAGAAATGAGGAAAACACAACAAAGTAATGCAAGTTACAGGAGCCTGGACTCTGCATAGTTTCAGAAACGAAAGTTTATCATCCTCAAAAGGCTTACACAAATAAACCTCATCTGGAGGAGAAAAAAACAGTCTTCACTACCCTGCCTTTTAAACATCTCAAGTTACCAGATAGGAGATTCTCTATCTTTATTTTTAAAATGGCAAATGGTAGAATAACATTTCAGATTTGGTGTTAAATGAAAATCTGCAAAAAAAAGGATTAGGCTGTTGGATAAAACACTCTCAAGTAACACTTAAGTAGGTGTCAAGAGGCCCTTGGCATTTTTTCTCACAGAATCAATTCCAGTGCTGCATTTTAATATGCAAATCCTGGTTTCAGAGCTGCTCAGCCCACATTATCACATTATTTCTGCCATAAGGGATTCCAGCTGCTGGGCAGACTTGGCACTCTGCTGTGATCTAATTCCTGAGGCTCTACAGTATCTTATGAAGGTTCATACAGTACATTTTTTGTTAGACAAGATAACATTAGCAAAGGCTTGCAAAATGCAGTCACTTCTAGGGAAATTGAAATTATCTACTTAGAGACGAAAAATATCTTAAAAATAAGCTGTGAAAAGCAGAAGCAGTGATGAGATTCCGCTTAGCACAAGCATTACTGTTTTCCACATAGTAGGGAGATGGTAAGAAGGGACAGAAGATTCAGTGTTAGGTGTGAAGCAGTGAAGTGGCTAGGGAAGCCCATGTAAATCTTGGCAACACAATAGTATGGAAAACTGCATAAATCCATTAACTTTTTCTGGAGTCCTGGCAGTGGATACACACTGAGTCGACACATAGTTGGGGGGGAAAAGAAGAAAAAAAAATCCTCAGTATGACTTTTTACTAGAGTTAAATATTAACTTGTCCAGAGGAAATAAAAGGCAGCAAAATATCACATGGTTATTGATTTCAGTGTAACTTTATCCAAATGCCCTACTGTGACAAGTGTAATGTAAACAAATAGGAAGACAGACCACTTCCTCCAAAGAAACGACCAAAAGAATTGCATTAAAAGGCAAGGGAGATGAAGAATATATTTTGTTATACTGAGAAAAAGAGAATGAGAAAATAATGTGTAATAAAATAATAAATAGATTGGAACTAGAAAAATAGAAAAGAAACCAACAACCCCAAAATAGAACAGGAAGGCTGAAAAAAGGGAGGAATAGAAAAACTTGTATGAGGTAATTATAGTAAAACATGGATAAGGCGGAATAGGCCTTTCTAATGAAGTTTTCACATTTTAAGAAGTTGTCCATTCTGTCTGCACCCACCACAGCAGTGCTGAACCATTATTAAGGAAACCTTAAGTTTTTGACTGGGAGACCACTGCACACTTAGGAGGCAGTGATTCACACCACAGCTCTGCTGGGAAGATGCTGCATGCCAGGCTGGTGGTTAGGGTGTGCTGAGCCACACAGTGCTATGTCACACCGTGACACACACCTTTCTCCACCACAGCCTTTGCAAGGTGCTGGAAGAGCCTGTAGGCAGCTCCCACTCAGCATTGTTGGTAAATCCCTTTCTTTAACAGGGCATAAGAAATTCTGTGGAGAAAGTTTTTTTTTGACAGTAGAAATTATGAATAGAGTTGCTTTCTTGTTAGGAAATCCTGCATCAGCTTGAATGACTGTCAGGGGTGATTTGCTTGCTTTCTCTGTCATAAATAGTGTCTGTAGAGTGCCTTGCTAAGAAATACCATTTTGAATGACACCTTACAAGATCTGAGTGTTTTTTCTTATGGGCACGGCAATAAACTTGCACTCCAAGGCAAAACCAGAAGCTCTGAATGAAAATCAGTTTAAGGAACTAAAACCAGCACATAGTTAAAAAACTAAAATATAATAAAGCTAAAATCTTACCATTAACCTCCCCAGAACAACTAACACAATCTCCTCTCACCTGCAAAGTACTATGTTTGCATTCAGTATAAATTGCATCAGGCAGTGTCAAAAGATTTGGCAGTAAATGGAAATAAAATGCTTTTTTTTTTTTACAGGCACCAAGGTCTTCTCCTCCCTGGAAAGTTAAATTTCTAGCTTACCTAAAATGGAACAACTATTTGGGAAAAAATGCTGAGTTATTCTTGGTGTGATAGTCACCTATCCCCACTCAAAAATGCATGTGCCTTCTTAGATTTAAAAATCAGAGAATTCTAGATAGTCTTAACAATTGGTTTAAGTGTTAAAATACCTTTTATTCAACAGAAATGGAAAAGGTCAAGAGTAGAGATGGGTTTCATGCATCTACTGGTGGCAACCCAAACCATCAAATATATTTTAATTTGTATATCACAATCTTATCTTCCCTCTGCTAAGCTGCTTATCTTTAACAGTAGCACTGCACAAGGATTGCATAGTTGTCTATTTTTGTCACCACAAGTAAACATATGTTAAAAACTACGGAACATTTCTTTAGAGAAGGTGACTGACTGACTGACTGACTGACTGACTGACTGACTGACCAACTTCAACAGAGCCAATCTGTCTTATTTAACAGAAAAATCTTCAAACAGAAGCCTTTCAGCTAACAGGGAACAGCTGCCCCATCTCACTCTTCTTTCACCACTAAGATTTTCTCAAATTCCTCCATTTTATCATTATCCTAATTCTTCCAGGATCATGTAGCATCACATGAGGACATGTGCACCTTTTGCAATGTCTGCCATTTATAAAATTAAAAATTAGGAATTTAGATATATTTTCACATATTTTTTTCATACATTATTTTCACCACATACTTAAAAAAAATGAATATAGTCTTATGCTTTCATTCAATGTAGATCTGCACAGCAATCCATGTGTTTAGTTAGACACATACCTATGCAAACACATACACAAAGAATAGGCACAATGCCTCAGCAACAAAGAGAGGTTTCGTTGCACTGTACAAGATATAATTTTTCAAATGCCAGAGATGGTCACACTGTTGGTTACAAAATCCTCAAAAGAACAAAATAACAGGGAGAAAACCTTTCCCCAGTGCCCAGTACACTGTTTTTATTTCATTGATTTCACATACATTCAACATTTGATTTCACATACAAGACTGACAGAAGAGTGCTGTGTGCCTAAGCTTCTCCCATACAGTTTCTAGGGAACAGAACATAAGAATTCGAATGCCCAAAGCCCGAAAAGAACATTTGTAGGTGAATATGTGTTCACAGAGCAGACATTCAAGCTTGCATATTAAGGAAGTCCAGCTGTATCAATGCAAAAGAAAATCTCCTTTAGCCCCATCCATAGGGATTTACTTGTCTCACCTGTATCTGGATCCTCACTTAAGCCACAGATAAATATTGAGCAGTTCAAAACCAGGTAGTTTTGGGTAGCAACTGAGTAGCAAGTTGTATTTTTGAGGCCAGGTTGTAGAAACAACAACAAGGTGTCTGAAGCTTGCTTTACCTATGCACATAATTTAGTGGCTCTAACTCAAGGTTAAACTGACAGTTCTCAGAGGAAATACAATCCCAAATCCACAAACATGCCAAGCCCTTTTCCCCTAGTTTACTTTGAATCAGTGTCTTCTAGTTCAAACATGTTTTCCTTTCACATTTCTTCAGACATCCATTTATTAGCCTTGTTCTGGACACAGGAACAAGCTGTCTGGAATTAGTCTCGGACACCATCTCATCTGTCACCTCATCAGGACTGTTGAGGCCACCTGTAATGTATTTTTGACTTCAAAAGTCATAGTAGTTGGCACCGTGGTGCACAAGAGGACTTTAGGCCAGCCTAGATGCTGTGGGTAATTTTAACTCCACTTGCTTTAACTGCTCTTAAGCTTAGCACCTTCCTTTGTCTTTACATACTAGCAGCCTCAGAGAACACTGTGTAGCTTAATTTCCTTTTTCACATAGTTGAATATTTGCTTATTTCCTGTTCCCTTTCTCTCCCCATCTGGTAATAAATGATGGGAAGTCCTGTCAACAGCTGCAATACCATTGGGAAGTTCAATGCCTGTAATTTGTGTTGTGTATAGTACCTACTTGTAATTTGTTATGATGACTGATGACTTGTTTAAGGATTTCTAGGCTCAGTATTAACTCTAGCACTCACAAGAACAGGCTGAACAGAATAAGGATTCATCCTGTCTCCTGTGCAGGTACATAAAATAATCCCAATCTTATTTATAAATCCAGGGCAAAGAAAGATACCTGCAGATGTTTTCTACAGGGAATGAGATCAATAATTTGACTAATTCTAGCTGGATAGCAGTACTTTGTACTCTTCAGGCTTTGTTCCATCCATAAACTGAAATAATTACTCTGCTGATTTTGGCTGGGATAGAGTTAATTTTCTTCCCAGCAGCTGGTATGGGGCTGTGCTTTGGATTTATGCTGAACAAAGTGTTGAAAACATTTCTGTTATTGCTGAGCAAGGGTTACACACAGCTGAGGCCTCTTCTGCTTTTGGTTCTCCATGCTGGTGAGGAAGTTGGGAGTGCTTGGGAGGTTGGGAGAAGACACAGCCAGGATGGGTGACCAAAGTGACCACAGGGATATTCCAGATGATATGTCATCAAGCTTGGGATATAAAGTGGGGAAAAGAAGGTGGAAGGGGAGGGTATGTTGGGACTGATGGCATTTGTCTTTCCAAGTCACTGTTACATGCGGTGGGGCCCTGCACTTCTGAGGATGGCTGCACACCTGCCTGCCCATGGGTAGGGCTGAATGAATTGTTTTGCCTTACCTGTGTGTGTCTTTTGCTTTCCCTGTTAAACTCTTTTTATCTCAACACCTGAGTTCTCTAAAGTAACACATGAGTTCTTCTGATTCTCTCTCCAGTCCTGCTGGTGGGGGAATGAGCAAGTAGCTGTGTGGAGCTTGGATGTTGATTTAGGTTAAACCATGACAATTACTCACTCAACGAAAGAAAAAGGCAAAAAAACCAAGAGAATGCAGAACTTAAGGTGACAGAAAATAAGCATTAAAGAATTAAGTAAATTAAAAAAAAAAAATAATCAAGGGCAACCATGAAAAAGGTCATGTAGTGGTGGGGTAAGAAGTAATGGCTTTAAACTGAAAGAGGGTAGATAAAATTCAGGTATTAGGAAAAAATTCATCACTATAAGGTTGGTGAGGCACAGAAACAAGTTGTCCAGAGAAGCTGTGGATGCCCCAGCCCTGAAAGTGTTCAAGGCAGATTGGATGTACTGAGCAACCTGGTCTAGTGTCCCTGTGGGTAGGAAGTAGATGATCTTTGAGGTCTCTTACAACCCAAACCATTCTGTGATTCTGTGATACATGGATATTTGTGAATTAAGCCAAATCTGAGGTAAATAATTCCTGCTTTGTTTCCAGTTTTTCCATGACTTTGCATCTGGACTATCTTCATCAGTAGATCAGGACAATTTCTTTATAGTATGAAAAAAGTCTTGGTAAAGCAGTGGTCAAAAAGAGCTTTATATTGCAAAATGTGGTTCACATCCCATCACGTTTTCTTATGAGGCATCTGACTGTTATATAGCACTTTACCAGATTTATCCCCGATTTGTCTCTATTGAAATCAATCCCATGCTATTTTTCTTTCCCTACTGGTGGTTTCATTGTAAATGGAACCTACCTCTGTAGACATACTTCCTGTTATACTTCCTGATGTACAACTACAGTGCTGGTATCCCAAAAAAGGGACATGTCCTGCATTTTACCTCATTAATGAAAGCTGAGAAATAATTGTTTTTCTTGGCTGGACATTTGGTTACTAGTTCAGTCCAAAAACCATAAAGTGTTTGTTTAAGGCTCATAGGAGAGTAGAGGTCAGGAAAGAAATTAATCTATATTAAAAAATTTGAAAGTTTAGACCAATTGTCATGACAGATAAAGTTATGAAAAAGAAACAAAAACCTCTTTGGTAAGCTACAAACCAAGAGTCATCAGGAAATTCCAGATCCACAGATGTTCTAGGAGCGCCAGAAGGGTCACTCTATTTACTTTAACATCCTTTTAGCTTTTAGAGGAATGTAGTAGCTTTTTACATTTATTAAGTAACATTTACATTTCACTTTTAAGCAGTGGGGAAATGCTGTGTATACCTTCTTAAATATTTGATTGATCTAATTTCTTACAGAGCATCCTTATTCTAGAATAGCATCATTATTCTAGAATAATTTTTTTTCAGATATATATTTCTGTGAACAATTAATTTACTTTAATGATAAACTCAGTCTCAGTGCTAGCCATCTGTAATAGGTCATTTCACTCCTTAGTAATTTCACTGGCTTCAGTCAGTGTTTCTGAATGCTGCTAAATATGCTGACTGCAGAAAGAAAACCAGGATATTTAGATTTAGCCAGGTGTTAAAGTTTAAGCCACTGTAAGTTACTTTACTGTCCTGATAACAAGCTAGTTCCTTTTCTGCACACGAAAGAAAAACAAAACCAACTCTTACCCCAAATGTTCACTTGATAGTAGCATTTCAGCCACAAATCCATCAAATTGGTGATAATCTTGGAAGTCTTTTCCAAGTGAAATGGTTCTGTGGTCTCTGAAATGACCCCTGGCTATCTAACCCTCTCCAGCTGTCCAGAAAGCTGCAGGGCCATGGCACAAATCTGCTTGCTCTGAGACTCATTCCAGCGCTTCTACTGCAGCTGCTTCCACCCACAGCTGCTGCCATTGCTGCATCTCCTCTCATTCCATCCTCAGCAGGGGCAGCAACGAAACACCAGATGAGGGCAGTAGCACTGGTGATGCCAGCAACAAGAGGGAAATCATGGACAACACCAGGGCTGCGGATGAGAGCAGCAGCAGGGATGCCCAGACGGAAGTAAAACTGAACCTAAATGTGAAATAAAATGCTATGTAGGTAAGCTTATAATCACAATAATGCAGACGCCATCCAGCAAGCTGCAAATGTACTTTAAAATTAATTGTGCACAACATAATATACTACAGTAGTGGTTTTAAATACATTTGTTTATAGCAAACGGAAACAATTTCTGTCACACCTTTAGTGAACAAGAGGCAGGCATGGTGCCCTTCAAAGATGGAACTGTGTCATGGACCATCCCAGTTCTTGTTTGCTTGCTGACACATTGGGCTTGTTGAAGTTTTTGTGCCTAAATGTGAAACTTTTCTTTCCTTTATTTAAAAAAAATTCAACCTTTGTTTTTGCAGAAGTTTTTGTGGATACCTAGATTTTATTTCTAGGTTTAAGCCATAGGCTGCCCATTATTTTGTCAGGCCTATTCTCAATGAACTGTAACTGTCTGGAGGAAAAATACGTGCTTATTATGTACTATTTCTCCTGTAAGGGATTAGTCATAGCAAAGATGGGTAGCAATTGTATCCTTTTTAATCATTTTGGCATCCCACCCATCTGTACTTACATACATGTGTCATGCTAGGCTGTTCAGGGTGCAGCATCACAAACATCTGCCACACACTGTGCTTGTGAACCCTTCAAGGAATACAGGAGAGCCAGCCTAAAAAGCAGTACTGCTGGATGTGAGAAGTAACACTTACCCAACTTTCTGCTCTGGTTTTGGTGAAATACAAGTTCTCCATGTCCAGTCCTCTCAGGATGAAAAACAACCACTGACTTTCTAGCGAGCTGCCTGAATTAGCATGGTCAGCTCTCAGGAAATGCTTATCACATTGAGTGAATTCTCATTATTGTTTGTCTGTTTTCATGGAATAGAACAGGTTTTGCATCTCTCTTTTCAATATGTTTAACATTTGTAAATACCTTGGCTCTCCCAAGTCTGAGACTCTAGCCCAGACAGCTCACTTCATCCATCCAAAGGGAATTCACTGATGTAAAGGGCGTCTCAACTAACTATGACATGATCCTAAAGTGACTCCTGTTCACTTCAGCCTGGAAATGAGGATTCAAAGCAAAGCAATTACACAGGCCTGACTAAAATGACACAAATTTTCCTCCTGTCTAAATGAATGTGAACAAGAGTAAAACTGGATAAAAAATAACAGTTCTGTTGAAAAGTCCTGAGCACATACCCGTGGAAACTTTTAAGAAGCTAATAAATAAGACCATCTGAGTGAAAGAGGCTTTTATTCCCAGCTTGAGACTGCAGTGGGTGAAACTGATACCCAGCCAAATTAGTATCAGGCACTCTCAGCAGAACTGAACTCTCTCATTTAGTAGTAGTAGTTACTACTGTTCTGAAGTAAAAACTTTAGCTAGTGTGTGATTAATACTGTATATTGATTTGGTGAGAGCACAATGAAATAGGATTTAAAAGGTAATTATATCTACCAGCTTGAAGAACTATTTTCCACATTTGTTGAACAGAATAGCAAACAGAAGATGGAAGTCTCTGAAGAGAAAGCCAGCTAACGTGTGGAAATGCATGCATACCAAGAACGTCTGGAGGCAGGTACTGAGATAAGTAAGCCAGCTGAGGTTGTCTTTATGCTAATGGCAGCAGCAGTCAGTGGGCTCACCCTCCTGCCACCTCCAAGCCAATGCACTCACCTTTTAAAATATTGCTGATTGTTAAAAACAAGTTTACAGTATATTACAATGTGAAGATATCAGTACTTAGCCAACACGTGGCATCTTCTCACTGCGTGTATCATCTTACATTGGTTAGTACTTAGAAAAGAAAACATCTGTGAATGTGAAGAAACCCCAGACTGGATTGTTTAATTCTGTTTTCACACTACTGATGTTACCCTATTTACAGCAAAGAGCTAAAGTACACAAGTAATTTTCTGAAAATTATACACTAAAATTCATACAGATAGATTTAACCTTCAAAAGATGTTAGCTGACCACTCCATCACTATTGAAGTTATGACCAGTGTGCCTACAAATGAAATTTAATTCGTTATTAGGTCAAAGTCACAAAAAAAGAAAGAACTGCAGATGTAGTAAACCTAATACATGAAGCAAAGCTTCATCCAAACATTCAGAAAAAGAGTTTCTGCTTCCCAATATAAGTGTTCACATTTTAGGAAGTGGGAGAGGTTAGGTAGCTGTTTTTAGCTGCACACAGTTGCACTGACTCATTCTGAAAAGTTTTTGTTGAGATGAGTATACACATACTAACTTGTACTACTTACCAGGTAGTCCCCACCCGCCAGTAGCAGAAATGGTAGCAAAACACTTTAGGGCATGTTAGCTCTTCTACTAACAATAATAACAAATGGCTTCTCCTGTCTTTTAACAAGGGGATTATTAATTTTAAAAATTAGTAAATTGTTAGGGGATGCAGTAGGACTAGACAGAAAACATAAAAATAACAATATGATTCACCTTTGAGCTAAAGGAGTCAGAGTTCACTGTTCCAGTTAAGCAATCTCTTCTTAAAAAATGTCAAAATAAACCTTCAAATTAGTAGGCAATTTGAAATACACTATGGTTGTTTATCCAGAATAGCTACAGACCAACTTATCACATATAGATTTTTTAAGAATAATACACCTAATGCTTATCAAACACTGAGGCCTTCACAGGCTGAATACTTCCAGTGGGTTTAGGGATCTACTTCCCCAAACATTCCTCTCCCCTGAACAGAAGTAAAAAAAATAAACATTAAAGGACATTTAATAGAAAGGGCAAGGAAGTAAAAGTGAAAGTAAAACACTGAATAACTGGAAAACTATGTAGCCATTAACAAAGATGTAAGACTTCTGAAACTGAGAAAGGTCTCACTGGGGAAGGGCAGAAAAACCTGCAACACAGACCTTTCCTGGGGGATTTATATATGGGTAGAAACTGAGCCAAATAGTCTGAATTCTATACTGTTGCCAGTAGCTACCACACATTTGTTACTTACTGAATTTTCCCCACTCATAATGACCTGCTTGTACTAGACAGAAATAAAGTTCAGTGAAACTTCACACTTACAGGAGCTTGGTTACTTTTATTAAAACTATTTCCTGAGCTAAATCAAATTTTATAGATACTGGGTAATGTCTCAAATGAAGGTGTATAAAAAAGCCTCATAATTAAGTCTTGCAATAATATTTTTACTAGGTAGCAGACTATTTGTATCATCCAGACCAGTTCAGAACTAGTTTCTACCTATTAGAAGTTTTCTCCTTAAGGAGCATTGCAGTAATAGGTAACACAGCCTTTCCCAGATTTCACTGCAGTTAGGATAGACTATTGCATTGTTAATAGAGCAGACAGAGAATGAAGGTGTGCTGGCCCTAGGCTGTTATTTTATCTATGCAAATAGTTACAACCTATGGCATACAGTCTCAGAAATGAAACAGGAAGAAGGCTAATCCACAACATCAGAGAGCTCGAGGGGGAAGGGTGTGAAGTGGAACAGCAGCAGGAGAGCGTACAGCCACAGGCAGGACTGAACCTGGCAGCTGTTGAAGAGCTGCTCAGATAAAATGTTCTCTCTAAACAGCCTCTCTGCAGGCTATCTTGGGAAGCAGAAATTGCCCAAGCCTGGCATACGTGAAACAATGGTGAGGGAAAGGCATTTGCTGCCATAAGCTGTGAGTAGAGTAAGTTAGGCTCCTGTCTTTCTGAACTCATGCCTGTGAGAGGCTGACCTGGAACAGCAGCCAGCCTATGTTAAAGGAAAAAAGCAGGCATTCACTGAAAGGCCTTCAAAGGACACACCCTGGGCAGCACAAGAGCCTGGCAGTGGCTCCACCCAAGATGGATCCCGGTCACAAGTTTTCACACTTCTATAAGTTTTGTTCCATTTACATACTGGGGTTGTCAATTACAGCATCAGGTTACAAAGTCTCATCCTCCCAGCCTGCTCTCTTCAATTTGCTATTGTTTATATTTCTGGGGCCCAAAGCTGCAATGATGTCCTTGGTTCTTGGGCTGGAAAAGGATTGTTTTGTCTGACTAAACTATGAAGAGAACTTGCTAACACTTTATACGAAGTTCAGAGTTATAAGGCAGCATAGAATCTGAAAAATATGAAAGCTAAAACTTAAGGCATCAGAGCCACTGCATGGTCTTGAGGGAGAATTCTTAAGAACAGGGAAAAAAACATTCCTTTACACATGAATTTACTTTTAAACTGTGATATGGCTCTACGTGAAGAAGCTACCAAAAAACAGACAGGGTCAGGTTTTCACTTTTCTTGTTAATATATTCAGAAAAATCTTAGCTTCTCAACCTCTATCACCAAATGACTTATTTTTATTTTTGATTTCCCATGTGCACCCAGTTTCTAACTCTTGAGTGATCTTGGAACAGCTGTCAGAAATATCGCTCAAATGAATCCATCTGCTGATGACTGCAGCAGTTGATGACCACTACATTCATACACTTGTGTTTCCCAAGAGGAGGCACTGAACAGGCACCCTGTAACATCCGCATGTTCCAAAGGATGTGCAGTCAAAGTTTGTTCAACTTCTTGGACAGAGCTTATTAAATATTTGAAAAACCCCACTGGAGACCCACAGAATTTCCAAGTTATTTGTATCAATATTCATACCAATATTCATATCAGTATTGATGTTTAAATAACCTGGAGTTTTCTTTTCTAACTACATTAAAATGTTTTTAGGTTTTCCCCTTTTATATGAAGCAATTAGACTTGTTTGCTCGCTTCTCCTCTTTCTATCAGGTGTTGTCAGGGATACTTGTGTTGACTTCCTTATTTGTGTTTCTTAAATGAAGGACAGAATGTCGAGGCAAGAATGTCCAGCAAGCTCAGTAATTACAAAAACAAAATCCTAGGTGAAAGCAGCACGACATAACTTAAGATTTTCTTTCACATACATTTGCACATCTCTATTAGTCTTCACCAATCACTCTGATGGGCTGTCACACATCTGCTCCTCCACACACACCACCAGGATTAGTGGAATGACAAATCAAGCTGGTTCAACCCGTTGTCAGTATATGGGGAAGGTTCCTTATGGTTTCCATGACAGGAGGACACCTATCACAGGGGAAGCTCTGAGCACTTGAAGAAGCTGAGTGGCCTCCATGCTCTTCCTCCTAATGGGAAAGGAGGAAGTGCCGGAACCATATGAGCACCTCATGGACTTCAGATCCAGATGTATAGAAGTGCAAAGTCAAAACTGGCACACCCTCCAAAGGTTTTTCTTCCCCCTGAATTTACAAAATCTTCCTACAATTCACACTAAGAATGAAAAGCAAAAAAAAAGATAGCAAGTGGAAGTGAGATGTTGTGTTACTAGATGGTTAATTATTACTGAAATAAATTTAAAACTAAAAGAACCACACATTCTGCATTTTTGCAGGGTACCCAAAGAAATTAATGGATTTATTCTGTTGGGCATAAAAAAGATTGTATCCCTCAGACAGCTAACTTAACATCCAGTACCCCATTAGGCAGCAGAGCAACAGATACTGATCTTTCAAAGATTGAATGCAACATAAAACCTTGAATGCAACATAATCTTTTTCAACTCTGGCTTTGCTCATGAATTTATGCAGCTATACATATGCATATATATTTATTAATATGTGTCTACTGTAACACATCATATCACACCTGTCTACCTAGGTGACTTGTCACCACTCTGTTTCACAATCTCTGAGCTTCAGGTCACTAAATATTTTGAGACACCTTCTTGTGCTTCCTGAAGATTCCCACTGCACCACATACCTACTTCAAGAGAAGACACTTAAAACAGTGCTGTTTGAATTAGAAACATGGAAAAACTAAGCCATTCATCACTAGTAATTATTCATTTGAAGTTGGCTTAAAGTTAGGAAGCTTATAAATGGGAAAAATGTTGATCAATAGGAATGAGCAAGAAAGGGAAAGGGAAGTAAAAACATCTGATATGGATTATTAGAAATCAAACAACTTACCAGGCTAAGAAAAAACAACTTACCAGGCTAAGCAAACCAGAGAGGAAAAAAACCCAGAGTAAACGTATTAGGGATACAAAAGACTGTCTCTTCCGGGTGCTATTCAGCATTCACAAAAAAAAATCTCACTCTTGCTCTCATCCTGCTCTTTTTCCTAGGCTGTTTCTGCTAACATAAGAAGAAATTAAGAGAACCAGCTTTGCAGAAATTGCAGCAGCTGAAATCACAGTGGAAAATCACAAGAGCATTTCTTTTGCCATTTCATAGGCAGCCTCAGATGGGTAATTCTGAGGGGACTTTACCCCTTTACCCCACTTTACCCCCGTCTGATCTGGCACAACAGAGAGGGTTTTGGGTTTTATTTTCCCCAGGACTTGCTAGATCTAGGAAAAATTTGTGACAATGCTATTTCTGTGGGTTCACATCATTAGCCTCATGCATTTTCACTCCCTTCATATTCTGGCAATTGAGAAAGTGCTCCACAGCAGGTATTGAACCTTCCTGACAAGACTCCCATGAACAGAAAATGCCAGAACACCAACAGCATCTAGACCAGCATCTAGATGATCAGTGTTAAAGGCACAACATTTTAAGCTAAAGACACCTGAATTCAGATTTAGTAGGCCAAAATTATGTTTATTAACAGCAGCCTGGTTTTTGATCAGGTGTACTGGTTTTAGTTGGGATACAAGTTAACTTTACTCATAGTAGTTTGTATGGTTCTGTTTTGGATTTGTGGCCAAAACATTGATAGCAAACAAATCCCAGAACCATAGGCTGGCCTGAGTTGGAAGGGAATTTAAAGACCATCTAGTTCCAACCCACCTGCCCTGGACAGGCATACCTTCCACCAGACCAGGGTGCTCAAAGCCCCATCCAATCAGGCCTTAACCAGGGGTGGGGCACCCACAACTTCTCTGGACAACCTGTTCCAGTGCCTCGCCACCCTCTCAGTAAATGTTTTTTTAGTTATTGCTAGGTTACACAGAGTCAAGTCACTTTCTGCTCCTCCACCCACCCCCACCAGCAAGTGGGTAGTGCACAAGGAGCTGGGAGGGGACACAGTCAAAACAGCAGAACCCTGCTGATCAAAGGGATATCACAACCTGACCATAAGACATCATGCTCAGCATACAGAGTTGGGGGGGAAAAAAAAGGAAGGGGTGTGTTCATGGTTTTTGTCTTTCCAAGTCTCTGATACATGTGATGGGGCTCTGCTTTCCTGATGATGGCTGAACACCTGCCTGACTACAGGAAGTGGTGAACAAATCCCTTGTTTTGCTTTGCTTGGGTGCACAGCTTTTACTTGACCTATTGTCTTTATCTCGTCCTACAAGTTTTGTCACTTTTACTCTTTCAAATCCAGCTGTGGGGAGTGAGTGAATGAGTGGCTGTGGCAGGACAGCATCTGTGAGATGGTAAGAAAAGCAGAAAGCTCTCCATCTAACAGGAGCTGTGAATGAGGTCACAGCCTACCAGACAGAGATTCCAAATCTCCAATTACTGAGAACTAAACAAAATTCTATTTTAAAGGAAATTTTTCCAAAGAAAATTGATTCCAGAGAAAACAGAAGCAGCCAGTACCTTTCCTCCTAGGAGAAATCTTCAGATTTAGAATGTTTCCTCCTAGGAGTTCAGTGACCACCTGGATAATGTTCACCTGTTCAGTACAAGAATCTGTTCAGTAAGTATGATCATATCAGTGATAGAACTCCACCAAAGCCAACTCTTCTACTTAAAGAGCATCAGGCCAACTTCAGTGGATCAGCAAGGTCTCACTAATTTTGCTGCTCCATCCCAAAATCTGGTGTTAATTCACTTTCACCATACTGATTTTTTTTTCCTGTTCCAGCAGGAATGCAGTAGGAAGCGAGATAACTTGAGGTCTTTTATTGCTGTAGAAATCTATGCCTTCATATACCACTGTGACATCTTCAGGAGATGGCAACTTTTCCTCTGAGCACTGCTATTGATTCGTCAAGTAATACAAGAATCCAGAATTATCTCCTGAGGTGATAAGCTTTTTTTTTTTTTTTTTTTCCATTGCATTTCTGGTCTCCATTTTTCCTCTGGCATAGTTCACCTCTTATTCTGTCATTCTTCTCCTGCAGCTATTTTCCTCTATGAAACACCATGTTCCATATGCCCCTCTATCGCATCTCGCTCTAAATTTAATTTGTTTCCTAATTCACACTTATGACGTCTTCTGACTCATGCTTATTCTGTGCAAGTCACTAAGAAATATGCAAAATTTTATTTTCTAAATTTATGCAACATTTCCTATTTCTTTAGCTTTTTCCCCTGTGCTGTCTACACAAGAGCTGAGTGGTTTTTATTCTAAACTGAGTGAACACCAGATTAAGTCACTTATCTCCAGGGATTCCATCATTTCTTTAAATAAGAGGGGGAAAGAATATTTGGAACTGATCTCACTAGTGCTTCTTTTTAGTAATGGCTCCAGGCAAACAGGCCTGCTATGCTTCAAGCTCTCCCCACGGAGAAGCAGATTTTGGAAGGAAGCAGGAGTCTCAAGCAGAAAGATGCCTGTAACCCCACCCCAGGTCACTTCCCTGACCTGTCCTTCCCAGAGTTCTCCTTTCTCGGTCTGGTAATTTTAGTTGTGTTCTTTATTCTTACTTTTTACATCATAAAGGCCAAATTTCACATTAATATTCTCTGTGTTCTTTCAGCTGACTGTTTAAGACAATGTTACTCATACTTCAAAGGGATGAAGACAGAGATGAAGTTTTATAGTCTTGATGGCTTAACACAGGTCTGTGCTAGAAAGCCAGCACTTCATTTTCTGAGTCACTCTCTCATGGTAAGAGTTTGCTTTACATACCAGGCCTCAGGGAGCAGCATGGGAAGTACTCTGTGGATTATTTTCCTACCATTGCTGGAGGCTGCTTTGCTTGCTGCATGCTAAAATACATAATAGAGGCAAGAAGATAAGGTTTTGACAGGGCAGATTTGAATTTTCTTTTAACTGATTATATTTTAGAAGAAAGTTTTGACAATACTGAGAAGTGAAATAAAGGAATAAATTTAATTCCTTTGAACAGTGTGTCTGGAAAAGATTAGAGTTCAACAGTTTTTCTGACAGACTAGATACTGTATGAGAAGCACTGAAGTTTTTTATTTCTGCAGCAGCCCCCCATAGGGGTCACAGTTGGTCAACTCAAACACAACAAAAACCTCATTCTTTGGAGATAGCATTTACTCCTATGACTGTTCATAGGTTGCTAGTGTAGTGTTAGGACAGGCACATGGGTCTGGTCTATTGGTATGACCCCCAAGGCATTTAGAAATCATTCAGAAACAGTGCTGTGCTAAATTCAAACTCCTTGTTCACAATATACAATATTGGCTTGAAATGACATTGCTTCTGCCTTAACAATCCAAATATGATGCAGTATAGTGGTAACATAGTACAGTGCATTCTCACACCTTACATAATTCTGGTTTCAAGACCAAAACCTTCATCCTTTGAAGCCAACAAAGACCTTGCTAACAATGCTAACATATATGAACATATTAGCACACAACATTGATTCTTTTCTAATAATAATAGTAGTAATTTCATTAAAAAGAAAAAAAGGCAATTTTGCCTTTTGATTCCTGTTTTATAGAAAAGACCAAGATGCTGGACATTCCAAAATGGAAAAAAAAAATGAGGAGATTGCAAGTGTACTTCTAAAATCACTCATGTACTTGTCTTTAAAAATATTAATTTTTAAGGATCGACCAGCACAGATACATCAAAGACCCTACAGAAGTCTGCACTTTTAAATGTACTATCATGTACCAAAAGTCTTGAGAGAGATTATGCCTTACTTCCACAAAGTTACATTTAACAGGGTGATCTCAAATGCAACAAAACAACAAGGAATTAAAAAAAATACGGCAATAGTTCCTTTCAGGTTCTCAAATTTGGCAGAGCTCAGCCCAATCAATTCTACTGCTTGGGCTGAATGGACAAACCAGAGTCACTAGGACTGTTGAGAGACTCCACACTATGTGAGCAGTAAGTGACCACTTCTGAAAAGTGTGAATGTTTCTAGGAAAAATAAGTATAAGAACCAAGCATATAATTTTTAAAGAGACTTCAGTACCTTTGCAAAGTAATTTTTTGGGATAAGAGTTTGTATTTTGTAGTGGTTGACCTTTTGTCAAGCAAGGACTACAGAACTGTAAATCATAACAGTGCAATCATGAACAGCTGATATTTTAACTTCACAGTGCCATTCTCTGGTCTTCTCCTGAGCATAGGAGATAACTGTCAGCATGGCAGCTGTATTCTGCAATGGGAACAGGGTGCCAGAGAAGTTGCATGAATGGAGGAAAGCAACAGTGAATGACAAGTAAAACTGCTAATCTCTTGATGCTTGCCCAATTGGCTTCACCTATGACAGGCAATACAGGGATACCCCTCCTTTCTGGAAATAAAATAAATATGGCTGCACAGCTAACACAATCTGAACTGTCATTTATTCCCACTAGTGCCACTAGTGGGACATTAAGGGTCACTTCTAACACTTAAAACTGATCTGGTAAACATTTGATAAATCTCCAAACCTATCAGAAGTCAAGAAACCTATTTTCAACAAGCATGAAAGGTTTGTTTAATCCAACTTTTTTGACTCTGAAAAGGTCTAGGAGCACTAACAGAGCTGCTTGCAGGTGGGTGGCAATTAAGAAGACACAGCTGATCCCCTTTAATCTTGTATTTGGTGCTTCACTGGACAATACTCGGGATAGCTCCAAAAATCAGCCAGGTTTACTTAAAGTAGTGGCCGTACAAATTGGCCCATCTGACGTAGATGTAGACTACATGTAGAGTACAGATGTAGACTGGCATGTGGGCACAATGTACCAGGCAGGTGAGAGGACTCCATCTCCACCAGCTGTGACCCGTTCCTTCACTGAAGGCAATCAGGTCATTAATCTGCTCAGGGTTGTTTCACTGTCAAGATCTTTCTGCCCTGTAGCTTTTGCCTTTCTGACATATGAGATGCACTGAGACTATCTGTGAATTTGATTTTTAAAAACAGCACAGCCACAAATTAGAAAGAAATTGTAGGAGTTTCTTCTGCTTTCTTTCAGGAACAATACTGCTAGTATCAGCAAAGCCAGGATTTTAATACACGGAGATGGGGAATAATACCATGAGACACAAAATTGACTCTGTTTCACTTTTCGGAAGGACAGACAGGGAATGCAAAGTAAAACAAAGTATTTGTAACTATCTGATCTGAAATGATCAAGTGTTTCCATGCACCCAGGGAATAAAAAACCCCACAATTTGGAGCGGAAAGGAAATACGTCCAGTAGTGGGTTGCAATTCTTTATTTCTGATTCATAGGTATATATATCCATACAATGCTATTAGATATCCTTGTATTGCTTTATCTATAATTTAAGTCAGCATAGGTATTTTAACATAAAAATTTGCAACTACTAATTTATATTTCATCTGAGCACTCTGATACACAGTAGAAAAAATCCATATATAAAAGCTTGCATCTGTGCAATTATACATACTATATTTCCCTTTCAACAAACTACTGATTTAGTAATATTGATATGTTATTGTTGGTATAACATAGAATTGCCATATCGTAACATTAAAAAACTTTTCAAAATATATTAATATGCAAAGATAATCACACTTTATCCTGCAATCATTTTTTAGCTATCATATCGATGCCACATTTTGTTTTAATGTGACATCCAACTTAAACAATTCCTTTCATCTCGGGCTGCCACCAGTATTCTGCCGGTAATAATCATATTAATTTGTAATTTTGCTTCTTAGTAATTTCACACAAAGCAAATATAATTAAAATCAACTCTGAGCTGACGTCCACCACTAAAATCACAAATCTCTTATACCACACTTAGGTCTCAAACAGTGAATGAAGATTTGTGTTAAACCTCTGCTTTGTGGTGAATTTCTCTCCTAGCAGAAACTCTTCTCATCTATTGCATAACACAAGTCATGTGGCTTGTCCTAAGAAGCTTAAACTACAGGACTACAAAAGATGCAACTTCATGCTACTCAATGCTTTTAATAGTTTAGATCTTAATGAAGCTTAATTAGCATCTGGAAGTCAATACAAATATTAATCTGTACATAAAACATTATCCCCAATATACTAAGTGACAGCACTTTTATAAGGCAGACACAAGCCAGGATTCAAATATCTGAGAAAAGGTGGAAACTAGCAGACCCTAGTTTAGGAGAAGGTTACAGAGCAGCAACAATAGTCAGCAGGATTAGGCCCTCCCTAGGTGAAAATTTACATGAACCGACAGAAAGATTTGATACTGCAGACCAGCAAGTCAGACAGAGACACCAGCACAGAGCAAGGACTGCAGAAGGCATGTATTTTGGTTTTCATGCTGGCCAGTAAGAAAGCACTCTTTTGCCTTTCTGGCTATTTTGTCAGTCTTGTTACAGTAGCTGAACAACTATGCACACAGACACTTGCTTCACTTCTTGCAGACTACCTTGCAAATACAAGACAGAAACTGACAGAGCTGGAAATGTGCAAACCACAGAACAAAATCATCACACTTTTAAATGAAGGACAGAATAGAATTTCTTTCAATTTAGATCCTGCTGAAAAAATGAAGGCTCAGGCTCTACTGTCCCCGCTTAAACTTTTTGCCCCAATAAATTCTTTGCTTGTTTTCTCATTCATTAATAATTCTGAACTGAAAGCAGGAGTAAAGTTAGGCTATACAAAAAAGGTGCAACTTACCTTTAATTGTTTTGTCTAAGGATTTCTTTATAAAGTAAAGAATTCACAGATTTAATTCTAGGGCATACAAGAATCTTGTGAAAAAATAATAATATTTCAGAGAGTATATAAAAATAAGACTTCCATTAGGACTTCCCAAAAGGCAGGTGAGTCAGCAGGTTTGGAAAATGCATACATGTATTCATTAGGATAAGACAAAACATGTCACATTCTTGACTCTCATCTTTTTAAAGCAGACAAACAGAAATAACTCAATAATTAATTTGCACACTCCTGTAAAGGCATGATTTGAGAAACTGCAGCTATTTCCCAGTAAGAAGTAGGACTTACTGTAGTATCTTTTGTGACAATAAATAGGACAGCAGCAAACAACAGATGCTAAGGGTTCCTTCCTTTTTATGTTTTTACTGGTGTTTTCTGTTACAATAAATATCAATATAAGACTTATTTTTTTATCTAATAGAAACACCTGGAGAAAGACTTTAACAAATATTCCTAACAAATAGTATGACTACCAGCCTTCAGCTTCTAGAAGGAAATTATATTTGATTCATATTCAGAGAATCAATAGCATTTACAACTGGAGGCAGAATGTCACTTGAAGACTTGTAACTTAAAAAAAAAAGTGTTCTGGAAGAAACAGGCTTAGAAAGCAGCAATAAATTAATGCTCCAAGGATTTTGGAATATATGAAAGTCACTTACAGGATTATCTGCTTCTAGAAAATTACGCCTAAAATAAATATAGTAAACAGAATTATTAAAATAGAATTAATTTCAGTTACTCATTCATCCTCTGGGAAGTCTAACGAGACCAATTATTACTTTTTTAGTATATCACACTTTTCTCTGACCAAATAAAAAAGTCATGAAGATGGAAAGACTTTTCAGACAGCAAGAAACACAAATTCATAAAAGCATGAATACTTTGATTTGGAAGAGTCCTTAAGAATCATCTAGTTCCAGCCCTTTTGCATTGTGCAGTGACACCTTTCACTAGGATAGGTTGCCCAAAGCCTGATCTAACATAGCCCATCAAATTCAAGAAAGCCCCACATAATTTCTAAAATAATTTTTAAACAATGGAGTTGCTGCTGCTCTGTGACACAAGAAAACGAACACTTATTGTAACAATAACTGTTGCATTCAGCTATGCATTAATGGTAATATGCTGAAGACAAAAATCAAAAGATCCCCATCCTCATTGGCCCATTCACGAGGCACAGTGTTGGTAAAATGGTATCCTTTTAAACAGAAATGGCACACACACATAGAAACCAGTGCTAGATCATCTAGCTTTCCTAATGAAAACTGTTTCTGAAAACAACAAAAATAACCAGGCCCCAAAATTCTGGTGTTTCTATGGTAATAGGAGTGGCCCTTTAGGTCTTCTTGAACTGCTGAATGACTGGGGAAACTTATAAACCCAACACAAATGACCAAATCACTTATTGTACAGCGTGGTTGTGATTGTCTGGGTGATGAAAATCCACGTGAACGTCTTCTTCAAATGCCTGGCAATGATACTTCTTATTTCAGGGTCATATCAATACTGTTTATTAAAGACAAAATGACAAAGAACAACAACAGAAAATTAATGAGTGCTCTGAAAACACATGGCTAGTTATTTCCCCAATCCTAAACTCCCACAAAGTGCTGAGTATTCTAATATCTCATTTAATTCAATGCAGTAGTGTGAAATAACTCACACCCATTCTATCTATATCTATAGTAAGTTCTTAACCTTAGTAAGTTTTGTTACTGTTTTATTGAAATTAACAGCTACTTTTTCATCAATTCCAATCTGAAGTAAATCAGGTGGGGGAAGATCCACTGGTGGAATGACACAACAGTGTAGCAAGAATACCCCTAAAAATGTTCCTAAGCAGACAGTTTTGTTCTTTAGTGCAAAGCACATCATCAAATAGTTTAGAAGTATTCTTCAGAGTAAGAAGCTGTCTTCATAAATGTTGCCTCAAGATACAATCTTCCTTAAAGAATGCATAATTTAAAGTTTCCTCAGTATTTATGAACTTTTAGACAATGGTTCTTCCACTATGAATTCTTTCACAGTATTTCTTTTAAAGTCATGAAGAAATGCAAGGAGTTGAACAAAATAGAATATGAGGGATGATAATAGACAAAAGCCTTTGGAACAGAATGAGAGACAACAAAAGCAAACTAAGTGCTGGGCAGACTCCAGAGGTGTTGCAGCAGAAAGCATACAGAAAAAGAGCCTGTGTAAAACTGCTGTTCTCAGAGTGAAGGGATTTACATAGGACGCTCTTTCCTGAACAAATGACACAAGAAATAAGGGATATGATCACAGGAAAATTATTGCCACTCCTGAAGTCAGATTCGTATTTATGCAGAGCAAATAAATGCCATGAATTAACATTAATTTGGCCTTAGCTATATTTATTTAACATAAATGTAAATTCTCTTCTCATATTGCTTTTTGCTGCCCAGCTTACCATTTGAGAAAAAGAGTAAAGTTGTTCAAGCCACAAAAGATAAAAATCATACACGAACAATCTTTAACATGTCATTTTTTTTTCCTTATACTTTGAAAAAAGTTCTCATATCAACTCATTATAGAATAAAATAGTGTCTGAGGAAAAAAAGAGATGAGATATAATGTCAACCAGTTCAGGAATCAGGAATTTAGCTTATGGTTCTAACCTGTGTATGAGGTATCACAGTGCGATAGCTTACTAGAGCAATGTTTTATTTTCTAAAAAGCAAAAAACAAAGCTTCAATTTATTTATGCAATATTTTGCTGCATATACTTCTAATTATCCGCCTATTAATGCTCTCGTTACTGATGGAGTCTTTTGCTGTGGATTCAGGTTGACTGTATAGCATTTCCTGTGCAGTGTGAGACAACAGTGTATTTCTGCACACCCATGAGATGGGCAGGCGCAGCAGAGGCCCCAGTGCCCGTGCCCTGAGCACACACAGCCCGCTGCAGGGCTGGCTCCCCTGCCTGCTGCTCCGGCAAGGGCTGCCAGCGCCCCGGGACAACGCTGCCACCGACCAGCAGCAGCAGCAGCAGCGCAGGACCCGCACCTGCACGCCTCAGTCACGCTGTCAGACAGAGCAGCGGCACGCCACAGCACTGACTGACTGACTGACTGACTGACACATTCCCACTTCCAAGTGAACAAGGCCATCCTTGAAAGGAAAAGACACAAAGATGCTTGGGATTTAATCAGGAAAATAATTATGAAAGAAGCTGAGAAGCAGAAAGGCAAAGAGAAGGCAGGTGTGTTAAGAGTATGGCCCAAAAGTCAAAGTAAAATGTAAGACTTTTCAATCTTTGAATGAGAATAGCAAGTTTAAAATTGAGCATAATGCATTGGAACCATCTTCGCTGTGATCATGCTGCACATTTTCTATCTGTTTTTAATATAATTTAACCTGAATATTCTCAGGCTAATAATTATATGTTTCTCTGCTTGGAAATGGTTAAGGACACTTCAAACACATTCCCAATGCAACACGAATATAACAAATCTCAATAACACATATATAAAGTATAAATATAACAAAGCTTCAATGCTTTGTCTGCTTGTATATGTTGTTCCTGAATATTACCATAAAAGTATTTAGGTCTCAAAAAAGCCTTAAGGAGTCTACCCAGCCTCAGCTCCTAGCAGCATGGTTGTAAAATACAGTTAAAATGTAATGACGGTATTAGGCATAAATTCTTACTCCTGCTCCACTGAAGCCATTTCTGGATCATTTGAGAGGCAGCTAGTTCTGGACACAAGGAAAAAGATGAGTAAACATTTTTTCTGTGTTGATTTCTTTCTCTTTTAAAATATGACATCAAATTTGGGGATGTAATAACTAACTGTAGTGAGTATCTCTGACAGCACAAGAACAGAAATTGTTGTTTTTAGGAATATAGGGAACTTAGTGCCCACAACACACATTAGTTTGAGTAACAAATTTTTAAACTTTAAGTTGGGGAAGGGAAATGCACTACAGTGATCTCATACAAACAACAGTAACAATTATCGGAGATGCCTCATATGAATATTTCATTCCCCTTTCACTTGCTACGCTGCAGCCTCTACTATTTTAAATGGAGTAACAAGAAAGCAGCTTTCTTCCACAGAGTGCTCACTGTCACATATGCATTGCATTTGAAAATATTCGAACAGAAGGGATAGAAGTTACAATTCAGGGCTGGTAGGCCTTTTTGTTTAACAAAATAGTCAGGTAGTATCAGAGAACTACTTATGTGAATTCATTGCTTCTGAGGCAGTGTTAACTGCTAGAATCAAGAAGCAGTGCCAGTGTTTTAGATTTTTCTCTTTGGTTGTTTTAGAAACTAACATCTGATGAACAGAAAGAAAATGAGCACTGCAAAAGAAGGAACTTCTGGAAAAAGTACAGCAAAGAAGAAGCTGTAAGTTCAAAATCCTGAAGTGCATAAGCAAAAAAGGAAGCTGACTGGAAACAAACTTCAAAACTCAAAATCTTTAGTTACAAAAACTGCAAGGGAGAATGTTGTTCTAGAACCAACAGACACAGACTCCTGCTCAGGAATTTTGTGTACAATACTCACATGAGGAAAGTGCGCTGTAAACTCTCTAAAGCTCTGCTCAGTGAGTCAAGGATTGTGCACTTCTTAAGAATTTCTTTGGTATTCTACACCATACTACCCCATTATATTTAAGTCAAAGCACAGAGTTACCATTTTAAAGTCTCTGATCACTTGCCACTGGTTATTAAGTAACCATAGACAATATAATATTATTATCAAGTATTAATTCCCTGGCCTATCCAGCTAACTCTGGGATGACAGAAGAATTTATATACCTACCTTAACTAAGATAGCTAACTCTAATTTAGTGAACTGTAAAAAAAATGTAGAAAGAACTACCTCTTAAAAACTACATGAATCATCTGACATAAAAGGGGAAGAGTAGAAAATGTTTAATGATCCATTTTAATGGAGTACGTGATTTCAGTCATTCCCATGACTATAAAAACATTCATCAAAAAACAGCAAAAAAAATTTTATAATGTGAGGGTATGATTATTTATTACTGAGACCTAGCAGTACAGAAGCAGTGAGAGGGGAAAGTCAATTCACAAATGGGGCACCTTACACAGTAACTGAAACTGACTGCTGTACCAAACACAATGTGCTACTGCATTCAAGCTATTCCTATGAAACAATATAATGCCAGCATCCAGCTGAAAGCTGTCTTACTTAGCTGTTTCTGAAGCTTCCCTCAGCTCTTCATCCAGTCTGCATGAGCAAAAGTTATTGATATAAAGAAACAGAGAAGCAAGCAGAGCATAAGAGTGAAGCAGAGCAATAGCAGAGCAAAGAAGAAATACAGTACATGCTTTTAAAATAGGCACCCAGTATGATTTAGGGCTAACTCTAAAGCTGTTCAGTTCAGTATGATATCATTAATCCCTGTGCTCAACCCACCTTAAATTTTTAAGTCCTTATTTAGCTCACTTGGAGGCAGAGACAGAGAAGCAGCAGGGGTCTGAGGCATGCCCAGTGGACAGAGCTGAAAGCATTCAGTTGCTCTATCAGATAATGTTAAACTAGCCGCAGCCTGGGCCAAGTCAAGGACGTTTACAGTTCAGTGAGTTTTATTTGCAAGGGAGGCTGATCTCAACAGCTTGAAGGGGAAAGTAAGATGCCACATCACTGCAAGTCCTCTCTCATTCAGCTGTTGAGGTCGCCTGCAGGTGAAAGGCTGTCACACAGATTCACTCCATTATCAGCAGCAGCATGGGCTAGAAAGCAAGTTTTACCTCATTCTTCTCTTAATACACTTATCTTCATCATACCTTACAAGATAAGAGTGGATGAAGGAAGAGAAAACATGTACAAGTTCATATGGTACAACAATGATATTGTATTGTGCTTTACTGAAAACTACAAAAAAACCCACACAACCCAAATTCTGGAGTAACACTATGCACTTTCTAAAGGTGGGATTTTTCTTGACCATAGGTGGTATGCTTGTCTTGGCAATGGAGCAATTATGAAGCCAAAAGATGAGCTGTGTTTTTCTACAGGAATCTCTCTGAAGCTGCACCAGAAAGGAAGCTATGAACTGAACACTGCTCTTCTCCCTACAGTATGGGAATAGCCACTCTCAGGTGCCTTGAATGCACACAGCCACTGAATCTTGTTATCACAGCACCTTGAAACATTTGCAATTGCAATGGATGCAACTGTCATTTTTCCTGTTCTGCCTTTTACAGCAAAATCGTGATCTCTCATCTGGCTGCTGATGACATAAAGTAGGCATTACCCTGAAACTCTTTAAGTAGTAAAGTTTCTTTGGTACTAGTGCTGTGATCATTTCACCTTTTGTGTGAGAGGTGAGTGGACTTTTTGAACATTTTTAAGTTTAGAGGGAAGGAAAAACATATGCAACGCAGATGTCTATACTGCCAAAGTGTAACAGTAAAACACAGCAAAGAAACAGAAACTGAGTATCACAGTCAGGTTTCTATCAAAGGGAACTATAAGAAACTAAAATATTTACAGGAATCAGAAGAAAATTTGTTAGAGATTTTAGAACATTATGGACATCTCTTTGTCAGTTGACCAAAAACCTCTGCTCCATATTCTTGGCATCACTCCACCTCTAAAGAAGTTACAGCAGCAAATGAAGCTGAGTGAAAGTCTCTATGACACCTGATTTTGCAAGTATAATTTACTGTTTTCACAATTGTTATTGCCAGACAGGAGCTTCCCACTTGCTCCCTGGAATTGCACCATCAGCTTGACAAAGGAAATCGCTTTACAACTACTCTGAAACAGGTGTGAAAACTCCTGCCTGGGTTGAGGCTCTATCACAACTTCAAAAGCTGTCACTGACCAGTCATATGAAAATACAATCCTACTTGTGTATCTACTCTTCAAACTACCTTCTAGAACAGGCAGTTCAAAATCTGGGACATCTGCTAAAGAGAACAATTTTTTAAAAAATCAAATCTCCTGAACTGAACATCTTTTTAATAATTAATACATGAAAACCATGATTTTTTTCAGTCATGCTTTCAGTCTTGGTATACCATTGCTTTTTGTTTTTTTCAGGTCTGAAAAAAAGTCAGCTGAGGTGAGGAATGCCAATCAATTTCCTACAATTTTTTAAGACATATTTTCCTTCAGAAATGCCTGCATTTAAAAAACTTCTTCACATAAGCAGCAAGAACTGAGAAACTGTCTTTCAGCGGTTGTGGATTTAACCATGAAAACTGACAGGGCAAGGAACAGTAAGCCTATTGAATTTCACTGGTCTTCTATTGAATACGCAATCTTTTAATTAATGTTTCTGTTAAAAGTCCTGCATGACTAAAACTTGAAAATACTTCCACTTAAATAGAGGTAAAAGTAATGAAAAAATATGGCATAGATGACACCTCAGGGAAGGCAAAATGATTTCTCCACTCCCTTAGAAGTAAATATTTATTGTGTTTTGTGTTTCTATTACATAGTGGTTTCCTGCTTCTGAGTTTGACAGTGAAATGTTTGTAAATACACATCATCATTTTTAAGTACTTCAGGAAAGTGCTTTCTGTTTTTCTTACAGTCTTTAACACTACTGTTAGTTTGTGTAAATAGTTTCTATTAGAGTGAGTACATGTTACTGTACATAACTTACTTGACAATGCTGTCTGGTATATGCACATATTCCATTGGAATCATCTCACGAAGCTCTGCCAACGTGTTGACGTACTGAATCTTACTGCTGAACTTAGAGCTGAAATACAGAAAAGAAGGTATTGACTTTGCCCCCCAGTCTTTTATGACATGCTAAAATCAAATGAATAAATGTATCAAATGTATTAAATAATTAAGAATTTGGATATTCATATTTCAATTACAGACTGAGAGACTGGACTGTTAATGATTAATGACTCAAACAACCCACCTGCCACAGCTAAAAAAGGCCATAAGAGGCAAGTCCTGTGAGGTGGGATAGCAGTTTTTATCATGCCAGTCCTCTCTTACATAATGGCTCAGGTGTGACAACTTCCCTCTGGGAATGAGCCAGGACTTTCAGAGCTTGAAGGTATTAATCCCTGACATAACTGGTGGAACATAAATGACTAAGCTCTGCTGATGTAAGAGGCAGCTGTAATATCTTAGAAGGCAAGGTACCTGGGCATTCCCACCTGAACTTGAGTGAATATAAATGCAATGGACTTTGTGTTTTGTGGGCACTTGATGAAGACAGAGACCGTAACTTTGACAAAACTGGAAACTTCATCACCAAGAAGACCAGAAGAAGAGGACCAAGGGGATGCCATCAGGATCATGGAGTGATGATA
This sequence comes from Sitta carolinensis, assembly GCA_032173965.1. NCBI lineage: Eukaryota > Metazoa > Chordata > Aves > Passeriformes > Sittidae > Sitta > Sitta carolinensis. The sequence continues at coordinate 11,243,656 of CM063313.1, read as the reverse complement.
CTTCCCCTACTTTGTGTTTGTCATGATCTTTCTCCTCCCACCCATTCTATTTCTTTCTATCCCTCCCTCACACTTACTGCTAAATAAAAATCTATGCTATTGACTTCAGAATATAGTCTTGTTTGCACCTTAATTCAGACAGAGACATCTCTCTAATAATTTTAATAACTATATCTTAACAAAGAGTTCAGCTGATCATGACCCTGCCTGAGTTCTAGTTCTATTCACATTATTAAGCCAACATCATGAATTGTAATGTGCCTACATACCAGACAATGTGATTAGTTTTACAGTTTGAAGGAGATGTGTAAAAATTTGGAAAATAATCAAATCCCTTACAGACTAGTTACATGTAAGAAGAGATGGGAAGCATTACTTGACATGGATATTATCATCATGATGGTTATCATGTGATTACTTAGCATTTCTATTTTACACCAAGTCTCAAACACAATAAAACTGAATTTTATGATTTATTGAGAAGAGCACAGGTTGGACTGCGTCTATTCTTACTGCATGGCCTTTTTATGATGTTTATTTTGGCTGCACTATATAATTAATTTCTTGTGCTTGTGAAATGGTCACTTGGAAAAAAGGCTAAATTGTTGAGAAAACACACTTAAAACATAAGGCTAGTTACTTGTTTAACCTAAGTCATTTGTAAGTGTGAGGTTATGAGAAATCTATCTTTCTCATTTGGTGTATAAAGCAGTTTTCCAGCAGTTTTCCAAATCTAGCTCTGGTTGTATTTAGATCATCTTATAACATCAGCAATAGTGGCAAAGTCATACTGATTAATGTTAAGTGTAGGTCTTGAAAAACAGAACATACTCTTTCTATTCACTGCTGAGCTGCAGGTACAGGCAGACAACATGAAGCCTCTGAAATAGCTGAGCAGAAGGTTACTGCCCCCCCCAACATACGTATCTTCCCAAAAATGCAAAGTGAGACAACTGAAACAGGAATACATGAAGGTGCCGTGAACAGTTGTTTCAATTCATAGTGATTTGTCTCCGCACCTGATTAGCATTACTAGGCACTCACACTGGATCAGACAAACCATCACATTTTAGATGTGAGAATCATCCACAACTGTCCAGTCAAAGCACTGTAACATATAGATTCTTAGCATTTTATCCAAATTTTTAATCATAGTCTGCAGCATCAGCATTGCCATCAAAAGTAACCTGGCAAACTACAAGCCAATCATAAGCTTCTAAAGATGGTGGGAAGGGACTAAAAATCTTTCAATAGGCAATTTTTCCTCCTGAGTATTCTTCTGGGTCCACTAATTCCACTACACTGACTGATTTCTAAGTAAATTTCTTCATGTGGGAGTCAATGTATGGGCATCCCAGACACAGTTTCTTTCAGACTTTAAATATTTCCATCAAATGCCAAATATGTTTCACAGACCTTTGAAAAACCCCTTAGAAATATAATTTCTTAACTAACATAAATAACTTCTGGAGTGAATATCTATAAGGGTTCTAAAAGAGTATCTAAGACACTCTCTGCTACCTCTAGTCCTTTAATTCTATATATTCAGACAATAGTTTGTTAGTCAAGACAGGTCCCACGCTCTACTGAACTTTCTTGCCAGTTTTTGAGGTAGAAAAAAGATAGAGCTGAGGTAGAATTGAGGGTAGCCCACCATCAGTGACTTGACTGCCCCTTACCATTTTGTCGTCTTTCAGGTTTTGGATTTCTACTGTTTAGTCCCACATCTCAGCTGATATACAATTAAAATTATGTTGCTTGCCTTTAGCTATCTCACTGATATATCTGCTTGCCTTGTGGCCAATTAATTTCTCACTATAAAATTCCCACTGTGCCTGTCAGGGGTTTGGGAAACAGCTGAGAGCTAGAAAACTAAGCTGCAGTCATTTGCCTTCAATCTTATCAAATTTTTATCTGCTTACCTACCAAAGAAAGGGAAGGGAAGGGAACTCATAATGTTCTTCTGTCCTTGGTAAGGGTCCAAATATCTCATGTCATCCTTCACAAAAGTCACACTAGCCGTGTGTCCTGCCCACCTTTTCCAGCTTCTATTTGCACTTCACATTCTTCTTGCACCAAGACTCAGTCTACTTAGCTAAGATATTCTCTAGTGTGTCTGGCTTCATACTGCTAACCTGCTCTGCCAAACTATTTAGAATGAACATTTTCTCCTGTTTGATAATGAAAATCCTCTAACCACTGCTGCTTAGCATGGTCATTTTGCATACATGACTAATAAATTGAAACAGACACTACTTTCAAAAAGACAAAACTGTAATTTCTGGGAGCAAACAGGACAGCAACAGAATTATCTCAGATATCAAATGCAACTCAGTGAATCCTCATAACTACTATCGATAATTCCAAGTATTGTGTCCCTTTTGTTGCGGCTCACATTTGTTTTAGTTTAATTCAGTTGTTGTTAAGATTTAATGTTGATGGTTTGTTCCCCTGTTTCTCCCCCATGTTTACCCCCAAGTTTGTTTGTTCCCAAAGCTGTGTCCTCCCACCAGTTTCCCTTTATGGCTTTTCCCTGCCCTCTGTTCCAGTCCTTTCCCTATCAATCACTGTTACCCAACCCCTTGTTCCAGCTCCTTCCATGCCAATCCTCCCCAGAGCCAATCCCTTTACTGTCCCTCCCCCTGGACATTCTGAGGTGTCACCCAAACCTCAATGTCCCACTGGTGCACGTGACCCCTTCCCTCCTCCCATCTACCCTGGTTCATCCAAAAGACCCATGCCCTGATCCTCCAGCTCCACCCCTGAGTTATCCCCACTGGGCAATGTGTTGTACCCACCCCCTGTTCTGTGACTGTATAAAATCCTGTGCACAGAGCTGCACAGGGCTCTTCTCACCTGTTTCCCTTCAACTCCAATAATCTGTTTGGTTGGAACCTCAGACCTGGAGAGCCTCTCTCTTGCTTCCTGACCCAAACCTGGAGTGGTGAGGCAATGGGCACCTAGGAGCATTGGCTCTGAAGGTTCAGCTGAAGGCACAAACCCCACACCTCAGCTGTTCCCCACACTTGGTGTGGTGCTGGTGTGCTTTGAGCTAGCCTGGGCGCCAGTCAGCTGCATCACCTTTTACTCTGGTATTCTGAATTGCTACTTCCAACTTGGTCTTTATGATCCCACACATAGAAAAGAGCTCCCTCATGACACTTATGCCTGCTGCACTTTGGCAGCAATGGGACAACTCATGTGCTTCCCCACCCCAATGCCACCCTATCAGAATAGAGCAGCCTGTGACAAGAGATCTCCAGTGTCTTCACCTGCAGCCCATGAGCAGTACTCCCTGACATCTGTCATGACATAAGTCATTCTCTGCATGGCTTCTGTAGGTGAAGCTTCTTCTCTTGCCTGAAGAAACTTTTTTACACTTGCCAGTCTGCTCTCCCTGATCTCAGAATTTTAACTGCATACTTGCCTACCTTCTGCAGTAAGTGTGGGGTCTTTAAAGATGGTAACCTTTTTTGTTTTTTGATTGTTTTACTTGATTGTTTACCATTATTTTTGACAGCATTAAACCTTTTGGGAAACCAAATGAGTTTAAACACCCCAGGGTGCAGGCAGTCCTCTTGTATTTTGATATTTTAAAATATCATGAGCAGCAATGATATTTTAAAAAAACAGAACTGTATCCTAATCTTATTCCATAGCCAGGATTTTTTAAATAAGGTGATTATAATTGCATGCAGTCCCCTTTTCTATATGCCTCTTATCTGGGTTCTGAACAAAGACTATTTTTAAGGAACTGAATTCCCAGTACATACATATACAGGTTTACAAAACCATGCCTACAACTCCTGCAACTAGATAATCATACAAATCACCTTTTTTTTGCTATTCACCATAGGAAAGTGAAATTCAACTTCCAAAACCCCAACATGAGCTATAAAATGAGCATTATTCAGTGAAAGATTAACAGCCTTTAACACCTAATGTTTAGGAGGCTGATGATGATTAAGGATGCTTATGTATTCTCAGGGACACAGAAAATCACTGGTATTTACTACATACCTTATAAAAGGTCGTGTCACAGCCAGAATTGTCCTGATAAACCATGATGGATGAACAATTATAAATGATTTCAGATTCTTCCGTAATCTAAGTAAAAAAGCAATAGTTTCTTATGAAAACAGAAAAACCAAAAAAAGGTAAAGAAAGATCATATACAGTAAACCCTGGCACACAGGTAAGTTACAGAAATGGACACTGTTCAAAACAACAGCTGTGGGTCAGACAGGAAAATAATACTAACCGTCGATCAATCATCTGATAACATTTTTTCATCCAACCCAATCCAGGCATCCTTCTTCTTGGTGTTGCTCCATTCAAGTAGACAATCATATAGTCTTCAGCTACCATCAGCTCTAAGGTACTGATTACATATCTGATAAAAGCACAGGTGTCAGTGAGCAAATACTGTACACAATCTGATTGAGCCCAACTAGATCAGGCTACTAGGAATAAATGAAGGCAGACTGAACACTTTATGACAATACAGGATTTTTTTTTTCCCTTTAAACAAAAGTAAACATTTAGCATTGATCACCATGCTACCTGTATGTACAGAGCTAGAAAACCACAGTCTTACCTGCATCTTCAAACATATGTGGTTACCTTACAAAAACAGAGTTTCATGGTGAGTTTTCAAATATCACTGGTGAATTTGCTTTTTCTTAAAAAGCATTTAAATACAGGAGATTTAGCAAGGGAGAACATGGTATCACGTGAAGTCCTAGGAACTTCTGAAATTAACTCTTGAGAAACTTCTATTCACTATTTGAATCACCAAGTTTGTTCAATAAAATAATAAAAGGTGTCAGAAGATAATTGTTTATACTTTGTGCGATCCTCACACTCCTGGATACCGAGTCTGTGAGTGCAAAATACAAATACTTTGACACTCAAGCCCAAGAAAACCTGTCCATCAACCTGACTTCTGATGGGACCCAGCACTCCAGAACATCACTTCATTTTGTGAGCAAAACCCTCCCAACATGAATTATCAGACAATGCTCTCAGGGCCAAATGCATCCTACCTAGAAGAGCACTACTCATTCAAATAAGAGGATAGTTTTAAATTCTTGTTTGGGACCATCTATGCAGGTGATCTACTCAGAAGTCCCTACCTCATCTGGGAGCTATCATCACAGGAATGTTCAAATTGCTCTCTCTACTATCCAGCCTCAAGGCATGCCTATGTAAAAACTAGAATGCAGAACTGCAAGTCACCCCTTAAAAACCTGAGTGCCTGAGCACACTCACTACAAAAGGCAGCTCTATCCCTAAACATAATGGCCCCTTTCACAGTTGTATGGGAATGCCTCTCAATCTAATCTGACTCTTAAATTCCTTAGGATGCAATGTCTTTAAAAGAATTGTAGGAAATCTACAAATCTCTGTTCTCACCAAAGAGTGATATTTTACTTGGGCATAAAGTAGGCAGCCATTAACTAGACCAGTTCCATGCCTTTTGTAAATCCCATCCAAATCACTACTCTCTCAATGCATTCTTACGTCAGTTGTGCATTCCTGCCTTCTGCCTGACATTTGTGAAGTCTTATGTCTAATGGTGATAAAGGAAATCAAGGGATTGCATGGACATTCTGATTCGTAAAGCTTCATTAAGTAACTACTTTAACAAAGCTACTATTTGACAGGTTATATGATTAGCCTTTCCCACAGGGCGGAACATCTAGTGTCTTAAAGGCACTTAAACACTGAAAAATACAGAAGTGTGTGAGTACGCATTGGAATACTACAAGTCTTTCAGTCATGGAACATGGCAGTCTGAAAAATATCTGTTTATTAACTCCAAAGGGAACTGTGCCTGTTATGAATTATGGTTATTGTAAGAAAAATCACGCATATTTCTCACCAGAATTTGGAAGCCTATTATGACAAAAAGGAATATTTGTTAGTTTTTTATTCATATCTCACTAATCTCATATACTTTTATTCAACAGCTCTTATGCAATGTATGTTGAATTAGATCATTTGTCATTTTAAGGATGCTGAGCTCCCTTGCAAACCCTACCTATCTAATAATTTCTTATTATTTGATAATAATGGTAGTTTCTTCATTATTTGAAAAGATGGACAGAAATTTTCTCATTGACTAGAACAACTGAATCACTTGGAAAGCAAAGTGCTGGTTTTGTTTTCAAAGTGTAGTTTTTCAAATTGAGATTATTTTAAAAAAAATTTAATCCGTGAACTGGCTTTAATCTGATTTTCAGGCAGCCACAAATTAAACAGTAGATTTTTTAATGCGTTTCTGCATTATCTACAAAAATTGCCGTAGAAGCTGTTTCAAGCATTTTCACCCAAATTCAAATTCAATTCAGTTTTTCAGAATTAGAGAATATAAAAAAATAGGAAGAAGATAATTGGAAATGTGAAAGGAATTCATATGGGAAAGGAGCAATTAAGGACAGTTGCTAATCAGAAACTAGAGGTAGCTTATATGATACCAGAAACATGCTATATAAAAAAGAGATTCAGTGGTTTGCAGGTCTCTCCAGATCCCTTTATAATTCAACAGTAAAGAATTACCAAACATTTAAAAATATCAGTTACTGTATATTTAGTAAACTGCTGCACTCCCTCTGTTTCCACTAACAGACCTAGAATGGAAAGAAAGAGGTGAACTTATTCCTTTTTTTTTTTGTCCTTTTAGGGACAGACAGCTGTCTACAAGCCTAAATATAAGCTGCAAGTTCACAGCCAACATGGACTCACATTTATATTACTACTCCAGAAAAAATGACTTATCAAATTGACTTCGGCAATACCTTTACGCCATGTGGAAAAGGCTCTTAAGGTTTTTTTATGCAAAGTTAATTTATCACCAGCTCTATCTGAAAAAGGGTCTTGGATGAAGACAAAGAGCAACTATTGAATGTCAGTCATGGTTACTGTCAGCTTTGTTCCTTACTTATCATGTTAAAACCTCTGCAGTAATTCCTTCCTCTCTTCTAAATCACTGGGCATTGTGAGTATCTGTTACTGTAGATGACATTGAATTCCTAGAGGCTCTACCAGGAAAATGGTATCAGTTGTTCTGACCAGAAACTAAAACACTGAGTCCTGATTTTCACACATAGAGACAATGTTAAAAGCACTGGCTGCCAACAAGTGCATCTTCACAGACTGGAATATTAAGGAGACCTGGGTCTGTGCTCTCAGCGTCTTGTAAGCTGCAAATGGCAGAGGCCAGGACTCCAGCTGGCTTTAGAAATTAATTACTGCCTTTTAGCACATAAAACATTGGAATGATTGATTTTTAAACAGCTGTAAGTGGAAGTAGCTGAAGGCATTCAGAAGAGCGCTGCCTTTAAAATTTTGGGCTGCCAAACCAATCTCTATTAGTAATAATTTTCCTGTGATAGATTTGGGGTTATGTGGCCAAATTCTGTGTCCTGTCCAACTGGCCCCTGTCACTTCTAGCTGAATCAGAAGCAGCTGGAGTCAGGAAGCATAGTTAGAGCTGCTTGTGTCAGAAATTGCCATTTATCCTGTTTTAAAAAAAATAAGTGTCAAAAAAAGGCCCTGTTACTCTTGAACCCAAGACAACTTATATTAAAAATGAATTCAGTTATACATCATGATAATGTATAATAAACAAATAACAGTGAAAAACTGTCTAAGCCCCTGCTGATTGTTCTCAGCAAGACCTGGAAATCACTAGTGAAACAGTGCAAAGATTGTAGCCCCAACAAGGTGATGATACTGCATTCCTTGACACTTAGGGAGATACTAACAGTCAGATTTGGTCCCAACAAATACACCTTAATTTGGGAAGGTGAGTAGGTAAATGATACTAAAACAAAACTCCACTGACCAGTTTATCCAAAACTGCTATTTTCCTTGTCACTCCCGTTTTAACAACAGAAATTACCTCTTAAGGGAAGACAGGTTACCTCTCACTGCATAGTTTTGAGTACTAACTCAAAAGACTGTCACATTGCTCACATATCACTCACAAGAAAAGATTTTCCATGACATAGTTGTAATCAGTTCGACTGCTGTCTGGCAAGAAGCATGCCGCAAACACAATGATAGCATTCAGACCATCACCATAGTACCCTGTGGAAAAAAACGAAAATGGGTTTTTATCTTTGTCAAAGGCTTTCAACAGGATAAATTTTTAAAAATATCTCAAAGTCCTGTAATAAAGCTACTATATCTACTGCTGAAGCATACCAAAATGCCTCATACTGAAGGTTTAAAAATGTATGATCTACCATGAAGTGATAAGGAAGTTGGATAGTCAGCTAAGCTGAATCATCAAAAACCACATGTAGCACAACTACTAGCAAACTTTTTATAGGAACTAGCAAAAAACCCTTCTAAGGCTTCTACTTCTGGTTCATTGCAGCTCTATGGCAATCATGTACTGAATGCTCACCTCGGACTGAGGAATAAAGGGCTAAAGAAAATATCCTACATTTGTTGTCCTGCATCATTTGAATTATGTTTTACAAAGTCCTGCAGTCCAATCTCAGTTGTCCTGTGCAGCTCCAATGACTTTACGACATTGCAATTATGACTGCACTTCACTATCCTGTAAAAGCTCCTGGGGATCAGTTAAATCCTTTGCTGCAAGTTTTGTATAAATGACTTTTTGGCTTCGGTTACTCCAGTTGTCCAATACTGGCATTCTCTGGGCTGCATCACTGTCTAATGATTGCTGTTAATCTTCAAAGCTGTAGCACCACCATTCCAAGGCCCAGCACAGTTGCTTATTATCCAAAAGAAAATGTTTCTTTTTCATGAAGGATTAATGTCATTTAATCTTCTCCACAATCCTTTGCAGCTGCTATGGATTTTCTGTATTTATCATTAATAATAAATAAAAAATACTCCTGCATTTCAATTGAAAGTTTTGCTTAAAGGATACATGCAATCAGGAGGGAATTTATAGATACTGTAGGAATGGTTGTAGGTAGACAGCACTACTGAAGAGACAGACAACAGACATACTCAAAAGCCTTTTGAGATTAGAAAAAACTAACACTGATAATGATAATAATAGAGTAAAAATGATAGAGATGATAACATTTGCGAAGGAAACATCAATTCCCCTAGGAACATGTTTTCATGACAAAAATTAAAGGATAAGACTAACACTTAAACAACCTTTCCAAAAGGAGATTTTAAGACTTTTACAGTGTTTTCTGGATACCAGAGAGCAATATCCAAGCCTAAGTAAAGTGCTTATGTAACTCCAGTCCTGTTTTCAGCACATATTACTATTCAGCTAGATTATTTGGAATTGTGCTAGTTTTGGCTGGCAGAGAGTTAATTTTCTTCACAGTGGTGGAGTATAAGGCTGTAGTTTTGATTTGCATTGAAATCAGATGGTTGATAATATAGAGATGCTTTTGTTACTGCTGCACTGTGTTCACAAGGCACCAAGGCTTTTTCTCCTTTTCATACTGCCCACCACCACTCGGAGACCGGGCTGAGGATGCACAAGAACTTGGAAGGGAAAGGAGACACTGCCAAGACAGTTGAACCCAACTGACCACAGGGATATCCTGGACCATATGGCATCATGCTCAGGAGGGGAAGATGGAGGAAGTAGGAGGGGACATTTGGAATGATGGCCTTTATCTTCCCAAGTGACTGTTCCATGTGATAAGGCCCTGGTCTCCTGGAGATGGCTGAATACCTGTCTATCCTTGGGAAGTAGTGAATGAATTTGTTTTGCTTTGCTTGTGTGCACAGGTTTTGCTTTATGTATAAACTGTCCTCATTTCAACCCAAGACTTTACTCATTCTTACTCTTTCTGATTCACCAAGTGGGAGGGAGGGAGGGATGGACTGACTGACTGACTGACTGACTGACTGACTGACTGACTGACTGAGGTTTGGTTGTCATCTGGATTGCAACAACGACAGGAAAAAGCAGTATTTCTTTCTCCCTCAGGTTTACAAATAGGGAGGACATTTCTTTCCTCCCATAAATTTAATAAAACTTTAAAAGACTTTATATCATGCTGCCATAAAGCATCTGTCCAGCTGGCATAGGAATTTGGCAGTAAGAGCACATTATGGCAGGTGCATCCACTAAATTACACAGCACAATTTGCAGTTCATGGAAAGCAAAACAATTATGTGCAGATGCTAACTAACAACACATAGAAAAAAAATCCACAGAAAAATCTAAGCTGCTTCTTCTCACACATGCTTAAAGAGAAGAAATGTTCACTCTAGGGACAAGTGTATTTTAATTCATCACTAAAAGCCAGTAAAAGCCATTTGCCCAAAATCTCAGTTAGGCTAAGCAAAAAAAAAAAAAAAATCTCTAAAAAATTTCTCCATCAGCACATGTTGAAGACAATCTCAAACCTACACTGCCAAATCTACTCTCCCCTTTCCTATTTTGTAGCTATCACCTAGATTCTGCATTTGCTGTTATCTGTCATTTGTAGGGAGAAATGTTCAGTAGATCTTTGAATCATCAAGAAATGCTTGATTAGACTTTCTATAAACTAATTTTAGGCAGAACCTATTATTATTCTTGAGATGAAAGAAAAGACTCCCAGCCCTCTAAACACTCCACTGAAGTTCTGATAAAAGAACTTAATATGGAATGGGATTTCCTTCCATAATGTAAAAATTGTTTGAGCTGTCCAAAGTTTTCCAGGACAGATGCAACAAAATGATTTGGTTTCCTTGTCTTCAATAAGTGCAGAATTTAATCCAGTCCTTTACTTACTTAGATTTGCCTAGGTATCAGGAAAAATTTCCTGTTTAGGCAGCAGCAGGATGAAACTACTTGTTATGTCTTACACTGTTTGTTTTATAATGACTAATTCTATTGGCAAACACCCTTTCAAAAGTAAACTAAATGCTCTTCGTCTTACATTTGAGAGATCTACCAAAATGTCAGACATGTAAAATTTGAATTCAAATTATTTCATACTGAGAGTTGATCTGAATTACTTAGTCTCCCATTAAACAGTAATTTTTCACAAAAGCTGATATAAACAAACTTCAACATGTAGTAGGAAATACACAAGTTTTTACTGCAAATGCATATTGACTAATTTACAGCACACAAAAATATATAAATAAACAACATTAGCAAGGCCCAAAAATATTTTCTGTTTGTTTCCTAAATTAAGCCATCTGTGTATGTTTGCTAAACTGTGTCTGAGTTGACATCACATTAATAAATCTTTGATGGTAGTGTTGTAGTGGAAAAATGCTTGGAGGCCTAAACATCTTTACTAATTCTGGTTAGTCCTTCTGTACACTGACCACCATGAATACCGGTAGGTGACCATTTAGCTGCTTTTAATGTAAAAATTAACCATAATTTATTAATGTAATTTTACCAGATAGAGGCTCAACACTGAAAATATTTTAACTTTAATATTTCAGTATCTTTAACTGATGCTGCAGAACAATAACACTGTGACAAAAGCATCCTCATATAAACTCGTAAATCTTACCTCTGAGATGCTACATTGCGTGCCTTAGTTTTTACATAAAAATATTTATTTGAATAAAACAACACAACCTAATAATACCTTGCTTAACAGATAGCACAGCGTGCCCCCCAAAATATAGAATCCAAAGATAATCCAAACCTGAGACACCAAGGAAAAGGTACTTAGAAAGCCTTGTTCCATTTTCTTCTTTCAACTATAACAACACTTATACATTTGAATTTATTTACACAGAAGTGTACTAGTAACACTGAAACTATAAATTCTCTGAAGAAGCTGGGAAGAAGGTGAACAAATGAGAAAATACTGCAAGCATGTGGGGCCATTTTCTGACTTAAAAGGCTTTCTTTGATATGTTATTTGATAGCTATTAACAAATTATGTAAAAAGTCCCATAAACCAGTTCTTGGTGAAATGCTGCTGACAACTAGATATGGCAGAAAACTAGCATAAGGCAAATAGCCAGATGAATGGAAGCCCTAGGGAAAACTATCTTTTTTCTTCTGCCACTCTACTTGTTTAGATCTCTGCAATCACATACATCATTCAACAATCACAGAGCATTATACTTCCTCACAGAAAAGGTTTTGTCAAAACTCACCAAATAAAGTTTTCAAAATTTTGTTTTGCTGCAGGTCAAAAGCTTTTTATCTTGTTCCAGACAGTTTTACCCTACAGTGACCAGATTGTTCCTGACATATATATGTCAGTATGCTGCTTCCAAAATAGCTTTGAATTTCAAATTCTTCTTAGTCATTGCCACATTGAATTGAAATCCTGGCTGATTTCAGCCAAGGCTGAAAAATAAGTTCTCTCTTCCCTTGTCAGTATGATAGTGGAACAAAAATAAAAATAAATCATGATCAATAAAGCATGAATTTGTTTACATCAATTTTAAAAATGCTTACAGCAGCTCTTACCTCCATGTGAAATGACCTTTTTGTATGGTTCAATGACTTTCATATCAATTCTCTGTTCCTGTTCTCCAATAACCACTGTTCTCCATAACCTGTTGTCCTCTCGCTCCTCTTCAGCAGTGTACTCCGGAATTGATTCGGACTCCTCCTGGGAAGCATTCTTAGCAGCAGTCTGCTCTTCTGAAAAGCAGAACTCTATATATTACCTCTTCCTGTTAAAGCTCAAAATATTTTTTGCTGTTACATACATTTGAGAAGGATGACTGAAATTAACTGCATTTTTACAGTACTGGTATAAATAAGAGCAGAATGTGATCATCTGAAAGTCAGTAAACAAGAAGCTTCTATTTTCTTAAGACATCTCATCATTGTGAATGTGAAAAGAACAACAGCAATTATCACTATGCAGAATACCACCAAGGTATTTTTGCATCCAGTTGGTGAAACTGAGCAGCTGGTCACTAGAGTTACTGCAAGGTAGGCTTCTGAAATGTATGTTGAAGGTATGAGAACTATGCTAACCCTGCCCTGACAAATAAAAACGAACATAGCAATACTTCCTGTCTAGAGGGGAATTACCAGAGAGCTATAGCTTCTCAACTTTTTCCCAGTTTGTCTATCAGCAACTGTGAAGAACACTCATCTTTGTCTGATTCAGTCATGCTGACTCCTCATATAAACATAGCAGTTACTACCCCCTAGGACTGTCCAAGGTTAAATATCAGTTTTCTTCTGCTGTGAAGTATAGAGCAGCCAGGCAGTCAAACCTATTCAATGAGCACCCTAGAGAGAACATGGACATGTAGTCTGCAGACACAGTTACCAAAAAAAAATTAACTGTATAGCTGACAAGTGGAGTTTTTTTGAAACTCTTAGTTCATTCAAATACTCATTCAAATCAAATTATATGATCCTCAAAATACACTTATTAAGAATTAAATAAGTTATCTATGAAATTAGGAACATGATATCATATGTGTACCACATATACACAGAAGCTACAGGCACATATACATACATATACTAACTCTTAATTTGTAAAACTGAATTCTCAATTAACTCCTACCAATAATTTCACCAAATCTGTTACAAACACCAAGCTTCTCTAAGCCCCCCAAAAAGCTTCTAAAAGACATACTGAGCACGTATTTATTGCTACACTAGGACTAACAAAGTCTGAATTTCTACTGCTGCCTGACTTGTATTTTCTGACCGTAATACAAAATATTATTAGGGAATTGTACTGGCAGAAGATGCCCCTCTCTGAGCTAGATTCTCTCATGAGCAATGAAATCTGAGCATATAAACAATTCTCTACGTAGTTCCTGCCTGATGGAATCTTGATAGGAGGAATATTTCACCTCTTTCTTCATTGTCTAACCAGCCAATGAGTTAAAAACATACTCAAATAAAATTGTATTAATGGTGGAAACAGGGATGGAAAAGCAAGAAATATATACATGTGCACCTATAATGTGACCATGTTAGCCTTTTTTCCTTAAGAACTCCAAATACAGAGAGTTGGAAGAGATCTAAGGTTGGAAAAAAGGACAGTCTGACAAAAAGTGGGGGTTTTTTCAACTATAGTATTTCAAATTGATTTAACAGTTGCTTCCTCAGCAGATATATACTGAGGAATTGAAGAATATGTTCATGCCTTTATCAGAGCACAATGCTCATGACATTTAACAATAACATTTAGCTTTGAAATACCATGTATTCTGTGACATTGGGAATAAGCTTACAAAATGCAAACCTAGGTATCTTAATGCAATTTTGTATGCTGTCAGTTTTTCAAAGGTACTGTTGGTAGCAATATGCAAATTACATGAATACAGTCAAGTTATGCAAACTTCAACATCATGAACATCATTGCAGGACAGCCCATTCCTGTAAGGATATAGGGTCTTCACAGGATACTATTAAGCAGCTCAGGTACTTTTAGAATACACAGATGGGATTATCAACACAGCCTACAAAGACTGTCTGATCAGCTGATTCCTTGTGAAGTAGAAAGAACATGACTAAGGCAGAGGAGCATAGCTGGCAAAACAAACTTTAATAAAAAGAGGCTGGGCCATGTACCTGGCTGAACAATGTTGAAGTTGTATTTGGGGTTTCATAATTTTTTTTCAGTTGGTGAAACTTAAGACAATGAAAAATTACTAAGACTAATAAAACTTACAATGTTGAAATTGGATACATAACTTATTTTTCAATAGAAATGGTACTAGATTGCCTCTTCCTGATGAAGTAGCTCTTCTTTACTGCCTGGAGTGTTGATTTTGTAGAGAAAGATGCATGAATGTGAAATTCAGAAAGGAAATAAATATATACCAAAAAATAATAACCATTCTTACATTATAAATAAATTATACATTAAAATGTGAAAGCAAGCCTTCACTGATACTCATATAGGGTTTTCAGAAAGGCAATTTTTACACCATCTAAAGCAATAATCTTAAAAAGCTCATTACAGAAACTAGTATGGCATGTAAAGGGAATGTTGGACTGTGTGGTATTAGTGACTAAAAACCCCCACCCTGTGAAATTGATGATCAACCAATCTCTGAACAAGTCAGGTACTAGTTCAAGACAAGTACTTTAGTACTTTCTGCTCTCATCTCATCTTTCATGCATATTGCAGTTGTGATGATTCTTCTTCACCATCCTTTTGAAAAAAAGGGTTTCAGTATTATTTATAATACAGAGACATTTTTCAGTGATGAAGTGGACCCCTGAACCATGGTAACAAGTCTTGCTATTCTCAGGTGTCTTTTGTATTTCAAAGGGACCTTCAACAGTCTGATCATGTCAAAAATCACTGTTCTTTCTGGTCTCAGCAGCTATGTTTTTCTCAGTATTTACTTTTCTGGGTTTGGCAGCAGTTAGAAACATTGAACAGTGGGAAATTGCTAGTAACAACAGTGTGTACAGCAAACAGTAGAGTATAGGAATACAAAGATAACAAAGGCTATTTACCATGCAAATAAGACATTCTGCACTGGTTCTTATGACTATAATCTTAGCAATCAGATTAGCATTACTTATAGCCAACTTCTTTTATTGCTGGCTTATTTCAATAAAATGTTGATTTTTTTTTGTCTTTTCTACTCTCGTCATGGCTCACCTCAGCGGAAGACATTTTTACTATTAACTATCTGAAATAAAACTATGCAACCATATAAATGTCACCAAAACCAGAAGGACCCTGAGCTCTTCACTTAAGAGTTTGGGGAAATTGGTCTAACTTTTAAGAACTGAATGAACCATCACATTTAGAAAGCAGAAACAAAGCCACAGAGAGGAAATGCCTGCCGTCGATACAACTGCTACCAAAATCACTGGACTTGAATTTAACTCCTTGAGGGCTTAAAGGTAACATCTGTTCCACTGCAAAAAGGAGACTTTTTCTCTCACATGGTGGTCACAACAGTCTAAGCATGTGAACCCGTGTGTGTGTGTTAGTTTTAACCTTCACTATAAAATCTTCTATCAAGCAACTCATCACCACACTCTGCATCTATCCATAAGGAAATCAGCCTCCTCATGAGAAGTAACATTAGAGATGTTCATGCATGACTGAGTACACAGGAATGCCTCTTTGGCAATACTGCTCAAAATAATGCAACTGTTCTTGTATGCTCTAGCAACCTCACTAGCATTAGGGAAAGTAAACACATAGGAAAATTCAGTTTAAACTGATCCATTTTTAAAGTTTCTTTCTGGTCTCAGCTGTAAAATGTTCACACTTATTTTCCCCTCAAATAGCTTGTGATCTGTTTGTATTTACATCAGTGATTACAATTCTTACATGTTTACATTTTATAAGGTACTAGCAAGGAACAGGAAACACCCTATTTTGAACATCATGAAACCAAGTAAACTGAGTAAAACTTCTACATCATATTTTTATAAGAGAAAATCATTAATACTTGAAGAAAGAGTGAAGTATCCATTGCACACTTCAAGGTGCATCTATATTGCACAGCTAGCCCTGCTGAGAGTAGACGTTTAAATTAGCAAAATGAGGGATTCTGTTGTTCCATCACCAGAGCTAGCTTTTCATGCCATCCACACACCTTCCATATCTCAGCTTTCAAACCACGGGCAGAAGACCTCTCAGCACATTGTGTCTACCTCAGTTATATAGTGAAAGTTCTTTGGTGCAGCCAACATATTTTGCACAAGGTTACCTTCCTAAAACCAACTGATATAACTGTAATCTAGAGCTGGCCAGAGCTGCAAGGAAGCTGCAGTTAGCTACAGCATTCTCTACAGCAACGGTCATCTGCTCTCTCCTTCTTGAACAATTGTTTTCAGACAAGTCCTATGGTACTAGACAAAGACAAGACTTTGGATTTCATTCTCCCAAGAAACCTGCTCTTACTTTATTAATTCAGCTGTATTACTTCTTTCTGTGCTCCAAACAAATAGAAGGATAATACTTTACACAGGAGGAATAAAGGTTAAAAAATAGCAAACTGTAAAAATACCTGGATGCCTAGCATTAACTCTCAAATGCTTTAACCATACTAATAACCTGAAAGACATGAAACTGAGCATGTGAGTAGTGAAAAAAGAAACAGATTAATTCAACATTTACAATCTAGAATGTTACCTTGTCCAGTGTATTCAAAAGAGTCTGCTTCATCAGGAGTGTCAAGCTCATCTACATTAATGTCAATTTCATCGGGTGTATCCAAATTATCATCAGACAGTACAGACCCTTCACTCTGGTCCAATGAGAGATTGATGTTTGGAGCAGTGAGCTTTATCCGTCTGGGTTGGGAACCATTAAGATCAAGAGAATTGGGAGGTTCTGAATAAAAGGAAAAAAAAAAAAAAAAACAGAAAAAGAGAAAAATAACTTTACTACACATGCAATTAATCTCCCAGGTAATGAAAAACTACCTTGAACCATACTGGGACAGATCAATTCTAGTAACACCATGACATTTAAGACCATCTAATGCAAAACACAAATATTAGCATTAATGTTTAATGAAATGAAACAAAAATCTACAGGAACAGCAAATGTAGCTCAGAGCTCTTAAATTGTGCTAAATCCACATTCACTTTTTTGCAACCATCAGACAAAAA
Source organism: Sitta carolinensis (assembly GCA_032173965.1). NCBI lineage: Eukaryota > Metazoa > Chordata > Aves > Passeriformes > Sittidae > Sitta > Sitta carolinensis. Next base: position 11,226,168 of record CM063313.1, on the reverse strand, counting down.
AATCAGATTTTGAACATGATCAGACCCACAATATTTAAGAATTTAAAGGGCTAATACAAATTTTTTGAGTTGTGAATCAAGACATTCCTGAATCCTGGGAACATTCATATGAATTAAAACCCATTTTAAATATTTATTTTCTTAGGTGCTCAGTGCTGATTTACAAATACTTACATCTTTTGCTTACTATTTAATAATTTACTCAATACAATAACAAATAAAAAAAAAAATCTGAGTCTCTTAATCAGTCTTAAATAGAAGAAGTACTCAACAAGATTAGAGCTAGATATACCTCTGCTCTTTGCCTCTGCCTTGTATGGCACATTTCAATTTGTTCTAACTTAGTTCACTCAGTCAATTATTAAATAAATAATAGAGATTATTAAAACTTTACAAGGACTAAACAAGTGGTGATAATGCTCAAGGGAAAATATCACACTGTAATTATAATTTCTAAGTGAAGAAGAAAACTGACTAAATAAAGCGAACTCAATGCTTTTATCCTTTTCTCACTGAACTGATTCTTTACAAGCACAAAAATATCATTCTCACTGCATAATTAAATGCCACAGGAATAAGATACAATTAAGAAAATGAGCAAGAGCTTCTCTCACCAGGTCTCATCTCTGCAGAACTGGGGCTTAGTACACCCTCAGAAAAGGGGATGTCCATTCCCACATCCTCTTGTACCAACCTGAGAGGTAAATACAAAGTAAGATCTTAAAGAGATGTACAACTTATGATCTTATACAGAACTGAAATTTCCTCCAACATAGCCAGTTCAAAAATTTGATTACAACACGATGTTGCAAACAGCAATATTTTTCATTTTACAAAAATGAAGTTGGTTTTCGGTTAGCCATCAAACTGGAGACACCACTGCAAGGAGCTTCAGCTACTCTTTGTAATACAGTATATTCATGACTGTATATACAGTTCTGTATAGCAAAAATGAGTAGGTTTTCCCTTTTTTGGTGTAATTTCTATCTTTGAGCAATTCTAACCTGAATAAGTAATACTGATGATACAGGTAATGTGTCACACTGAAAAAGTTCAGAAAGTAAAAACAACGAGAACCAAAACTACATCATGGATTTTCAGAGACTAAATGGTTGCACAGTATCTTACCTAGACTCCATATTTAGGAAGATTCTAAACATTCATACATATGTACATACATATTTACACACATACGTACATATAAAAGACAAGGAAAAAGCACTAAGTGGTGAAAATAGCAACAAAGATAGTCAAATGTTTACAGTAAGCTGACTTGAACCATTTTCATGTTTACTTGTTATTTAAATATTTTACAAAATACTTGCTGGAACAATGGTTCAGCTGCAAATCAGAAACACTTTAAATTTCCAGGACACTCTTAACAACTATCTGCAAGTGTATGACTTCAAGACAGCTTCATTTACTTTATCATAATACTTGTAGCATTTTATTCTTCATCACTGTTCCAAAATCTGTTTTCTTTTTTTTTTTCCTTCCCCACAAAAGCTTAAGAACAGCCCCTTCTTGCACTTTGACCAACAGACAACACCCCCTTCTTATGCAGGGCTGCCAAAGGCTTCACTGTGCCTAAAGATCAAAAAGATCTTTACCTCAAGCCCCATGAGATCAAATTCCCAACACAGACAGGCAAACTAGTGATCTCCCACTATTCCATGAGATGATAGAGAATGCAGTTTAAAAGTATGGTCAAACCTGTTTGTGCTTCTCAACTTACAACCAAGCCTTGTCTCTCAGTAAAAACTCATTTTACTTATTTTGATTTTATCCTCACATACTGTATAGAACACCTTTCATAAATAAAGAGATGAACAGCTTAATGATTTTTACAAAACATATCAATTCTGGAATATGTTTAATTATGGTCAAAGAAGGCTTGAAATACTTTTTCTCTTAGGATACATAAGAGAATAGTGAAGAAATTTGATCGAAGTATCCTTATCATGAATAAAATGAAGGTACAAACTGCCTGTAGATACCATTTCCTTCCCCCCCGCCATACAATTATCTATATTCAGAAGTACTCGATACCACCACAACTTACAGAGATAATGTAAATAATGTAAATAAATCATTAGAGTATTTGTCTTTTTTTTTGTGTGTGTGTTTTTTATACAGCCCATAGTAAAATATGTGTAAAGAAGTCTGATTCATTCACCTGAACTAACTAGAGAAAAATCCTAATTTAAAAGAAGTGTTATAAGTAACAGCTGGCTAAGGCAAATAACAGTAGTCAAAAGGGTGTGGGGAGAGTACAAATGTTTCTACTCCATTTTGAATTCAGATTAGGATTCTATGTGGGACTTCATTAACCTTTCAAAAATTAAAACTATGAAGAGTGCTTTGATTAAAGCAGCTCAGGACTAGTCTAATGATGACTTATGGGTACTCAAGGGTTTCTATTTTGGTTGTAAAGAACAGAATTTTGGTACTGTCACTCAAACCATAAATTCATGGTATTTCTCACATCTTTATCAGACCAAATGGCAATTCCTTACTGCAGAACCTTTGGAAATTGCTGGAGGAAATTATCTGAAAGGAAATATTCAAAGCTGTGTGAAGAGTAAGATACAGCAGGATAGCGAAATTTCTGTATTAAAAGGAGACACTACTCTCGGTATAAATAAAAAAATTGATTAAGAATGAAGATCATCTTTTCCTCTGTATGAAAAGAGCATGCTGAGTTTTATATTCTCTATGCCTACAGATACCATGACAATTATAATCTGAAAGAAAGCAATTTCCCACAATTAATTCACAAATTTAGAGATGCATAACATTTTTGCAATGCCCAGGGCAGAACTATCCTAAATCATTACATTTCTAGGGTTACCTCAAGACTGCTTTTCTCCCTGTGGCATCTTCTTTTTATTTCTTTTTCCAACACATATGCACTTGAGTTGGTACTGTTGCTTTCTCTAGGGCATCATACACTTTCACAACAAAAATTTGAAGTATTTTTCTGCTTTCATGGGACCACTGCAGCTGAGTTAAAGCAGAATTTTTTATCATAATTGTGAAGAACAGTACATTTATAGGTATTAAAAGATATATGTGTTTCATACACTTGTTTGAATTTCTTACAAAATTCAGCTACAAGCAGTATACTCAAAAAATATCCCTCACTTATGGATTACAGTTAACCAGCATCAGAATTTGTTGGAGAATTTCTAATTTTACTTTGTTGACACAGTGTTTTTAATGTAAAAAATCTGTACTGTTCATATTGGATTATTAAATTTGGAAAGTAAGATATTCTGATCCTAGTGCTGGGTCAAAGCAGGCATTTAAAAAATCCAGTTTCCAAAAGCACTGCTGACACGAGGTTCTCCATTTTATCTTCAATTACATAAAATGCGATTGCTATAGCAGAGATTAGGTTTTGGGTTTTTGGTGGGGTTTTTTGGGGTTTTTTTGGTTGCTTGGTTGGTTGGTTGGTTGGTTGGTTGGTTTTTTTTACAATTGTGTCATGTTCTTACATACTTGTCATAGCCTTTTCAGAGAAGAGAATGTCTGACTTGGGAGCTAGTCTTAATTTCCAAATCCTTTGTGCTTTACCCAAAGACATAAAAGATTCCTTACCAAACATACAGCCCATATACATACAGTTCAGTGAAAGCTCTCAATTTTCATATGCCGCAGTCAATATTTCAGTCATAAATTAATGGGCAATACAGGCATATCTAAAATAATATTTTAATGTCTGTGATATTGTGCCCCAACATAAGGCTTCAAGATTGCTGACAGTAATAAAATAAGAAGAATATAGATGAAGATTGCTTTCTACAGACCCTGCTTTACATTTTTGGATGGATTTTGAGAGCATGTTATGCTGAGCAGCTCAGCACCTTGCAGAGTATATTCTGGCTGTGCAGAAACTCTCAACAGACCTCAGAAGGAACCCAAGTAATGGATGATGATTACAGATCAGATTACAGTTTGCAGATCCAGAAACTTTAAAATAGGCAACTACCTCCTCTTCCTTTCCCACAGACTCCTTCACATGCTTTCAAAATTCTGGCTTATAAAATTCCTTGCCTTGCCATAAGGGTGCAGCCTATAACATGGATGATGTGGACAAAAATATTTAAGAAAGAGAGAAATATTTTTTAATCCTCTTTTAATGAATGCTACTATTGAAGAAATTAATTAAGTTACTTTAGAAAGCCTATTCTAATCAGGTATGATTTACTGGATTGATTAAAAAAAGGATCTTGGAACAGAGGTCGAAGTCAATTAAGGTTTTTTGTGTCATAAAAGACTTCTTTTATGTTGTACACAGACTGGTCATTTAAGGATCACCTGCACTGGGAATCAAATTACTGATTATTTGCTCTGATATTCAGGTCTATGATCTTGTTCAGAAGCAGCTGAACCCCCCTCATTTTTCAAAGGTGGATCAGAGACAGATACCAAACTCATATGAAAGGAGAGGCTGGAGGCTGAAATACATTCCTTTTTTTTTGTTGTTTGTTTGTTTTTTGGGGGGTTTTTTTGTTTGTTTTTTGTTGGTTTTTTTGGTTGGTTTTTTTTGGTTTTGTTTTTTTTTTTTTTGGTTCAGACATTCTTTCAGCTCAATAAATTAATAAACTTTAAATAATTCTTAATGCCCTCTCAAATCAGTATTTCTCAAAATTAAAGTTACCCTTCCTGACTTTTCTAGGTACAGCAGCATTCTGCTATTTTGGAAAGAGCAGCTTTGAATATTCACAGCAATATGTCATAATCCCTATGGGCTGTGCTGCCTCACCCTTGTGTCATCTGTGATCTATCACCAGTTTCCCAAGTTGCTCTGCAGCTATTACATATGAAGAAGTTAATTTCTTCAGTATAAACCAAGATATACTTCCAATGCACTGCTCTGAATAAGTACCTACAACGTGCAAAAGAGGTAACATTAATTCAGTTGTGACTGCCACTACAATTTATTCACCACTTTGACTTCAAAATGTACACATTTTCTTTACTCATCACTGTGGAAGTTTAATCTGAAGAGGAGCCCACAACTTCCAGACACTTTTCCTACATATGTAAATCATGTTTCCTCCATGCTGTTCCCTCTACATACAGAAATAATTTTATTAAATTTTCACAAGATGTCAAAAGCTTTTTTATAAAGTTTCAAAACATGATGAGTCGAAGAAATTACATGGATGAAATCACCTCTGTGCATATTAATACATGCTTGGTTTGGATACTAATGTAAAGAGGGGAGATGTGCAATGGAAAGGTTATTCAGAAACTAGACATTCAGGTTTTTTCATCTTCTCAAATTCCACACATTATGTAGGTTTACCCTGGTTTTGGATGAAGTAGGAATTCTGCTGATAGCCCACTTTCTCACCACTTTGCAGTGAAAAACTGAGCTGCTTTTAAGAAGAATGCATGAAGTGAAATTTAAGGTACAAAAACAAGTAAGGGAACTGAAACTCACCGAGTTACTTTTGCAGCACAGACAGTACAAAGTCCTCTTCCTTTGAACCCCTCCCATCCCCACCCTGTGACACCACCCTTATGCAAGTACTGAGCCCAGGAAAATAGCAAGGAGAGCTTAAAGGATTGGATATGAGAGGAGAGTATTTTCCTTGGAAGGTATGAAAAAGCCCTTGGCATTTATCCAGTAATGCCTGTCTACTGACTCTCAGCACAGCTCTGTCAGAATGGGCCTCAGCACTAAGGAGGGTTAAGTGTTTTGCCAGAGTATGCAGTACCTTGTGTAAATCCATCTCTGGCCTGACTGATGGGTCTCACATAATTTTGATCACCCCATCTGGAAGATGTCTAACTCTTTCAGACAAAACAAGAATTCATTCCTACCCAGAATAAATTAAAAGCCTTAGAAGAACTAAAGCAATCGTTCAAACACTCCACAAACTGCAATTTACACCAAGGATATGTTTACACAAAATGTTTTCTTAAGTGCTCCATTCCTTTTCTGTTTACAATTACAGAAATGCATATAAATTTAGCACCAAAATATGTTACCAAACACATGACTTACAAAGAGTGTTTTGCTATCACCCATCTCTGTAGCTACTTGTCACAGTTTAAGCTGAGCTGGCAACTAAGCGGCTCACGGGCACTCAATTCCCTTTTCCCCACTGCAGTGGGATGGGTTGGAGAATACAAAGTTAGACTCAGGGGTTCAGTGAGGAACAATACAATTGTTCCTCATTTGTTCAACACCTACCAAGCCACCCCAAACTCCATCCCTGAGCCACAATCAGTCCCCCCCCTTGCTGGGTAACTCCCCAGATTATACACTAGGTATGATGTTCTACAATCAGCTTGGGTCAGCTGTTCAGCTGTGCCTCCTCCTCGCTTCCTGTGCACCTGCTTGTTCACAGGGCATGGGACACCGACTTAGGGTAAGCATTACTTAGCAGGAACTAAAACATCAGTGTGTTGTCAACATTGTTCTCATACTGAATCCAAAACACAGCACCCGTACCAGCTGTACCAGCTGCGAAAAAATGAACTCTATGCTAGTCAGTCAAAACCAGGCCACTACTCCAACATTCACCTCACCTCATATAAAAGAAGACTGAATCTAATTGTTATCACAAATAAACACTTCACATATTATTTCATTTTTAGAAAAGAAACTGTTTTGCTGGTTTGCATTTATATCCAAATAGCACATCTTTTGCTTTCTTTCATAAGGCTCCACACTTGTGGCTTGTAACTTCTGTGCCATTATCCTTCAGAAAAGATACTACAGGTTTATTGACCATTGCTATAAAAGCATTTTTTAAAAGAACAGCAAATGTCTACTTTCTACTTTTTCTAACTCGGAGTGCTCAGAGAAGAAGATTAATCTGTCCATTATCTTTCAGTTGTGGATGTCACTCCATAAACTGTTATAACTGAGATGTGTTATTTCCAAGACCTTTAACACCACTGGACTAATAACAAATCCTAATGTAATCTTCATGTGTTTGAGTTTTGATACTTATTGTCCAGGTTACATAGGTAGAAATGTTCTGCAAAGTCAGAGAAATGTTGGACATACTTCAGTATCAGCTGTGTCTACAGCCAAAAGGTTATGTTTTAGGAAATTCAGTGTTAATATATGAATTTCAGAAATAACACCTGACAAAATAATGGGCTTTAGTGTGAAGAAACTTTGATGAAAATACACAGGAAGAAACAGAGAAAGAAAGAACATTAGTCCCCAAAGGCCCAAATGAATTGTGCACTAAGAGATGAAGAAACTAATTAGCAAATGTACCCACTAAACCCAAAATTACTTCCTGTAACTACTCCCCTGCTACAAAAACAGACAATAAACAAGAATTATGCAGATACCTATTCAGAGATAAAAGAGACTGCAGTGTGAATTTCTTAGGTTCAGCAGAATTAATGATCCTTAAACCATAGAAGAGTATGCAACAAATCAAAGTGACATACACTGTGTAAAATAGAGTCAGCATCAGGCAGAGATTATGCTTCAGCTCTATCCACATACCAAGAAAATGCGTGTATTGAAGGGAATCCACTCCAGGATATCTGAGGCTATAAAAGTAATTACTTTTACTCACAGCTGTGTAAAATAATTATACTTTATACAGGTGACTTGTAAAAATGGATTAATTTTATAACCTCCCAAGACCTGAATTTAGCAACCATATGTTAGAAATTATGGTGTTTCTATTGCTATTTATTTTGTAGCTCTTAATTCCAAATTAGTTTAGGAAAAATCTATAGATTGAGCACTATAATTTATGCATAGCATGAGACTTTTATTCCCATATCTGTAGGAAAAGGAAAAGAAAAAAAAGCTCTGGTGATTTGTTAGAGCCAAACAGTTTATTAATCAAACATCTGTGCAAGCACTAACTCATCATTGTCATACTGCTTGCTGCATAGTAGATGATATGCTCATAATCCTATTTTACAGAAAAATATGTCACTTACAAAAGCCACAGAATAAGCCATTGCTAAATATTAGCAAAAAACATAACTTCCTTCTTTTTAATACTTGAGTTTTCATGTGCTGACATTTTGCTCCATTTTCAGCATGGGAGTTGAATGAAAAGGTTATGCATGACATTAAGAGGTAATATTCTTTCTGTAGAAAAATTCTGTATTATAGCTACAAGATTTGAAACCATGTTAAAATTCTCACTTAGAGCCACTGAATAAATTTTTAACCATTCTTTATTAAAACATTTCCTAGTTCAAATCAAATCAAACTCATTGTATAGTGTCTGTTTATCTACCCATCTTTTCCCTTGTTTCTCTTTTCTAACTTATACAAAAACCTCACTTTATTCCAGGAAGCCAGTCATAGTAGTAGACTCTCCTGGCTCCTCATATCAGCTTAAGACTGTTAAAAAGCAAAAGCTGCTATTTTTAAGCATATGCTGCTGCTTTCTCTGCTGCTAGGCAGCCACATGCTGTCTGTCCTGACCCCTTGCCAGCTCCCTCCCTGTGTCACAGCACAAGAGAAGCAGGCAAAGCCATGGAGGGATGCAGAGAGCCATGAAGGGATAAATCCAAGTAAACAGGGATAATGGATTTCACTAGGCTATTTCATCAACCTTATGCACACACCCATGGATGAGAAAGGTTAATGGAAGAGATCCACGGTTCTGGCCTTCAATTATATGTGACTTCCAGCTAGATAAAATAAAAATGCATCTTAATATAAAATGAGAGAAACTGAAGTCCCAAACCTAGACGTCTTGCTGAAATGGACTTAGAAATGCAGGCCAGCCTCATGCTGCCAGCAGCAGATCCCAGAGTCTCTGAAACCACATAATAACTTCATGGCATGAACATGGACCGGAGACAGTTCTTTAGGGTGGTGCTTTCAGAACACATCCATATGATAGCACTGTCTCCAACTGTGTCCCTTACAGAGAAGTGCAGAACATGCTGGGTTCCTAATATTACCATTTTAATAGTATTCCCTTAAGACAACTGGCCATGTGAGAAGCACTTCAAAAAGCAGTGTGCGCCTTCTACACAGTGCAGCCATGTGCACTTTCAGGAAGTATGCTGATGATTTGAGAGTAGTTAACAAGGGAGAGGTTACAAGATCCGAAGCCAAAAAAATCTTTAGAAAGTTTTAAATTTTATACCCTCCTGGACTTGTCTACTCTCCACTGGAGGTGTAGGAAATCCCCTCTAACTATAACAATCTACACTGTATCAAGCACATTTGTTTCCAAAATGAAAACACGCTAAAATGCCTCAGACTGCTCTTAATTGTGATTCATAACCATTAGTCCTGAAACTCAGCCAGTACCTGAACTTCACTGGCTATTTCTCTTTACAACTCTGTTCTTCTGCAATATTGGCAGCTTCTTACATTGCTTAATGGACTTGTTTCTCTGCGTGTATGGATGATGAAATGTTCAGGGATGATGGTTCTTATTACCATCCTAAACTAGGCTGGCATGAAATGCCTTAACAAAGCACCTTACAGCAGGTGAAGTATGTTTTGCCCACATGGTAAAATGTGATGACAACTTTTACAGCTGCTAATCACAAGAATTCACTTAATATCAAGATGCACAGATATTTTTTCATCTGTCCATTAAAGCATTAGTATTTTCCTAACACACTTCTGATTTCAAAGTCGGCTTTTGGACAATATGTTGATAGATAGGAAAAGATACATGGCAACATTTTTTTTACACTGTATGACTTCTATCTTTTCCTCACCTCATACTACTCTTCTCTGGTCCTATTTATCACCTCATTCCCTATCCTCAAAATACTTCTATTTCCTCAATGCCTTAAGTATTATGAAATTCTTTGTTTTCTCTTCTCACATCTGTGTCACTGCACTGCCAAATGTCTACCTTTCCATCTTTTCCATGATACTTTATCAATGATTTCTCAAATTACAGTGTTCAATGTTATTATAATTTAGATTCTTAGCTGACCTAATACAAACTTAGAAATAACTAACAGCTACACCTTCCCTGTCTTGGCTATGGGTGGCCTAAAGGAAAGGCTCTATGAAGGTATACATGTCAAACTTCAGTCTCTCTTAGAGCTGCAGTGGTTGGAGATGTAATAAACAGTAGGGGAATTTATGTGACAATGCAGAATGCAGAGTGCAAATTTTAACCAGAAAATTAAAATGGAAATATTATACTGGGTGTAAACTGGCAGCTGATATGAATTCCCATCCATACTGGGAAACTGTCAGCTTGGGAAAAATACAGGGAAAGTCCCAAACATGAGCCAGAGAGACTCCTTATCAGGGTACACAAGCTCTGCTGAAGCAGTAAAACTGGAAAACATGCTGTCCTGCTGCTTGCTTGCACTGGCAAGAGGTGTGAGGAGCAGGAAAGTTTGTTAGACCCTGCAGCTGGCAGGTCTAAAAGGCATGTGCTAAGAGAGATGGGAGATGCAGAAAGCCACCAGTTATCTTCAGAAGCAGAACTCTGTCACTGAGAAGTGCCACAGAAGCAGTAGGAATATAAAAGCCAATCCAAATGTGGAGAAGAGGAGTAATGTCAGTAATAGCTAAAGCGCTGTAAAAGTCAGTGACAGGAAATGCCAGACTGCAGAAGCAATGTTCAGGAACAAGGTGAGAAAATGGGGATCCTCCTTCCTCCACATGGCACTCCTCACATATTACAGCTAGGAAAACTCATGGGCAAGGTTAGCTTTATGCCCTACTTTCAACAAATGGGCAATGGTGTATCTGCTGGGCTACTGCCCAGCATACAGCTCTTCTAGAGTCTGCTGCCAGTATGTAGGGCTTCATCTGTTAGCCTAAAATAAAGAAGTCACATCTGCTGCTGTTTTTCATAGGCGCAATGGCTGTAGTAGATAAGATCACAAACTACAAGATATAATAGAACTAATAATGAGTTAATTCTTAATATCCCATAACAGCTAAACCACTTCCTTCCATGTACAAATGAAAAACCAAGTAGAAAAACCATGAATTCTGTCAAGCACTAGAATGTCACTCCCACCTTCCTCTGCCTCAGAATCATTTTTTGTTGCAGTAGCACTGTCATTTTTTTTGGTGTTTATACAGGATGTGACAGGAAGTGTCTCCAGTCCTGAAGAAACTACAGTGATTAAAAAAACCTTATCAATAAATATTCACAAGTGCTTTTAAAATTATATTCTCACCTACACATTGTTTCTTATTAAGTTTTCAAGCTACAACTTTTGTCCAAGCAAAGAACCAGAGCCATTAAGATGGCTTTTTTTTTCTGATGCCTCTTCCTACAGATATATTGCAAGCTGTAAATAACTCTGTTCTCCTGTTACTGCTGAATACTATACAGACAAGCCACAAAACTGCAACAGACTGCTTGTAGCAAGATCTAAGATTTTTAAGTCATGAACTTATGTAAAAACTAGATTTGTCTCTAATTAAATGAATTTTCTACTGTTCAGATTTATGCAAGGCCAAATGAAAAACCAGACTCATCAAAGCCGGGAAAGAAAAGGCTATTTTATATCTTTGTACATCCCTACCCCACATGAAATATCAGTGAAGAGCATGGCTGAGAGTAAAAGAATGAATGTGGCAGCCCTGGAAAAAAGCAGATTTTGGCAGGGTAAGGATTGTGTGCATTGTTCCATGCTCTGACCTCCACAGTTGTTTTAATGCCTTCTGACAGTGCTGCTAGAGCTGTGTGCATCCTCCTTTTCTCAAAACAGCTCTGCTTTCCAAGTAAATAAAGGTAAATCCAGAAATTACATCTCTGCCTGCCCATCCTTCCCCTTCCCCAGCACCCTTAGAAGAATAATTCTGGCTAAATGCACCAAACAAGCCTGCATACATTTACTTTCAGTTCTGCTCTAAATAGCCAGTATTTTTACATTCTGTATATTTCAATGCCTCCTGTATATCACTATCATCACTTTAAATATCATACCATATTTGGAACTGAAGAATATTTTCATTCCTTCATCACAGACAGAAAAGAAAATAAGTGAATGAGGTGAATCAAGCACCTGTAATTATTTTTTTTTTAAATATTGCCTGCACAAACCAACTTTTGCAGTAAGTGGATCTCTTATTGCTGTGATTATTGCTGCATCCTTCATCAGTTAACCCTCAAAAATTACATATACTGTTCACTGCAACATTTTAAGAGGACACTGCAAAAAAAGAATAAAAATCATATGCTTCAGTTGATGGGGAAAAAACCCTGAAACTATAATGCCAAGTAGCCTACAATGAGAACTGTCACAAACAGTGGAGCTACCAGTAATTAAGCACTTCTAAAAGCAAGCTATATGCTGGCAATGCCCTTTCATCCCTTTTTGCCATTGTATCCTCAGAGCTAGGCAAAAAAGCTGAAAATAATCCAGCACATTAGGTGACGGTGCAGTGAAGTTTTGTTTCCTAATTATAAATACCATGCCTGTGCTCAGACAAAAGAAATCCTTCTGAACTGATGTAAGCATCTCTCATAAAGAGCTGCAACAGAATTAAAATACAGCTTCCCTGTTTTCCTCCGTAATGAGGTCCTGAATGCTTTGTATCATGCTGACTAACATTTACCCTTTCTCTGTCTAAAGTAACTGTAATAAAGAGCTGTTAATCAGAAAATCTTCTGCGCATCTGCCACTCGGAGCAAAGAGATGCTTACCTTCTGAAGACTTGAAAAGGCCTCTCTACTGCAGAAACAGCAAAGATGCTTCACGGCTGCAGTTCAGCATCCCTCATTCTCTAGCAGTTTTCCAGGAATACAGATCCTCCACCATTTTCCTGTCACGTGGGCAGTGGTACTGCTAAATAAGGGCGATCACCTGCCTTCACACAGCCGGCTGTGCGAACCAGCAGCTACTGGGCTTTGGTTACAGGCGCACGGAAACAAATGCAGAGCTGTGCTTCGGCCCTGGAAATTATGATTCTTTTTCACATTCCCTGCGGAGCTTTGTCAGAGCATCAGCAAACTTCGATGCAGCAAGTCAGCTGGCGACAGAAAAAAGGCTCCCTGCTGCTTCATTTCACTGCCTGAGGAAAGCTTATGCTGAGATTGCATGACAAAAGTTCTTATGGATTCAACCTATCTCAGCCTTCATTTCTGTTGCATCGATGGCTATAGAACACATGCACTCTAAAACATGGTTCGTAAGATTTTTCTCGGTTTGCAATTTAGCAATGGGAATGCAGGTGCAAATTTATAAAAACAAAACACCAACAATCAACAGTTCAGAAGGCACGGTGGATTCTGAAAACATGAACTATGTGCAGCAGGAAGCAATGCCCACAGCCTGTGGTCCTGGTTGTGCTCCTTAGGGAAAGAGAGGATACGTCTTCCCAGGCAGTGCAGTCTCATGGTCTCCTTTTACAAAAGTCTATTGCGAGTAGACTAAATCCTAAAAAATCCATGTTCCTTTCCAAATGCAAAACAGCTTCCAATCCTAATCCCTACAGCAAGGCAACAGACCCCAAGACAGCCTAACCTTCATCTGGTTTCTCTCTTCACTCTGCACAAATCCTCCTGGAAAACAATGAGAACTGGAGAAGCTTTCACATCAGACTGCTTAGCCATAAACAGTCCAAAAGAAACAAAAGCCTAACCCCATTTTCCCTTTTCAGTATGGTTCCATGCACAGCTACAGCACAGTAAATCACAATTCAGTGGCTCTCACCTTCTCCTTCATGTTATTAGTAACCCTACAAAGAAAGTGGTCATTATCTGCTACATATGTCCTGGTGAGTCAGTCCCAGATGCTATTTTCAGGGAAAACAGAAAATACAAAGCATTTCAAGAAATTAAAAAATCATCACCAATACGAAAATACACTTCTAAAGAGGACATTGCTGCAGACATGCCGTCTTTGATGTTTCTGTCACCTGGCTGTATGTAAAATTTCCAGTGATGGGGATGCTTCTAGCACTTTTTCAACTGGCCAAAATTTAATTCATTTAAAATCGAAAATCCATAAACCCAGTAACCATGGACCCAAAAGTCCATAATATCCAGACTTCCTGTATCCAGGAAATAAAGCTATAAAATATTTATGCACAATAGAAGTCATTAGTAGCACGATGAAGCAAGACAAGCTTATGGTGAGCTGTGAAATTAGTAATGTGACAGAGGACAAAGTCTTAGTTCTCCACGCACAGAATACCATAGAATATTTTTGAAATTTTAGGATGCTGTTGAGGAAGCTTCCCTGTCTGACCATCCACGAGCCACTGTGGCAGTCACACTCACAGCACCTGAGCTGGGACCCCACAGTCAGGCAGTCAGGCCAGGTTTCCATTACCAGCACAACTCCATGTTTCCCTAGCAGAGTCTCAATCCTAAAAATAATCTAATCAAGGTGCAACAACGAAAGAAAAGCTTGAGCTGGGTACCTCTGAGGAAGGACCCGGAATACAGGAAACTCTGGGCTTCTATACCCTCACAGTCTGGCGTGCAAAAGTCTGGGGGTCGTCCAGCAGAGTCAGCAGTCCCTGCTTTGTTTTTCAGTGTCCAGTCACCTGCTGGCACAACATTTCCCTGTGCCCTTCGTTGTGCAAAGGCCAGAACCTGTTCATGGACTCCTTAACAGATGCTCTGCTGGGACCACTTACCTCACCGGGGCTCACTGCCAAAGTCAGGTCTGTGTCAACAGAGTTAAAGTTTCAAAGCTCATTAACACTTTAGGCTGAAGTCTCCTGTCACTGATCACATTGATTGGAATATATTATATAATTAATTAGCTCACAAAGAAGTGGTGCTTTTAATAGCAGGGTTTTTTTTTCATTTAACCACTAAACCATACTAACAAAGTTTAAGAAAGTAGCTCTATCAGGCCAACTCACAATTTAATTAAAATTTCAGTACCATTAATAAATAATAGCAAGTTGTGGGTTTTTTCCATTTTAAAATAAGTGCTTTTCTTCTTAAAAGATTTTTATAAACGTCTTGATATTTGCCATGTAAATATTAAAGCTGTTTTTATAAAAATGAGATCATCAGAACCTTCCTACAAGCAATCTTCTTAGTTGTTGCTCCTTTATTTACATGTTTGGTTTTAACCTTTAAAGCATGGTCCTTGTGTTAAGTCAAAGCAAACGTCCTGCTTTAAGCTGCCAAGTAAGAGACCTAAGTTCAATTCCCATTTCAAGTCCATAATTTTGCAGTTCAGACGGAGTTGGAAGCATAACAGAAGCAGCATGCCTGCTCACCAGAGCGCCTGGAATTGCTTCCCAGTGGATCTGGCCATTTAATAAACAATCCTGACAGATGTGAAAGATGGCAGCCCCACAGGTTTCCAAGAAATAAAAGGTAACAGGTATCAAAGGGAAATAAATGTTACTTTATGTTTTCTGATAACAGATTGTCAAGCCCTTACTACACATAGCACCCTGCTTTTCCCATAAAAGAAAAAGGCAAACCTGGGATCCCTAACTCACTGCCTTATTCTAGCTTTGATATGACAGAAGAGACATTTTGAGAAAATATTTGGTGAAACCTTTGGTCACTGGAGTCAATGTGAATTTTTTTCTGGGTTCTAGTCTATCAATGTTTCATTTCAGTACTGGGCATTATATTGACTTGATTAATTAATATATTTGAGATTTATTTGTATTTGGCTAAGTCACAGAAACAGCAGAGTCATCTCAGAGTTCTTATTAATATTGTAACAGTCATAATTTTTCTTTAATTAAATTTAATTATCTCTATTCACTGGCAAGCATAGGGAAATGTGATGAAAGCAGGCTTTTCTATTAATATAACACTGGATTGCTTCTCCTACGGAGCAATTTTAATATCCAGCAGTACAGTAGTGGTCACAGAGGGATATTTCAGACAGGGGCAGTGGAAGAACTATCTTTTCATTATATATGTGAGCAAGAAAGAATTATTCCTGTTACTTTGAGAAAATGCTATCAGAAAGATAACTTAAGCTTTCTTTTGAAGTCTTACCCTAGTAGGTTAAATGCATTCTTCAAAATTCTTCAAAAGAAATTGTCTTCTGGTCAGTTTTGCCATCAGTTTTCTAAGCTCTCTCCCAAGCCTTCCAAATATCTCTGTTCTTATTTCTACTGTTCTTACTGCTTTTTGTACCTCAAGTCAATACATAATTTCATAATATTTTGTTAGCTCTTTCTAACTCTTTCTAATAAGGAAAAGGATAATACTTCCTACAACAAAGGTAAAAGCAAGAATGATCTGGTGTATGGAGCCACTCAGATACTCTGAGGAATGTGCTGGGTATAAACTAGCATAGCCATCTGCAGTGTTCTCCCTCTGCCTCCTGACCAATTCATCACCCCAACCTTCATTCAGCTCTGTAAGACAAGACACCTTCTATCAAGAAGAAAATTGTCTCCAGTCTTCATACATTTTACTGCTGGCATATCTCCAGTCAGCAGCAGCCAAGCATGTTATCCTGCCCACCTAACAAGCTGTATAAAAAGCTGTTTTCTTTCTGGAAAGACTGACATTAGTAATGTGCTATCAAATCTTCTTGAACTTTTTTTAGGAGTACGAAGAACTAGGGTTTGTTACTTTTGGTGTTTGTGTATTTCTGAGACAAAGCTTATCTTCAGTGTTTTAATACTAGTAAGCATCCTTATTCTTCACTCCTGCTGAAGCTTTACCTTGCAGAAATAAAACAGGAGAGGATGGAAGAACTTTACCTCTAGCCATAAACTTCTTTAAAACAGCTTTGAGAGTCGTTATGTTTAACATTGGGATGAAAGGGGCAGTGACTAGCAGACATCAAGATTTTAAAGCACTTCTTCATTCTAGTTTTAGTTTACACTTTCTGTTTCAAAACCTTGATTCCCTCTTCTGTGTAACAGGAAATTTTACCAGGAGAAGTGACAGACATCTGCTGGATGAAAGCAGAAAACAATGCAAACTGCGTCCTTCACCGACCCTTACTCCACTACAAAAGGAACCTACTTCAGCACGGTACAAGTAGGAGCTTTTTTTATTTTTCCTAAACAGGGGCATATGGATATAAAAGGGATTAGAACACAGTTACTAAGTAAGTGCCTTCATAAACTTTGGACTACCAATTCAGCTGTTCATTGGCTGGGTTTGAGTTTGAATACAAATTATAAGTTTCTTTATTTTTCAAAGATCATAGAAACACAGAACGGCTTGGGTTGGAAGGAACCTCAGAGATCACCTGTTTCCAACCCATATGACGGGGGAAGGGACACACTACATCAGGTTGCTCAGAGCTCCATCCAGCCTGGCTCTGAGCACTTCCAAGGATGAAGCATTCACAGTTATTCCAGGAAACCTGTTCCAGTCCTCACCACCCTCACACTAAAGAGTTTCTTTACATCCTACTTCAGTGTAAATCTTTAGCAAACTCAGAGCCTGATGACTAGCACCATCAGGTGCCTTCCAGAAATTGGATCGCAATAATAAGGAGTCTTAATTTCTTCTCTTATGTGATGACACCAGTGTTTCTTCACTAATCTCCTGTAGGCTGGCAGCTCTGCTGCATTGTTTTAAACTTTGTTGGCCATGAGGGGCACTTAATTTCAGACTAAGAAGTCAAAAGCTGCATACTGAGTTATGTTTTAAGAAGAAACTTCTGTTTTTAAAACTGTAAATTAAATACATAAAGAACGCATTTCTAATTACACACTTCTACCATGTCGGCTGCCAGTTTTTCAGCTGTTTATGTAAGAGCTTTCATGAAATGGGTGTATCATCTGGAAATAATAATTCCTGTTTGTGTTTCACCATGGTACTTTTTTGTGTGTTTGCTTTGGTGTCAAAGGAATCAAGGCCTCTGTGATCATGCTGTGGGCATGCACAGGGACGCATATGTCTGTTCTCCTAGGAAGTCTGATTTCTTTATCTAACTGACCAAAGATATAAGGTTATTACAAGTTTACTGAATATCAACTACCAAGCAGAGGGGAGACTGAGGGGGAAACCATAACGGAGAAACAATATCTATTACACACAAAGTCCTCACAGAAGAGGATTTATTACTTTTAACAACATTAATGCTGAAAGAAACTTCCATTAAAGTTTACAACTTACCAGGAAAAAAAATCTAACAAGAAAACTTAAACCAAAGCAAAGTAGATTTTACTGGTTCCATGCTCCCACAATTAATTGGAAGCTGAGCAAGTGCCTTACTTTGCTTCTCTGGGCATCAATATCCATAATGTAAAGGATAGAAATAGCCACTGCTACTGACTAAAAAGGCCTTTAGTATTTAACACCTTCTAAGTGTTTAATACTAAAGATAGTATTTAAGAAAATAAGGAAAAAAAAGACTAAACTAGAAGCTATAGTGACCATATATATTCTATGTCAAGAATTATTTTATCTTTTTCTTACACAATGCACCATATTCCATCATGCATTTAAATTTTTACTGAAAACAAGAACATTAACACAGTCCAGTTTTGGATTTTAATATGGGAATTAGTCTAAAAAAATACACTAAATTCTAGGAATAATGAATGTACTGTATGCAAAACGCCAGTGTGAACTATTGTGGAGTAGTACTTCAGGATTTGCTGAAGTTCCTAAAAAACAAAAGAGCTCTTCTCAAAGTGGACCAAACAATTTATAGAAATAAGATGTTAACCTCCCATATAAATCCATGGCCATAGGAATGTTTTTTCTAGTACCAGTCCAAGTCCAAAAATCAGATTTTCTTCCTGAGGTGTCTAAATAAGAATTTTACTGCACTGAAGTTATCTCAAGTCCAAAATGTGCTGGTTTATTTACAAATCATTCTAAATCAGATACCTAGAGTTTTCTTTTCCTCTCTAAAAACATCATGGGAATGTAAGTATGACAAGTCAAACCCCCACAATGCTGCCTGCATGTAATTAATCAGTGTGACTTGGATCGGGTCAGCATCTGCCTGTTTTAATTAAAAATGCTTTATGGGAGACAGAGGAAATAACATAATTTCTTCACATCAGATTTGCAAGCTAGCCAGCACCTCTAAACAACTCTTCCTGTTTCCTGTCCCTTTCATTCTTGACTGTGAGAAGCACTGATAAGCATTTAATGATTCTAAGATTCTTTTTACTAGAAATGCATGGTTTGTCAAGAAAGCATCTTTATTAATTGAAATTAGTTGTTTTTAATGAACTCCCAGTGAAACCCTGCAGAGATAACACCAGAAAATGGCTTCCAGGGTTAACAAACAAAGCACCTCCAAGTCAAAGGACATCTAACTTTCCTAGATTTGCAGATCCTAATCCACCCTTCCACACAACATGGATGCAAAACAGCTGCTTGGAAATTTTGCTTGTTTTGCTTCTCCCAGATTTCTCTTTTATAGGAAATTTCAAAATTTCTACTTTTCCTTCTCAAATGGAATTTAGAAGCTTAGAGTACTGGGTGGAATAGAAATGCTGTGCTAACCCACCATAATTTTGCTAGTTTCAAGGTCAAGCACTCAATATCCCTACAGATCTGATGAGAGTTCATCTTCTGCTAACACTTCTGAAGATTTTTCTCTCTCTTGATAGTGACTTGCTGTTTGCAAAGGAAGAGAGGTCAACACAGAAGTATCCTCTCCAATACACTACAGTAAATGGAGTCAGGAGGGCCACCCTTCCCTCCATCTGACCACACAGCAGAGTCACTTGGCAGCAGGAATACTGCCAGCACAGAGGCTGCATGTCTGCCCAAAGCCAGGTCCATATGTACTCATTAATCTGCTTCAATTGCCAGTTCAATTCAGGCATAAATGCTCCTCTGATCTGACTAGAACTTAAAAATAATTATAAAGATCACAGCTTTCCTTCATGCTTTTCTTTCCTCTATAAGCAGCACATTTTTCTGACTCTGGGCCTTTACTCATTCCTTTCTTCCTTCTCAGCAGTTTTGCTCTGGGCAGTGATAGCACTTCACTCCGATCACTGCAAGACCTCATCATGTACTGGCAATATCATCAGCACCTGGTTTGGGCCTGTATTCGCTGGCCACATCTGTTTCAGATCTAAAGGTAGGTAATAATATCAGTGGGACTTCACAGAAGGAAGATAGATTTACTCCTGCAAGGAAGTGACCTTCAAATCAATTGGAAAACAACCCTAATTTGGTTCATATCAAGCAACAAAGAACCAAGAATCTGTTTACAGAAAGGGAGAAATACATTGGTAGTTAAATATGCAAACACATTGCATACTTCAGACTTGAAAGTCTTGCCATCTATTCATAATGGCACACACCTCAGTAACATAGGTAACAAATGAACAGAAGACTTGCAAGAAAATAGGCTGATTTTTACTTACCCTGATTTTTGATTCAATTCTCTGTCATTGTTGAGAAGAACCATTTCCTCCTTCATTTCTTGTTCTGTTGCTACATTATTCCCAAGCCTCTGTTGAGAATTTGCTTTCCATGTACTATCACCACCAACCATCTGCAATTCTGATGTTCCTGCAATGCCCGTACTCACATTCTCAGCAGTAAGGCCATCTGAAGAACAGCCTTCATTTTCAAAAGATTTCTGAAGGGGAGTTTCTATCTGAAATTCTGTCCAAGTGTCAAGAATCAATTCCTGTGCTACAACAGATGCCAATTCTTCACCAGGATGTCCGGACCTTGATTTTGGCATCTCTGTCTTGGCAGAAATTTCTTCAGGTGATATGTCACTTACTTCATTTTGGCCCAATATAATCCAACCCTCATCTTGCCCACAGCTTTCCTGTGATTTCCTTTCACCACCCAGCTTTTGAGGCACAGCAGAAGAGTTTTTCTCTTCTAAGTGAACATCGTCCCATCCAGTCCCAAAAACAAGGCAATCTTTGCTTTCATTTGAAATGGAGATTGGCTGAAAGGTATCCAAGGAGCCTGCTGAAAAGCCTTCATGAGATTCCTGAAATGCAGAATTGATTTTGCTTCTTTCAAGGGTATCATTTGTTGTAGGTATATTTTCTTCCTCAGAAACAAGGATGTAATCCATCTCCAGTGAAGCTGGCAGCACCTGCATCCTCACATCTTCCTTACCTTTTGTACTTTCCAGTTCAGGGGTCTTAGGGGAATTTCTTGGCTTTTTCTCCCTACAAAGTAGGGAGTCAGTGCCAGCTTCTAAAAGAACAGGCAAATAGAAACTCTTTTAATTTTTGAATTACTGATTTAGTCACCATAATATGCTTTAATCAGTACTGTGAGATAGAGTTCTTTTCAATTTGCTTCACTCTGTTAATGTGTACTTGAATTTTATAACACCATCACCATCATCATTATTGTTGAAGGTTATACATTAACACAGCAATCATCCCCAAGGCACAAACAATTCAGCGTCCCATAGGCTAGGCCCTGTACAAATTACAGAAATTATATTCCTGCTTCTCTGTTGAAAAGCTTTAGATCTGCCTGAGAGAATGACACTAGAGTTCTTTCCACAATACATGTTCTGAACGTTAGGGAGACACACACACTCCACACTGCACTCAAAGCCTCCTCATTAAGCAGAAATACTCCAGACACTTCCTCCTTACTGTGTCCCATGTATTTGCCCTGGAAAGCAGATTTTCTTACCATCACATGATCTTCTATCTCCACCTGGTGGTGAGTCAGGATCGGTTGTTTCTGCTTCAGATTTTCCTTTCAGAAGATCAGAATCTGGTGGAGTTACATCAGACATGGAGAGCAATGGTACTGAGGTGAGATTTTCCTCAAGGCACTCTGTGGATGTTCCAGACACCTTATCTTCGGGCATTGGGATGCCCTCTGCACCTTCCAGAGGAGCTGGCAGTGGCAATCGTTTTTTCCAAAGAAATGCTGTCATAAAATAGCTGCTGTGACAAGAGCTCACCGTTTGCATACTCTCTGCTGCCACAGGGTTCAGCATCAAAAGATGCAGGTGGTGGAGTACACACCACTGGTGATCGGTCACTGGGTACTTCCTTAAACACGGGAAAATTTTCAATTACAGCTTCATATTCTTTTGTTGTGTCATCAAACAGTTGATTATTTGAATCAGATTCATCACCTTCATTACTACCAGGGAGAAAGGATTTGGGAAAGAATGTCAGTTCATCTTTTGATTTCCCTTCTGCTTCCTCATGGCCTAGCAGTGTTAGTATGTTCATTCCATCACATGTGCCTGCCAGGACATCAGTCACTGAGGTGTTGTTGATACTGCGTTCCAGCCCTGTGTCAGATTCATCCACACATTCTTCTGACCTGTCTAGCTCAACACCAGTTATTGCTATATGGTCAGTATCAAAATATTTTACAACTTCACTCAAGGCACTGATTTCTTTCAAGCTTTGTTCTTCCCTATCAGGTTGATTGAAATCCACGGGAAGCAAATGCATTTCAGTTCTATCAGCTGGTGCTCCCTGATGGTTTGCATGAGTGAAACTTTCATGGAACATGTCTTTCAGATCTAAGGACGTCACTTCACTTGCAATTTCAGTTGACTCAACAGGGTCAAAAACCAGCTTATTTTTCAGACTGTATTCTTCTGGAGTTGCAAATTCAGGAGGATTATAAGAGATAAGCTGATAAAATTCATTGCTCTTTACTGGTTCACAGTCCGGGGGGCTACCATTTTCAGAGTGCATCTCCATCTTCTGCATTACTAACTGATGCTTTGATTGAAAATCAACCTCTTTATTCACATTTGATTTTGCATTAATTGGCTGACTGTCTTCAAGCACCACTGCAATCTGAGAAGATGGGATAGAGGCATGCTTAGCTCCATATTCCTGGCACACGTCAGGACTGCTTGATGACTCTGAGCCATTGTCTTGGTCACAGTGGCTTAAAATATCAGGATTTTGACCATCTGATTTCAGAGTGACTATCTGCTCAGCATTAGTCCACAGGTCAGGTTCCAGTGAAAACTGCTGATTACTTCCTTGTGTGTTATCCTGTAAAATATCTGGGATAAGCGCAGTTTGTGGAACTGATATATTCCACTCTGAACTTGACTTCTCTGCCATTTCAAAAGACAAGTCTTCTACAGTGAAAGCACCTGGCATGGAGTTGTGCACTTCTGCACTTTCACATGTGTCCTCCTGTTGTCCTTGAGGAGTGAGACTTGCATTTCCCTCATTGTCTTTTGGTAGATCCAGTACAGTGATTGCTTCAACTGCTGCACTTGGTATAGCTTGTTCCTCATCTGAAAAAGAGTTCTTCGGAGTCAGTTGATTTTCCTCATCTGTAGAAAACGACTGGTCTATCAACTCCCTTTCTTCTTTATCCAGTATGAAAGAATCAAATTGTTTGAACTGTAAAGTGTCTTCATTTATCTGACCATCAGGACTATTGATAGAATGTACTAGTCTTTCATCAGAGTACAGCAGGGCAGGTGGATTTTCATCATTACCAGTATCAGTGAAATGTGCTTCTGTTAGTTCTTCATCTTGTGAAGGGGAACCACAGGAGTCCTCTTTACTGTTTCCTAACTGATCTGTTAAAAAGTGACTTGAAAAAGAATACTGATTTTCCAATTGCTCTTCTTCACAAGGTTGTGAACTCCACAATTCTGAATTGTTATCTAGAAAATCAGATGTTCCTGCTGTGGATTTTGGATTAGTTCTTGAATCAGCTTCCAGTGACATACTCCTCTCTACAGCTTTTGAAAAATGCTCTTCTTTATCACCAGCAGCAGAAGTCGATGTAGACTCTTCATTCATTTGGTACAAATATGAGTCTTCCCCACTATCTGTTTTTTCATTGAAAATACTCACCTGAGTTCTTTCATCAAGTGTTTTACAGTGGCCTGTAGCAGATTGAGTAGTCTTATTATGATCAATAGAGTCAATAGTCACATCCTCCTGCAATACCCTTCTGGCTTCAACTGTTTCAGAATTTTCATTGAAGATGCTTCCCAGGACCTCCTCTCTCACCCTAGCTTTTGCACCTGAATTGTCTTCATTAGCTTCAGGACTTGTTGCATTGGACTGAACACAGTCCTCTCCATTTTCAGATCCTTTGTGCTGTTTGTTTTCACACACTAAACCTTCATTAATCACTTCTGGACATGCCTCTGAATTCTCTGAATCCTCATTTAAGTCAGGACTTGAAAAAGAAGATACAGTATCATCATCCACATGGGCATTCCAAAAATCTAAGCTTTTAGGAACTTTGTTCTCGTTGCCGCTTGTTTCAAATCCTTCACATTCATTCCCAAATTCCTTCTTTTTAAAAGAATCTTCAAGATTTTTATTATTTTTAATCTCCCACATATCCCTGCTTCTTTCATGATGACTAGCAACTGGAAGGTCTCCCCACACATTCACAGATGCATCACTTAAGTCAGGACTTGTTCCACTTGAGTGTGTATAATCATTTATTGAATTACTCCACACATTATCTTCTTCCAAATAGCTTTTGATCTGTATATCTTTTGAAAAGCTGCTTGTGGTATTTGCTATTTCAAGGACTTCGCTTGCCTCAGGACTTGTTCCAGGAGATTGCAAATCTTCACATGGCTGAGAATCCCAAGCAGTTTGGGAAAAACTCTCATTAAGCACTGCAAATGGCTCTCCACAGAGATTATTAGCAGGTTCTAAATTTTCAGAGTTTTCATTTCTCCCAGAACCTATTTCCAGTGAAAATGAATTTTCCACCACAGATATATGTGTAATATCAGGAACACTAACAAATCCAGAAAGATTTTTCTTAAACTCATCTGTGAAAGAATTTTCATTGGTCCTCATCAGTTCTGCGTTATTTTTAAAAGACACTAATTCAGAATTACAAATTTCTGGATAGTTAGGAGTCACTTCATGTAAGCATTCCTGCTCTTCTCTCATAGGTTCTTGTGGTTTATCCATCAAATTACTTGATGTAGCTTGGCCACAACCATTCTTTCCAGAGTCATTCCAGACACCTGAGATTCCAGGCATTTTAGAGGAATTATTTTCAGGATTATCACTACCCTTATCAGAACTTTCAGTAATACTTTTCATCTTGTGACTTGCTTCATCCTCTGTCACTGTAGCCTCTTTTTCAGCTCCCTCAGAAAAAGGCTGTGACATTTCACTATAATTGTAATTTTGTGGTAAGGGGTCATAAAAACATCCATAATCTCTGCCTCCTTCAGAAATACTTGAAGATTCTAAACTATTTTGCAACACGTCTTTTCTCTCTTCCTGAATAACTGGTTTGCTTTCATTGGAAAATGACACATTCTTTGTGATTAATACTTCCAAATTAACACTATTTCTCATTTTTTCTGGGAGGCGACAACTTCAGTTGTTGGCTCATTTTCTTCCAAATCTTTTTTACCTGAAGATTCATTGCCCTCTTGCACTGGTTTATTACAAATGTCATTAATCATTTGCTGTCCACTTGTCACATGTGTTCTCTTACATTCTTTTCCTTCCTTAGAGATGACAATGGCATTATCCCAGCCTTCCTCACGACCCTGCTCACTCAGAAAACCCCTCGAGTTCAGCTGGTGCACTGAATCCTGCCTATCCAGCTCTTCATCAATACCAGCAGTGCTTTGTGCTGCATTCTTACTAAGTATCTCACTCCCTAAGTCACATATTTTCAGATCCAAACCATTCTCATTTTCTGAAGTTGGCATAGAGGTGTTTGTGTCTTCTACAGAAACACTGCCCACTGTTTCTGCATTGTCAGCTGCTCTCTGTGTAGTATTTAATTCATTTTGTGATGGTGATAAGTCATTCACTGTTTGATTATATGCCTGTATTACTCTTCTGCTTTCAGATACAGGAAAGTTATTTTCACTGGTACATGTTTCAGTCGAAAAACATAAATCAGCTCTCTGTTCTGAATTAAGAAAAGGTTTAGCAGAGCCAGAAAGAACTGGAATTTCAGAATTTCTTTCTTGTAACTGGGTGATGTTATTTAGGGGAGTGTTCCAGATATCTGTATTTCTAGCATTTGAAAAAGGCACACTGTTAGAAGATAATGGTTCCTTACTTGATTTCTCAAGTACTTTTGACTCAGCCAAATTTGTGTTCATGAATTTATCATTAACTGTTTCTTCATCAAAATCCTTGTCCTCATTTTCTCTGTCATCTTCTGCATATGTAGGTGATATGTATGAATCAGATGTTGAATAATTGGTGTCTGGTGGAGAAACAACTAAATCTTCTGCTATATTTGAGGAACTAAGATCCGAGTTTTTGTATAAGAAGGTATCCTCCCATGGCACCACTACTTCTGTTACTTCTTTTCTGATGTTTTTATCATACATATTCCAGGTATCTATATTTTCAAATTGTTTTTCAATTTGTCTATGTTTAGGATCACCAAACACAGTTCTCTTCCCTGTGTTCAGCTTGGAATTATATTGCATATTGTTGAAAACAAAATTTGTATTTTCAGATTTTCCATGGTCTTCTATTGCATAAAATCTTCCTTTATCCCACATTTCTGGATTTTCAAACTCATTGTCCACTGTGATTCCTGAAGAATCTGATAAACCAGTTTTTGATATGGCCCATTCCTCAGGAATATTCCCTGATTTTAATTCTCTATCTTGTTTGGGCATGTTCCATACATTTTCTGAGGATCTACCAGCATTTCCTTCTTCAAACTCGGTCCAGATTTTGTAAGAGTTTCCAGCTAGCTGGCTACCTTTTCCTTCACCACTACACCATGCATCTGACATCACAGGTGTTGGCTGGCTGGCCTTCCACAGGTCTGTGAAGCTCTCCACTTCTTGCTTTGTCTCATCTAAAGAAGCAGTTTGCAAACATGAATGTTCACTGGTTTCCTCTTGATCCTCATGGTTCCAATCATCTTGTTTAAACTGATTATCCCACAGACCTGCTTTCATATATTCCATTTGCTTTGGCTGTTTTTGGAGGAACACAGAATCTGAGGCTCTTCTATCAGAATGTTCTCGTAGCAAGGGACTTTCTTTAGAATCTTTCCATAAGACAGGACTCTGAAATACAGATTCCTGTTCACTTGAACTCCATGCATCAGCATTTCTGGAATCTAGGTCAAAGCCATCCCACCAGCTCCCACATCTAACACGAGGCTGAGAGTAATTCGCGCCATCTATTTCATTAATTTTTTTAATGACATCTTGTGAGAAAATTAAAGGCTGCCCATTATCTAATGGTGATGTATCTACAAGACTATTCATAGGAGTTGGTGGAATTCTTGAATCAGCAGATTTCAACATTTCTGGTGAAGAAGAATCAGCTTCATCTAAATCAATCAAACTTGATGTTTTTTCACACATTTCTTCTGGATTCTCATCAAATTCAGCCAGATTGTCTTCCTCAATTTTTGTCGTAAGTAAGTCAGTTGAATACTTTACTGTATCATTTTCTAACAGGTTTGCCTCATCAAGGTTTTTTTTCAGAGTGAGTTGGTGCCCTTCTGATAAATCACTATTGAGAAAATAGCCATCTGCTGGAGAACAATCAACAGAATGAGAAGATGATTCAGATGGATCTGTAACCAAGGGTGCTAGATCAAAATTGAAAAGATTGAAGTTATTGCTGTTGTTTCCTGACTGAGACTTCTGTTCTTCAGCTATTGCTCCTTCAGGAATAGGGCTGTAGGAATCAAAGCCAGGTAGAAGACTGTGATGTGAAGCAGCACCTTCTCCAACAGGGCTATCATCACTAAGAAAAACAGAACTCTCTTTGGAAGACCGGCTGCTTCTAATGGTAGCCAAGCCACTATCTGGACTCACAAGGTCTACATTAACATCAATGTGGGCTTGCATAGACCCATTTAGATCTTGAGGATTTTCTATAAAATTGGCAGAACTGGGCTGTGGTTCTACATCAGAACCATATAACTCCATAATACCAGAAGATCCTTGTGAAAGTGGAGCACTTCCAGCAACAGCTTCAGTAGAAGAAGTTCTACTGTTTGATACCATTTCTGGTTGCCTTCTATTTATAACTTCCTTAATTAGAAGAAAAATTTGATCACAGGTCACCAAAGAATTTTCTTGATGATAAAGGAGAATTTGGTCACATTCACATTCTAGAGGATCCAGCTCCAAACAAGGGTTCTGACATTCTTCTAATTCACAGCAGATCTGTTGAAAAACAGGGTATTTCAGAAGTCAGTGCAGTCATGGGCATAAGGCACATATTGACTACTTCATCGTGTAATACAGTTATACCTATCACTTCCTATTAACCAAATGCTTGGCCTTTACACTGTACCATCCTTATTATGATCCCTAAATAGATGATATATTACAACAGAAGATTAAGACAAAATATTTGTTATATGATTAGTCAAAAATTATACCATTTGACTTTTTGGTTCACTTTGTGTAAGTAAGAGAAAATCCAAATAAACGTTTGGTTGTTCCTTAAGAAATCTGAGTAAAATTTATGTAATACTTTAGGAATGTATTTCTAGAATGGGATAATTATATTAATAAAATAAATAAATGCATTTATATTGACCTTGAAAACAATGGAGTCACTTAGCTGCCTGTCCCTAAAATCACAAGTTTTCAAGACTGAGAAAAAGGTTCAAAAAGTTGCCATTGAGATAGACTTTTCCATCTGAGGATAAATATAATTTTAAAAAATGGAAAGCACATAGCTCTGGACAAGTGCACACAACAGTAATAGTTTGTTTTGATTTCAGAGCTTGAATTCTTTAGGAATATCGTAATACATATATGAATTCCGGTCATTACCATTTACAAGGTATTTGCTTATCACTCATTGCCAAAGACACATTTGTGTAAATCACAATACATCCCAAGTCAAAGTTAGTGGGGAAGAAACCCCAAAACAACATTTTAACTGAATTGAAAAATCATGCCTCTTTCAGTATTTCTCATTTCTATTTTCAAGCTTTTTCTATTAGCTTGGTCTGAAGAAATAATAAATATCATAATCTTTCATTCTCTTATTATATAAATAATGCGGCCATTTCAAATAGCTGCTCAGTTACTGGTCATTTTGACCTCACTTAATTCATCAACATTTTGATATAGACTACTTTAAAAAAATCCCAACTTTTTTTTCCGGGAAAAGCATCTGATTCTTTTTCCAGGTACTTACTTGATTGCCCAGCTCTGCATTTTCTGAGTATACTGCTATTTGTTGTTTTGTTTGCTTCTCATCTGACAAGCAGTTGGCCAAAATGACAAGTACGTCAAACCCATATTTATCTATGAATGCTTTCAGATCACCAAGGAGACTTCTGTGTAATACACAGTCCTGAAAAACATTAAGAAATTGAAAGAAATGAAAGAATTGAAAGAAACTTTTCTGGTTCTTTTCATCCAGATATGTTGTAAAAATAGCCATAAATGTTGAAAAGCATCAGCAGCTTTAACAAGCAAGAGAATTCCATTTCGCTTGTCAAAACAACTACATGCCTAATAAAAATCAAAAACCAGTCCCATAGCACAGTAATGGAAGAACACCAAAATACTAAATGCATAGTAAAATTCAACCTCAAGAAAGAAATATATGCTATGTGGAAGGAGGGACAGGCCACAGGGAAGGAATCTAGGAACATCGAGTTGCAGGGATACAACGAGGAAGGACAAGGCCCACTTGGAACAGTCTGGCAGGGGATATCAAGGACAACAAGAAGGGCTTCTACAATTTTATCAGAAGCAAAAGAAAGATCAGGGGAAACGTGGGGTCACTGCTGAATTATGAATTAATGAAGATGGGTGTTCTGGTGATGGAAGACACAGAGAAGGTAAAATTACTGAATGTCTTCTTTGCTTGTCTTTACTGCTGAGACCAGCCCTCATGAGTCCCAGACCTCATGGGCAAGAGAGGAAGGCTGGAGAAAGGAAGGCTTCTCCTTGGCTGTCAAGGGTTGGGCTAGAGATCAGCTAGGCAGACTTAACACCATAAATCCACGAACTCTGATTGGATCCACCCACAGATGCTGAGAGAGCTGGCAGATGTCTTTCTGCTCCTCTCCATCATCTTTGAAAACTCATGGAGAACGGGAGAAAGTGCCTGATGATTCAAGGAAGGCCAGTGTCACTCCTGTCTTCAAAAATGACAAGGAGACCTGGGAAACTATCAGCCAGCCAGCCTCACCTCAGTTCCTGGAAAGGTGATGGAACAGATCATTCTGGAGAGCATCAAAAAGCATATAGAAGACAAAAAGGTCATCAGGAACACAGGAATAGTCAGGATGGATTTGCCAAAGGCAAATCAGTTTGGACCAATTAGATAGACTTCCACGATGGCATGGCAGGATGGGTCTGCAAGGGGAGAGCAGTGATGTCATCCATCTGAGCCTCAGCAAGGCTTCTGACACTGCCTCCCATAACATCCTCATAGGCAAGCTCAGGAAATGTGGGTTAGAGGAATGGACAGTGAGGTGGATCAAGAACTGGCTGAATGGCAGAGCTCAGAGGGTCATGATCAGTGGAGCAGAGTCCAGCAGGAGGCCTGCAGTCAGTGGTGTTCCCAAGGGATCAATACTGGGACCAATCTTATTCAACTTGCTTCTCAGTGTCCTGGAGGAAGGGATCAAATGCACCCTCAGCAAGTTTGCTGGTGACACTAAACTGGGGCAGTGGCTGATCCACCTTCAGCTCTGCTGCCATTCCGTGGCCCTCGGTCAGCTGGAGGCTGGGCAGGGAGAAACCCAGCGAGGCTCAGCCAGGGCAATGCCGGGTCCTGCACCTGGGGAGCAGCAGCCCCAGCTGCCAGCACAGGCTGGGGCTGACCATGGCAGAGCAGCTCCGTGCAGAAGGACCTGGGACTCCTGGTGGAGCACAAGCTGTCCATGAGCCATCAGTGCCCCGTGGCCAGAGGCCAGTGGTACCCTGGGCTGCACTGGGAAGAGGGTGCCCAGCAGGAAGAGGGAGGTGATCCTCCCTCTGCTCAGCCCTAGTGAGGCCACACCTGGAGTGCTGTGCCCAGTTCTGGGCTCCACAAGTGAGACAAGGAGCTACTGGAGAGGGTCCAGAGGAGGGCCACAAGGATGGTCAGGGGTCTGGAGCTTCTCTGTCATGAGGAGACACTCGGGGAGCTGGGCCTGTTTGGTCTGGAGTGAGATGGAATCCCATCAATGCATAGAAATGTCTCAAAAGTGGGTGTCAGGAGGATGGTGACAGATTCTTTTCAGGGGTGCCCAAAGAAGAGATGAGGAGCAACGACCATAAACTGAAACACAGGAAGTTTCACCTCAACAAGAGGAAGAATTTCTTTACACTGAGGGTGGCAGAGCACTGGAACAGATGCCTGGGGAGGCTGGGGGGGTCTCCCTCTCTGGCAACACTCAAAACCAATCAACCCTCCACATGTTCCTGTCTCACCTGCTCTCAATGACCCTGCCTTTGCAGGGGGTTGGACTGGATGATCTCCAGAGGTCCTTTCCAACCCTAATAATCCTGTAACTCTGTGATACTGGTCTATTGCTATTTCTTGAATAAATCACATTTTTTGTTAGAAAAAGAAAAATACTTTATGCAATTTGTAATGCAAATATTTAATCTAAAAATCCAGATGTTAAAATAATAGTATTGAGTTGCAAAATCCACAAGCTAACTTAACTTTGCAGCCCTTTATATGTGTCCATGATGATGTTACCATACTGTAACACACAATTACAAAGATTGTTCTTATAGATCCCATTGTTCGTGCTCTTTGAATTGTGAAAATCTTCAAAAAAATACACATGAATACAAAGACACACAAAAGTATGGACTAAGGCAAAGTATTTTTACACCCCTTGTATCAAAAAAATTACCTTCTTTCACACACACCCCACACCAAATACACAAGGAGGTAAACTTTTATTTTTCCTATTCTCATTAATGCTGGGACTAGCCCAATCATGTAGAACTTCAAATCCTACATCCACCATTCTAAACTGGGAACGTAAAGCACAAAGTATAAATGTCTTCTTTCAGCCCTCACTTCTGATAACTACTGGTAAATAAAGATTTAGAAATTTTATTTTGTCCTTTATGTTTCTGCTGTTTGTATTAAAATAATTTTTGTCATCTTCTAGCCAAGACTACTTTTGATGCTGCCAAGCTACACTGGCCTTGAATAAACCACAGTTCATCATGAACACAGCACAACTGTATGTGCAGATCATCATATTATTCCCCTGCATTTGTCTCCTACTTAATAAATTACTGATTTGGTTACAAATATATAATTACTATTTATTAATTTATTTATTAATTTATTAATCTACTCAAATGTGTCCACAAAATGCATCTCCCTCCCTCTAAGTTAAACTTATAACAAAACAATCTGTTTGTCAAGTGCTTTGGAAGTAGATTCCTTTCTGTGACTAGAGATGAAGCTCCCCTTTGATGTTTGCATAGCACCTAAAAATGAGGTTTAAGTGAAATTGACACAGATTAATGCACAGCCAGCTGCCAGCTTATTGGTGGACACTCAGATGTGAAATCTGAATAACAGTTTATGGAAGAGTAAGCTCTGCATGTCCAAACCAGTAAAATCTTCTGAAGACACAAGTATTGGGTAGATCAGAAACAGTTCCACAATGTCCTTGAGTATGAAAATGTCTCCTCAGTTATCCCATTCCTAACTGCAGCTGGAAAAATGAAAATCTATTAAAATAAAAAATCTGAACTATAGCAGATTCATAACCATCTGAAAATCCCTGATATCTCACCTAAACACCCCTAAAGTTTATTCTTTTAAACTGGTACCAGCAATAAAATTCAGATACTCCCTTCACAAGCATTCAAACATTCAATTAAATAGTGGCAGTTGCAAACAAGCCTTAAAAACTACCAAAGACCATATATTGAAAGACATGATAGATATATGGACTCTCTCATGAATTTGCTGACCTAAAGTAACAAGCAGAATATTCCACATATTATAAATGCTTACAGAAAATAAAAAATTTCCTTCAGAAATGAAAAAATGGAAATAATTTCAACCATTAAGCTGGTATCTCCAAGATTAATTACATGCATTTAAAATATGCTGTTGGTGAATTAATATAATATAGCAGGAGATACATTGACATGGCAAAACAATGACAAAGGTCAGTTAACTGGTCATTTTTATACACTCCTTTTCTTTTACTAGCATGTGCTGGCTTAAGTATTAAGTATATACAACAGGTAAACAGAATATGTAAACATTTTTAGTTGTTATAAAGCCCTCTAAGTAACTTATAAACAAAAAAATTGATTGTTAGCATACTTGAAATGTATATACTTGAAATAAAGAGAATCTAGTAGTACATATCTATTTTGCATAGTTAACAGCAATATAAATACTGGAGAAATTTAGTTTTATAACATGTAATAAAATGTTGCTTTTGTCTAATGGATATAAATAGCTTCTACTGTAATACAGCAATATGATGAACATTCTGAAATTTACAAATATTTTTCGCATCAGTTAGATAAGCAGAATGAGAAAGTCAAAGAAATCCAAAGACTTTTGAAGGATTTTTGACCATGACCTGTTTAAAGTATTTTTGTTGAGAAATACCATTTTATATAAGTTGTATACTGCTGGGAAGTTTCTTTCTCTGAAACTCTATTTTCTTTCTTGATTCTCAAGAATCTTTTTAACAGATAATGTCACTATAAACATGGATGGTCCTTTAAAAGAGGCAAAATATCCAAGAAATATCTGAAGAGAATCTGTAACTTCTCTGTCTCTTGCAACACTGATTCATGAAATCAACAGCCAATTACCCAAGTGATCACTGGAAGTGTACATTACACACACTTCTGACTCTTCTAAGCTAACTGTGTCAATATTAACCTGACCAAATTAAGAACAAACTGTCTCTTTTTTCTTCACACTTCTCACATGGGGAGCACAATATGGCTTTTGTCAGAGGTGCTCCATCATTTTGGCTCAAGGAAACTGTCAGTACAGTTTGGGATTCGTTATTCATGGGCAGATACCCTGATGGGTCTAATGAAGCCTTTCTGCTGACAACTCATTTGCTAAAAATACCCAACCGTCACAAAATATAAATGAGGAATATCGTATCCCATTACAATTTTCACAACTGATGCAATTATCACAATACAGAAATCATACATACTGCTACATACTGCATTCTCTTAATATTTCATGGTAGTACTTCTGCATTCCACTTTATTTCTATGTGATCACTGATAAAACTTTATGACATACTTAAATTGCAATATAATAGGGTAAACACCAATGATACAGCACACATGCAGAGCTAACAGTCTGTGTGCCATTTGCTGTAAATCCAGCTAATTACTAGAAGCCCCCTCTTTTGTTAAAAAAAAAATAAAAATTAAAAAGAAAGGCAAAAGAGTGCAGAAAAATACTCAATTTTTATTAAAAAGTTTTCAAGTAAAGGTCACTAAAAATTGAAAGAACAGTATAAACAGCATGATGTTTCCAAGACTCCAGAAACACAAGCAAGTATATCTGTTGTTTTTCCTCTTTTTTTTTGCTATCAACACCATTGGTAAAAATGCTCTATTAAAAATCCCTACCTTTTCTTTAAGGAAAGACTGCATTTTTCTACTGTGCATTTTGATATACCAAACAGCAGCTCTTCTGCACTGATACAAAAATAACAGTAAATTCTGCTTTCTTTATGTCTACAGTTTCCAAAGACAAAAAAAGGTAGTAGGTCCTAAAAAGTAGGAGAATGGGCATCTTTCAGCTTTGTTATCTTGTTCTATGACAACCCTAGTCATACTTTAGATACTCCAAACCTAAGCTGGAAAGAATTTGAACTGGAAACATGATAGCATTGTGGAATGCTCATACTGAATAACACAATAAGTGCTTGTTTAGCACTCACACACCTTAGTACTGATGATGGCTGCGTTTTTAGAGTCTATTATTTTCATTAAATGTAGAGTAACTAAAAAGAAGGAAAAAAAGAAAGAAAAGATTCCTCTTTAATTAAAAAAAAATTAGTGTATTTGTTCCATGAAAACATGTTTAGACAGGTTCATAAATGGCAAGAGTGTCTTTTCTACAGCATTGGTGCATCTTATCATAGTCTCCTAAAAATGATTCATTCTTTATGAATTCAGATTGCAGCTAAACAGGTTTCACTCGCATTTGATACAGTTCTGTATACAGTATACAAATTCTGTATATTCAAATTCAGGCTTATCCATTTTAACCTGTGTTTAAGTAGAACTTATAAAGATTTATATTTTTTTGTATTTTTAGCACAGCACATGATTTCTGGGCAAGACTAAAGTCTCAATTCATTTATAAAACTTGAGGTAGAAAAATTTTGCTCAGGTATACTGCCAAACTGCAGTTCCATTATTCCCCATTTACAGAACTAGCTGAGACAGCTCTGAATTTAGCAGCTGGGGTACAGCATCTTTGTGTATCCTAAAAGACATTATGATATACATGTAACATAAAGACATCATCATGGCCCACTTGGCTTACAACATTCTTCCTAGAGCTGGAATACCTGCATTCAGTGCCTATCACTCTCACCCACCTAAACAACACAAATTCTTATCCATAAGCAAGGCAGCCCTCCATGAGTGCTGAGGTGTACAACTAACTCTGAAATACAAGAGTCAAAAAATGCTCCCCAGTGTTAGTGGGGTTTGTGCAAAAGTACTCAAAGAACGCAGCAGGTGGAAGGGCTGGAGATGAAGCCCTGTTAAGGCACTGCCTCTACTGCACAACATAAACCTTGAGTGCACAGCCTGAAGACATTAACGAACATAGGTAATGGTCTGCACACTCCTGTCTATCTAATAATAATATTAGATTGAGGTGACCTCAATATCTAGAAGAAAAAAAGTTTTGCAGAAGTACAGGAATCAGGGAACATCAAAGTACATCAAGCTGTCTGGTGCAGAGGTAAAAGTACTCATTTTTTCCATCTCTAAGGGAAATTTGTAATTTATTTCATTGTTAGTGGACATTTTCTGTAATAGGAAAACTGTGACTGATAAAGATAAAGCTGTCAATTTTGAGCATTTCTTGTATTTGAAGGGTAAGTAGTTTGCAGTTGCTAAAAATGCAAAATACATTGAAATATATAGATGTAATTTTCAAGTTTAAAGGCTTAAATGACACGTCCTTTTTCAAATGTGTCTTTAAAACTCTGCCTCTGTAAAATAAGCAAAGGGACCAACTAGAAAACTTGTAATCAAAGCAGTATGACTTTTGCTCCAAGTAGAGAAGTATAGAGAAATGCAGTATGTTAAAATGTACTCCCTCCAGATCATTTTAAAGGTTGAAGTAAATATGAACTTTTTTGGGGATAAAAGTACATGGAGAATAAAGTCTTTTATTTTGAAACCACAGGTATACAAAGACTAAAAGTAAAGGCTACTGCTTATGCACCATATTTATTTGCAAAGATCCCCCACAGAAAATATGCATAAAATATGTAAAAAATGAAAATATCTCCATACTAAAGTACAGCGTAGTTTATACAATCTAATAATTATTTACCTCAAAAAAATATAGGAGAAAATGAAGCATTATTTTTTATTAATCAATAAGCCACGTGGACATAGCGTACAACACACTTTTTTATTCTCCTTTGTAATATTATTCTGTTTTCTGATTCTAGGTTAAGAACTTCCATCTGATTTTTCCGCAGCTTGTAAATCAATTAAAGAATATTGAAAAAGACACAACCTATCACTTCAGTTACAAGGTTCATTTAGTCACATACAATATTTGATTTCACTGTTGACTGATTAGCAAGTGGTAACAAGCAAAAGGCTGAATTGACAGAGTGATGAATTAAAAGATAAGAAACATCACAACCATACATACACTGACCAGGGGCTATCTCTTTTAGCCTGCTAAGTCTCAGGTGTAAGGTTATACGTAATAATTCATACCTTACAAAATAATCCCCATGCAAACATGATAATGCAAAAACACATTTCTGGCTGTCAAGAAAATTTCTGGCAAAATTAATCAACCATTCATCCATTCAGGCTCTTTGCATATCCTTTTGTCAAAGAGGGAATACTAAGAGATTTCTTTCCTCTTTCACGCACTCATTGCAATGGTTTGTAAAATCCATCAAGCCTGAGTTGATTTATTGAACTGTCTCTTAGCTCAGCAGTGTAACTATAGCAAATGAACTGGTAACTTCTTAAAAAACAGCAGTGATTCAACAATATCTGGTTTATTTGATTCCTTCTAACTTCAGATTAACAATTTCTTAAAGCCACTGACTTGCATTATTTAGTAGTTTTATACCAGCATGTTCTGTTTGTTCTGCCCCACATTTTTTAATGTTTTGACATTGAGAAATGTATTTTTGATTTAAAATTGATGTTAGACTCTACCTAGATGTTCACATCTTCACGCCAGCTAGTATGCTTCTATTGCTACTCAACAGAGCTTTCAAATTTAAATACAATACTGCTGTGTAGTATTATGTGAACCATCTCATTCACTAGGCTATGAATACTGGAAACTAATTACCCCCACCTATTTCTTTAATTACACAGACAACTTTGCATGCATATTCAACTGTTTTTGTATTTATCTATTCCCATCACTAGTAATGAGAATTGTTATAAAAAGTAGTTAAGGCACAAAAGACAGATACACCAAGCCATTTGAAGTACATGGATTTTATTGCTACGCATCGTCCATTGAACCCCACGAAGCACATTCATCACTCACCAGCTTTGCATTTTTCTTCATAAAGATATATGACCTTTGCCTATTAGATTTCATTAGCAGGGCACCATACAAGGCTCGTCTGCAGATGACAGGATAGAAAGCTAAACAACCTCGCCTGAAGGATTTTTGAGAAGAAGCCCATCTTCAATCTTTGTCCCTGGGAGGCACTTCTAACACCTGCCAACCACAGCACTATCATCAGAAAAACATTTAGAGATTTATCTTCAGGCTGGTGATTATAAGAGATAATTTGTTTGGAGTATGGATAAAGTTGGTCTAGCATAAACAAACTACAAGCTCAAATTATACGACGAACCTCATTAACTATTGATTTAACCACTGCAAATCCATGAACAAATGTATCAAAATGTTAATTCTTCAGGAAAATATAATAAAATTTTTAAAAATCAACAAAAAAACCCAGCCCCAAAACGCCAAGGCAGGATTGCAGGCTATTTTTAGTGCACTTTTAATGTTTGCAGTTTAAACTGGAAATGGAGACTTGCTTTGTCATAACATCAACAACGCTATACTATTGCCAATTTCCCTCAAAATGGAGTTTTGTCTGGCAAGAATTGCTGCCAGTTGCTGCCACAATAGAGGGATGAAACAGTGTTTTCTCTTCTACTTTCAGGAACACTCTTTTGATGGGAGACAGCCAGACTAGATGTACCATTAAAAGCACTTTCAGTAGCAAGAAGCTAGAAGTATTACAAATGGATGCCATCACAGGCAGATGGTCTGAAAAATTATATGTTCATTGATACCTTCTATATTACAGATATCACACATATCCTACATTCCATAATAGGAAATAACTGTCTCCTAATCTTTGAAAATTATTTTAACTCAAGCTAAAATATATCCTGTCTTCAGCCAAGAGTATATTTAGAAATAATACAGCTGCATTAGTCCTGAGGTCTATTTTTGAGGAAGAGAGGCTGGGGTTTTTCCTTCTTTTCTAATATAATGGCATTCAGAGGCCTGTCCCCCCTTTGGTAAAAGAGAGAAAAAATATTGCCAGACTTCCTGTGGCAATCCAAAGAGAAGAGCCAGAAAATGTTTCCACCTGATGTTGGTGGAATATGGCCTAGGAGAATTCCATTAAGTATCTGACCGCAAAGCTAAGCCTTATAACCCCTATCCTGAGAGATCATTTGTGTATAGAAGGAAACCTGCAGTATTTCCTACATTCCAGCATTCTAAACAAATGTGTGTGACTTGCACTTAGTAACAAAATATCAACACTTTTAGCACTACTATTACTGTAGGAACAGCAAAAATCTTTTGGAAGGAACTCAAAAACTTTCAGGTAAAACATTTAAAAGGAGAAGAAATTGTGAAAATATTTTCATGGATGACATCTCTCATTACTAATTGCTTCTGGATGGGAATGGTATTTAATGTGAAATTATTAAGTTTATCAATAAGAAAACAAAGACAAAATGACAAAATCTGCTGCAGAAGACAGTCTTTACAACCTGAGTGTTCCTCACACAGCAACATAGCCATTCATAGCAATTTTAGTTTTTTCTTTTACCTTTTTACCCTTTTTTTCCCCTGAGAGATTTATTTTTATTATTTTTGTATTCAACTCACAATGTCACTTCAGGAATAAACCATAGTTATTTAACTGTTAAAGCCATTTCACTCCATATATATAGACAAGAAAACGATGTTGGAAGAAAATTGATAGAAAATTAAAAATAATCAGCTGAAAATAAATCAAAAGGGCCATTTTTGCAGGATTCTGTTCTATCACTTCTAATGTATTCCAAGTTGTTAATATGTCAGTTTTGGATTGTTTTATCAAATTTCAGTAGTTAGTGAAGCTTTCTCTTTCCTCTAGCTATGTCTTCTCCTTTTCAAAGCAGCTGTTTGATTCCTCAGAACCTTTTGACGGTGAACCATTTTTCTCAAAAAAATTTACTTCTTCCATTCATGCTCTTGACTCCAAAATACTATTTTCTCCTACAAGTTTTCTTCCTCCAGTGCTGAAAATTCTTGACTTACATAATTTTTTACTTTTGCTATTACTTGTCATGAACACTCTTATTCCCACTTTCAACTTCTCAATTCTCCTTCCTATTGCCCAAATCTCTCTAAACACAAAATACAGTTTCACATTAAGGCGCAAATGCTCTCTAATTGTACTTCAGTCTTTATTATACTTTTATCCTTTGGTTTACAACAAATGTTCTCTTTCAGCACCACAGATCCACATTTTTGAAAAACCCTACTCTAAACAAGTCCTCTTCACATGGGAAAATACAAAGAGTAATTATTATCTTTAGACGTTCAATTTTCAAGCCTGAAAAAATAGGGCAATTCAGAATTTCACAAACTAAAAGCTAATAGAAATCCTCTCACTGACTTCATAGGATTTGGCACATGCCACTAATCTACACATAAGAATTCTCCCAATGAGTTACAATACACAGATTATATTTATGGTATTGCTTAGGCACTCAAGTTTAGCAAAAAGCCCTTCCACGAAGTAAAAGCTCCCTGCTAAGTATTTTAGTATTTTAGAAATGCATTTTAAATTATTTTGATTAAATCGCTTTTGCTAAATCACTGCCACTTTGGTTGACTACCCATAGTGCCTTGTCAATATGGAGCAACTGTCTGGAATACAACAGAGGACAAAAGAGAATTAATTTTCTATTCATTCAGATTATCTCTCTGCTTTGGGGAGCTGAACATCTTTCTCCAAAACACATGAATGAACAAGGATCAATGTATTACCAATGCAACTGACTTTAGTCTCATCTGCAGTGAGACTGATCTAGGAAAAAAATTGGACAGAGATGGCCAAATACTGTACACCAAATTTTGCCACCAAAAAAAAAAATCCCAGACAAATAAGAGCAGCAATTCAGTTTCTTAAGTTTCCTAAGGATTCTTCTAATAAGCACTTACAGTTATGCAAACAAAATGCCTTTAGCAACTCGTTTGTTAAACAGTCAGCTCCTTCAGAAGAGAGAACAGTCATTACCAACAAAAGCAAAAACAGGATAAAACAAAGTTCTTTGCAGATGTTGCCAGGGGACTCACACTTGGCTACACCAGGCTGAAGTTAGCTGTGGCACCCTTGCCTCTGTTTTACAGAAACTAAGAGAGCAGCTTTACCACAAAGATGGTTCTGTTTCCTGAGAACCAAATACAGGCTTTCTGTAAGGCTGCTTTTGAACCTACAGGACCAAGTCCTCCAGCATACATGCTCTCTTCAGGTTGTATCCTTCAAAAAATTGTTCTTTGTTCTCTCACTAGACAAATAAAAGTGAAAAATGAGATGCAAAGCAAAACAGTACCCTGAAATCAATCTGAAGTTAACCACTCTGAGACAAAGGACTGCTTTGGTGATAGAGGCATGTAAATGTAGTTAAACAACCACCCACCCAAAAGAACTGGAGTATGTTTCATATTGTTCCAGTTTTACTCAATACTTACATGAAATATTCAATGTTTAAAAGAAACTATGACTAGGAGCATGTTGAAAAGGAAAAAGGGGTTTTTTGCTAAAGAACAGTAACACGGGGATTTTGTTTGGGTCAGTAAACAAAAATGTGCTTTAAAGGTTTAACATTACAGGAAAAGTGGCATGCAAAATCATTTTTTCCCAATACGTTCAGCAGCCAGGTCAATTAGTTTCCATAATCTTTAGCTATACCAGTACAGTCCCTGCAGCATAACACGAGTCTCAAATAGGCTTTACCAACCTACTGGCAATTCCACCATGTGCACTAGTGACTCCAGATAGCACAACTGGCTCTCCTCACACCATTACAGCCTCCTTCCATGAACTTAAAACTTGAGCCAAGCCTAAACATGTGCCGACTCTCTGCTTCATAATTGCAGTCATTAATCGTGACTGAAGCATTTCTAACACACTAATAAACAGGTACTTCTCAGCAACTTCAAAGCAACATTTCACCCAACTAAGCAAGCAGCCTATTTACTAGATTTTGTAGTGCTTCCCATTGACTTCATTGGCACCTGTTGACAATTTGAGGCTTCAAAATTAAGGTTTTGAATGAAACCTTATCATGTTGAATTTGTGTTGTCAGGACATTGAAGGAAATTAAGACAGGGATGTTACTGTGACGCACAGAGGGAACACAGTAACACAACAGGTGTTCAGGCAGAGAAGAAGAAAAGAACTCTCTCATTTATTGTTGACCTCGTATATATAAGTATCTGGACAGTGATCAGAGATTGGACAGAGAAGTTACCACCTCTCCATCTTCACTGGTCACTTGAGAAGTCCATCAGGTGATATCTTTTCATAGAGGAATGCAAATATGATTCTTGTTTATCTTACAATTCATGAGAACTGACTCTGTTACACTAAAACAAATCAGAGGGCTTGTTTTCAAGGACAACACAGGGTGGTCAAACTGGTAATATACTTTAGGTAAAATGTGTTTAAAATGTATTCAAATCTTACTGAACTCAGGGAACTGAAGTAATCCATGAAAGTAAAACACAAACCTTATTAATTAGGCCATATCCAAGGCTTTCTATCATGCTGCCTCGTTTTTACAATTCTCTCACTTCAAACTCTGTGAATTTGATGTCTTTTAATTCAGGGCCTCATTTATTTTCTGAAAGTATCCTTAAAATCATTAACACATAAATGAGAAAGCAAGGCTCCAAGTAGCAAGTCTTCTTTCAAAACACTTAAAAAATCTGCATGGAATGACACAAGGGCTTTACCTCTGCTACACTGTGCTTTGAACAACCATCTATTGGTGAGTCCTAGAGAAAGGCATTTAGTGGAATGCATAATATATTATTAGAACTATGTAGTAGATGCTAAGTAGAAAAGAAAAGGCTCTTATAATAACATGCACATGAAATAGTG
This sequence comes from Sitta carolinensis, assembly GCA_032173965.1. Lineage (NCBI taxonomy): Eukaryota > Metazoa > Chordata > Aves > Passeriformes > Sittidae > Sitta > Sitta carolinensis. The sequence continues at coordinate 11,183,866 of CM063313.1, read as the reverse complement.
CACCTACTACATTAATCTAGTTTTAGTCTCCTGCAACTCTGTTAAGCATAAACAGCAGTAACACAGACATACAGCTCCTTCAGTGAATATACTTGTATCATAATCCTTAACAAAGACATAATTCTAAACATCCAAATTGCAAGACACAATGGTCCAGACCTGAAAGAAAACAAGAGGCATTGACCTACCCCTCTTTATGGTGAATCACAAACCCTGCTATCCCTCCCTCAAACAAAAGGAACTGACCATAGTCCTGCTGTACTCTTCAGCAGAACAACATTCTTAGATGGAATGTGTGGTTTACCTTCACCACTCTACCTCCTCCAGGAAGAAGAGGGAGAGTAATGAGAGGAAATAATACAAGGCACAGAATTCTTTGCCAGACCTTTTAGCAAACAGCTTCTTACAGGTATCAGTGACAACAGAGAAGGTAAGGATAAAGAAATTGAGAACAGACATAAGAGGGACGGAAAGAGGGTACCCATAAATTTGGCACATGAGTTTATACCAGAATAATACTTATAGAGAATTCTCTGTTTTGTAGAGTTCATTGAGTAAAACATTTAAAAATAAAAGGTAGAGGGAGAAAAAGGAAACCAATTATATGCAATAACTAGTACTATGTCGTCTGAGTATGAGCATTACCAACAAAGGGAGCAGCCAAGAAGTCTTGATTAAAAGACGTTTAAATCTTATTTAATCTTTCTTTTTCACCCACCAGATGGTGCCCTTGCAGCATCCATGAACAAGCTAAGTGACTCTCTGCCTCCTTCTACAGACAGAGACAGGTCATTCTGTGTGTTCTCATACCTGGTTCTGAAGGGACAGTTTAGCTGCATCACTGACACTTGAACTCTTCTTAAAAGAGGAGACTTTTCAGATAGTTCTTGGCATGCATATTTTTCAAAATCTCATTAGAAGTCTGACTAATTTTAGTAGCAGCATGATCTACAGGCCATACCTACCCCTATGGCAGCTGGTATCCGCTGCGGTATATGGATCTGTGAGCATGAGAATGACAGTTTGGCATCAATTAGGAAAGCACACAAACTCTTAGAAAACACTGGAGATTTATTTTGTTGCCTGAAACATGGTTTCTAACCTGGAAATACTTCATCTCTGCAGAGCTGTGTATTTCTCCCACAGTGATGAAGAAAGCTTTGCAGCTGTTCAGGTTAATGTGCTCCTGTTTCTCTGCTGACGTTTAAACTCAAGGATACAGAGCATTCTTCAAAGCTTGTTGGGCACACTGAAGTAAAATGTGTATTCAGTGTTAATTTCCTAGTCTATTACCACTGTCTTTCATAATCTACATATATTTTACAAAATTCTTTAGTAAGAAAGGCTGTCAGAGCAAATGATGCATCAAATTCAAACAGGCCATCAAGATTGCTAATGGATTTTAATAGCAGCTATTACAGCATAATGGTATTTTCCCAACAGCTGTTTGTTTATAAAATTTTCAGTTTACAAGACCTTTATGTCCAATCCCAGGAGACATCCGTCAATTCATTTATAATCATTTGGTTCAACCTACATGTAAATGCTGTCTTATTTGCACTGGGCGTTGATTGTGTATGTATAGAAGACATGAGCAACTACCACAGCAATGAAAATACTGGGAACTTTACAAACTAAACTAATTAGCATGTACCTTTTGACTTTAGCAGCAAATCAAGTGTTTTACGTATTTCTTTCTTCCCACTCCTGAATAGCTCATTGCAACTAAGGAAGAGCTGCCTGGATTACTATTTTACTGGAGCTTATTTTATGTCCCAAACTGACCTATGATTATTTGCTTAGTACCATGTAGCTACAGCTGTTAAAGATTTCAAAACACAGCACATAACTGGGCATAACTGGAGCAACTGGCCAGCAGACAATGGCTCAGTGTGGCCTGCAGAAGTGGTGGAGAAGCATTAGAGGAAAAACATCTTGACAGGCTTACAAAGTTTGATGTGGTCTGGAAAACCTACTGGACACAAAACCCAAAAAAGCATGACTAAGATTTTTTCCCAGGTTTGGTTTGGTTCAGTTCAGTTCAGTTTGGTTCGATTCAGTTTGGTTTGGTTTGGTTTGGTGTTTGGGGGTGTTTTTTTGTTGATTGGTTGGGGTATTTTAGTGTATGAGCAAGTATTTTTTGATATCTATTAGACACAAAACCAGGAAGTAGGAAACTAGGATCCTGGGATGCTTCTTCCATTGAGTCATATTCAGAGCTGAACTGTATGAAATGAGTGGGATTTTTAAAAAATATTCAGAAGATAACTAGTAATGGGAGCTAATTACAAACAGAGGAAAGAGAAATTGATACATTTATTGAGTGAGATTTTTTGATGCTGCACACTTAGAGATGGCTGTTTGTCCAGGTCTTTTCCTGATTCTCAAGCCACCTACATAATATAAATTTCTGAGTAACAGTTAATGCTGATAAATGTCTTTTAGTATATGTACTAACGGGTAAGTTTTTTTCTACAAACATTTAGACCTAAATAATTTTGCTTCCAAGGTTTTAAAAAATACCCTACTAACAAAAAAACAACAGAGAATTTCAGAGGATATAGGACAAGACAGAAAAACCACACACTTCATCTTAAACAATGCCCTCTTCAGACAGCAGATGGCTCCAATTTTCCACAAGAGAAGGCTATGACTAAAATTTTCAGCCAGGACTCTGGTTTCCATCATACAGAAATAGGGCAGTTGCTATGCAGTAAGCAGGATATGGATAAACAAGCTGTTAAGTGGGTGCTGTTTGTGAGCAGTGTTAGGTAACCACCTTACAAACAAGCAGTCTTCATCCATACAAGTAATGTTCTGGGTAATTAGCTTATTACAGAATTTACAAATGCAATTACAGAAAACTCTGTAGATTCATATTCTGCCTCTGTCCTTACTATCTCCGTAGTCCGATATGCACTTAAACATCTCAAACAATCAGGAAAATTACAAAAAGAAGATTTTTTTTTTTTCTTGTAATGCCTTGGCATTTATGGTGCTTTACATGGAGATGCACCACCCTTTCCTCTAAATTATTTCAACATCATACCATAACTTAATATTACTATTCAGTTTACTCTGATTTTCCACATCCATTCTGCACAGCAGAGTTACTGTAGTAATATTCATCACAGAAGAAGAATTAAAAAGTTAAAAAATATATTACTTTTCTCCTACAACACATGGTCTAAGGTCTCCCCTTGTGTCTGCCAAGAGAGTTATGGTCAGATCTATGGACATGAAACTGGTATGAGGAAAGCAATTAGAAAACACAATCTAAATATGAACAATGAAAAAAAAAAGTACTTTCTGTCTCTAAATCAATACTATAGAAGAGCTGGGCTTAACAAAAAACCATCAATGAGATTAGACTGCCAAACCCACAATGGATATTTATAAACCAGCTGGCAAGAGCTGTGGGGGACAATAAAAGTTTTTTCAAATATACTAGCAGCAACACACAATGTGAAAATAACATTGCCCCATTACAGGATGAAGATGGTTATCTCACAACCAGGGACATGGACAAGGCAGAGATGTTCAATGCATTCTTTGCTTCTGTATTCAACACAGATGACTGAACAAGAGGGTCTCAGTGCCCTGAGCTGGAGGATCATGACTACAAGAACAACCAATTCCCAATGGATCCTGAAATTGTGAGGGACCTGTTGCTCCTGCTGGACCCCTATAAGTCTATATATCCTGATGGGATTCACCCAATACTTCTCAATAAGCTGTTGTCATTGCAAAGCCTCTCTCAATGTCTTGGGTTTTGTGTAATTGTGACCTGAGAATTGTCAAAAGTCTGTTTTTCCCAGCCTGGAGACAGAAGAACAGCCCGAGATCTCTCTGTTCTCATTTCCAAAGATTTTATTGTCTGTTATCTAGTACACTGTGGCTCTGGCCTGCATAGATCTGTCTTGCAGGTCGAGATCAGGCAGACTGACCACACTTTGGGTGGTGTTATCTTTTATACTAAAATCCACGTATTCTTTATTAACAGTAATTTTCCAGTTGGACCATGTGCCTCTACTCTGAACCAATCAAAAAGTGCCACAATCACAGCAGAGGATGGAGGGCAAAAGATGAAGAAGAAGGGAAGGAATGCCCCGATTCCTCCATCTTTGTCCCTTAACCCCCCATTATAAAACCCCAAAATTCTACTTTTTCACCCTGTGATACGTTAACTATCACTCTACTTAAACTCTTGTGGTTTGTAATTCTTCATACAAGGTTGGTAATTTTTTCCATGGGCTCAAGCCAAACACACAGGTGTTTTTGACTCCATGCCAGGGTCTCTGAAACACCTGCCAGGGTCTCTGATCACCCAGGGCACTCAGAGGAACATTCGGGGTTCCGACACCAGTGATTTTTGATTAATGAGTTTTGGGAACAGGTCCCAGTTGACTGGAAGATGATTTTCAAGACCAAGAAGGAGGACCTTGGAAAATACAGGCCTGTCAGTCTCACTTCAGTGACAAGTGAAATTATGGAGATTATTCTCAGGGTATTGAAAAAAACACTTGAAAGACAACACAGTCTTTGGTCACAGCCAGCACCGGCTTCATGAGAGAAGCTCATTTACCAAACTTAATTTCCTTTCACAACACAACCAGTCGATCAAGGAAAGCCAGTTGATGTGATCTTCTTGGATTTCAGTAAAGCTTTCAATACTGTCTCTCACAGAATCCTTCTAGACAAAAATCCCACAGCTGGACAAACACAGCACAGGATGGGTGAACAAGTGGCTACTGGGTCAGGCACAAAGGGTTACAGTGAATGGGGACCTGTCATTAGTGGGGATCCACAGGGCCCCATCCTTGGCCCTGTGCCCTTCAACATTTTCAAAAATTACTTGAATGCAAGACTGGAAGGAATACTCAGCAAATTCCCAGAAAACAAAGAATTGTGAGGAGATGCTGACTCCATCAAAAGGCAAGAAGACTCTGCAGAGAGACCTTGACAAATCCAGGGTCTGGCAATCACCAGCCATATGAAGCTGAACAAGAGGAAGTGTCAGATTCTGCACCAGGGGTGGGGCAACCCTGGATGTATGGACAGACTGGGGAATGAGATCCATAAGCAGTGCCATGGAAAGGCACCTGGGGGTCCTGGTCAGTGGCAAGCTGAACATGAGCCAGCAGTGCCCTGGCAGCCAGGAGGGCCAACCCTGTCCTGGGGGGCACCAGGCACAGCGTGGCCAGCTGGGCAAGGGAGGGGATTGTCCTGCTCTGCTCTGAGCTGGGACAGCCTCACCTCGAGGCTGGGGGCTGCTTTGGGCACTGGGGGGCACTCAGAGGGTGCTTGGGCACTGAGACGAGCTGCCCAGGGACGTGGTTACAGCACCAGCCTGACAGAGTTCCAGACACATTTTGACAGTGCTCTCAAGCACAAGGTGTAATTCTTAGGGTGGTCCTGTGGCAGGGCCAGAAGCTGGACCCAAAGATCCTTGTGGGTGCCTTCCCACTCAGTATATTCTGTGAGTCTGTGATAAAAAACAGATGCATCACCTAAAGCCTGACACTGATTACTCATCACTCATGAGCATCATACTGGAAAGAGACCATTTTTTGATGGGAGAGTTACTGATGAGAACAAGCAGTGATTCTCTGGAGAGGTCTGTCCAGAGAAACTTAAGGAAAAAATAGTGATTTAAATTGGTACTTTTGCTGTTTGTATGTGGACCCTCCTACATCATATGATGATGTCGTAGTTTGGAAAAAATGAGTTTTTCTGAACTTCAGTAGTTAAACTAATGAGTGCTCAGGTTTAAAGACTGGCACCTGGTGTGGCCACTGAGGACAAGGATCCGTCTTTGAGAACACAAGGGGTTAAAAGCAGAGGGCTCCCCGGAAAGCTCTCTCTTGGTTCCGGTCCCTGCGGACGGAGGGATCTCCCCTGCCCAGCGGCTGGCTGGGCGGGGAGGGGAAGCCATGCGGCCTGGGTGAGGTAGGCCTGGAACCTGGGCACAGAGGGGAGAGAGAAAATCTTGTAGGATGGAAGGGTGGAGAGAATACAAGAACTTTGAGAGGCATCAGACAGCCTTCTTTTCTCTTCCCCTCCCCCCCCCCCCTCCTTTCCCCGGAGAGAGAAACTGAGAAACCGTGTCTGTGATCTCCGTCACCTTGAAATTTGATATCAACAACTAGACAGTACGGCCGAAGGAGTATGGGGGGGTGGCGGAGAAGAGTGCCCAGCAGCAAAGATACTGTGAGAGTTCTGGGGAAACAAAGCCAAGATTTTAACCCTTTTCGTAGATATGGAAACTTTATAAATGCTAATCCTCCTGAATTTGAAGAAGAAAGATAGAAAGAATTAAGCAAAGATGATGAAAGTTTGTGCAAGTAGAAGATTGTCAGAGAATACTGAAAAGAATCCTAGGTGGGAGGAGATGATGGAGTGGCTTTGGCTGGACTCTTTTGTATAGCCATGGACAGACTCATTTTTTTTCCTGTAACATAGAAACTGTATCTGGGGAGAGGCATTAGCTTGGAGCCAAGAGTGGACAGTAGTGTGAACAGAGATGAGAGAAAGAGCTCTGTTCTCAAGGCCCCTCGGCCCCAGGGGGTAATATTGGGGGGGACTGGTGTCCCAAAATTTGAGAAGCTGTCGTTTCTTAGAACTAACCAAAGCATCTTTAAAAAAAAAAACCCTAGAAACAGCTCTGGTCCATGCACAGTAGTGAGAGCACTGGACATGGAGGAAGAAGCCACGATGTGGTGTAAGGAAGACTCCTATCTCTCCTCAATGAACTGAGTACTGATTATCGAAAGAGTGGTAATGGACTAAAGATTAATTATCTAAAAAGTGGTAACGTGATGGAGAATTTTCAGTTTATTTTGTTAAGTTGAGAACTAGTGAGGGGGGGGGAGGAAGAGTATTTTTTTTTTAAAAGTTTCCATGTTCTTCTGTATGTGTCTTCTTTACCTATTATAAGTAATAAAGTTTTTTCTTTTGCTTTCTAAATTAGAAACTGTTTTGCTCTGTTTTTGATCACATCTCACAACAGATACCAAAGACAGTATATCGTTATAAAGGCACTAACCTTGTGCCAACGTCAAACCTTTGACAGATGACCACATGTATATGAACATGACACTGAATATCTTTGATTGGTTTTCACTGAGAAATACACAAATATGTGGAAGAAATATTACTTACCTGCCAGTTCTGGAAATTTCAGAAACTACTTGGATTTGAGCTTCTATGCTTACAGCATTATTTAATTTTACTGGATGTCATAAAAATGAATGTTGTCTTAACTAGTCTGAAAAGTGCACAGTGTATGTGCAGCTACCTTCATATTAGTATGACATAAGCTTTCCAATATCTTAATTTTTCTGTCTCATTTATTATTTTTCCAGAAGGTTTGTTCAAGTATTTTGCAATAAATGAGACATATTCTGAGATATCGTCTATCACAAGTGGTCTCTGCATTAGCAAGTTAGCAAAGATTATAGAGTCTTCCAGCATACTTGTCTTGGGTTGTCACAACACCACAGTGACTGGTCAATTTTCCACCCTCAGTTAAAAGGAAATGTCAAGTGCAGCAAAAAATATGACAAAGAAAGCTTAAGAAATCTAAAATAAGGGTGTGATGGGAGATGAAAGACCAGTCCTCTCCACAAAGCTTTCTTTCAAAATTCTAATAGCTTTTTGAAGTGAGAAACTGAAAGCACTGAAAGTAATTAAAGAAAACACCTAAAAGAAACTGAAAGTAATTAAAGAAAACACCTAAAAGTTAGTACAGGTAACATTCAGACTTGAGGTCTCTACTTTTGTTTTCTGATAGAGCAGCCTGTGGAAAAAAATTGTTTAAAAAAATCTAATGTATATGTATTTTTTACTGTATATGCACTGAATATTTTATATACACTGTATATGTATATAAAAACTGTATAAATACTGAGTAGTTCATATTTCCAAAGTGTCTATATGTATATTCTTTTTTCAAGATAGAATATTTATACATAAAATAAAAAGTGTGTGTTACTTGTACAGACACACACTACTTCTTAGGCACTTCAAGTTGATCCAGTACTGCCAGTAAGTTTTCAGGAAGTTAAGATTTTACAAACACTTTAATTCAGAACACTGCTTAGTCATAAAATAAACTGTGGGTCTGCAAGTTTATTTATATTAGAGATGTTACAATGAAATATTCTAAAAGTAAAGATAAGCAATAGAACACTAATTCATTTGTGGTAATTTTTAATTTTAAAGGTCTGGGTAAAAGAAAGCCTATAGTATATTCTAGAGTTTATTGCTTCAAACTCACATAACTGATATCACTGTCATGGAAAAGCACAGCAGTAGCCACAGAAGTGAACACAACGTAAACAGTCAAAGAAATTCAAAGCTAAGTAATTAGATATAAATACAAAATAAATTAATAATACAATATTATTGTGAGTTATTAAATACCTTCTTCATAGTGTTTTCCTCACAAATTTATAATAAATTACTAGGTATACTCACTAGTTCTGGCAGAGCTGTGCTAAACACAGTATGTGCATTTGTGTTTATAACAAGTATTCTGCTTTATATGCTTCACCAAGTGTTCATTCACACAATTTTGGTTTTAAGGTACAGCCTTGCTCTGACACAACCATAACAGAAACCAAGTACCACCTGCAATACAAACTGTTTCACAACCTTTTGGATGACATAATACTCAACCATCTCAATTATTCCAAGAAGTTAGAAAACTTCTTTTTTAGTTTAAACTGCAATTTTGAAGGACTCTGAGTATTTAATTCTTGCCAGTGTTACAAGTTTTCCAAATGACCAGAAACATATCCTGCACTCTCCAACCTGTGTACCATGCTGACCTAAGGAAACATGAGTTGAATAATAAAACTAAGAGATTCTAAAGAGAAGTTGAAGATATAAAGTATTTGAGAGATGACTACCCAAAAGCAATTCTCAGCTCTTCAGTATGTATAACACATCAGCTTACTCTCTGAATAGTTTTCTGTACAATAAATGAAGGGAAAGGAGGGGGAGCCAATGCTCTTTAGAGTTTTCCTTGCAAGTTCCTTGTACTTTCACGGTTGAACAGAATAATATCCAAATATATCATACTATATACATATAGAAATGCTATCTCTTCCATATAAAATATATAATATTAACTTATTCTTCTGTACAGTGCATTACATTTCCCGAACTGAACAAGTTCTGCATTTCTTGCTGACACTGATGAGTGAAATAACAATTACATGGCTCAGATACTCATAGACGAGAAGATTAAGAGAATACTGATTTTTCTGGCTCAATTCATAAAGCATTATGTGATTTGTCAAGATTCATAACGATCCATAAGAAAAACATTTCAAAGAACTAGCATGAAAATCGCATATTATGTGATACTCCTCCAGAGTTTACATGTCATTCATATACATCTACTCCAAATGTTTTGCCTCAGTAGTAAAGAACTTGTCTATTCCACAAAGGGAAATATATGTAAAATAAAACGTAGCACAGAATTTCTAACAATGCCAAACTGATGCAAAGGTGGGGTAGAAAAACACAATGCATTACTTGCTATGGCCATGATAAATTGGAACCTTATAAAGGAACAGAACAATTTCAACATTTTTTAACATAAACCAAATATATATTCTGTTGCCACTGACAAATAAGCTAGCACATATTTCTGTGCCTTGGATTTCTGCTAAATCATCCTCAGTTATTTTTATTATCAAATTATACTCTATTTAATTATTAGAAACTACTCCTAAGCTCTTCGTACAACTGTCTAATGAGTGGGAAGTCACTGCTTTCATCGAGTGAATAAATTTAGCTACCTAATTTTATTGGTCTTAAGCATTATTTTGAGACACAAGGACAGGTAACTCATAATCCTGAAAACACTCAGTCCTTATCTTCCTGGAACTTATAAATGCTGAGTAAATATTTTTTACATTCATCTCTCAAACAACTCTTTGTTCTTTGTCTTTTGTTCTCACAAAAAAAAAAATGTCCTTTTTTATGCATCAATGAAATTTACAACATCTAATAACTGCATGTTCACTTACTAAGTCAGATTCTGGTTTCAACTGTATCTCAGAAGATGAGAAAAACCAACTTCAAATCAGTTACTGTAAGTCACTGGAGACAATTTACATTGGAGAAATACCAATATCAATGCACCGAACAGATACCAATCTATCTAGCCAAACATCTTTTCAGACAGAATGACTTTCCATGTCTTCTTTCACACTCCTACGGTTTTTATTCTATATTATTTGAAGAATTGTTGGTACTGATTTACTTCATATACATTAACGGAGAAAATGTTTCTAGAGCAAGATATTTCACCAGAGAATGCAAAACAATGTCTAGAATCCTAATAAATACCGTTATGTCTGAAATGAATTATCTCAGTAGTGACTTGGGCTCAGATTTATTGTACAGTTCATCAACTTCTCAGCATGCTGGATAATGAATGTTTCATTTACATTGCTAATTGCCAAGCCATGGTTCCTTCAACCTTTAACCCTTACGCTTTATCACATTATCACCATATGTCAATATAATTGCATGCAACATTCCAAACAACTAACTTTTTCATGAGGTCAAGAGATTCTCTTTTTTAAAGCTTTACCAGTGGGATATCTTTAAAACTACCAAGTAAACCAGTAGTATATAGACAGTGGGAAGCTAAGGCAATTTTTTCTTCAGAAAACTGCTTCCATCTTCTGACTCAAAATAAGTCCTTTTCTTTTAAAATCCCCATTTTCTCACTGTAATTATATCACATATGGTTCTCTGAAGAGCTTCACCTTTACTTTCTGTAATTATGAAACACCATTAACTAAGTCCTAATACGAAATATCTTCTCTATCTTCTTGTGCTTTTTAATCTGGAATTATGCAGTTATTTCCACATCTTGATCTTCATTCTGCATTGTCCCAAAAATTAAAGCATTTTACTTTACCATTCAAGATGCTGTATTAGGCTGTGTCTCTGCTGTAAGAGCATTGCCATTCATTGCTTACATTTGTACTTTTCCTCAAGGGAAACTGGGCTGTATCTCACCTCTAGAAAATGTTAACTTATTCTGCACCTGAAAATTCCTTTCTTTATGTTGACTTTCACCACAAAAACTTCTTTCACCCTGAAACCTGCATTGTTGATTGGAAAATTTAAGCCAAATTATACAGAGAATAAACTATTCTGGAAAAAGATTTTACTACTGAGTGTAACTGAATCAGTTTTATGGCTTGTATGTCATCAAACTTAAAGGGAGAAATGTGCTCCTCGTTGGTAACAGTTTCATCAGCAAAGTCTCTGGCCTTTTTCCATTTCTTTGGGACAAGAAACTTTGGCAAGGTACCTTATTAGAACAATTCTGAAACACAGAAAATTAGAAATTTATTTCTCATTATTTGAGTTAGAAATCTAGATGCACTCTCACAGACAGAATTAAGCAAATTGCATTTGAATAATGAAAATGGGTAATGAAGATGAGTGAGCCTAATTAATCTTTCATGTAGCAAAATTTTCACATTATATGGCAGATAGACAGGTCATATGTCTCATATATATGTGGTATATATATACATATATACACAGAGACAAATGGATGACACACTTCTACATGGCATGCAGTGCCACAAATTAGCAACCCCATCTCTAAGAAAAATGCTATGGCATAATCTTGAAGCCCACAGTTGGCAGAAGCTTCAAGCTGGTTTATATCACACTTATACTGTTTTATGTCTTTATGTCCTGTACCATAGCAGCTCACTCCCCTCGACTACCATAATTTTGTGTCTCTCCTTTGACTCTTGGAATGTCCTTTCTGACCAAATATCAACTCCTTTCTATCACTTTTATCCTTGACTTCTACTGCTGGAACCTTGCTTGATTCTACACCATGAGCACTACAAAATAATAGTACATTACAAAATAATAACTGCATTTGAAAATTTTAAAGTATAACAGAGTTGCAGGTGTGAACTCTCAGTATATCTTGAGGTTCATATACCACTCCCTTACAACTTGCATCTATTAAAAAAAAAATTTAGCACATACTGTTGCTAGCATGACCCTCTTCTCAAACTATTGATAATCCCTTTTCAAATCATCTGCAGTATCCACCCAGAAAACATCCATTTATTAGTGTTCAGATGATCATGTTCCTGGATGTCACAGAAAAGGACTGCTTTTGCTCCCTGCTAGCTTGGACAAGACAAAGCCTTCTGATTTACCTATACATAAAACATGAGAAAAGCCTGGAATCAGAACTATAAACCATTTTTGAATTAGATTAAGACCAGAAATGTATGTTTTCTTCAAAGTGTTTCAATCCATTAAATATATATAAAAACATTTTATAAAATCAAATTCCATGTTACCACTGAGAAATGAATATTCCCTCATGCACACCAGCTGAGACACAACATAAGTATTTCACTCCTTAATATGAGGAACTTTTAGCATTATATGCCAAACAGTGTGTTCCTAGGAGATTTAAGCATGTGGTTATTCATTTCCAGCTGCTTCTGTGGAGTCAAATTTTGTTCTTATGTTAACAGGTAACATTATAATCACATTCTGTGAAGGACAGTGACATCAAGCACAGGTAATCACTGATGGTGCAGAGGGCCATTTGAAAGCATGCTTGTTTTCTTAGTCTTTAATGTGGATTAAAAAAACCCACAGCCAAATTCTATGTAACTTTAAATGTATTCAGAATGTGAGTTCATGATGACTGAGTATACAGTACATGAAGGATCACTCATCACATAATTTACTTTAAGCTCCCAACTACTTCCAGTTGATACTAGAAACTAAATTAACATTTTTCTAAAATGGTTTAAGGCATAAAATCCAGAGTCCTGAATAGTCTGAATACCAGTGGCTCCTGACTTCAGCTAACTGATACTTGTAGAAATTTAAATGCACAAGTAGCAAAATGACTACTTTCATGGATCTGTTCACCTGAGCATCTTTAAGACCTTACTTTGAGTTGTACAATGACACTGCTAGTACCCAAAGTCCACAGTAAGAGAGGCTGAGGCTTGGCTTCTGAGGAAATATTGTTTATATTACAAAACAAAATTCCATCACCTCAGAGGATCTGTGTAAGTATAAACTGACTGAAACACTACAATTAAGCTAATGATATACATGATATACAAAAAGGAAGAATTCATAATAGATGATAAAACAACCAACTACTTTCTATTTATTGAGCTATCAGTATTTACAGATTAGTTTGCAGAGAAGACTCAGCACACTAGAGCAGTACAAAATACCAAAAACAAACAGAAAAACAAAGCTGGTCATTCCAATTAACCCCTCTCCATAAGATGGGAAAAAGGAAAATCAAACATAACTGCTCATACTAACATAAAAGCCAAATATGCATCCTGGATCACACTGGCAACCTGTGGTGACATTGCTAAAACAAATGTTTAGCAGGAACCAATGAAACAGTTTTGCTTTTATTTGAACTAAATACCTCCAGTTACTGTAAAATGAGTATTTTATCTTGAAGACATGGAAAAAATGTTGCCTAAAGGAAATTTTATCATGATTGTTCAATGTTCAATGCACTTCTTCTAAATCAGAATCATGAAGAGTTCTGAATTATCACAGAATCAAGAATGGCCTGGATTGGAAAGGACCTTAAAGATCACCTAGTTCCAACCTACCTGTCATGGGCAGGAACACATTTCACTAGACCAGGTTGCTCAGGGCCCCATCCAAACTAGTCTTGAATGCTTCCAGAGATGGGACATCCATGACTTCCCGGGCAACCTGTTCCAGTGCCTCATCAACTACAAAGGAAAGCATTTCTTCATAATACCTAACCTAAACCTACTCTCTTTTTAGCTTGAAGCCATTTCCCCTTGTTCTATCACTGTATGCTCTTGTAAACAGCCTCTCTCAATCTTTTTTGTAAGCTCTCTTAGGTACTGGAAGGCTGCAATTGGGTCACCTCAAAGCCTTCTTCGGGATGAACAATCCAATCTCAGCCTCTCCTCAAAGGAGAGGTGCTCTATATCTCTAATCAATTTGCAAACTCTCCTTTGGATTTTCTCCAAGGTCCTTGTCCTTCCCGTGCTGGGCCCCAGAGCTGGATACAGCCCTGCAGGTGGGGTCCCAGCAGGGCAGAGCAGAGGGGCAGAATCCCCTCCCTCCATGCTGCCCACGCTGCTCTGGGTGCAGCCCAGGGCACGTTTGATTTTCTAGGATGTGAGTGCTCATTGCTGGGTCATGTCCAGACCCTCTTCTCAGCTGAATCCATATGCAGAATGGATATGTGCAGGTTCCTTGCTGGAAAAGACAGCATCCAGGCAGAAAAGAAAGCATATATATCACCAAGGTCTAATGTGTAACAGTAAGACAGAGGGCAGGATGCAAACCCACTGCTTTTTTAAGGCATTCCCTTTTGTAGCTATTTCATGTTTGCAATTACAATATGAAGTGCATAATGGCAGCCATCTCTGTTATTGGGAAAAATGCATCCATTTATACTACAGAGTTTCTTTTGCTCAGATATGCCTGCTCCTAAATTTAAAACGGATATTTTTGGCATATTTTTTAATATAGCAATGCAGACCCACCTGTGGGAAAAAACTCTTTCTTTGGGCTGGAAACTCTGATTAAAGACTGGTCACTTGGGTTGCTGATACATACAAGGACTGGGGTGAACCAAGCTCTAAAGAGCCCTTGAAGGACAGTAATTACAGAGAAGTCTCTAGAGAGGAAGACAACCCACAGTGAGAAAGAAAGCATATACACAATACTAAGAGAAAGCTCCAGGAGCTCATTGGAGATGGGAGGTTCTCAAAATACTGATGCTATGGATTTCCACGGCTGTGGCTGAGAAAAAAACATACCATTGTTTATTTTTGATTTATTTTTTCTTCCTTATTGTGCCTGATCCAAATCCTAGCTGTGGCTCAGAAGAGGAACACATTCATTTACTTGGTGATCCACTTGCAGAGGCCCAGGAAAAAGCTAAAGCACCCCATATCACAGCAAGAACAGTGATGTTTCCCACCAATTGCCCTTCATGGAGAAAGCACAGCCCTGGGGCAGCTGGCAGCATGCCAGGCCAGAGTGAGGAAGGTATAATTTACACACTGCCATGCAAGCGCCAGCAGATCAGTCTCATGGCAAGAAATGTGCAGCACTTCAATCTTCACAAACTCCCAGGAGAGTGGGAAATACACACATACTCAACTAAGTGCCACAACTATATCAGCTGAACCTGAATAAGCTGATTTCAGTTAAAAAAAAAAAAAAAAGGAAGGGAGAATATGAATATTTTTATTGCCTTTTTTTTTTCTGTTCACTCACTGTGTGTTTACCATAAATTAGACCTGCTGAGAGTGTAATGCTGAGCAACCCATATGGCAAACACTCAACTGAGAGATGTGAAAGGAAAATCACTTTTTTATTTCTGAATTATATCTAGCCCCTTTATTTAGAAAGTCTTCTTTAATAACAAATTCTCAGAAGCAACCCAGTTGTTCGTATTAGAAAAGATAAGGTGACATACCTTTTAGACTAAAACAATGTATTTTCAGAAGAATATAATTCAATATGTGATGAAATAGGACACTTTAATCAGCATTCAATTAAGATTTTTGGTTCTAAAACACAATTACAGAGGTTCTTGGTTGTAAAGCTGTCATTTATTCAAACTCATCCTCAAATCCTTCTTCCAGAGAAACACTCTACAACTACTCTATGTCCATGGTGTTCTACCAACTGCAGAGCTGACCTAACAGTTCCAGTTCAAGGTACAAAATTAACCTATTCCAACTTTTTTCCTTACTGTGACAAACACTGATGATGAAACAAGTATGCAGAGAGTGCTGACATCCATGAAGCCTAAAAAACAATCAAGTTCTGTGTGTGGAATCCAGGCACAGATTGCTGACCGGACCTCTCTGGCAATATTGCAATGGGGAAAATAAAGAGGAATGAACTGAAGACGATTCCTTGTGGACCTTGTTTACTCTTACATGTCTTTTTCTGTAAGTCTAGGTCTTCTCTCCTCTCCCCCAACCTCCATAAAGGATGAGGACAGAATTAAGTTTTATAAAATTTCCCTGAAAATGTGACTGAGGCAACAACAGCAGCAAGACAGGAAGGATAAAATGCAGCCAAGTTACAATATACCTAGCAGTGACATTTGTCCTCCTGTAGAAAGTGCCAGAACCAGCAACAGATACCAACTGATCCATGTAGTTTGTAAAGGCGGAATCCAAGAAAAGAGAGATTTTTCCAAAAGGCTTTAGTTGTTTGCAAAGGAGGATGAAAATTGTGTGACAATGAAGATAGGTAATTTTTCAGGTTCTCTGTTTTATTTTACTACTGACTCCTTAATGCTGTTTGACCTAAGCCACAGAACAAAGCAGCTGTCTTCAGACATATTAATTCTTTCTCACACAGCTGAGACATCCTCCCAAAGTGTGAAAATCTTGTATAGATGCTTCAATTCCCCATAGCTGTAAGGCAAAAACTGTAATTTTTCATATTTGGGGAAGTTAAAATAAACAGCTGTTACTGTTACAGTGCTCTGGCATAAACTTTGTGGCCTCAGTAGGTTTTCCTCATCAGCCTAAGTGGTGTATTTAGATTCTGTTTAGAAGTAAGAATTCTGGAAGGCAGACACTGAAAAAGCATAAGAAATATTAACATGTTGAGAACTACTTGATCACAGCTGAAGTACCCTATTCAACTTGCATCTTGCCTTTTTTTTTTTTTTTTTTTTTTTTTTTTTTAGTCTAAACAGTAATGAAAACTCAGTAATGAAAATCCCAAAAACAATGTTACCATGGGAAATGAAAATCTCTCCATACATGAATTTTCAGCCAAAGGATGATTTTTTTTATTAATGACAAATAAGCAGAAAGTTATGAAGCTCAAATTACTGATATTTAATCTTCTGAAAAAGTAATTAAAAAAAAGGCAGTCAGGAAAACAAGAAATGTAGATCTTCCTACTCTTTTTTTCTTTTTGTAATTAATGAATTCAGTCTGTATTAAGCAACTTTGGTTAAAGATAGTGTTTAATTTCAGAAATGCAGCAATTTCAGGATTAAAAATGGTATGATCATGCACAGAATTTCTTATGGAGAAAATAATAAAGGTCTTTATCATGAAAGCAATGCAAGATTACCCTGAAGGAATTTTCATTTTACACTTTATCAAGTCTATATGGAAAATGTAAGATGTTGCAGTACACACAACATACACAGGACTTCTGAATGTTGGTTTTTCTGGCCCAAAGAGCCTGCAGGTTAGACTTAAGGTGTATTTATTTAAATACACAAGGTATTTAATGTACCCAAACAATTTAGCTATGCAGTTGCAGGAGAAATTTTATTTTTTTGGGAATACCATGAAGCAGCTTTATGATGAAAACTACATTTGGGTGGAGACACATAGAAGCTGTGAATAATTCTAAGTAGTGAGTGAACTTTCTGAAAAAATGTTAACTGTCTTCTAGAAAGAGAGAAAATTGCGGTCTTCGGTAGAATTAGTATTGTTAGCTGATTTGAAAATTTGAAAACTCAAATAAGGGCTGAAGGCTTTCAACTTGAATTATTTTGTAATTTTTTTAATCCCTGTATTATAAATAAAATATATAAAAATGCATATAAAATTAAATAAACTCTAACGTTTTCTGTTAGATAAAACACTTGACTTCATGTCCTGAGAGTGTACCCAGTTATGGAGTCAAAAAATCCCATCATCATTGAAACAGAGAACATATGTGCATCATAAAAATCTTTCAGAGCACTTGATCTGCCTAACTCAAAATTCAAAAATGTTCCTACATTCAAAAATATCCTATAGTTTCAGGACTGGACTTCTGATATGTAGTAGAAGGTATAAAATTCAGTAGTGAATGACAAAAACATAGGCTATTATAATGCTTACAAGTTTTAAGCATTCCTTTACATTAGAGTGCAGAAGATGTTTTAGGGACATGCTTTGCCAAATGGAAATAACGTAGTATTTCAAGACACATCAGACAAACTTCATGGGATTACTGCATCAAAATATCACTATTCTAAATAAATACTACACGATTTTACAAGTGGAGGGAGTTTAAAATTTTTAAATTGAAAGCACAAAAGCAGTCACCAAGCAGAATAATTGGATGTATCTCTCTCCACATCCTGTCGGCAGAATTGCTGGCTTCTGTAGTGCTGTAACATTAACACTAGCAAACTCAAAATGTCTTTTTACTGACAGCTAGAGTCATACTGTAACGTTGAATCAATAGTTCAATATTTTAATTGTTTCCCACTCAATAGCAAAAAAACCCCAAAACCTAAATAGTAGAAAATATAATTTCTGTAATATTCCTATTGTCATCCCTAACTATTATCAGTTCTTATATTCTTATGCATTCTGGCCAGATCTTAAAATGTTAAATGTTCACGCTAAGTTTTACACTGAATTTTTTTTAAAAGTGCATTAAATTTCATAGAAACAACTCTTTATGCTGAACGTTTCTGAAAACAGCACCTCCCGCTGTCAATGTCTATGCCCCATAAGCAGCTAAGCTGAGTGCTACTGACAAGAACTAGAAGAGTATACAAATGATAAATTAGTCAGCTTGGTAGAAGTCAGAAATACAGACCAATAATGATATGGTAGATTATAGCATTTTACTTAGGTGAAAGATAGTGCATATTTTACAGCTGTGTTTCAGAAAGATATTATCTTAATTTATTTAAACACATTTCATAAATGATACAAAAGAAAACAGTTTATCTTTTTGAACAATGTACTTGTGAGCACATTTTTACTGTAATGTTAGTAGACTGTTTATGCTCATGCCTTTAATAATTTTTACAGTTATTTTACTTTATTAACTTTTGAACTAAGACTGAACTAAACCATTAAAGGCAAAATCATAAATGATAGCTTGGACCAAGTTAGAACAGATGTCACACTAATTAGAACCAATGACATCTGTCCAATTTATTCAGGTTCTGAAATAAAAATGAAATCCTAAAAGCATACCACTGCACACCTGATACCACTGTTTACCTTGCGCATTTTTTAAGTGATACTGCATATACAAAAAATTCTGATGCTTCTGGCTTACTATCTCTTATGACAGTACTATAGAATAAAACAATTAAATCCACCTTGAAAAAATGACAGTTGAATAAATCAGTACATGCTGAGTTGGGAAGATTCATAAATAAAATGGTCTTAACGAGTTTTATAAGTTTACATTTTTCTCAAATCTCAAGAAACCACAGTAACATCCTACATGATTTCATGCAGAAACACCTCATTGAGTGGGGGAACTTTAGCTTGTATCACCCCACATCATCTTCTGAAAGGAATATGATATGAAAATTAGAAGCAATCCTGCTAATCACTGTAATAAATATAATTTTTGCTGCCACTTGATTTCACATAGTTAATTAGGAAGAACTTTTTTGAATCATAGAATAACAGGTTGGAAGAGATCTCAAGGATGACCTAGTCCAAACTTTTTTGACAAAGCACTCTAGACAAGGTGGTCCAGCACCCTGCCCAAAGGAACCTTAGCATGCCTAATGTTGAAGAATATGCCACTTCTCTGGGGATTATTCCAATGACTGATGGTTATCATCATGAAATATTTTCCTCTTGTGTCTAATCAGAATCTCCCTGGGAGTAACTTGTATGCATTACTCTTCATTTTTCCCACGTGACCCCTCATAAAAAAAGTCTCCATCTTTTTTGCAGCCACTCTTTAAATACTAGAACCTGGTGCTAAATTTTTAAGTCTTCTTTCCTGACATTACAGGCTTCCTAGCCCTTTGATCATCTCTGTGGCCATTCTCTCCACCCTTGTCAGCCTGTCCATATCTTTTTTGTATAGTGGGACTAAAACTGACAACAGTATTCCAGGTGTGGCCTGACAAAGGCTGACAAGAATGGGATAATCTGTGCTGCTGATGCCTTTGTTGATGCAGCCCAAGATCTCACTGGGCTCCTTTGCTCCAGCTCACTGCTCACTCATATTGAGCTTGTTGTTTACTACCACTCCCTGGTCCCTTCCCACAGAACAGCTCCCCAACCTTGTGCTCCCAGCCTGTGCTGCACTCCTGTATTTGTTTTCCCAGGTGTAAGACTTTATATTTGTCCTTGCTGAACTTTGTAAGGTTCTTCCTTGCCCACTCTTCCAACCTACACAGGCTTCCCTGCAGCGCAGCTCTCCCTTCCAAAGTGTTCACTTCATCCCTGAGTGATTCTAAGTGCTCTGGATGACACTTATGAGGACATGAAACAGCGTTGGGCCCAACACAAATCCCCTCTTTTCCCAGGTTGGAAAGGGAGCCATTTTTCCCTACTCTGGGTGCTGCCTGTGGGGCAGTTCCCCACCGATTGCACAGGCAGCTTGCCCAGTTATGCAACAGCTTCACCAGGAGGCTGTGGGAGACCACAGGGACAGCCTGGGAGAAAGAGAGCCAGACAATGTCCATGGCTTGCCCCACATCAACCAAGACGTTACTTTGCTATATAAGACAATCAGGTTTGTCAAGCACAATCTGGCCTTGGTGAACCCGTTCTGGCTTTTTCCAATCACCTGGCTTATCTGACTTGTGATGAATCCTCCCAAAAGGGTTTGAGTCATTACTTTTCCAGGGCCTATTATTTCCTGGGTCCTCTTTTAAGCCCTTCTTGTAGATGGAGGTGACATTAGTCTTCTTCCAGTCTCCTGGGAGGTCTCTTGATCTAACAACTTCTCAAGGATTATGGAGAACAGCCTCACAATGACCCCAGCCAGCTCTCCAATACTCTTGAGTGGCTATTGTAATGTCCTATTGATTTGCAGGAGCCAAGTTCCTGTAACAGGCCACACAGCAATTTTTCCTTCACTGACAGTGGGTTTGTTTGCAACAACACAGATTTTTGTTTTCAGCATCTGGGGCCCAACTGTGCTGGTGACAACAGAGGTCAAGGAAGTGTTGAGAACTTCTGCCTTTTCAGTGCTGTTGGTGACTAATTCACCTTCTCATTTAACAGTGGGCAAGTAGTTTCCTGTTTTCTGCTTTTTTTTTATATACTCAAAGACCCTTTCTTGTAGTTTCTGACATCTCTTGCCAAGTTCAATTCAATCTGAGTCTTTGCTTTTCCAATGGCATCTCATTCCCTGGCAATGTTCTCATGGTTCTCAACAGACTAATAATTCCTTTTCCATCTCTGGTGTGCTCCCCTTTTGGTCCTGAACAGACTCAGACACTCACAGTTAAACCAAGAGGGTCTCATGTTCCACCTACTTCCCTGTGAAGAGGATGAATTGGTTTTATGCCTTTATGAGAGCAATCTTGAAAAACTCACAGCAGTCATTAGCTCCTTTATTCTCTGTGGAAGCTTCCCTTTCAATTGAAGCTTCCCTTTCAATTTCAAAGCTGAAGCTTGCTCTTCTAAAATCTAAAACCTCTGTCTTAGTACTAACCTTCTGAGCACACAGTCAGACACCAAAGTCCACAATGTTGCTCAGAGATGACCCTTTTAATCTTGACCCAGAGGCATTTCATAGGACTTCTATAGTCACTTGTAGTTGAGTTCTATACATTTAAGGTTCTCCTTAACTTAAAGTGCAACTCCCCCTTCTCTTCTTCTCTCTCTTTACAGAACAGCTTATAGCCATCCATTACATTCCTCCATAATGTCATGTGAGTTGTCCTATCATGTTTCAGTTACTCCTATGAAACCCTAGCTTTCTGACTGGGTGTTGAGTTCCTAGTGTTCACTCTCCAGGCTCTGCACACTTGTATCAACACACATGAGGGGCCAGGCCTTGTTCTTATCTTGGGAGGCAGCTAAGGAAAAGTTGTCACTGCTCTAATTGGCCTGGCTTATTTCTCAGTTTTCTGCAATGGCAGCCACTTAAAACCACCACTTAAATGGTTCTGCCCACCAGATTCCTTTCATATATTTAGAGAAAAGTCACAAGAGAATTCAGCTTGCCTGTCTAATCTCTCCACACCTTGGACTGTACTCATTACTACTGGAGTACTTTGGCTGACCTGAAGCATCAACTGGACAGCTTCAGAAGACAGCAGTCTGATGCTTAAGCATGAGTAAGGTATTTACATTAATGCACATGTGGCTGCATTACTCAGTCATAGGAGGTTATGACTTTAGCTTCTTAATACTTCCGAAAAAGCAAATGAAAGTATGTTTAAGCTTTATGTACTATATATGTTATAAATTTTCCTAAGGCAGATATCACACACTGACATTTTAAGACCTTAATTAAGGTTGATTTATTTACAAATGGTATGTTTTCAACTCTCAGAAATGATGTATTTAATGTTTTATTTTTAAACACAATTAAAAAATAATATATAAATATATACATACTGCAAATGTAATACAGATAACAAATTCATTTAAGCCCATTTATGCACATTAGTGACACACCATGTGGCAGAAAGACTAGGACTACAAGAAGACCCTGTGGCGATTTATTTTATATTAAATCCCTAATGGCCTCTTCTCATCTTTGCAAAAATATGCACAAAAGTCCAGACTATGAAGCCATTGAAATGAATGGTTATTTATTTGCTAAACGAGAACCCTATGTTTAATGTTCCTTAGACATAAGGTAGTCTGCAAAAGTCGCATTCCTACAGCTCTATACATCATTTATTTTACATACCCTAACTTCTCACAACAGGCATCGGAAAAATACTTTTGAACCACATTGCTATTGTAAGTTGCTGAGAATTTTGTTTCCAATTCCATTACTGGAAGATTAAACGTTAACATGTTTACTTGGGGTTTGCTTCTTGTTTTGTTTTTTTGCATTAAAAACAAATTCATGGACCAATCTGCCATTTAAAATATGTTTATATCGAGAGAAAAAAGGTTCCCAAATATACAATAAATATATACATAATCATTATAGACAGACAACAGAAGTTCAAATCTCCAAAGACACACGTTATAATCCCAGTTATTTAGGTGTAGTGGTCTACCTAGCACTTGCTTGACATGCTTCATCTAAAACAGAAGTTCTTGATTTGCTCTGCAGAAATATTAAAAACATCACTTTTCAAAATGCGGAAATAAAATTGCACAAATTAACGAAACAGCAGCATTTCTTACTAGTAATACAAAATTGCTTTAAAATTGAACTGTATCTCCAAGATAGGACTATTTTTTTCATAGGAAGATAAGATAAACCATGTGCCCAAACACTTCTATATTTCTTAAATTACTGTTGCTGGAACTGCCACTGTAAGTTCCTCTGAGGCATAAAGCCACAAAGGGGGAAGCTGTTACAAGAGACAGAAATTCCTATCGCTACCATGCCCAGCTCCCTTGGGCCATGGAAGCTGCCTTAGGACAGTCAAGCTTCCTGCGGCAGCATGAACTTGCAGGTCATTTTCTTGAGGAAACACCACTGGTGACAGCAGCCTCCAGTGAGGCTCTGACATGTTCTCTAAGCCTTTGGAAGTGGCATACAACCTCTACAACCTGGAAACTGTCTTTACTGCATATGGGGATGCCATGGCCAGAGACATGAACCTCAACAAACCTTCAGAACACACTCCCTTGTCTGTCACAGTCAGCAGCACACAATCATAGAACTTGTTTTTAACTGGCTGACCTGTTTCCTCAGGTAGCAATTGATTTTCTATAACTGTAAGTTCTCTGAGTAGTTAGAATAAATTTCCATGAACCAATGGATAAAAGACTTAGTCCAAGAAGCATATTATTAATCTAAGTTGTAATGAGCCATTTCAACTGAACTGAACTTTCATGAAACCTGGATTGCTCTCCCAGTGCACTACACTTAAAAAACCAGAGGACAGTGTTCGCTTTACAACAGAAATATCCATTTCTCAGGAAACAAATTACTTTCCCAGAAAGCCACATTGAGAAGACGTTTCTCCTTTCCAAGAGAATTCCAGAAGAGAAGCAGAAAAAGACACTCAAAGAGTATAACAAAATGTAACAGAAATTAACTGTAACACACACTTTAAATTTTGCTACAATATCTTATGAGTAATCATTGTTACAACTTGGAGAAACCCTTCAGCAAAAGCAACAAAAAAAACCGTGATCTGGGCAGTGTCACTTTTATTTTGTCATTCTCTTCAAAAATAAAGTGGTTATGTATGTACAATTCAAGCAGCGTATACTTTGACAGCC
This sequence comes from Sitta carolinensis, assembly GCA_032173965.1. Lineage (NCBI taxonomy): Eukaryota > Metazoa > Chordata > Aves > Passeriformes > Sittidae > Sitta > Sitta carolinensis. The sequence goes on along the minus strand of CM063313.1, from coordinate 11,159,711 downwards.
ACTCACTGGTGACACAGGCCTGATGTCAACTAACAGCTTTAATGCCACCTAACTCCAGGAGGGCCAAATCCAAAGGTGATTATCCCAAGAAATGCAAAGCTGCATAAAGACTCTTAAAGAAACCTAAACACATTCACACAAAATGACTTACTGCCCGATAGAAAGCACTTCAATAGAAGATATTTTGCATATTTGTTGATTATTAAGGAAAAAAAGTGACCTTGTGATACTTCTGAAGAAGCAAAAATGCAATCACACTAGAGATTCAACACCTGTTGCCAAGCCTGTTCTTCATGTTTCCTTAATATTAAATCAGGTAATGCCTGTGGAGCACTTTGAGGATGAATAACAAACTACCATTATTATTGCTGAGAAAACCATGAATTCATTAAAGTTTGTGTATTCTGAGCTCATTACAGAACTCTAAACTGAATACACAGGTCTGGACAGTTTTATCATTAATTTTCTTATATGTATTGTGCTTCTGACACTGGGTGAAGTAAATACATGTGATCCCTATCACAAATAAAACTGAGTAAAAAAACATCTTTTGCTGGCCACGCACCAAAAATGAGGGTGTTCAGGAAACGTTTCAACAAAGAGCAGCAATGCAGCAAATGCAAAACTCATCTGCATCCCAGTAACTTTGCAAACATTATACGTAGGAAAATAAAAGTAGTTACACCCCTGAAAAGTTAGTCCTTTCTGGCACAAACTATTCACAGCAGAACAACAGACTGCAAAAAGCAGAGGTCATCCAGAAAGAAATCCCATCAGAAATACTAGTAATAAAATTACTTAACAGACTGGGACTAAAAATCATCTAACATCAGTAAAATCTGTTCAGGTTGTTCTTAGAGGTAAACTAATCTTCTCTGCCCTGCACAACAGCCCCAGCTTTTTAAGAAAAACAGTTATGAAACACCTACTGCTTGACCACCAAATCTTAACACTTCTTGGCCAAGGAAGAGTCAGCATCACACTGACTGAAAAAAGGTTGAAAATTTGCCTACTTTGAGAACTAGGAACACCTACTCTTGACAAAGTCTAATTGTGAGATCCAGCCAAAAGGAAGAAAAATTCTGAGTTACAATTAATTTGAGCATATAGAGTTGCAAAGATGAGCTTAGACCTGTGGAGCACACATAATTATTAAACAAGATACAAAATAAAAAAAAAACCAAAACATAATGCTAAAGCTAGCTCCTAATTAGCTCCTAGCTCTGTCCAGAATTAAATGAAACTGTCAGAGTAAAATAGAAATATTTAAAACAAAAGAAGATGAAGATTTTATTAAGAACTTTATAAAATCCCATTTTCTCTTTTGAGGATTTATCTTACAATACACTTTCCCCATTGCCTTTCCACCCAGCCTTCAGTGTAATTTTTAGGATCAAATTATAGTTCATAAAGCAGTGCTGTTTTGGTAAAGATTGTTTAATATTGAAACAACTAATTGAAAACTAATAGATTCAACTTAATTTCTTGAAGCTTTGCTACCCAATTTGCTTTGTATATTTTAGTATGCAAGCAGAAATCTATGGATAATTATTAGCTGGATTGTAACAAAAACTTCTTCAACCACAGAAGCATCTTATTTTCTGTAAAACGCACCACAAGACAAATTGTAAGATCTCTTAAGACATCCAAGGCAAGAACAAATCAAGAGATTTATCTTTTTCTTAGTAGGATTTGACATAAAAGAAGAAGCTTTAATTTTGTTCAAAAGTAAATGAAAACTTTTACATTTCAAATATTTTTGTATAGATTACTTTCACGCAAATGAAGAAACTGAAAATTAAAAATATATACTACATAAAGATGTTTTTGTTATTGATATTTTCTTCAGACCACTTAGATTTTATTATTAATCAATATGCTAGTATGAAAACTTCAATCAGAACTTACAGTTTCATGTCATACTTGTTCAGGGATCTAAGCATTCATATTTTTATAATAATATTTTTACATAATATCCAGCAACATATAATTCTCCCTCAGATCAAGGTAGAAAGCTCACACTTTCAATTCACCCAAAGATTCCAGTTTGTTTATGCCACTGTTTTTAACATATCATGGTACAATCTAAAGGGAGGCAATAATCATAATATCAAAATAATTTAAGTCAGATAACAAATAGCTACTACTCCTCTCAAAGGTAAATAACTGAAAATTCTGCTCAAACTGAAAAAAATTATTGACAAAATAACTTGTTCACAATGTGTTTTAACGAACCATCTCCATATGCAATAAGGCTGTTAAACATGTTTTAAGTTTCCTCTTACCTCCAATGTCATGTACACAGTGCTAATTGCTACTTTGATTTCTCCATCTGAAATCTCCTTGAGATCCTTGAGCAAAACCTCCTCAATGCTTACATCTGTTTAAGAAAAGAAACAAATTTCCATGTATGCAATTATCTACAGCTGACAGATGCATCAATAAAAATTATAAACAGCTTAGTCCTTAATTCTGAACCTTCTTTCTGTATTTCAGGACATCATATGAGAAAATTAAAACTGACATTAATATTTCTACGCTTAATGTTTCTAGATGGATTTTTTTAAGAACAGAAGAGATTTAAGGGAGGATACACACTAACAGTAAGTATGAATTAAGTCTCCTGCAACACCTGTGTTCCTGTGTGAACACTGAATTTTTTTGAATGAACATAATTCCAGCTGACAATAAACGTATAGCTAGACAATTTCTAAGGTCTAATATGAAATCATAAATATAAAATTACTTCTGAAATAAGTAATACATTGAAAAGCACCTGTGCACTATGGTGTTTATGAAATACTCAACAGCAAAGCACTTAAGATATTCTGTAAACACAGTCATTCAACCTTTCTAACCTTCTTCACAAACTGGTAACACCAATGGGTTTTTCTTATGTACATCATGTCATTAATGAACTAAGTATACGTTTACCATAGAAACACTATCATCAGAAACAATGGAGTAAAAAAGGAATTGCAATAAGACATATTGCTAAGTTTAAGCACAATTTACTGAAAATCCAGGTGAGTAAGTTGCCCTCATTGGACAAAAAGGCATGCTGTAAAAATTCTCAAAACAAATACATATTATGTAGAGGAACATAACTACATCACATGATTGGAACACAGACAGGACAGCCAAATGTCTGTGTAAACAATGCTGCAAGCCTGTCTCATTGCAGGGCAACAACTAAAATGTCCACCAATCTTAAAGGCATAGAAAATTTTTAACATCCACCATGTGCTAGCATGAATGATTTTCAAGAGAGAAACAAATACCAACCTGAATCAAAGAAATTAATCTTCTCATTACTGTTCCTGTACAGAGCCCAGCTACTGCAGCTAATCTTGTGACAAGATAAACACTTACAGATCTGTCATTTAAAAAATTTCATATATAACCTATAGACTTTCTGGGGAGTTGCAAGCTTTTGAACCTCAGATAAAAATTAATTCAGGCCAATAAATAATTTCTGCCAGAAGCTGAGAAATTTTTTGGCTGAATTGTCCTAATATTGCCTCAAATATCAGATAAATAAGGTAAAATACTCAGCAGAGGTTACATCCTTTAAGGGGCTCGTGAAACTCAGCAGCATCCTACTAAAAGAAACGACACATGCAATATATACATACATCATATGAATATACACTAAATATGTACCCTGTAATACACAGAAAACAGGAGCTATAAGCAAAAAAAAAAAGGATGATGAGTGGATGACAGTGCCCTCTCCATGCCTCATGTAACATATACAAATTACTGGCAACCAGGACCACACACAGTAGAGCTACTACATACACATGTCCAAGCTTCGCATTCGGTATCATGGAAAACTCATGACAAACAATACTAAAATATTTTCCCTGGCAGCTGACATTACTAAGAACTGACTTCCATAAAAACTGCTTTCACTGCCACTTTCCAATCTAGACTGCATACATACAGTTCATTCCTGAACTACTGAACTATGATTACTTGAGTAGAGGAACTCAAGAGAATTCATGTGAGTTGAACTAAATTACCTTGTAATCTCACTGAAAGAAAGGGCAAAGGAAACAGCACTTCAAATTCTGTCCATATCTACCAGATAGAGCAGCTGTCTCAGGCTGGTGGTCTAAATTTCAATGACTACTTTCTGAATATGGGCAGACAGAGAATAAAAAAAGACCCTTAGTTTGCATAGACCCTGTGCTTACCTGATGTATCTAGGAGAGAAATACCCCTAGGAACTTAACACTCACTCTTGGTAAGAATTTCTTGCAGCAAATGCCAGTAAAAAAATGTAAGAGTTATTGCAACAATTTTCTTCAGGCTTTCACAACATCTCTTCAAAAGCCTGTCACTAAATTTTGGGTTCAAACACTGACACTTTAGATCAATGAATATTTGTACTTGGTATTTCTATCAGAAGAAAGGAAAAGAATTGCAACTTCACCACTGCTTTCTTAATCTGAGTCTGAAGTCAAATTCACTTCACCTGTTCATAGCCGTTAGTAAATAAAAAAAAAAAGCTACTTCTACACCACAAAGGCAATTGTAACACAGTTTCTGCCCATGGGCCAACACATTTTTTTATGTCCACATGAATCAACATAAATTCTTGATGAGCATACACTTGTAAAAGCAATATATAAAATAAATTGTTAACTTCATCTGTAAAAAAAAAATAAAATTATTTATGAGCCAAGCAGTTCATCAAAAGAAATCACATTTCCATGATTTAGAATGTAAGCAACTTAATTTACAATGAATATATAACATTTAACTGTCGATGAAGATAACATGCTGCACCTGTTTTCACCATACACAACAAAACAATATTCTGATAATACAGTTACACAAATGAATTTGTAACAGGTCTGAAAAATGGAAGGAAGTTGCACTACCTTGGGCCTTAAACTGAGTCTCCTGGAGAACAGAGATAATTTCCTCTCTTGGGGGAAGATCTGGAAACTTTTCCTCCAAGACTGACAGTACTTTTCCTGCTCCTCTGTCATTCTGTCAGCTTCCAAAGACATGCACTTGAAGAGAATGCTCCCTGAAACATTGAAAGACAAAGCATCAATGTCTCCTATAAATATCAAAAAGGTACTACAGAAACAAGAAGTTTTACTGTATTGCTTCCCCAGCCCATTCTTTCTTGGAGGTTGTTTCCACTGAGAGTTCACTGAATTTACATGGAACCACCCTCCTAAATCAGAACTGGCTGCCTCTTCAGTGCCTCTGCTACAGCTAACTGGCTGGTCCCAGTGCTGCTGGGGTGTGCAGCATGTTTCTGTACCCCAGCATGGCTGTGCAGCAGCCAATGGCACACCAGCATGCATCCTCCTCTCGCCAGGCATCACGCACACACTGCTATTTTTACACACGGTTTGAAACAAACTCACGTTTCCAACCTTCCTTCTATAGACGCATCAGTGAGCTCCTACCAATGGACATTACGAAGAAACACTTCACTGTGAGGATGGTGAGCCACCAGTACATACTGCCCAGAGAATATGGGGATGCCCCATCCCTGCAAGTGCTCAAGGCCAGGCTGGATAAGGCTCTGAGCAACCTAGATAGTGAAAGCTATCCCTGTTCACAGCAGCTATGGTGGTTGAACCAAATGATCTTGAAGTCATTGGTCACTGCAGTGCAACTCACTCTGGCTAATTCTTGTCAATGGACACACCAAAAAATCACCAATTCAGAGAATCAAAATTTTAAAATTTAAGAGAAACATAACCCAGTAAATAACTTCATAGTGAATGGAATTGTATTACAATACAGAAGTGAGAGTGATGTGTTTTCAGACAACTACGTGCTGCATTTTAAGCCACGACTTTCATTCCCTGGAAACTGGGATTCCAATTATCAATATACCCAAAGATATTGTTTGCTTCTAATCACTCACAGTAAATTCAGAATAATAAAATCTTATGCTTCAGTCTTGAAATTATTTTACTCTACTGTGCACAAGAATTTCAAACATGTGTATGATTTCATTGCATTATTCTGGGTCAATGAGCAACTGAGTACAGTAAGTGCAACTACAATGAGTAAGATAGTTACTGAAAAACAAAGTGTTTAGGCTTTAGCACAGAGCAAAAAAGAGTAAATAAAAAACCTTGATACTGCCACCCTCAATCTTAGCCGATGAGCTAGGATCCAAACATCTAATATATATTAATTTTCCTTCTCTTCTGATGACAACACCATCACATGAAATAACAAATAGCATTTTTCCAAATTCACAAATCACTTGCAACACAAAATAATTGTGCCATGCTAAGTAAACACATTTTTATCAAACAAATCCTGTATGGATTAAATAATAAATAATGCTTAACAAACAAAAAGCCGTTCCCCATCAGATACTAATTTCTGGAATTAAATACAAATACGTGAAGTTCCATTCTGTGTTTCTATTACAGATATTGTAACTGCCAATATTCTTTAAATTTGCAGCAGTTCTTTATGTCAGTCTTTCAATCACTTTAAGATAATGCTCCTGCTCCATTTTATAGTATTAAAAATAATAAATACAGACTGCATGAAAATCATGTATAGTGATCCAGACTGATATTTCAAAATTTAGGAACACATCATAACAAGCAGATTTCAGATTTCTACAGGTAAATAACTAATATGTAAAGTAGCCAGATAACTATACCCACTATCAAGGCCTGGTTTTCAGTCCGTCTAACAGGAATAGAGTTTCTCAACCTGAAGCTTCCATGATAATTCATTTAAAAATATTCCTTTGTTGTTCAACTCCATAGCAGGTAACAGTGCTTGTGCTACATACATACTCTTGAGATATATTCTATAGCTTGAAAACAGTGGTGACCAGAATGAGTGAGACACCCCACAACACACTTTCAGTCAGCACAGAGCTGCATCTGGATAAAGGGCAGCCCAGGCTGCAGTATTTTACCAACAGCAATTTTCTGCTTTTTTTCTTCCTACAGAAACAGAAAGGGAAAATGCTCATGTACACACAAAGGAAATGGAGACTCCAGCAGAAAGAGCTGATCTACAACATGTGCTCAAATTCATCACACCTACTGGAGGGAGGCTGCAGCATATCCCATAAAGCCCTCCAGCAGCATTAGGATGAGTGAGGCAGTCTGTCCATCGGCACAGAACCTCAAATACACAATGGGTGAAACTTCTACCACAGCTGTACATGCATCAGAGAATGGACTATTTGAGTAAGACCAAGAAGAGAAAACCCTCATACAAACATACAGAGAAATGCAGAAGAAGAAGAGGTGTGAGTTGTATATCCACCCAAGCCCACCAGTTTGGAAGTCAACATGTGTAACCTTCACTAACGATAGGCAGACACTGTAAAAAGGTTTTTAAAGGCTCTGTTTTTTCACTAGTCATACCAATACTGTAGTGCTTGCAATTGATAACTTTTCTACTAGGATGAAAGCCAGAAAAGGATCATTCTCAAATTACTAGGGTGTCAGCAAGCCCTAAGATCAACATTTATTTGTCCTTTAAAACTATGATCATTCTTCAATACTGTTCTCATCAACAGGAAAGAAAGGCACAGCATTCCTACGAGGGTAAAGATTCCAGGTAGTTTAGAAAAAGAGTTCACTTAAGTTACTTTTGCTTGACCAAAGGTCGGTAGGCTGTTTAGCCATGTGCTGTCTTATAAGTATCTGCTGTAAAAGCAATACATGGTCTCAGAAATCTCCTGCAGATTTTACTGAGTGCTGGTGCAACTCCCCCAGGGTTTCTGAAAGCATAACAGTGGTGGCTCTCTGCTTACAAGCAGAGAAAAAAATCTAATAGGCAATACAAGATTCAATATTATTTCTTGTGTACATCACACTTTACTACATTTTCTTTCTGAAGAGGTCACTAGAAAATAGGCTAAGGCTCTTAAAAAATGTGCATTTTATTCTTTTTTTGCAAAGCAGTTTGGAAGCAAAGCATTAGTTTTGCCAAAAGCAATTGCGGTGCATTAATATTAAACATGATCTAATGAAGGCAGAAGTCGTTCTGGGAAAACATTAAGAACAGCACAAGCATCTCCTGAATTATAAGTTTATGGCTGGGAGAAACAGTACAATGAAAATATAGGCATTTCTCCTGTCAAGGTTTTGTTCCATAATCTGTAAAAATAAAGGACAGGGAAAAGGGGAAAACCAACAGTCCCTTATGGAAAGTATACTTCAACACCCCTCATGCACCCCACCCCCCAAAAAAACTACAATCCAAAACTGTAAATACATCCAAGTAAGCAATCTTTATTGCAATTAACAGGAAATGCAATGAAGCTGGGATAAAACCAAGGAAAAGAGAGGAGGAGCACTACCTCTTAAAAAACTGCTTCCATATATTAAAAAGAAGCACCAGTCCAAGTAAGCGCAGTGTTTGGTGCTGGTGAAATGATCCCTTCTTCCTGGCATATACATTAAGGATGTATTAATGTGGGAGCATGTGAATCATCCAATCAATGTACAAGACAGAACAAAAGAAAAAAAAATTGGCAAAATTCCCGAAGTCCTTAAAAGGGCATTTCTTAACATTTGTCTGGGTGGCTAGAATAACAAACTAATCTTCTTTACTGAAAGTCAGACTGCCCCAACAGGGCATGAAAAGACCTCAGCTATGCAGCTCATCACTAGCAAAAGCAGATTCACATTAAAAAAATTGCTGATGCTCTTGCTGGAAATCTGTCTATATTTACACGTTGCGGTTTGCACCTTGTGGCATCCTTCAAGGCCTTATACAAATACACGTAAGGAGGCATCTTTGAGAGTGCATTGACCCAAGATAGCTGACAGTGAGTGCTTGGAATAACATCTTTGCCAGCTGGCTGCAACAGAGAATGTAATGATTCAGCAGTTTAATGGATCTTGAGTTTGGCAACAGTCCCCTTATAAACATCTCTTGGGAAATAAAATAATACAGGCATAGGACTCTGGCAGGTTCTATAATTGTTTGCTTCTGGCACAAATCCAGGGACAGCACAAGCTCTAACTTAAGGCAAATATGGCTGTGTAACACTGATTCTCCAAGCAGGCTCTACTCAAAAGCCCAAGGATAGAATTAGCTTATGTAATGTCTGATAAGGAGACAAAGATACCAAGAAAGCATTCACCTGGAAAAAAAATCAATCTTTTAAATATAAAAATGCCTAAATCAATAATGCTCAGTTTCACAGGAAATGTCTTTTCTCTTTGACTTTTTTTTTTTTTTTCAAACATAGACAAGCAGGTAAAGTTTCCTCAAAGGTGAAATTTATATATATAAACATTTGCTTTTTTATTAAAATTTAAAAACTGCTAACAGACTTAAGAAAAAAGAGGTTTCAAAAACAGTCAACAAATGAAGCTGTCTTGGTCACTATATGATAATTATTAAATCATGAGATTGTTTTTTTATCTTGTAAGTCTCCTAGCAAAATACTCACTGGAAAGTCAGAAAATGCAAGAGGGCCTCCCAGCTTAGAGATTCACATAATAGCATCCCTCAGCATTTTTGTGAAAATAAAATCTTATTTCTTAGCACTCTGACTTCTGTTCTGAACTTCACTTGAAATTTAGACAAACTAACCATATATAGACTTACATCGGAAATAACATAACAAAGTGTGAAAAACACAGTAGAGCCTTTTTGCAGCCTCTGTGCCTGTGAAGTGCCCCCAGAGAGAGCTGAAAACCTGCAAGCTTCTACATAGTCATTTGTCAGTTGTGGGAATGAAACAGCCACCCTCCTTCCATGATACACGGTCCATTTGTTCCCTATGCTATGGGAAGATGAATTTAAGAAGCTGTATCTCATGATAACAGACCATAATGTATACATAATGTAAACACAAAACCTAGACGTGGCAGGCTGTATTTAATCTTTTGTTTTCAACTGGTTTAGTTTGATCTGCCATTTCCATACATTAATATCTATGACTTTTTAATCTTTTAATTAATCTCATCAAAACCAATGATGGGTTCACTGACTTTTCTAAATTCATAATGAAAGATTCTTAAGTACCAAAAACTTTTTCTGTTTTAAGAGACCAAGATGACTTGCAGCATTGCTTCACCTTTTATATATACAAGCTGTGCTGCTGGGGGAAGTAGAAAATCATCAAGTCTCAAGTTCAGCAGTGCTTTGTCCCCCTAAGCCTTGCCAGTCACTTCTCATACCATGCAAAAGAAGGTGTGCACTTTTTATCCACAAAGTTCCTCAAACATGCTTTACCAAATGTAATAATCAAAATGTAATTACTAATTGAAAAAAAAATTAAAATTAGCTACTATATTCCCCAAAGCTGGAAGTGCTAGCTCTAATGCAAACACTAATAAAAGCATTTTATTTTAATCTGGATACAGATTAGAGGCACAAAACATGCTGACACATCCACATACAGTAGTTGAACATGTATCAAAAATGTTAACAAACAATGATATTTCTGATATTCCCCAAAAACTCTTTTTTTGTTCTGCCCCCAAAACCACTTCACTTATTATCCTTGGCCATTTGCTTAGATTCCTGGAGATCTACTCAACAGAAATTTGGAGCTTACAAAAAATGTTTCATGGCAGGTTAACTAAAGCTTGTTAGCATGGAAAGATACTGTAAGGGCAGGCTAAATGCTGTTGTTAATGCTTATTCTGTGGAATATTTTTTTAAAAAATTTAATCTTTGTGATTTCTTATAACATGTTTGTTATCACAGCATGAGTACAATGATTTACCAAGATTCTAGCTGCTTCTGAAATCTAAATGTAGACAAGTTTCCATAATCCTCATTACAAATGCCCACATTTACTTCTTAAAAGGACATTTAGAAGTTTAACGTAATTAAAACTTAAAACCTATAAAAGTCATTGAACGCTATTAAAATTCAGTAAGTAACTTAAAAGCAGTGACTGTTCTTTTCAATACCAGTTTTGTTTCCAACTGGAAAGTTCTGCTCCAGCAAATAAACCAAGAAAATGAATATAAATTATAAACTTCCAAGAGAGAGAAAAAAATACTTCTGATTGCTGAAGCCCACCCCCACTTTGTACTCTACTGGGCACATAGTACAATAGAACGGGAGAACAATGAAGATTTGGTAACATTGTTTTTAAATAGCAAAAGTTTTGCATCACGCCATTAAAACATCATTCTATAAAAAAAAGCACAGCCATTGGGAGGGAGAAGCTTTAACTTGTAAATATTAGATTCCAAACCACACTGTTGTCCACCATGCCCCTGGAATCAACGAACTGCACAGTTTTTCCAGCTACCCAGCTGATATGTCGACAGCTTCATTTAATATTCTTGTCTAGTGATACAGCAAAGACCTCTCATGCCTATTTTTAAATGCACATTTTTAATATTCAATATAATGTTACTCTTTAACAAACTCTTTACTCCCTGCTTCTTTTATGAAGCTTCCTGTGGTCTTTAAAGGGATTGTTAACCAAAGAATGGATCACACTCTTTCTGCATGAGCAAATTCAGAAACACTCCATTAAACCTTTCAGTATTTAATATAAAGAGTAATCTCTCACCTCTGAGGAGATAAGCCAGTTGCTGAGTGATTAACTCTGGTGCCTTTTGAAGAATCTCTTTTACGACTAAAGAGGAAGAACATGCTTGTAACTCCAGGCTCCTGTCACATTGCTCATCTGGATTGATGACTTTGACAACAGCTGATTCCAAACTTTTATCCTCACTATCAAGCAAATTTAGAAGTTATACATATATTTATCTTTATAGCTGCTTAGACAACTCAGTAAAAAAGTGCAACATATTTTTTTTAAATTCTGGACTACAACAGCATTATTACAGCTACCTGAAGTCTGTGATAAAGCCAAAGGATGTCACACAGGTCTGAAACCTGTGATTTTTTACATTAAATGTTCTTAGTTCCTTAACTCCTTGATACATCACTAATTATGACATTTCCCCCATAAAAATCTATTAAAAACTATCAGAAAAAAAGTATTTCTACATGTACTGAAAATAGCCTTCTTTATATAGAGGAGATTAAGGATTTTCCCAACTGAATACTCCGAAAACTTGCGAAAATATTTTTTTTGCATTTAGATACTTTATGTTACTTTATGTTTCTGTTTATAGTAACAGTAACCAAGCCAAACAAATTTTAAATCTAATATACTAATTGCAATTCTTTAGAAGGAAGAAACACAGGAAGTGACAGTAATAAATAAAAAACAGATCTTACAGATAATTTTTACTCTGAGGAGTTAATGATGATCAGCACTGAGCTGGTGGCACTTAGAGTATCAAGAGAGTAACATATATTTCTCTCTTCAGATTTTCCCTACTTTTAGTCTAATCTGTAAACTTCTCAGAGTACAATGGGGCCATAGGATGCTACTTGTCTTAAATGAAGTTCTAAGGACAGCACCCTTCACTCTGGGCAAAACAGGCAGACTATTACAAAGAGGCTCTTCCTGAAAGATTCACAATGGCCTTGTAAACAGTCCCTCTTAAGGATGGGTATAGGGACTGTGGTCTTCCAGAGACCAACTCTGAACATTTTGAAAGGATGTAGTTGGCAAGGACCACAATAATCCATTGGCCATCTTAACAGCATATATCCAAGTATATGGGCACCTGCAAATCAATAGAAGATTCTCAAAGGAAAGCAGGAACAAACTGATGTCTTATCTACAGGCCACAAGAAACTTCCAGACTATTTAACTAAATTAAAATATCTAATCTGTGTGAAAACATGAGGTTCTTAAAAGTGAAAGTTCCATTAAAAGTGATGTAAAGATAACCATTCACCTTGTTACATTTATTGAACATAATGGAAGACAAAATACATTTTAGTTTCTTTTTTTTAGGTCTTTGTTTACCCAGCAATATCAATATTAATAGAGAAAAAAACATAATTTTTGAAACAGCTCAAACTCACATAAGCCACCTTACTGTACATAAAACACAATACCTTGTCAGCGCATTGCTGTTTACAAGTGTTAAAGACAATTTCCCTTCATCATTCAGCTGATGCAAATTGATTTCATCTCGGAAGATATGGAATGATTCTGGGATTTTCAGCTCTTCCAAAATAAATGTTGTCTCAGTGAAGCAGGTGAAGTCTTTTCTTGGTATGTTCAACACTGGTAAGCAAAGGACATCAGGAGGACTGACCTGTAACATACGTGTGCATTTGTGAGAATTGGACCTGTTTTTCATCAGGACAGTATTTCAACAGAGTAAGCAATTAGAAATAGCCTGGATTTTCTGTTTGGGGTTTTCTCCCCTTTAATTAATTAAAAGAAAAAAAAAAAAGTATTCCATTTTTTTTTTTAATCTGTCTCTACCTCCTACAGAGTACCTGGGAAACCAGAAGGGGAAAATGATAATGAATGAATCACAGAACTGATTTTTTCATGCTATTCAATTAGCCATCTAATAACCATTCATTCATTTTTGTATGGAAAAGTATGTTGATTATTTATCTATTAAAAACTCACTTTCGATAATTACAAAAAATGTTTTTACAGCAATTGACTTAACAATAAGATGTCTGTAACAACCTGGAACAAGTGCATTAAGACCACTCAGTTCAATTTTTCCATTACCTTGTCTAGAAAGTAGGCATAGGCCAGGGTAGAAATAAGTGAATCCAAATCACAGGGTTTATTCCCAAGAACAACATGGACTTTTTCCAGGCGTTTGCTCCTGTTCTGTAACACATTAGAAGACAATTGCCATGAATGGAAATTATAAGAAAAAGTCAAATCACCATGACATTTCAAAAGACAAGTTAAATATCAGGCTTTGTTCTCAGTTGTAACATTTTTCACTGCTGGCTGAAGGAATAGACTTCCTGTGGGATAAGACATTCTTAGGCTTCGGAGCTCCCAAGAAAGCAAAAAACTAAATTTCATAAGACACTATAGTTTAGAACCCAAGGAGTTTTAAATCTGACAGAAGTCCCTTTCACAGCAAAGTAACAGGCAAGCAGCAGTTTCATGTACATGTGGAAAAGCTTCTCAAAACACCTCACAAGTCCATTTAGAAAAAGAGTCCAAAAGAGTGTAGAAACATGCAAAACAAAATACAGATCAGATAATATGGAAAGTTGTAATTTTAATTTTACCCTTTTTTCTTCACTTAGCTGAAATCAGTAAATAGACAAAGCAACTGCCTTTCACCATCAATCTTCAGAACTGAAGCACTTTGAGTTTTGAATTGTTCTCAATAAAATTAGGAGACTTCCAAATGAGAGGAAAAGAGAAGACAAACCTACTGTGTGAAAGCAAAGCCTTGTAGGGAATGATCTACCTTCTTCATAACTGCGCACACAAAATATAAGATGAAGTTTTTTTTTTATGCACATCATTACTGTCAAGTTTGCTGCACAGAAACATTATAGTTTATTTACTTTCAATGCTTCTTAATTGGTGAAACATGTGACTGATGCTTAGAGACACGTTTCAGAAACAAACACATGAAAGTAAACATTTTTGTTGTTGGCATGTACAGGCTGATGTACTTTCTGCTATTTTAATTTGAACTCTGGTTATCAAAATTTTAATCTTTCAACAGAAGCATATAATTATTACATTACCCTTAATAAATATAAATGTGCAATTTTTCTTAAGCTAACCTTTTTCATTTATGTTTAGTCTTAGTTCTACCTGGATATAAGGAATAAACTTAGGTTTTCTTTCCCTTATTGGAACACAACAATTAAAATACATTTGGGTAATAAATCCAGGACACATTCTCCATTCCCTATATATCAGGAAAGACAGACAGATTAATGAAGAATACAATTATATTTATGCTCTAAGTCTTCACTGCAAAGAAGCAATGAACAGGTACTCTTCCAGGTTTCCAGGTACTTTTTTCAATATAATTTTTGTAACATGTTCTTCTGCAGCATGCATTTCTGATTGATTTTCCACAATAAAGAATGAAAATAAAGCTCATGAGCTCATCCTTTTTTTAGTACCCTCTCGGTAAAGAATTTCTTCATAATACCTAATCTAAACCTGCTGTTTTCCAGTTTAAGGCCATTTGCATTTGTCCTATCATTACACATCCTCATCAAAAATCCTTCTCCAGGTTTCCTGTACTTCCCCTTTAGGTAATGGAATGCTGCACTAAGGTCTTCCTGCAGCCATCTCCTGGCTGAACATTCCCATCTCTCTGAGCCTGTCTTCCAACGAGAGCTGCTCCAGACCTGTGATCAACTTAACGGATCTCCTGTGGATTCCAGCAGGTCCATGTCCTTCCTGTGCTGGGCCCCAGAGCTGGATGCAGCCCTGCAGGTGGGGTCTCAGCAGGGCAGAGGGGCAGAATCCACTCCCTGGCTGTGCTGCCCACGCTGCTCTGGATGCAGCCCAGGGCATGTTTGGCTTTCTGGGATGTAGGCACACATTGCCAGGTTATAATGAACTTTTTGTCCACAAACACCCACGAGTCTTTCTCCTCAGGGCTGCTCTCAGTCCCTCTCCACCCAGCCTGTGTTTGTGCTCAGCACTGCCCTGGCCCAGGTGCTGCACCTTGCACTTGGCCTTGTGGTTCGTGAGGTTGGCCCAGGACCATCTCAAGCCTGTCAAGGTCCCTCTGTGGAAGTGACAGTGACTAGAAGTACTTTTTTCCCCACCTTTCCTGCTTTTCACTGAGCAGAATTTTTTTATCTTCTCCTTCCCCTCTTGCAGATCCAAGACACATGATTTCACCAATATTTCATTTCCCCATGTGCTGAATGAATGGCTTTTTAGCATCTTACTATTATATAGTAATAATAACACTCCAAACACTCTCCATATACACTGTCCATAAATGGAACCCTGAAGTATGCCATCCAAGCATACTGCTTATCTTGCACATCTGAGACTGCTTCCTCTTTCAACATCTCAGATACAACTAATTTGCTTAGCCTACTGCATGCTAATCAGCCATCTTCAGGAAAAGTAGGCACATGGATGTGTGAGGCTTCCTCTCACAGGTCTTCCCAATCAAAAACCTGAGCAGAGAAGCCCACAATCCAGAAGACAAAGATCCATAAACCCACTAAGGCTTAGCTACAATAGGACTAAAATGTGATTACGTCCTGCAGTTACCACAGCTAAACCTGAGAGGAAACATGGACTGTCAATATCTCTAAGAATTAAAAAATTTAGGAGGTAAATGATGAAGCTAGAACTCTTGAATCAAAATACATAGGAGATCAGTGATTTCTCTTCATGATGATGAGTTTTTGTTTAGCTAGATTAAAGGTAAATTGTAAAATGCACAAACACAAAATGACTGGCATAATATGAATTTTGAAAATTATGTAATTATGTGTCATTTTCAGATAGCATCAGTCAGGATAACTCAATTTAGATCAGACCTGCATAGATTAACATTCACTTACTGTGCTCAGATAAGAAATGTATAAACATTAGGCTACTTCTGTAAGATATCTGATTCTCAGACTTTTGCTGTGAAGAAACCCTCATATCTGTTGAGTTTTGTTGTCTAATTAATTAAGCATCAGTATGACAACAGCATCTTTACATAACTGCAGTAAAAAATACCATTTATTGGTTCCCACCTGCATCAAACAGCTGATGTATTCAAACATACTGCAAATACTGGTTTGATCGGGTTTGTAAAAATTTTGATCAGGAGATGTTAACTACAGTGATTGATCAAACTACAATATTCCAGTCAAAAATTACATTGTCTCTCCTTTTTTTCCTTCTGTTAATAGAGAAGCTGATCTTAAAAGGTAATAATACTGAAGACTCATCCTAGTATAAACAGGAATGCCTACAAAATGTTCATTGTCTCAAGGCAAATAGACTTTTCCATCTCCTTCATACACATTCACCCCCACACACACACTGCACACATGCACACTCAGCAGCCACACACAGCCTTGCTTTCTGATTCACTACCTGCCTGCCTCAGATTTCACTAGTTCCGTCCTTAACCTGTAATGAAATCACTGCATTTTACTGCATGGAATGTCAAGCACTTGTCAAGCACAGCAACTATTTGAAGAAGAAACAGTATGGTTTAACAGGAGCATATTAAAAAGGAAGAAGCTGCAGAACCACACAGCAATACAGAGTGTCAGATATAACACTGAAAACCTTTCCAGCCTTGTGGCTGAAGCACCAACCAGAAGGTACAAGCTTCACAGACACAGCTTTCATGGAGATGCCCAGGGGAAAATCCTAACTCTTTGGACAAAGGCCAAGATAGTAAAAAATCGGTGTTTTAATATTTAAAGTCATCAAATTACATGAACGAGGATTTCTGTATCTGAAATTCTACCTCCAAACCAGAGGTACAATTTACTGAGTAGTCATTTTGGAGCGCAACTTGCATTTTCCTTACAGTATCAGGCAGTATTATGCTTGATACTGTGGCCTGAGGGCTTTTAACATGATTATACTTCTCTGTTGTCAGAGAAATGGTTGCAGGCCAAAGCAAAGTTAATTCAATATTCCATGCAAAGTTCCAGTTAGTTAAATACTTCATAAGTCTTTTCATAAGAAAGCTTTATACTGGCCTGGAAAAAATAGATTTTCTCTTACTCTGAAATGAAATATAAGAGAGAATCCTTGTTTTCTCCTATTTTTGAGGTCAGTCAAAAATTATTGTATTTCTCTGCCCCGTAGTATCTCTTTTTATCACGTACAATATATGACACATAGTAATCTAAAGTACTAGCTGTCAAATACCTGGTTACATAAGGATTCTTTCCTAAGGAACACAAGTGTAGTCACAAAAATTTTAAGTGTGACATGTTTTAATCATTACCTATTGAATATCCATTGTAGAGTTTGCTTTACTTAGAAATCTTGAAAAAAAAAAAAAAACCAAAACTTTTACAGCAAACACTAATACCACTAGCAGAACAAAATATATCTAAAAAAGGGGGATTTTCTAATGCCACACCATCTGCTTTTGTGTAGGAGACACAGCCTTACCAGTAAGACAAACAAACGTGAAAGGATCAAAAACTTAACAGCATCCCCAGAAATGGCTGGATAGGCATAAAATGTTACCTGATACTTTGTTTTGAATGGGATACGATAAGAAAAGACTATGACTAGTTTATAACAAAAACTAGGAGATGGTCTTCACACCTTAGCTGTCATACATATAGAACTTGCATACGTAATTTATCCAATCATACTTGCACTCTGATGAGTGCACCTCCCAAACCAGGTTGAACACAGCCTTATGATTACGTCTGCTCTTCTGAAATTAGTATTTTACAAGTTATAGTTAAGAGCCAACCTCTTGATAAAAGGAGTTTTATTTTAACATGCAGCTTCCCAAATTCACAATATTCCACAGAATTATGATGTTCCTTCAAAATTAATAATGGAAATGAGGCAGGGTATCTATCCGACATGCCAGCCAGGCAAGGAAGTCTTATCTTTAGATTGTTCATGGAATTTCCACAGGACATGAACTCTCTTTCCCAGTCACTTCTAATCAAGAACTGGCACAGTCAACCACTGCTGATGAGAATGCAGTGCAGTATTTCTGCATTACCAATAGGCTGTGACTTGGAATTCTGCAGGAAGACAAACTCAACACTATTCAAGAAAGAATTCTGAGGAACTACAAACATTTATTCCTTTTTCACTTTTAGTTAATATTACAGCTGTAATTGTAGGCAAGTTTGCTCTGCTCTTTTTTGAAATACCTTCTTTCTAGCTTATTATATACATTTATTCACATTGCAAAAATCCAGAAATGAACAATGATTTCTACATCATATTTTCACTTAAAAAAGAATAGCTGGAGTAATCAAATAATTCATAAATTATATTTAAATATAAAAAGAAAGCACTACAGAACTCAGAATATCAATCACAATCTTGTTGGCTCCTTTTAAAATTAGATTTATTCCATCAACTGATTTGGCATTGATTTTTCACCATGTTTTATAAGCTTTACATGTTCACACCCCCTGCTTCTACAAATTTTTGCCTTTAGGATCAACATGTGAGACAGCATCTCTACAAGGTCATGGAGTATATATATTAGGAATACCTAAGAGTAAGTGGTTTTCAAACCAAATTATACACAGGGCACATATATATGCTCATGTACACATTTTGGAAGTGTGACTTTGACACCATATGTTTTGATGCTGCTATATCAAGGTAAAAAGCGCTTTAAGTCAGACAGACATTAAATACGCTTTGTCTTAGAGAATTAGAAAAATCTAAGTTTTTATGATGTAAGATAAACAAAATGATAAACCAAATTCTTATTTTAATGGCCTTAAGCTCAGTAAAAATATCACATTACTCTTCCTGCAAAGACAAAACAGGATATGGTTTCCTATGGCTTAAAAAGGAAAATGTTCCCAGCACAATGATTATTTAAGCTTGACTTGGCAGTACTTCAACAGTCTGTCAATAGGATTCTCTTTGATAGAAATTACTAAAATAAAAATCAAAGTCTCCCTCTTTTATTTATCTCTTATTTATGCTGCATTAATTCATTTGTTGTTCAAATTAACCTGTCTTACATGGGATTAGTGCTCACACCTAATAACTGAGTATACAGCATACAGAAAATTCAGCTTTGCAAAAGAGCAAGTTGCATTCCTATTCCAGTTGTCTCTAGTGCCTAAAGTTAGTCATGGCAAATCTTTGAATTTCCACCTCAAGCTACACAACTCCTCTTCCCACTTCCTCCCCACTCGCCACTTAACATGCAGAAATGAGACTGGGATGACTATCTAGTTTACAGGACTTGACCATATTTATCTCCCTTAGGAATTGTTTGGCTTACTATAGGACCATTGAGATACCAGACACAAATGAGTTAAAAGTAAGGAGTACATTTATCTGAGGAGCAGAGTGCCCCTGCAATATATCAGCTCTGTGGTGCATCAGGAGGTGACTGGTAGCAATAAACCCCCACATCATACATTGCAGAGGCTGAATAAATTATACACAGCAAAGAGAAAGTGTATTGGAGAAAAACAGGTGGGTTTGTTTTGGTGAAGGCAAAGGAATGCAATCCAAACTATGCAGTTTTTATTTAACTTCCTCTCACAGACTTAATATCTGACCTTTGATTGTTTAAGTTTAGCTGCCTCTTTAAAATGAAGGAAGCGACTCTGCAACTGAGAATAAATTTACCAAGAGTCAGGAAGCAATTGAACATTGCATTTTATAGAAGCCTTTGGAGTTAAGCTTCATATTTCTTAAGTGAGTGTAACCCTTAGGTGATGGGAACCAAGCGGACTATGAAACCAAGTCTGAGGTAGCCAATAACTCAGTAGAATTATCATTACTAAGCAAGAAAATCATAGCTGGAAGAGGTCATTTCCACTTTTGCCTTTCTTGTTCAACAGGTTTTTATCATACTATAATTCTACAATGTCTTTGGTTTTTAATCCATTCTATGTCAAGAACTAAGCTGAAAAGATGCCAGTTTTTGTTCTGGCTTTTGTTTTGTTTCAGTTCTTAACTTCAGAATTATTTCAGTTGCTATTTCTTATTCCACACTGAAAATCAAGACACCTACTCCTCTATAGCAGCCCGTACTGTTCTGCTCTGCCTGCTTATACACCATTCCAAAAACTCCTTTTTTATCATTGGCAGCTTCTTTTTCCATGAGGGAATTCTTTGTAATATGTTTTACTCCTGTTGTCCTTCTGAAAGATAAATATTTAGTTGGTTTGATGCAAAAGCTGAGCACGGAACAAGAATTGTAATACTGTGTGTTATTGTGTTAGTAAAATGACAGTACACTCAGAATAAAACCTGACTTTAATTTATTTTTTTTTATTTGGGATGTTATGAAACATATGCTTCATTACAAGAATGCATTTTTTACTCATACAGTAATTAGTTATGTTTTTAGTGTTTAGATCTCTGAATTGTCCTCTCTATAACACTAATATCAGAGCCACAGACATATTGCAAATGCAAAAGAGAAAGTATGCAATACATTCCTGTATTACTTTTAACATGCATATGATTTCAGTGTAGGTCTAGTCATTAATAAAATTTAGTTGCTTTAATGCCTAATACTCCTTTTTACATAGATGACACAAGAGCAATAGAAATTTCTAAGCAGTTTATTTAGTAAGTTCATCTGAGTTCAGGCTAGGGCAGAGACAGTATGTTACCTCTTAAACACATATGCAAAGGATGTAATATATACATCAGAAATATCCACATATGGAGTGAACCTCTTTCTCTGATCATTTGGGCTGTGTCCACATATCCAGTCTACTCATGAAATCCAGAGAAGTCATTATTACAATGACCCATAGAACACTTCTTGGAGCAGTGCTGGAAACCAGCTTGATCAATTTGCCCTAGCAAAAAATTCAATTCACATGTTCTCCACCATGACACACCTCCCTTCAGCATCACCAAGGAGGTATAATCTATGCCAATACTATTGAACTAAATCCCTCACATGTGTGAGATGACAGGGCTTTCTCAGTCAATCACAGCCCCTTCCTTTTGCACTGGCCATCTTTTCCAGAGCAGAATCATACAAAATGTGCTACTGATTTCTTCAAAGCCAAACATATGAGATTTAGGAGCTGATCCTTCATTCCACTTCATTGGATTATACCACTGCATTTCTTCATAAGTCAATAAGCCTAGATATAGCAGGTATTTTGCCTCTGGAGTTCCAACGGACATTCATCGTGTATCCTCCACAGAAGTATCCTCCACAGAGCTTTTGGAATTGCTCTCAGGTGACAAAGTATGTTTCAGCATAAACATTACCCAATTGTTTTCTTTTCTGAATCAGACTTCCCCATCTATCCCTGAAGCACTAAGAAGATATTTAAATATGTTTCCTTGATAATTTGGCTAACTGCAGATTTTTGCTGTGTTTTTAGCACACTATTGACTGCATTAAATAACCTCATAATCACATATAAAGGCTTAAGCGATCTAGTGCCACCAATACACTAAAATATATGATAACAAATGCAGTCAGCATTTTCCATACCATATGTTGTAAATGTTATTCTGCAGGGAACCAATTAAAACTATGGAAAATTTGGAACACAGACATATGGAACAAAACAAAGCAACTTATCTTGTCACCATGGTGCTTGCTCAGTACATTGATTAGGGAATGGTGATATTATAGGACAAACAAATGTCACTTTAATTAAAGTATGCTGAAAGGCAATATACAATAGCAATCCAAAACATTAGTTTTTGCTGTGCTGATGTTAGTTTTCCTTCTAATTAGATAAAGCAGGTAAATACATGCCTAAAAAAAAATCCACAAATATTCATATTTGAACTAATGCAACACTAGTCCTAATTTACTGAAAACCTTCCCCTTTTAACATTCAATGAGAAAAAGGTAGGAAACTGAAGTGGAATGTTTGGGTTTCAAGAAAAACATTTAAAATACGGCTGAGGATATATGATTTTTTCAGGGAAAAAAATAAGTTTAAGCAGGGACTTATAAGCTTTTCTATGAAAATTTTGTGCATCAAGGAAAACAGCGAATCTAATCCTTGTAATTGTCTAGCACAACTGACAATGTAAAAATAGTAAAAGAACTGGAAGAAATAACAATCACTTTAAAGCAAAAAGTCATCAGGAGGTAGAATCACGATTACCTCATTCCCAGGCAAGTTGGGAGAAAGATCTATTGGAGGAAATATGTTCAATCTTGCATTTCCCATTCCTCCTTCCACTTCAGAGTTCAACACTGCAGTAGCTAAAGTCTCACAAGGCACCACAGTAGTCATTAGAAAGATTACAAAAAGGATTAAGAACTTTGAGGTTACATATTCTGGGCAAAACTCTTGTCTTACTACTCTTGTAGTACACCTTGAACTGACATACATATAATGATACTGTAGACACTATTTATGGCAAAAATTATTATTTTCCCTCTGAAACACAGCTCCATTTCACAGTACTCTGTCTGACATAGAATATGTGTAACTGATCCATGTTCTTAATTTAATGCACTAGAACACGTAGTACAAAGGGGAAAAAAAAAAGAATTAAGTTAATTCTGCAGTCACTAAGTAATGTTCCAGTGTGCAACCAGGATCTGTCAAGAACCACAATACAATAAACACATCTTCTTCATATAGAATTATAGGCAGATTGTTACTAACTACAAAAACTCCCCACCTTGAATAGAAGAAAAACTGCAGTAATAGTAAAAAGGATATTGATTGCACAAGCTCTTATCTACCACAGTAGTTCAGTTTCATCTCATAAAAGATAGATACTTAAAGAGTTGAACCATAGAATCAAGGACTATATAGTATTAGAAATTATCTTTATGGTAAGCATATCAACTCCTGCTTTAAAAGTATGGAAAATATTAGACAAAATCACTTATGGTGTAATTACAAAGCAAACTAAAGCACCATTTGTATTATAAAGATATAAAACTCTTTTTAAGGGTATCACATTATTTCAGTTAATAAAAATTGGTAACCACAAACAGAATATAAGAGCTACAAACTCAACCAGAAGATTTTCTTAATTTAAGATTTGGCTCAGTTTCATTGATCTGCAATAAGATTTTTACAATGTATTATTTAAAATTTTATTAAGCAGAAGGAGACAGGAGATAAATTGAATATGAAGATACATTAATGACTGATTAAGACATCACCCTCAATGATTTTTGCTAAATCCTTTTACTTAACATCAAAAAGAGTAATTCATCATCCTTGGCAAATCTGCTGCCCTAGCTCATTCAAAAGACAAGACTTTTTTTTTTTTAATATGGTTACAACAAACAAAGTAAATTACATTAATATTTCAACTTTTACCTTTCAATGTCTCCTAGTTTTGTATTGAAGACACTATCACATAATTTTTATCTATGAAAATCACTGATATCTGCACCCTCCCCCACAGAGGGACTGGGCTAGATTTTTTTCAACAGTCAAGGTCTTGGTTTCCAATCGAAGAAGTCACTGTCAGGTAGGCACAGATTTCTATGCCTACCATAGTTAAGAACCAATGGTCCAATGGTAAGGAGATGCATGTAAGCTAGAAAAGAACAATCATCTTCTCAGGCTTACCTTACTTCCACTAAACCACAGAGCTCAAAACTTCCTTAAACTCTGATTCTGAATGCAAAAAAATTCAAGGTACAACATTCTTCCTAGGTCTTAAGTCTCTGGGAGCGGGGTAATAAAGCTTTCAACCAAATAACAAACAAACAAAATAAACAATAACACCAAAACAAACAAAGAGAAGCCCACGCAAAAACCCAAACAAACAAAACAAATGAAAAAAAAACCCACCAAAAAATCACAAATCCAAACAAACAAAAACCAAACCAAAGCAAAAACTCACACAAAAAACCCACAACTCTTGCCATAAAACCCACAAACAAAACCAAAACCCCTGTGTCCATAAAAAGGACATATACAAGCCAAAATGCCTATGCACAAGGCTGCTCACAGCATCCAGACCCAGATTCTCCTACTGGTAAACTCTGAAGACATGTAGGGTACCTAAAATTGTAACCTCACCTCAGCGATTAGCAACACAATTCACTCGATTAGCAACACAACACACTCGGTCCCACAGATTTGCATCCCGTGCCACTAAGACAATTCCTGTATTTTCAGTTAAAAGAATGATACAACACATTAACTAAAATTTCCCTGTATCCTCGAGGTATTCAAGATGCTAAAGGGATTCACTGCCCTTGGAGATACTGACAAGCATCCAGATAAACACTTGTCAGAACAGGAACAGTGGTAACATTAGAATCTGGTGATGATTTTACAGCTTTGCAGTGTAAGGTCACTCTCTGCTCCCAGTCCGGTATTTTTTTAGCTTATCATTTCTGCTTAGTTAATTGCATACATCTCAGCATATGAGAGGATGATTACACAGTGTTATAGGTAATAAAATGATAAAGCTGAATTAATAATAAAGAAAATAGGTTTTTATTTTGCGACCGAGATTCGGTCGTCGATAGCCACAATCAAAGGGACAGTGTCGAGCCCAGGGTCAGCGCTGGGTGAGCTCTGATCCGAGCTCTATCGCTTCGAATCCCCTCTGTTCACAAATGTTGTCTCTGCTGGGGTGGGTTTTATACAGTTTTTTTTTGGGGGGGGGGTTTTTTTGGTTTTTTTGTCTGGGGCAGAGTTTCTCCTATTCTTTTGTGATTTCACATATTCCTGTAGTCTCCTTTTCTCTGTGTTGGGCTGGACAAACGTTTTTGGGAAGTGATGAATGCTGTTAAGGGAACCTGGTATTGGAATGCACGTTCCTGCCGACTCTGGCTATCTTGATTATTGGTACTGATCGAGTATTCATCGCTTGGGTGTTTCCTGGACTGCCCGGGAGGACTCATCTCTGTAGGAGCCACGGTTTTTTGTTTGTTTATTAGGTCTTTTTTTCAGCAGGCCTCTGTTTCACAATGTTTCACTGGTTCGGTCTGGTGATGTTTTTAAACCTTAAGAATTTCTCTCACAGGTACAATTTTTATTTCACGTATGTTTTACATAAGTACGAATTATTCTATAACATATATAACAACAGTATTTTGTGTAATGTATGTATTTTTCACTGAAAGAACAAATGGAATAACTGCATGTAGCATTTTTCCCTTTTACAGGAAGCATATACTGGCCTTGCACTGCTGTTGAAAGGGTATCTGTTCAGCATTAATAGAATTAGGAAAGTCTGTTAAAAATAAACAAACCATAATTCTTTCCTTTCTTTCACCAGCTAAGTAGAACAATAATTATTCTTAGCATCAGCCAAAGAGGATATGGTATAATGGCAATATTCAGTCATATCTGAACATTTAATCCCTAGCACCAACATATACATTGCCACTCCTGAACAAAAAAAGCATTTCATATCATAAAAAAACATAGTGACTCAAAAGAGATTTGAGTAACTCCACTATAAGATTACAAGACATTAGTAAGCTATTTAAATTTATAGAAACCCACAGAGGGTTTGTGATTCGGGTCATCTATCACACACAGTAATATATGAGAAGCAAATATTGAGAATGAGGTCTACTTAAAAAAAATACACTGCTATGCCTGTCTGAGGAGATTCACACTTGCTGAAACCACATGAATTTTACATTCTTGTGGTTTAAAGGCCAGTCTTACAATGTATTACAATATATTGCAATGTTGTCCATTAATTTGGGGAACCAGAATGTTAACAATTATGGTAGTTAGTATCTCAATTAGCACCAAAAAAAGAAGTTTAAATTTTATTTATTTTTTACTTAAAACCAGCCTGTATGATATAACAATATCAATATTTATACATGTTTTAATAAAAGCATTACTTAAATTATCTGTTTTGTTATGAAAGGTATATTATGGAGCATTTGGGTTTTGTAATATGCTTAATATAACATTAGCAAGAAAATCTGTAATTCTTATTTTGCTGACAATTAGTCTGTGAAGTCAATGTGTACAAAGTGATACTGGCACTTAACAATAAGGTGAAACTCAAAATGCCATTTAAAAATGCACAACACAAGCAAAAGTTAATAACATAGTTAAATGAAACCTACACCTAATGACTCCTCATAAGGGAATTCTCTTTTCAGCGTAAAATGCTGGCTTTTAATGCTTCAGCATAAAAACAACATTCAAAGAATGCAGTAGAAAATATTTAAATTACAAGAATTTTTAATAACTATATAACACCTTAGGAAAAAACTGCCATCAGTTTTGGATAACTTGGAATACTTTGCAAATAGTAGGCCAGAGAAGACAGATGCCACCTCTGTCTAAGTAATTCCTTCATCCATCTTGGCTAGCTAATACTAAGAGAATGATCAGTAACTAAAAATTAAACTAGCAGAGTTACCCTATAAACACTCTGAAACACAAGAAGGAAAAGGGGAAAACGTATTAGGTGCTGCATGGGAAACCAGGCTGTCAAAAATAGTAATAACGTTGTGACTAAGCACTGCCTTCTTCAGAAACAACAGAAAAAACTTTTCTTCCCACACATAAGCCAGTAGGGGAAGCTGTGAGCACCAAAGATGAGAGAAAGGGGAAAGCTCATCTCTCTGCAACTGGAAAAGCCCTATTTTATACTGACATTTGATTTCCCTGATTTACATTGCTCTCTGGCCTCCTAGTAAAACTACCTAATTTTATGCACGTGTTTGTGTTAGAGCTAACAAGGAAAAATAGCTATATACTAAAGCTCAGTAGGTTTGAGCTATTTTAAACTTTATGTATGTTGATTTGTATTAATTAAATGCCCTAATAAGCATTTGCCATTATGTAAAGTTGGGACACTCTCTAACAATAATAACAAAAAATTGCAGACAAATAATTTAAGTGTAGGGAAAATAAGTTTCCATGATTCAAGTTAAGTCTGCAAGTTTATTTAGACTTTTGACAGAATCAGAAAATAAACAGGATACTTCTGTATTCAATAAATATTACCATTCTACTTTCATATTTGTCTTTTTGGGGATTTTGATTTATTAGTTGCTACATAGTATTTTTTGGGGGGGAGGGGGGAAGGTGCACAGGGGTATTTTTGCTGCAGTTTTTTTGTTTTGGTTAGTGGTTTTTGGTTGGAGGAGGTGGTTTATGATATTTGGTCCCCAGCCTAGACCCTGTCTTACTCAGCAATTATGTCAAATAAGATTCAACAATTTCCAGGCATCTATTATTAACTTATATGTGTCACACCATACTCTTGGTCAAAATAGTACTCAGTGTTAACGAACAGAGAGAGAATGGGGCAAGTACCCAAGGACTTCTGTAAAGATGTAGAAAGTGCAAGAAAATTCCCTTGCACTGTTATCTATTTCTACAGATTTCTGTTTATTTTTACTGCAGAAGTGGTTTCTAACTCTCAGTGCAGACAACATGCCCTTCTATCATATAAACTAGTTCACACCAAACTATCACAAAAATGAGTTACTTTCTAAACATTCAGCAATGTGTAAAGGAGTCCTCAAAAGAAATGCTGTAGCGAGTTACTCTTGAGAAATAAAAAAGGAAAAAAAGGTATATCTGAATAAGGAAGTATGCCACTTCTGAGCTTCTCTGTCCTGTCTTAAATGAATAGTGTATCATGAGGGCTAAATCATCTTAATGTGAAGATAAATAGTCTTACAGCTCTAACTGTCTCAATGTCATCCAGTCACCCACTGCAGCTGGGTATTCTGCTGGGATCTCTGAGGGATGGAGCTTATTCTGTCCTTCCTGCCGAAAAATGAGAAGCCAGTTGATTTAAAGTGCTTTGTCAAGAATGTGTGATGCTCTGAATCTGTCTGTTAATTACATGCTTAATATTCAGGCTTGAAAATACATGCAAGAGTATATCAAACTATGACCACTAAGAAAACTGATCTATTTTAGATTTTGTCAGAGCTTGAAAAAAATTGTTTTCTTCTTTTTCTTTCAAAAGAGTATCTCAAGTTGGAAGTTATTCATGGGTCCATCATGTCCAATACCCTGATTCTTGCAGGACTACCTGACACTAAACTAGATGACTAAAAGTACCACCCAGACTCTCCTTGAATTCTGAGAGGCTTTGATATAAGGAACACTTCCATGAGAAGCCTGCTCTAGTGACAGACCACCCTCTCTTTAAGCAAAGAACCTTTCTAATGTCCAGTCTGAACATCCCCTGGCACAGCTTCATTCCATTTCCTTATGATCACTGCTTACAAGGACAGTTCAGCAGCTCCCCTGCCACCACCCTGTGTCTTGCCTCAGCCCTCTCTTCCCTCAAGCTGAGCAAACCAAGTGACCTCAGATATTCCTTTGAAGTCTTGTCCTCGAGGTCCTCAGATTTTTCCTTCAAATCAAAGTGAAAACAGAGCATTAACAGCACTTTGTTTCTTTAACAGTGTTTGTCAGAAAGTCAAAAGCTATAGCATGCCATACGGGCATAAAAGGAAAACTTAGTTTCCTCTTCCTTTAATGGTGCAAATTTACCAAAAGAGGTCAGAGTTTCTAATATGTATAAAAGATTCCACCTTGACCAGTCTTATTCAGTGAGGTCTCCCACCACTTCAGGAATTTTCTTGCCTATCTCAATAATTCCTAGAAACAGACTTCCTAGGGTTCATGTTTCTCTCTCTGTGTAAATGATAGAGAACGTACACATGAATTTGTAAAAGTGACCCACATGAAAGTGGTAATTTTAGTATGGACTGTGAAAACTGCTGAGGCTGAGATGCCAGGCTGGACAGCTACACTCAGTGTTTGCAGCCCCTTTCCATTTTCCTTGGTCTTACCTTCTTCAGCTATCATATACAGTCCCTTCCTAAAGAATCTATGTAGTCACTTAAGAAACATTAAAATCCAAACCTGTGCTTTAAAGTGAGTCCCACATTCTCATAATACAATAGATCTGTAACGGAGATTTTCTAGCATCTGAGAGAGATGCTTACATCTTACAATGCTTGGAATTCAATCATCCTCTGAGTTTTTAGATCAGACAGAACACATCAGATTACTACTCCAGCTTCAGCTTCTGATATTTTACTGTGGCTCAAACAGTTATATGAAATATAGATGTATAACCACTTCTGATTTGTGGAAGCAGAGAGGAGATTCTGCTCCTACAGAATGCTGTTAATTCGGTATCAGTAATTATTGTCTTGTTGAAAGAAAAGCAGCTAAATTCTAAGCACTACCTAACAGAGCAACTAACTAGTTGCTTTTGACACAACACCATCAAGAAGCACTGATTTGGGCTCTGAAAAATTGAAATATGCAAAGATTTAAATTCTAACTAGTTTAAAAGGTAAGTAATGAAGCACTCAATTAACAATGGAAAACACACGCAATCAAGCAGAGATAGAAATATGTAGAATGACATTTCACATCTTGTTTAGCATCTTTGCTTATTTTCCAGTACAGCAAAATGCAAAAGCAGATAGGATGATCTGTTTTTTTAACAAAAGACAACATGTTGTATGATAAAACTGAAAGTGGCAGTTCAGAAACAGTCACATCCCAAAAGGTAAATTTATCCTAAAACATAAGATGCTTGAAAGAATAAATCTGTAGCTCATTCATTGGTACAGAAGGAAAACATGAACTACACTATCACCAGCACGGATCACAAAGAACCACAAAGTAGTTATACTTCAGTTTTCTGAAACTGTTGAAATTTACTGAGAGTCTATAATAATTTCACACACACTGTACACTCCTCTACTCTTAAAAGACACATGGCAGTGTAATAGCTCTGCTTGTTATGTATTGTACTGGTTGGAAAGGAGAATGAGCAGAGAGAAAAAAATAGGGGATAGGAAAAAAAAATAAAAATGTAAATAAGTAACCCATTTCTTCATCCTCTTTGGAAACTACAAAGTTGAGGAGAAAAGGACATGAGAAGGTAAGTTCACCTGCTTACTGCCATCAGCATTAAAACAGAGGATTTTTATACTTAGTGTTCCATTTTCTCATACTGGGGCCACTCTCTTCAGTTTTACCCAGTATAAATGTGAACAACATCTCAGCATTTTTAGTTAAGCAGAGTTCATACTCACCTAAATTTAAACAAAAATATTTCTTTAGATCAGTTCATTTTCTTTATCGACTGTAACTTTTGTTTTACTTAGAATATGTAAAGAGATGATCTTTTCAGCCCATCAGATTGTAAATGGTTCAATTATCATACAAGGTAGGGGGGAAGCTGATGGCTACTTTGATTGGTTTTTCAAATGAAGGCTCAATACCTTGATATTGAGACAGGCTCATACCATACCACAACTATTGTAGAAACTCCACAAAACAGATCATGCAAAGCACCTCCAACCCAGCCTCAGAAAGTCCTCTTCCACTGCACAAAAGGTGACAGTTAAAAACTATGTAATGATGTTTAAGATGTTAACAAACAGCTAACATTAGACTACTTAATTCATTTTCATATGTGATCTAAACAGGATATAAGCCAGTGCCTCTGGAAATCAAAGACTAGAAATCCAGTCTACACCACTCTCTTATCCCTGGAATGAAGGCTTTAATGCATAGTTATACCACTTCATTCAATTAAACCTTTTTATTTTGTCCTAGGACAGTCAGTGCTGAAGTTCTAGTGTGCATCAAATTTTCAAGGAAGTGAAGGCATCCCTCACAGGAACATGGAACTACCTTAATATAAGTTCATGTAGTTTGACTTTTAGAATATGCAAAAAACAGAGTCATACAAAACCATCCCATACCTCTTCCTTTCATACACAAAACAAACTTTATATAAAAAAGTAGCCAAGTTGCAAAATTTTAAAGCTGTTTGCAGCAACTGCACAGCTTATCTATCATCAGCCTCTACAGTCCCATCCTGTCACAGTGACAAATGCACAGATTTCCTTTAGGGTGGTAGAGAAGTATATCATCTCTTTATCACAGACAATGAATGCCCTAGTGATACTGTTCAGTCTACAAACCCCACACAGACTGAATGAGTAATTAATTTTAATTTTTAAAAATAGTTTGTAATTCAGGTAAACTTGAATTACAGTATTTTTGTCAGTCAAAAAATTACCAGACATCCTATTTCAACAAATCAAGAGAAAGAACAGTGAAGTCCACCTTTGCAAAAAGGGAAAATACTGTTTTCTGCACTACAATTATTTCGACTGAATGGGAAATTGCCATTTTTATGTTAGTTAAATTAAAAAAAAAAAAAAATCAGAGAAGCACAGAACCAAATCCTAAAGCAGAAAGAGACTGGAAGTGAAGTGGGGGGCTAAATCATATCTGGTCTTTTAACTTTATAAGGCTATTTCTTTCAAACATGTAAAAAAGACATGCAGGAACCCTGCAGACTGAGCTTTCCAAGATTTTATATACTTAAACACCCTCTTACAGACACAATACTCAGGTACATCACAAAAAGCCACTTGTTCTTCTAAGTAACGTGACTGCTAAAGAATAAAATCTCAAATAGATTTATCTGTAAGAAAACTAAGTAAACATTTATGAAAGTTATGTGGACTGCACACAGGCATTGTCAAACATAGTAGCTTTACTTTTCCAGCAGGTTAAACCATCACTATACTTCATCTGACTCAGCTTAACATAGCCAGACCTGCAAATGACTTTGACTGAATGCTAAAACCTTTTCTAAATCAAAGAAAGGCTGCTGACTTAGTCAACTGGTTGTTTGCCAGCTGTCTATATTTAGGTCTCTACCTGCAAGTGCTCAAAAGTTTACCACTTACCACTGCTTCAAAAAAAGTCAAATATATTCCAAGCAGAGGAATGGAACATAGCTTCTCATCAAAGGTAAGTTCTCATCTTTCCACCCATCCCACTGACTCCAGAACAGCACACGAGGTTCACCAAGCAGAACATATCTCTCTCTGTATCACTCCAGATTCTAAGTCTCTAGGATTTACAAGAGCATGATAGTAGCTGGAAAAATAATTCAGTTTTCTTCTTCCCTACCAACTCCTCTTTGATCAGGATTTTGTAATCACTACTGCACAAGTGCAAGGAAGTATTTATTGAGAATGATAATTTTTATGCTGTGTAGCATAATGTAGCACAATGAGACTAATCATGAGGGAAAAGGTCACTAGAGCATGATGGTGTCTCACAGACAAAGGCTGGTTTAGCAGCTAACTTGGTTAGTTAGCATCAGGGACTGAATACAACACCACTTCCACACACAAGACTAAATCAAAAAAACAAAACTGTGCCAATTACAAACAGACATGAACACAACTATTGCTAGCAAAATACAGCAAGATCAAAATTTCCTAAGCAGTACAAGACAGGTAAATCATTAAGTAGTACAAACAGGTACACTGCAAAATCAAACTGTGCTCTAGACAGAATTTGTTATAAGGAGGCATAAGATTAATAAATTACAGCTAGAAGGAAATGTACAAAAGAAGGTTATGACTGTGCAAGATGGAACTGGGCCAGTGCATTAGGTCTATTAGGCCTATTACACATTATTCAGTTACTGTCAAGTGATGAAGTAAACAAGGAAGGAGAACTATCTGACGTCCTCCAGACGTCAGCATTTTCCAAAATCTTCCTAATCTTTTCACTATCCATCCTCTGTCCTTACTGTCCCACAATCTATTTGGATCTCATTAGAACAAGTGATACCAAACCTGTTATTAAGGACCTGTCTAACTGTTTTTGGAAACAGACTACCTTTTTTGAAGAAAAAAAATATAATAAGAATGAAGTCGCTTAAGTCTTAAGCCTGAACTCCCTCAGGACTCCAGGCTGATAAACAGGACTTCCATGCTGCTCCAGTCCTGCCCTTTCCAAACTAAAATACCTCACCTATACCACACCTTTCCAGCATAAACACAATCACTCAGTCCAACTGAGGTTTTACTCCCTCTTCTTCTACTACATCTCTCTCTCAGAGGAACACAAATCACAGACAAATAAGAGACTCAAGAACATAAATCACAGACATATAAGGGACTCAAGAAAGTATCTTACCCATTTATCCAGTCTGTAATCCTTCCATCATATTCATTTTAGACACACATACCTTACCTAGTGCAAAGTCCTGCAGGCCTGTTTAGCTCCTTAACCTTTCCTGCCTACACTCAGAGCTAACACTGGCTATCATTACCTGATGGTTTAATCACATAAACATTATTTGATTTCAGGAGAAGCAAGCTAGCAGCTTCCACAACCACACTGTGGAAAGGCTTTTCCTCCTGGCCTATGGCAGACTGCCATATTGTCTCTGCCCATACAGACCTCCCACTTCCCACCCTCCATGTTCCAACATATTCAAGAAAATGCACCAATAACATCTTGAAACCTTTTGAAATCCTTCTCTGCTTCATCTATTGTTTCCTGTTCAATAATGAAACATTATTTTCAGACAGTCCATAGCAGAGGAAGGGAAAGAGCAGTCAGATGTCATTTTTCTCTGATGTTGTCCCTATGCTCAAAGACATGTTTCCAAACCTCAGCAACTTTATGTTTTTTCTAGCTCCTAGTCAAAACTGGCCTTTACTAAAAGGCTAACAAATAAGTTAGGAAACATAAACCCAACTATTACCACCATTCCACTACTTTGGATTTATACGGTTCCTCCAATATGTCCAACAGACTCTTAAGATAGGAATTAAACTGATTTTTTATTCAAGCATTTGCATGCAATCTAGCACAACAGAATCATGGCCACAGTTTAATAGTTGTGTGATACCATAGTAAATACCCTAGTACACTGCACTGAAATGCCTTTGGAATTTATCTGTGTGTAGAACAAAGTATAAAGTATGTCAGCTACATATGCAATGTTTCAACATCCAGAAAGTTAACCAGGATAGAATTTGACCTAATCATGATCAATATGGTGTTTTTCACTTATAACTGCACCAGACACTGACAAAAAGCAAGGTGTGTAGGTTATTGTTTAAAAATGCTATTTCTACCATCCCAAACAATGAAAATCCATGGGGTAAAAGCATTTTTAATTCTCAATTTCTGCTACATGTTTTCAGTCTGTCAGACTTTAGTGAAACTGTAAAAGACTATTAAATTATCCAACATATTTTCCTTACAACTACCTGTTACTTCTTATAGTTTTACATATGTTCATCCAATCCAGGTTTCATTTTAGCTTGCTTATATACAGATGTCTTCTCTCCCTTCTCTGGGAAACTGTTTTCCTTGCTAATAGATGTCATTTTCTGGAAATATTCTCTTTATTATGTTTCTGCTGACAGTTTTACAGTTTCATATTTATATCAATGTACCTGAATTAAGGATTCCTTCTTTTCTTTGCATTGTTCCTAGCAACCTCGCAGATCCAGACTATTCTCATGTCTCAGTGCAGCAGTAATTTAATCAAGTTTTATATCTAGCTATTTTTTTTTTCTCGGACATCAATTCTTTAAATAAGTTTCTTATGGTACCCTGAATTCTTTTCCCAGTTAAGAAATATTTTTGATTATGTGGTACCCATAAAAGTATTCCACTTGAAACTATACCACAATGACAAAAAAAGCCCTTCAATTTACTGTAACTGCTCATAACTATGCTTTGTTTAAAAATCTACCTCAGAATTGTGCTGGTGCAGTGTTTATGCTTTTTTGCCTTATTACTAATAAATACTGACAACAGAGTTGCTGCTGCATGATTTCTTCTGACATATTTAAGTAATAAAATGTTTCTGAGCCGTAATACTCCAATTCTACAACCTTTTTAGGTGTATACACAACTTCTATATCTGAGTTTTCCAGCTAGAGTCAGTATCATTACTCATAGTCTTTAATTCTTTCATAGAGCAGGCGCCTTGCTACGTGGAGTCAAGTACCTTGTGTGCAGCTGGATGGATGCAAAGAAGATACATGAGAGGGTAAGGCTTGATTCTTTTCCAACATTGTCTAAATGTTTGTAAGCTTTTTTACTCCTCAGCTTGGAGATGTTCACCAGTTTCTGGGAAAAAAACTTCTGCTGCACTTCTGTAGTGTCTCTTACTTCTGGTAAAGCCAAAACGATTACAGCTAAATCGAATTTTATTTTCAAAGTAACCACTGCCTATCATTGATAAAGGAACTCCAGATAGGAAAATAAGAGGCAATATGAATAAGCATGCAAGTGACTCAGCTTGTTTTTAAACTGCACTCACATAAATCTACTCAAGTCATGCCATCATCACTAACTGTTCTTTGAACTTCTGTGCCTCAGACACAAGCACAACATTCATTTTTCAGATCTATCAAAGCAGTGTCTTAAAAGCTATTTTTACTATTCTCAAGGGCATCTCTCTAGTCAAGGGTCTGGCTCTCAGTTTGGAAAATGTCCAGTCACACAGTCCAATATTTCATTGCCACACATGTCTGGTGTGATAATACCCCATTTGGCCAGTGTGTTACCCTGCCGGGTGTAACACTGGTCTAGCATTCTGGTCTATTTTCTTATATCAGCAAGGGATTAAAAGAACTTCATTGTTTAGAGGGTTTGGGGTGTTTTTCCTAAATACTGTTAACTGCTGAAGATGACATAGCATTTGGAAAGATTATTTCCCCAGCTAATTTGCTATTCTCTGCAGGAGGAGGACCATCTTTTAATTACTAGTTTGAAGCACTTTGCTGCAGTATGTGGTTATCTCAGTACCATCAGCACATTAAGCCTTTCTGGAGCTCATTCTGTTCTCTGACTTCCCTGAAGCCAGCACACAAAGCATTAAGATCCCCATTAGGCACAGACTTAAAGTCAGGGAAGAAGAAGCCACTCTCTGACAGTCCTTGTTTCAACATCTCTCAGAGGCAATTCTGGGGTTTTTTTTTAATTCTCACAGCTTCTTTCTTGACAGATTCCCTTGATTTAAATTCTCACAGTCATTCCATGTAACAGTCTGAAGCATGTAAGATTATACCTTGAAAAATACCTAACTTAAGTATCTTCTTCAGTACACAGTATTCCACATCAGAGAATTACTGAGGAAGTACTTTCTGAATGTTTAGTTCTCTATTTAATTTACTTTAACATCTTGATAACCTCTCCGATAATCATTCTGAAATTAAACAACTAAAACCTTAAACTTTTGATTCGTTCTCTTGAATAACTTATATAAAATTTTGTACTGACTGATCAGTCACTCTTCTCCAGCTGGATGCTTCCCTGTACCTGAAAGAGTCTAATCCCAGGGTATTAATAACATAATACAGTGGGGAAAAGTGTAATAACGTAATACATTGTTTATGAAGCATGATAGTTTTGTACAACATTGTTCAAAGTTAAGTTCTTAATAACTCAAGCATGCAAAGAAGGACAAGCAAGTATTGCATTCAGATCTTCCAAAATACTACTGAAAAATTTCCTATAGGCCAATAAGGAAACAAAATCTCCAAGGAAAAATGGGGCATCATCCTTTCATGACATATTACAGAATTAAAAGTTAAGGAAAAAAGGACAGGAACAAATGGTCAGCTTTATAACAAAGGAAAAATAACCAAGAAGGATTCTTCAAAAGAATTTATGCTGAGATATGTGCTGTTTCTCACATCCATAAAAAGTAAATAATATTACTCCTAGTAGAACAGGCAGGCAAATAATGAGCTGGGAAAAGCTGCAGACAACACCAGATTATTTAGGACAGTCAAATCTATAATGGGCTACAAGAACTGCCGAAAGGACTCATGACACTGAGGGACTAGGGAATAAAACAGTAAATGGAAATGAGGGCCAAGAACTGCAGACTAGGGAAAAAGTGAGAAAACAACCCATCTTCATTTTTAACTGTACTGAGGTGCTGTACACTGCCAGATGAGCTTTATAAAAGGTATTACTAAGCAGCAAAACCATCATGAATTCACTTTACATGATACTCCGAAAGCACAGAAAAATGCTTTCTGACAGTAAAACAGAAAAAGTAAAAAGTAGGATAGCAAGAGCCCTTAAGAAAATAGGGGGAAAAAAAAGAAGTCACTGTACTACTGCCAGTCTTTTAAGCCGTCATGACTTAAACCTGACAGGTGGTTCTGGGCTCCCCAGCTTTCAAAGAGTTAAATAAAATCTTCAGAGAAAGAAGATGAAAGAAGATCACAAGGATGAACAGAGGGATAGAATTATGCTCATGTATGAAGAGGCAATAGAAAATTTTAGCTTGCAAATGTCTGAAAAAAAGACAAAAAGGATATGGTAATATTTAACTAAAGACCAGAGAGGAAGTGAAATAAAAATATTCACTCAGGTAGAAGCATCATAGAATACACTTCAAAATTGTCAGGCAATTTAAAACAAATAAAGAGGGATATTGTCACTGTCAAACAAAGCACATGTTAAAACTGTAAAACTCACTGTCTCAGGGATTTTGTTGAAGCCAAAGCATAAAAAAACCCAAGCACATGACATAGTCAAATGTATGGAAGATGGTTCTAGCTGTGGCTAACATGTTATACATTTTGATCTAAGCTTTCAGCACCTGATCAGCTTGTGCATTCTGCTGTTTATAAATGCCCACTAGACAAGACAGAATGGTTTAGAAGGATCTTTGATCTCATCTAGTCTCACCTATTCTTGTTTCATTATTAGACTTACAAAAAAAATGGAGAAAAATCTGCAGAACTGAAAAATAAATGTGAAAAAATGTCAGTTTGGCATTTCTTATATCCTGTCTTGTACTGCCTTCTAAATTTTTGCCTCCTAGGTTCTACATAGACTATATGTAACAACTTTAAAGATTGGCACTGAAAATTACTGAGGGTGTTTTACAGCTGACAAGCTACAAAAGCAAAATGCATTGTTCTTTAAGAAGGAATAGTCCAGTTGAGACATCATTATTAATAAATAATACACAGAGAATTTTCCTCTCCAACAATCAATGAACGTACACAATAAAAAGTCTTAGAAAACAAAAAGCAAGCATATCCTTTGGGAGGTCCAAGGCTATAATTTGCTCTGTGTGGATAAACTGCCTTGATTAATGTTGTGGCTGGATCCAGACCGAAATGAATGACAAAGCACTTCCTGTAATAGGAATGCATGGTCTGGAGCAACTCTTCTTCTGGAAAAAAATTTTCCTTTACTCATGATGAGTAGCAATTACATAGTCAGTGCATTGTAATCTTTTAACCTAACAAGGATACCTGCGGTGTGAAATACATCATCGGGCCTCTCAGATACAACTGTAGGCCCTTCTAGCATCTTCCACAGATATGGCTGCAGTGCCACTACACAAAGCAGCTCCTTCCTCCTTAGTCATTCACCCATTGCCCTGCACAGCTCTACCTTACATCAGTGTCAAAACAAAGACTGCTCACTCTTTGGCCTCAACTCAGCCTATGGCTACCAGCTGAGAACAATTCCCCACAAAAGGCCTGACCAAGCTGAAAGGAAAACATAGCATCAACTTTTCATGTTGCAGAATGCAAATCTTGAGTTCTCTGGGTTACTCTATTCAGGCAGCTGTAGCACAGAGTAAACTGGCAAATTGAACATAGCCTGTAAGATTTATGGATCTGTTCCGAACTGAACACACCAGTGCTCAGATGCTTCAACCCCAGCCATGCTCAGCTGACCTGCCCTTACACAGAAACATCAGCCAGAAAGACACTCTCCCCCCACAATACCACTCCTGTAGAGGAGGTCTCCTCCAAAGCATGTCCATGATTCAGGAGGTATAAGGAGAATTCTGCATCTCTTTTGAAAACACACATTGCACGAATAAAAAGCACTGTGCTATTGTGGTGTGTTTGGTTGCTGCACTCCCCACTTCATCTAAATGAAAGAAATAATATTATCTATTCTCCATTCTTCATGGGCCTCCTTAGATTCTGGTTTTCTAGACAACTGCTTTCTGATCATCAAAAGCTATCAAGAAAGATCAGTGCAATATTTGCTTTTAGAGGTAAACAAATTGTTTTTACTGCTTGCCATTTACTAATGGAAAGCATTATTATTGCATAATTAATGTCTATCAAGTAAGACTACCTATGACATACTTGAGCAGAAAGTTTCTCAAAACCACCACCATCTCCATGTCAAATTTTGTAATGCATGAGATGCTAATGTGAAAAACGTATTCAGGATTTGTAACTGCATTGTATATTTTAAGAGGGCAACCAAAGTTACAATTGCGTATATGAAAACATAAGGGAAACATTTTAAAAACTCCTAAAAATGCATTAAAAAACAACTTAGTTGGCATGTGACCAGAATTACACACTTCATGTTTATTTACCCTTAATATCTGCCAACACAGTTAAATATTAAGGAAGCCACCATGGGATTCATTTTCTTATCTCTTTCTCCCGTCCTCTAAAAAGTACTTGATTCTCTGATTTCCAGCAATGTATAAGAAATAGTATAATAAATCATCTTTCACAAATCACTTTTGTGTTTGTCAAAGAAACAGCATCTTGGGCTTATGATTGCTCCCTTTCCAGAGATTCTTAAGAGATCTGAGAAAGTGGGAAGGCCCTACAAGTATCAAATACCCAAAAATCACAGGATAAAATAAGCAGCTGTGGGATAAACCCAGTCCTACTCCTATAATTGAACATTTTTAGACCTGGGATAGCTAGTGGGCATGCAGGCTACACATGAAAGGTAAGAAGTCAGCAATACTGAGTTTTGCAGAGAAAATCAAAATGGAAAATGAGATGGCCTAAGACCATCCCAGTCCTAAAAGCATCCTACTTTTGCAGTGCACAAAAGGGGGAAAAGAGCACACACTATCTGGGGTAGACTAACAGCCACTGCAAACAAAATAAATTTTCTGCAGTTTCAGCACAGCCCCACCAACCAGCCGTTTGAGAACAGGATCTGTATACCTCTGTGATTTCTAACACAGTGTTAACGACCTACAACAACTGAGACACAATTATGATGCTAAACCTTGGTAATCTTTGCATATTGCTCAGGTTTTTTAAAATCTTGCTCACTCGAACTTATACCCTACTGCTAGCGCCATTTAAACCACAGAAATAATACTTCTTCAGCGACTTCGCATATAATTCCTCTCCCTTTAACTATGCAACTTGATGCATCTTGAAGTCCCAAGAAATGTGCAAATAATCCTTACACAGCATGCTGACACCCCTCGCAATGCTTGTCAGATAAGGGCTCGTGGGTTCGTAAAGCACAGCATTATTCAGCAGTAATCAGAGGGCAGTACGGTGCGAGAAGAAAACGCACCCCCAAACACGCCGCGGCCCCATCCCCTGCCCGCCCGCCCGGGAGGTCCGCATCGCTGCCCCGAGAAGTTCCGGAGAGCACCCGCCAGCCGACGGCCGCAGCCATCGGGAGCCGGGCGAAGTCCCGCGCCCGCTGCCCCCGCCGCGACTCACCAGCCGGGACTGGGCGCGCTGCAGGAACTCCTCCATGGCTCGGGCCGGGCGCGGGGCAGGGCAGGGGCTCGGCTGGGCTGGGCCGGCTGCGCGCTGCCCCGCCCGGCGCTGCCCCGCCCGGCGCTGCCCGCTCGCCGCTGCCCCGCTCGCCGCTGCCCCGCTCGCCGCTGCCCCGCCCGCCGCTGCCCGCTCGCCGCTGCCCCGCCCGGCGCTGCCCCGCTCGCCGCTGCCCCGCCCGGCGCTGCCCCGCTCGCCGCTGCCCCGCTCGCCGCTGCCCGCTCGGCGCTGCCCGCTCGGCGCTGCCCGCTCGCCGCTGCCCCGCTCGGCGCTGCCCGCTCGGCGCTGCCCGCTCGCCGCCCCGGCTGCCCGCGCCCCGCCGCGCTGCGGAGCGCCCGCCCCGCC
This sequence comes from Sitta carolinensis, assembly GCA_032173965.1. Lineage (NCBI taxonomy): Eukaryota > Metazoa > Chordata > Aves > Passeriformes > Sittidae > Sitta > Sitta carolinensis. The sequence goes on along the minus strand of CM063313.1, from coordinate 11,118,636 downwards.
CCGCCCCGCCCCGGCCCGCCCCGGCCGCCGCGGCCGCTGACGTCAGCCCGTGCCGCAGGGCCGGCACGGCGGGACCCGGGACGCGCGGCCCGCGGGAGCGGGGATTGCGCTCCCGCAGGAGCTCCTGACCCGAGGGCAGCGCCCGAGGCAGGCGCTCCGAGCGACAGGCACCTGGTGGTGGCTGTTGGGGGTGGCTTGGGCGGCCGTGTCTCAGGTGCCCGCTTCACGTTTGCCAAGACTCGTCGCGGGAGGGCTCGAGGGCGTTGGGGTCAGAGGCAGTGACCGTTTCGGGGTCCCCTTCCCATGGTGGCAAAAGATGTGGAGGGAGCCAAGCACTGGATTCTACTTGCAAGAGAGCAGGTTTGATTAGATGTTAGGGAAAAAACTTCTGAGAGTTGTGAGGCACTGCCCAGGGAAGTCGAGGATGCCCGATCACTGGAGGAGTAGTTCAAGACCAGTCTGGATGAGCTCTGAACACCCTGGTTTAGTGGAAGGTGTCCCTGTCCCCTGCAGGGGTCTTGGAACTAGATGTCCTTTAAGGTCCCTTTTAACTCAAACCGTTCTATGATTCTATGACTGTGTTTCACGGTCGAGCCTCAGAAAACCCAGCCCTGTACCTCAAACCTAGGATGCTTTCTAAATAATGTGCCCACAGTCACATTTAATATATATATTCAGTTGAACAGCTCACAAATGAGCCACCTATGCTAGAGTCTGCTTTGTAGAGAAATAAATGTCAAAGAGCTGGAGTCCAGGACTATAGAAGTCAATGGGTGGTCATGCAATGAGTGTAGAGTCGACCAGAAAATAAACTGTAGGGTTTGCAGCATCTCCAGTGGTCTCGAACCACCAGTATTCACCAGTGTGTGTTTTTTTTCCCCACTCTAAATAACTAACCTGGATAGCAAAGTTTTATTATTCTGATGAAGTTGTGCCTCACAGAGGAGTAAGTGATGACTAATTGTTAATAAATTCAGTGCTATGAGATCTGGGATTTTTCTCGTGTATTTTTTTGCAGCTCATTGAAGATATTACTGTAAGAACTAAAAGCTCTTGCTTCCTTATTAACACACTTTTTCTTATGATTGCAATTCACTCTCATTTGATTTGTAAATTCTTCCATGATATCTTGCAGACCCCATTACTGTGTTTCCTGCCATAATCAATCTGCTCTGTCTAATCATATGTTCCAGTTGGAAATTGTTCTGGGGAACAGAAAAAATAAACTTTGATCTGTATCATAGCCATCTAAAACTGAAAGGTAAATCTTCATTAAAATACTTGAGTAGACAAATTGCATGAAGCAAAGTACTCTAAATGACAGTCTTCTACAGGAAAAAGATAATTGTTTCATTTACTGGAACATTTCTTCTTCTGAAATGTGATTTTGTGTTTGCACATTAATTTGTTTCAGAATTCTATCTGAATTTGGGTATTCTGGTTGTTCTGTAGAAAAGTAGGTCTCCTGAAAGATTACAGGTTTTGCACTATACTCTCATAACTTGAAATTAAAGTATTACATTACAGAAACTGCTATGTCACTTAGGATGCAGAGTTGAGGTCAACTAGAATGTATACCAAGTAAGAAAACAATATGCCCTGCACAAAAAAAGAGGAGTAAAGTATATATATTTCACTTCAGTATAGTCTGTAAAACAAAATTAAAAGATCCAGCCTGCAACATGAGCTAAACTGAAGTTTGGGAACTTGATGCTTAAAACGGTTATTTCGGGTGCATATGTTTTTAAAAAAACAAAACCCAAAAACCAACCAACCAAACAAAAAACCCCCACCAGAACAGCAAATATTTGAAAAAATAGGCTGAATTTGCAAAACAGGCAGGAAGGTTGTGTTCTTTTGCTTCATACCAAAAATCACACTCACTCTCATACGCTGTAAATAAAATGTGTTGACTAATTACTTCTTTGTACATCCACTGAGTAGATCTGTGCATGTAAATATACTGCTATATTGCAGTATTCAAGTGGTCCTTTACTGAATTTAGATGTGAAGAACCATGCGGATACTTTGTGGTCCCCATGTTGAATTTCCAGACATGGCCTCAGTACAGCTGCACTGAAAACAAAATAGAGTGCACCTGAGCTCCCTGAAAACATTAGCACTAGATAGCTTTTGAAACTGCTATTTAAGTAATGTTTTTGCCTCCATAATTATTGTATGAGTTACATATTGAATAATTAATTATTCATATCCTATTGTGCAAAACCATGGACAGAGTACCAATCTTTGTATCTGTTTAATATTTAATAGAAATTCCTAAGCCTTATTCTCTTTTCTACCCCACTTGTAGCCACTAATTTACTTTCACTTTACTGAAGCGTAAATTAGAGATTAATCAGGACCCAGATTATTTTTTTATCCTTCTTCCTAATGTAGCTAAAACCAGTTCACAGTCATCCAGAGGCTCTTCCTAAGATGTGTTCTTCATTTGATGTGTGTAACTTACCTTCTTATGAAATCTGTGGGAATCATATATGTGTTCCAAAGTTGAGAATTTGCTCAATATCTCATTTGTAGAATTGAATTATTGAAAAAGAGACTTGCTGAGCAAGTTTTGACTTGTTCATAAGCACATTTGAAATATGTCTTGTCACATTGAAGGAATTTAGGCTGTGAATTGAGAGTTCTGCTTTGTATGTCTTTGTTGTTTTGAAAATGTAAATACAGGTAATGTCATACTTCTTCAGAGTGTATGGTTTGGAAGTGAAGGCTTCTCTGTTCACATGCCAAAGTTAATTTTTAAATTCCAGCCATTATTCAAGCATGTGTAAATATATGATTACTTTGCTGTGTCTTTTTACTGTGTCTAAAACCCCCTGTAATTCTAGTAATTATGAACAATTTTTCACACTTTATATTCCTCTAAAACTCCTCCCATTTTCACTGTGGTCATCAGAGAAAAGGAATTCACATGATATACAAACTATCCTAGTAAAACCTTATATCCTCGTACATACTGTGTGCTACCAAATAATACAGACTTCTTTTGTGATATTCCATAGTTTCTGTGATTCATATCCATTTTATTTATTCTCCAGTCATACAGTTCAGGTCATTCTATTCCATATAATGGAGAAGCAAAACCAGTGATTACACTTATCTCAGAACACTTAGAACTGAACTCTGTAACTCATCTTTACAGTTTAGCAAGGAAATAGAAGAGCTGTCATGATACAGCTATCCAGCAGTCTAGCATTTCTATCAAAATAGGGGTTTTTTATGATAAACATTTCAATAATGTATTAACAATCATTTCACATTAGATAAGGCTGTGCTTCCCATTGCAAGACTTTTTATACTACCACAGTAAGAATAAATATTTCCTACCCATGGAATGAAAATATAACATAATAATTTTAATAATAACACAAAAGAAGTTCACAGCTTTCAACTCTCGTAAGATGATATTATTTTAAAATTTTGAAAGGAAAAAGGTGATTTCACAAATTAATGTAAGAATAGTTCTCCAGACAGGCACCCAAAGAAACAAAAAAGAACAGAGCTGTGTGCAGCAGCAGTAGGCTAACAGTCATTTGCATTGGCACCCAAACCATTTTACTTTCATAGTGTCTATGATTTCCATGTACACCTATGAAAGCTACTGCTTTTTTCTTAAAGAATTTTACCAACAGGTCATGTGTGGTCTGGTTTCAGGCCTGATGTTTTGGGTTTCTGATGTTCTTTCCCAGGAAAGAGTGATAAACATGATGGAATGTTTTTGCAATAATATTTATGTTTTTCATTCCTTCTGAAAGGAAGGACTTCTCCTTGATGTCCCTCTGGTTTGACCAGTGTGATAGAAGAGGTTTGCCTTTCTTTCACCAATCACATTGGTCTGTGTAAAATTGTATATGAAGGAGAACCATCCCTAATAAAAGGAATCACTTTTTAGCCTTCTGATCACAGAGTCTGTGTCATGTGTTATCTAAAATAGCAACAGTCATGTCCTTAGAATCACCAGTTATCCAGTCTTTGGTATCAAGTGTCTTCACTTCCTCTGGTTAATATTTCCACATTTTTTCATGTTTCGGTTACCCTGGTCCCAGGATCTTAGAATTGTTTAGTTTGGAAAAGACCCTTAACGTTATCAAGTCCACCCATTAATCCAGCACCAGTGTTCACCATTAAACTGTGTCCCTAAGTGCCACATTGACAAGTATTTTCTCCAGATTAAACAACCCCAGCTCCCTCAGCCACTCCTCATAGGGTTATGCTCCAGACTCTTCATGTTCTCTGGGTGCTCTCCAGCCCCTCAGTGTCCTTCCTGTAGTGACTGAGGGGCCCAGTACTGGATACAGAATTTGAGGTGAGACCTCACCAGAGTACCTGGTGCTACTGGGGAGAAAGGGCTACCCTCTGCTCCCTTTGCTAGTCCTGCTGGCCACACTGTTGCTGATATAGGCCAGGATGTCTTTGGCCTTCTTGGCTACCTTGGCACAGCTGGCTCATGTTCAGCTGCTGTCAACCAACAGCCTCTGGTCTGCTGGACAGATTTCCAGAAACTTTTCCCCCAGCCTGTAGCACTGTTGCATAGTGTTCTGGTGGTCCAAGGACAAGACCTGGCACTTTCAAGCCACATACCACTGGTCTTGACCCATGATCCAGCCTGTCCAGATCCCTCTGCGGAGCCTTCCTGCCTCCAGCAGATCAACACTCCCACCCAGCTTGGTGTCCTCTGCAAACTGACTGAGGGGGCACTCAGTGAACGCCTCCCCCAGATCATTGATAAAGATAATAAACAGAACTGGCCCCACTACTGAACCCTGGGGAACACTACTTGTGACTGGTTGCCAGCCACCCTATAAAGACATGCAAAAAGAAAGTATTCCAAATATCAGAAGACTCTTCTCCAAACAGAAAGACTGTCCATCAACGATGCATAAAACCTCTATGCTGTGAATGCCTCCTATCTTTCTTTAGTGAAAGTGAGCGTGAAAATGAAGGTAAATAAGTCATTGTCCCTTTTGGATTTCTGGTTTGCCCAAAGTAAATAAAATACTATTAAGAAATTTTATTCTCCAAGGGATTACTTTTATTCCATTATTTCATTCCTAACCATTAATTTCAAGGTGAATCTTCATTATAATATTTCTTTTGTGGAATATTAGGTGTGGAAAAATTAAATGGCTACTTTTTTTTTTGTGAGGCAAAGGAAAAGAAAGAAGCCATGCCTGGTTAGGAGATGACTCCTAAAGGTCTGATATATATATCTGTTGAGGTTTTCAAAGACCAAATACATTAACCATATTTTAGTTGTGAATAGTACATAATTCCTCTATTACAATAATTATCTGTTCTGTTCCTCCTTGCAAAATTGAAAACTTGCACCAGAGTGTGCATTTTTGAGCCAAAGCTAGCTACTAACTCAAAGCCAAAAAGCAATATTGAATTAATACCAAATGTACTTGGAGGTATCCCAAACAATGGATGATTGAATGGCTTTCTGTGTGGGAAAATACAGACTGAAGGTGGACAATAGAACTGCTGGTATAGTCCACTCCCAAACTACAACTTTACCAAATAAGCATGAAATTAAGTGTGAGAAGCCAGAATCTAGATACATTTCCCATCTGAACTATGTCCATGGAAACCAAGTTCCCAGGTTGTTCATCAAATTTCAACACAGCTGTATTCTAAGACAGGTTATTATAGAAGATAACCTTCTGTGCTGCTGCCTGTTTCTTACACCATGTGTGCTGATAATTTAGGCAGATTACATATGCCATGTGAGTACATTCCCAACTGTACAAATGATCAGTCTACTAAATGACAGAGTATGTTGTGTCATTTCTACAGCCTCAGTACAGGCTACAGTGAAAAGCTAGTCCCAGGTCAAAGGAGTAATTCTGTTAGATGGGCTCAGCTTAAGTTATTACCAAATCTCCTGTCCTCTTACCCCTCACTTGGAAGTCAATTGAAGGAAATTTATTCATATTATACTGCCATATACTAGCAGTATTTAAACTAGGCAGAAAGTACATTTCCAAGGGATGGTAATCTGTCAAAGTAAGGGGTAAGGGCTTAAGATATTTGACTTAAATCATTAACACCTTTTGCTTCTCATGTACAAGGGTCAAAGTCCTCAGAAGTTTTAGGCTGCAGTGAGCACAAGGCATTTTCAAGTTAACTATAATAAAATTAGAGCAAACAGTACATAAAACTTCTGCTTTATAGATTACCATTTATCAACCGCATATAATATGTTAATTATTTTTGCATTTGTAGATGTTTAGGAGAAGTTCACAGGGGAACATTCTTACAACTATTAGTTTGAATACAGATAGAAAGGAAATAAGAGTGAATCCTAGATTTCAAACCATAGAAAATAACATGAAGGGAATATTGGCTCTGTGGTAATCATTGTGAAATATATTACACTGAATAACATAGTGGTTTTACATTACAAATAGTAATGTAAGAATTTCTCATTTTGCAAGATGACCAGAATATGCAACTGCTCATGATAGACCAGACAGAAGTAATTTTTAAGGTAGAAATTACTTAATTAGTAGAATACCATATCATAATTTTTAGACAGGTCCTCTAATTCCACAGACAAGTAACATAGATAACTACAGTTACATTCCTAAAAAGAAATACCATGCTATTGCATTGATTCAGTTCTTACCTTGACCTTTGAACTTTGTACATACTCAACAAATTCATAGGACCTTTGTTTTGCAGACAATAAAAAATGTTTAGTAGATACACTGATAATAAAATTAAGGCTTGTGAATGGTCAGTTTCTTTATTCTGCCCACAACAAGTGGATTGGAACATGGTGATCTTTAGGGCCCCTTCTGACAAAAGCCATTACTTGATTCTATGATATTATGAAGGTCCTAAATACAAGTAAAAATATTCCATGTGATTAATAAAGAATAATAAATAGCATTCCATCATAAACATCCCCCACTTTAAATGGAGAAGGATATTTATGGATATTACCTCTAAGGTTTTTTTTTTTTTCTTTAAAAGAAATCCAGTTCTTTTAATGACAAATAAATGCAACAGTAGAATTACAAAACTGATGGCTATCTGAAGCTGCAGGTGAGAGGAATTCATGTATAGGTAATGTTGGTTGGTCAAGAAAACAGGTTATGGCAGAAGAGCATTGAACTCAGAACACATAGTCTTTCCTTTAAGTCTGAGTTATTGTAGCTGATTCTGTGTACCTGTTCTTGTTTTGGCTGGGACCTGGAGGTTTTTCTATATCATCCCATGCCTTTGCTTGCTCCATCAGTAGGTCATGGGACTCTTAATCCCAGGATTGTGGTTTGGAGCCCACATTAGGCAGCAATGCCATGGTTTAGGAACAGTACTCTCTAATTCAGTGCCCACACCAAGACTGCCCAAAACCAAATGCAATTCTCCTTTCCCTCCCCCTTCCCACTAAGGCTGGATGGAGTTGGGAATTGGAGGCACGAATGGTGAATATCACAGCTTGAGATAAGAGCAATTTACTGAAAACAACAATGAAGTAAGAAACAGCAACAATATTAATAACAAAAATTTATGACTTTTGCATGGAAACCAATGAAAACTACACTTTTGGAGTATTTTCTGTTATTTGTGGGTTATTGTTTTTGTAGATTATCTTAAACCAATGGCATTAATGCAAAGGACTTGCATTTATTTTCTGCTTCGATAATAGTATGTCTTGTATTCAAGACTTTGTCTTTTCAACTAAGAATTCATACTGTAAAGATAACAGGATTGACCATTAATGATCATTAGTGTAACCACTAGGAAAAGATTCATGTTGGTATTATTTATTAAGGGAATCAAATTATCCTAATTACGATACTTATTCAAACGCCCCTACTTACCCACAGTATGGATACAATGCAAACAGCTGTTGTAGAAGCTTCCCTATGCAGCTCTGGAAATGATGTTTTCTTTCATCTAAGGACACTCTTCATAGAGGAAATGTAGAATAAATGTGGATCTTTGCATTGTAAACACTGGTGTTGGGTGCATGAAGTTGTGTTAAGGATAAGAGCTGCTGAAACAGCAAAGTGTCTGAGAACCGTGGTAGATCATAAAATGTTCTGTTCAAGCTTCTCCTCCTGTGCAAGTATATAATTACAAAAATAAAAGATTAAAAGCAGTCAAACAATCAAAGAAAACTTTTGTCACCTTTAATGTAAATTGCCCACAAGGAAAAAGAAAGAGATTTTAGAATACAAAAGAGTATTTTATTTCTTTCTTTCCTTTAGAACATAAAGAACACTAGTATCAGAATCTACAAACAGATTTGATATCAAAAAAACATCCCCTGAGAGCTGAAATAAACGGCTTGCTTTACTGTTACACAGCATAGTGCCAGAAACAGAAAAACTCAAACTGTAGAATTAAGGCTGTCATAAAGCTTGTCACAAAAAAAAAAAAAAAAAAATCAAGAAACAAATACAAATATATGAAAATTATTTTAAGACCATGTATTTAGAATTTTTAAAAAAATCTTTACATGAATTCAGTGTCTATTGTCTGTGTGCTCTTTGCTGAAGTATGAGCAATGTGTTTATCAAGTCAATATTATTGATTTCAAATGCTGTTAAGCAGAGACCACTAATACAGCTAAAAAGATCACATTCTGCTCTCCTCATATGAACCCCACCTTTCCAAACCAAATGATCATTTTCAGCAACTACAACCTGATAAAAATTATCAGCATTATCTGCCCCTTTTGTTTCTAGGAAGTGTAATTTGAATATGCTTTTTCCAAACCAATTCCAGAAAAAGCACAGTTAAAAGACACAATTAAGGTCTTGATAATCAATTTATTTTATTGTTTGTTTAAAAAAATTAATTATGTAAGTCTCCCAAAACCCTTAAAAAATACAAAACATTGTTTAGGCCACTTTACTGAGGGGAATTTTTAGCTAAGAACTGACACAGAGTCAATGATATTTTCTGATGGATAGAATACACTTTATTAGCAATGTTGGTCTATGTTTTTATGTGAGTTCTCCTCTGGATTATCTCTCTGTTTGGATGTTCATTTGCTTCAGGAAAGAGGAAGACAGTCCAGGGTATTCTTATGACACACCATCTCCTGGTCTAAGCCATAAACTCAGATACAGTGAAATACGTTGGTTATTGAAAATAGAGAATAATATTTCTATCCTCTATTCAGAAATAGAGGATAAGGAAGAAAAGTTTATTTAGTGAGTCAATACAAATCTCTGGTGGGATAAGATTGCCCTATTTTTTTTGTGAAGTAAGAAAAGAGAGGTTAAGGGGATTATGAAGGGGTAAAACGGTACTTAGGATCCTCTAAACCCTCATTCCTAGTATGTATAATAAAAATAGACCAAAACTTCAGATTCGAAATTATTCCCTTCTCATCTGCTAATTACATATAAACAGTGACTTCATAGTCACAAATAGCTGCAATCCTAAGGTTGACATGTAAGACAGTTAAATATATATCTTAATAGATTTTCTGAGTGCTGAGTTAATTCTATTTACTTACTCAGTGTGCAATTCCATTCACTTTAGTACAAGCATTTTTTGTAAGAAATATTTACAGCCTGGAGAAAACTGTAAAATGTATATAAATCGAATTTTTAAAACTGACAACAATTACTGTACTGTGTGGAGCCAACACTGAGTCTAAAAAGAATCTTGGTGGCAAATTGCACTCTTATAGAATAAATAACCACTAAGAGTGATGTGTATGGGAGGAATATACTATTCAGTGTATGACGATGCCAGAACTAATTAATCTTAAACTAATTAAGAAGCTTAAGGAGAATAAACACATATACTTTAATCATGACCCCCTGAATTTGATAGTATTTATGCTTCTGCATAGATATCCCTTTTACTCTAAGAAGCGAGAATTACATTTTATGTTACATTTTTTCTCCCCCGAGCGAGGGAGGGTTTTGTTCTATCACCTGAAAGTGAAATAACTCACCAAGACAAAATGGCAGTGCTTCCTCAACAATTTATCTTTTTCTTTTTTAATAAAAGATGAATGACTGCATCTCCTACAGTCATGAGAATGTTCTCCAAATTACTGTGGGCAAGATTTCCTGATTCTTACCTATCTTAATTTTCTGTTCAATCCTAAAATTTGTCTAATCCACAGGTGTTGTATTTCTATAGAGCAATGAGGAAGAGATTACAGGACTAACCATATGCTCATTTTCAACTCGGTTCAAAGATACTTCATGACAGCCGCAGTTGCTGCTTTTGGAATTAAACTAAAACTTGGTCTTGGGTATTGTATCTTCCTCATAGTGCCTCAAAATTTAGTTATACATGCTGATTTCCTTTGTTAGCATTATTCTTTCTTATGTTTATGGCTTTAACGAGCATAATGCTATGAAAAGAATGTTAGAAATTGCCTCCTTTTTATTTATAGTGATTATAGCTCTTGATAAGGAATTCTTTTGGAATCCTTTCTCTTGGCAGAGGATAGCTAATCTAATTTTATGTTTCAAGAGTCACTTTTTAAAGAGCTTATACTTATCCAGAACATGTGAAATTGTTCAGAAGAGGTATTTGAACTGTGTTATTACAGGCAGAAAAATGGGATTGTGTTTTACAGCTCAAAGCTTCTGTAAGCAGAATCAGAAAAAGGTAATTATTGTAAGACAGCATGCAGGCACCCTCATGCCTCTTATTGCTTACAGTCCAGAAGCTTCCTATAGGAAAGTAACTGTAATCTGAGTAAAAGTAAACTAAGTCAAACTGATCATTTTATGAGGGCAAAACTTCTTTGAAGCTGCTCAACTTCACATTAATCTCAGCAAATGTTTTTCTGAGGACCATTTACTGAATTAGTATTATTTGCTTCAAATAGTACAGAGTATAGAAGAAAGAATACAGTATTGATTTTTATAGCAAATTCTCAAGATACCCAGGAATTATTTGCTTGGTGGCAAACTGACCTATCCACTTTTCAAGCTAGACTGAAGTATTTCTACTTCTCCTCTAGCTCTCCTTCAGATGGGTAAATCCAAGGTAAGGATGAAGGATAAGAGGCTAAAGGGTCTAACAATTCTATATAGAATTGTTTTCTACCTTGGAGAGGCCAATTAAACATAAACTGCCTTGGGCTTTTAAGTGTCTTTAGAATGCCAAAGCTAATGTCTCATTTCATATCTTAATTTATTTTTTAATATTCAACAAAAATATTTTAGTTTACATAGAACAGATGTCATTTCTGTAAATGGTAGCTGTTTGGAAATTATTCTGATTTAACTGACAATAACTGATTTTAACACTTAGTGATTTGTCCTTCTTGCTAGTGTCATAGATAACAGTAGTCACCAAGAAAAGAGAAATTATCTGGCAGGCGTTACCCTTTTTTCCTCTACCTGCACTGAGCTCTGACAAAAGTTTATCTCATTTCCTTTCATTTACTTTAATACATGAGTACTAATACTTTCTCAAACCCTTTGTAAGACTCAGATGTCACAAGCACATGAAAGTTGCCATTTATCTAAGTCCATTGAATACATGAGTTAGGTCAAGCATATCTTTGTAAATTATTTTAACATAGGCCTCGATTCCCAGTATTGTTTACTGAAGTTGCCCTTCCCCTTTTATTTAAAAATATTCATCAAATATGGGAAATTATGTCAAAACATCCAGCTAATATGTTGTTCTTTTCCTTCTGATATAATAACAGTAGTAGCAGCAATAATTAACACTTCCACTATACAAAAATTCTACCATCATTATCTAAGTTGGGCACATCATATCACTGTAATTCTCTTTCCTTTCAAACACAACAAAAACATCAGTGTTGGTAGCATTATCTAAGTTTGGCACATCATATCACTGTAATTCTCTTTCCTTTCAAACACAACAAAAACATCAGTGTTGGTATTTTTGAAGGATCCATGCTATATTCATCTTTCTGTCTCAAGATTTCCAAAAGTAAGAGTAACAATTCCATACATGATGGAAGTCCACATAAAATTCGTGAGAAGCATATTTGTCTCAGAAATATGTCAAGTGATAGCAATGAAATAATTTTTCAGTGGATGAATTAGGGATAGTAGACTGAAGGACTCGTTGTCTCTTCAGCTGAAGGACATGCTGCTTGTCTATATCTTCCCACTCTAGTGGCACACAGCATCATAGACCTTAGAGATATATGGGCAGTTTCATGGGATTTTGCTCTGGCCACCAGTGGATTAATTAACAAAAGTGATGAAAGTTAATTTCTGCTTCCAGGCTTAAAAGGGCTGAGATTTTGATTGAAAGATTGAAATAAATGTTCTCCATATTAGTTTCAAGTTTCAGAATGAGTTAGCATTGACTTGTTTGTTGAAAGTCTCATCTAGTAACCTGTGATAGAATTAATTCCTCTGTTTGACTTCCAGCAACTATTAGAAAAAAAAGCATGATATAAACATGAATAACTGCAGTAAAACTAGATAAAATTGAAACTCTTAAGGTATGTAAGTAAATTGAATTAAAAGAATCTGGGAAAACCAGCCAGCTCATGTATATTTATAGACAGATAGAAAATTACAATATTTGTCTGAATGCCTTTCTTTATATTCCAGTTCTATGTCTCAGTGATCACACTAATATCATGTTGGAATTGCATCTATGGTTTAGAGTTGGACAGTAAAGGGAATTTTTACCACTAATTTCTGCTTGAATGTCTTCCAGCTGTGCTAGGTTTTGGTATGGCTTTGGAGACTGGGTGTCTTCTGTGAGAGATGCCAGAAGTTTCCATGTCTGACAGAGCCAGTTCCAGCTGGCTCAAAGAGCAAAGCCCATAAACAATGGTAGTGGTGCCTCTGGGATAACCCTTTTATGAGGCGGGACAAAATGTGCTGCAAAACAAATTGGAAAGGAGCCTAAAGAGAGGACTATGTGAGAGAAACATCCCTTCAGACACCGAGGTGAGTTGTGAAGGAGTGGGAGGAAGTCTTCCAGGCACCTCTGCTCTCTTGCTCAGAAGCAGAGATTCCCCTGCAGCCCGCGGTGCAGCCCATGGTGCAGCAGCTGTGCCCCTGCAGCCCTTGGAGGACCATGGGCATGCAGAGATCTACCTGCAGCACTTGGAAGACTTCACAGTGGAGCAGGGGAATGCCTGAAGGAGGCTGTGACTGCTCAGTCACATTATGGATCCATGCTGGAGCAGTCTGTTCCTAAAGGACTGCATCCTGTGGAAGAGACCCACACTGGAGCAGGGGAAGAGCATGAGGAGGAAGGAGCAGCAGAAACAGCATATAACAAACTGGCCACAACCCCCATTCCCTGTCCACCTGAGCCGCTGCAGGGAAGAGGTGGAAAATTTGGGAGTGAAGTTGATCCTGAGGAGAAGGGAGGAGTAGGGGAAAACTGTTTTAACATTTGGGTTTATTACAGTCACTACTGTACTCTGATTTGACCCAGAATCCTTTTATTTTATTTTCTCTCCTGCTGCCCGGTTGAGGAGGGGAGGCTAGACTATCTCTGGTCAGCATCTGGTGTCCAGCCATGGTCAATCCACTGAGCAGCCATAAGCATCGAAATAATGAGAAATTATCAGCCCAAAGTATTTAAACTACATTGATGGTTCTACAATCAAAACATGTTCCTTCTTATGTACTTAATTCTATCTGTATTTCAATAGCAGGGCCTGAGAGGAGGAAACATACTAAAAGTACTTTCTACTTCTCTATAGGCACATGCATAAAGGAAAGGGAAGGATACAACCCACTAGGTCTTGCAAACTTTACAACATTTTTACAACCAGAGCCTAGGCTGTCAATTCCTCTGTGTTTAAAGCTAATCAAACTACCACAGGAAAACATGAAAAATCTCTCCTCTGAACTTGTTGAGCTCCCATCGTAAGTACTGTGTATTTCCAGTATATATGCAAGTGCTGTTCATACATAATGAATATCAATTTGGAGAAATGCAGACACTGATTGCTTTGAGCAGAAAAGTACAGCAGAAAGCTCTGCTCTGAAGTCTATAGCTTTTATGTAGCAAATAGATAGGCAGATATACAGCAGTATATAGGAATTTTTTAAGGTCTTGTAAAACATCAATGTAGTTCTGTGAGCCAGCCAAAAAAAGCTGTGCTCTAACAGGAAGAAAAGAACAGTTTGTTCTCAGGGCAATTTCATCCAGAATGTTCTCCAGGAAATGAGACTCTCTAGCATCATTCTACTAATCTGATTCATGTTCTTAATGTCCCATTGCCTTTAAAATGTTTACAGCCTGAAAGGTGGAGGGATGTTTGGAAATTATGTTGGGAAAGGAGGATAGTATTTGTGTGTACTTGAGACTAAGGGAGAAAAGTTCAAAGCTAAGACTAGATGAAGCCTAATCCAGTAGACTTTTTAGAATTCCAAAAGGTGCTATAATTAGAAATGGTTATCAACCACAGCAACCACATTTTCACACTAGGAAATATGTAGTTTTACGCTCCTAGTAAGCTAAAAAACATTGAATGCAGCAGTTGCTTTTTTAACTGGAATTCAGTGATGGGACAGATCTTTCCCAACTCAGCAGTAAAATATATATCAATATAAACAAATTAACACTAGGAATTCCTTATTTTCTTAATGTATTCTATGAGCTATGGGTTTATGTGGGAAAGAGAACTGTTCTTACACATTAAGACCTTTGTGCTAAACTCCAGCAACTACAGTACTCCAACTCTGAAAACACTAAGTCCAGGAATGATGCCATGTGCACACATTGTCATGCAGCCCAAACAGTTGTCCTTCGCCCAGAAATTACTGTATCAAGTTTTGTCATAAACTTCATGTTCAGTGTACTAAACATCTAACTCTTCCACAAGTACTCAGCCTCAAAGTTAGCTAGAGGCAGGGCATTTCCATGTTAATTGTGCCAAATTAACTTTCCTACATTTTTGTGCCAAATCCTACTTTCCTACATGCAGACATTTAACATTCATAGATTTCTAGAGGTAAAACCCCATAGGACTTTGCCAAGTGGAGAAGGGTCTGTATCCTGGAAACAGTCTTACAATAAAAAACTCTCATACAAACCAGTCTGCTGGGATCAGCAACAGGAATCTCCAACAACATCTTAAGTATTTACCTATGCAAATGTACTTGCATTTGTGAACAGCTACAGCTGCACAGTTTGCTGTTCTGTTTTTTCATAACATTAATTTCCTTATTGTTAGAGGTAAGTTATACAACTTACAAGCTATAGCACTAATTTCTTCCAACAAACTTCTAAAAATCTGGTATATCCTTCAAGTATTTCCCAAAATTAAGAGGTTTTTAAAAATTCCAAGCTTCTTATTTCTTCAAACATTATTTGGGTGTAATAATGTCTCTTCTGGGAGCTGCAATTTTTCTTTATAATGTTGTCCTTTCCTCTCACTACAACTGGTATTCTGTCTGCTGAACTCTTTGCAGCCCTCTTACATTTGTACAGAAACAAAGACAGATATTTCTCCATTAATTGGGATATTAAAAATTTATGGTGCACTAGGATGTTTAATATTTAAACACAATATTTAATATTTTCTGTTGCCATTTTTTTTCCTGAAAAAAGGAAGCAAGTACCATAGAGAATGCTGTATTTTTCCAGACAATTAGATATCTTATTTTCAGTTAGCATTCAGGATAAATAACTTCATTACTCCAACATCAGTAAATATTTTTTGAAAGTTTATGATCACACAATATTTTGATTCCCAAGACAGCCAAACTGGATACACTACAGTATTGTAAATCAATCTGTTTATTTACTTTTTAATTTCTTTCGGGGACTGCTGCTGACGTATAAAAGGGATTACCAATCAACAGCCTGAAGGGAGACTTTATTACCTGAAGGGTTCCTGCAAGAAATCTGGAGAGGGACTCTTTACAGCAGCGTGCAGTGATTGGACATAGGGCAATGGCTTCAAAATGAAACACAGCAGATTAGATTAGATATTAAAAAAAAACTTATTAACTATGAAGGTGGTGAGGCACTGGCACATGCTGCCCAGAAAAGTTGCGAGTGCCCCATCCCTGAAAGTGTTCAAGGCCAGATTGGATGGAGCTCTGATCAACCTGGTCTAGAGAAAGTTGTCTATGCTCATAGAAGTTTGGGTTGGAAAGAGATGGTCTTTAATGTCCCTTGCAACCCAAGCCATTCTATGATTCTATGATATGTGCCATTAACATTAGACTTGAAACTGTTTTATCAGGGAATCTTCCATTTCCATGGAGAAGAGAGCAGTTAATCTGTTAAATATGTTCCACCCATTGCTTTGAGTCTACAAAGCACTAAATTCACTGGTGATACAGGTAAATGCAAAGTCAAGGTTTCAATCTTCCTGCTTTAAAGCAAAACAAAGCAGTATATCACAATTTAAAATGAGAAAGATAAGTGTTTAAAGCAGAACATGAAGAACCTGGGAAACTTGCATTAAATATTGTTCTCACCCCAGGCTACTTCTCTGTTTTTAAGCAAATCAGCTGCAGCCCATTGACTCTCATGGACCAATTTAAGACTATATTCTCCTATCTGCACACAAATCAAAAAATGCAAGTAGGAAAAAAAAAATCATGTTACATTACTGTCCAGCTTCCTAGGGACCTATACAAGCACTGAGAAAAGAGCCTACACAACTGTTTCATTCAAATAAAAACTGCCAAGATAGAGCAATGAGATGTTAGGACAGCCCAAGACCCATAAATATTGAATACTTTTGTCTAATTCACCTGTGTCTCACCCAGTCTGGCAACTGCCTAAAGAACTTTCCACACTCCTTTTTCCACTTACTTGGGATTAAAGTCATAGGATGAAGCTTACCAACCCATATTCTGTTCTTCACAAAAAGGGAGATGGGCATTGGAATGGGCTGCCCAGGGAGTTGCTGGAGTCAGCATCTCTGGAGGTGTTTATGATAAATCTGGATGTGGCATTCATTGTCGTGGTCTAGTTAAAAAGGTGGTGTTTGGTCATAGGTTGGATTCAATGATCTCAAATGTCTTTTCCAATCCAATTCATTCTGTGATTCTTCATTATTCCAGAGGATGAGTCAGATGACCCAACTGACAGCTCTTTAATTTTCAAAGAGGTCCTGCTTTCACTCGGTCGTGCTTTGCACTCCCAGCACCTTTCTTAGCACCAGAAGTTCTTATTGGGGCCTTTTGTTGAACTACATGAAAACATAATTCCCCTTCTCCATGATTAAATGAAATAAAAGAGAAAAGGATAATAAAAGGATTTATTTTGGGCTTTACTTTGGCTATTTCTCCACAGAAAGCCCCTTTTCATTTCAAATCCATGAACCTTCTCCAAAAATGACAGTTTTGAGCTGGGATAACTTTTGTTGACATTACTCCTTTGTGACCTTAAATGTCCCTTCTCTTATGTTCTATTTGCCAACCCATTAATAAGGAAGAAAATCATTGGGCAGATATTCCAGCTAAACTGTAAAAGTTAAATCCTCAGAACGATCTTCAGAATTCCACAGCTGAAGAAGCTGTAATACTTACTTTTCAAGATTATTTTATTCTTTTACATTTAATTAGCATTTAAGTGTGCCCAAATTCACTTGTTTCCTGGTCCCAGACATCCTTGGAAGTAAGGATTGCTTTGCAGAGTTAGATTCCTGAATCTGAAAAGCTATGCAAAACAAAGCTGTTTATTTAAAATCAAAATAGCCTGGAGATATAATGCAAATCAGTAGTCCATTGACTTGGAAAGGTATTTTATTTGCAGACACTATCTTTAGTAACTTTTTGAAGGTTTGTAGTACCAGAAGAACTATTAGGCAGCTGAAGAGGGCACTACATTCAGGACTCTCCCCTTTCCAGAAAACAAAAGCTTTTTTTCTGATTCGTAACTGATTGCTATTTTTTACTTTAAAACACTAATGTGTCATGTTTTGGTTTAGTTAGGTTTTGGAGGTTTTAAAGCAAAACATCATCTGTAAAACTTCTTTGATAAAGCTGGAGAAAAATCCTGAAATAGAGAGATCAAAAATTTTGTTCCGAGAAGGGTCTGGCAGGAGTGCTATATAGAAACAAAACAGTTGGTTTGATTCTGAAGCAAAATTTCTGCAAAATTAAAAAAATAACTCACCAGACTTCAAATGAAATTGCAGAGTGATATATCAGATCACATTCTGTTGTTTGTCTCTTCAGGCCTCTTCTTGTATTTGTCAATTACTGTTTCTCCCGTGGTGTTTCTTTTTAACATACAATGAGGTTATATGCTGTTGATGACCAGGCAATGTTAGAGAAAAATTATAAAATAGCAGATGTGAATCACTAGGCAAATGCCCTGGAAAGGAGTTTTATTTTAATATATTCAGCTGCAACATCATAATTCTAACTGCAATAGCAGCCTCAAATTTAATATGTAATTTTAGTATCTGGCATCAAATATTTTAGTTTTCTCATGTTATTAAAGTGCATATAGATAGAAATATTTCATTATGTATACTGTTTCACATCTCACCTGTGGCTCTGCACTGCTCAGTGACACAGAAGATGCTAGGCTCACTATAGCAGCCAGGCACTATTTGAAATGAAATCTGTAATATAATAGATCTGTCTTTGCCTAGTATTCACATTTAAAAGTCATTTAGTCACCTTGGTTTCACTTCATTTTTAAAAAAGGAAAAGAATCTCAATCTCACAACAGAGGAACACAAAAACCTACTCTCCCCATGTTCACCCTTACCTTTGGGTAAGGGGGAGACAGCATTCAAGAGCACCAGAAGGGTCATCCATGGTCACCTCACACACTTGCTCTGCAGGCACAGCACCCACACTCCTCTTCGTTGTGGAGCTCTGACTGTACATGTTCCAGACAACTGAGTGGAGAAGTTCCAAATGTTGAATGGGAGGGAGTCTAGCCCTCAATGCTCATTTTCCCCAGAAGAGGTAGCATTTTCCAAGTAGGACGAACACACCACAATTTAATTTCAAACAAGGCTGGTTTAAAAATGTCAAAACCTATTAAAAACCATATGTTAATTGAAATTTTAATAAGGTCCCCAACAATTCCAATTGTATATGTTCTCAAAATATCTCCCCAGGTTGGCGTATACACCTAGATGTATTATGAGTAGTTTGCTGTAAGCGCTATTAAAAATGCTTTTATTAGGATAAGTGATCATACCAAATGAAATAGCTCAGGATTAGACAGAACTGAACTTATGAAAAATGCTGCAGTGTGAATTTGAATGAAAGGTATATAAATTTTCATTTTTGCAGGCATACTCCATGAAATAATGAAAAACATATACAATTTTAGTAACTCAGTATTCAACCCTAAGCAAAATATTGCACATTTGATGTAAGAATTTAAGCTTTTATCCTATGTCCAGTATGTACATGTAAGTGGACGATATTTAAAGACAAAAAAGACTCAAGGACTCCACCTTCCTGGATAAAATACTAGTCTGAAGAAACTAGTGCTGTCTCTTAAAGAAAGAATGCCCTCTACTGCTTGGTTAGAGAGCTGCTCCATAGCAAAGGAACTCAAAACCATATTTCATATGGACTGAGAACTTTGGAAAATATATATAACAAAAAATATTATAATTATTACTGTTTTGTTGCTGCTGTTGTTAACAATAACA
Source organism: Sitta carolinensis (assembly GCA_032173965.1). NCBI lineage: Eukaryota > Metazoa > Chordata > Aves > Passeriformes > Sittidae > Sitta > Sitta carolinensis. The sequence continues at coordinate 11,099,081 of CM063313.1, read as the reverse complement.
ACAATAATAAATTATATCTCTGAAATATTAGATGTTATTATGCTTGTATAAAATCAAATGTTCTTTAAAAAAATTTCTATCTGTTCTACTGTTCATTTTTCATTATATACCTGCAGAGCATAGCCCAAACATCTAAACAAATATATATGTGGAATAATTTCTAAGTAATACTGAGAAGAATAAATTTTAAAATAGCTACTGTCTTTGCTTTCATTAATTGTTTTGGTATGTATTTTCCTTAAACTTTATATACATGCTGCCTGTCCTCAAACTTAATACACCCCACCTTATTAATGTATACAGTCTCCTTCAAAGACACATGTATATTGTTTGTCCACAGTGGTTTGCCTTTGAAAACCAACCAGCTGAAAATTTTAAACCTCTAAAACATTCACAGCATAAAATTCTGAGGCATGCTACCACACAGAAATGCTCTAAAGCATCATCAAGAAACAGCAGAGACATGCATGCTGTTTTGTTTTATATCAGAAGAGGAGAGGATGATGAATGCTACTCTAGAAACTTACCTCAAATCTGATTCTGTTTTATATCAAATTTGTTCCCAAGCAAACCCTGTATTTTCTTAAAGCAATAGAAAATTTTCTGAAGTGGGTTTTAAACAGTCACCAACTAGGATCTCCAGCAGCATATATTCGTCTTTTTCCTGACATTTTTCCACTCATTTATTTGGCTGTCCATGTAAGCAAATAGAAAGTCTAGGGGTGTGCACAGTAGACTCATGTTTGTTTGTCTAGTAAAAGTTCTTTTGATTGTACGACACTAAAAATACAAACTCAAAGACAATTTGTTTCATGAAACATAGCACATAAATTATTAATATCTGGAATACACGATCCTTTCTGTTTCATTCTTGACAGTACTTAACATTGCCTTTAGCATGAGCTCTTGGCCAGTGTGCAAATTCAAAAAGTTAATACTAAAATCTGAGGAATTGTACCCCCAGCAAATACATCTAAAATTATAGCTTTGCCTCACCTGGCCCTAGACATGGAAAACCAAACAAATTCAGGACCTTGAAATAATTTTTTTTATCTGTTGGATATGAATTTGAATTTTCCTTCTTTCCCAATGTCACACTTGCAGTATTTGGAAAAAGGCATGGTCTGGAGGGAAGATGGTATTTTCTGATATGGAGAAACAAAGAGGTTTAAGACCAGGTTATTAAGTCTGGTAGTTCTTCATTAAGTGAGAGAAACTTAAAATGTATACTGTAAGACAAAACATAAGAAAAAGAACTTCACATCAGATATGACATAAGCCAGTATTCTCCAAACACTTTCAGATCTTAAACAATGAGACTACAATTTCTAGGAAAATAAAATATATGTTTTAACTATTCAAAAATAAAACAGGAACTTTTATTTACTTAAAGAACAACAGGTATGTATAATCTCATACACAGAAATTGATTCAGTTTCATGTAAATACCAGAAAAATCCACAGTTTTATGCCAAACACACTGAAAACATCAAGAAAGTGCAACCTATTTAGAGTTATCTCGGGAATTCCCCAGTCTCCCTAGTAGCAAATGACTTTATTTTGATAAGGAAGGAGCTGCTAACTATGCATTGACTAAAGTTTTTACAGTGTACAGGGCCAACTCTAGATTCCAGACTAATTCAACATTATACTTAATTTTCAACAAGCAATAACAGATGTAACATCATGGTTATTCATGGATGCTCATACATATTTTCTGCAATTATTCTTATGTTCTAGTCATAAACTGATCTCATAGTTTCAAGGACAAACTTCCCCAAGTCTGCATAACAGTAACAACCACCGTAAGACCAACTACAGCAAGTGTGTTCAAAAGTGTTTTATTGTTCTTCAGCTTTTCCTATTACACCCACACATGCATAACCTGGATGGATAGATGTTTGAGATAGCTTTCATAGTAACTATAGTGTATGTGCCAAAATTTGCATATTTTCAGATCAACGACCACACAGTTTTACCAATCTAAGAATTTTTACCTTTTTGTGAGGATAAACTGAGTGTTTAATTTTCAGTGGTAATAAACAAAAATCTCATGAACATACTAACCAATATAAAATACAGCATCTCCCAAATAGAATACATTATCAAATACCTTTTGCTTTCTAAGAATATATACAAGCTCCATGTGCATTTGCATACAAATACTACCCATTGCATGCAAGTATTAACGTATATGTATACATACATACCCATATATTTATGTATATATGGATGGATGATTTTTTTGTATTAAGAATCAAGGATTTAGCAGCATTCTGATGTAGCACTGAAATGAAAAACAGGATTGCAATGACATAATTACTATTTTTCATTGCTGTCAAGACTAAACCTAAAGGAAAAATGATTGCTATCCAGCCTCTGTTTCCTCTGCTGGATATATCCAGAATATCAGCAGTTTCAGCAAGGACTGTAGTTCAAAAAGAACCAGGCATGTTTAAGAAGCAAGATTCTTCTGTGTTCATACAAAATTGTGATCATTGAAAGCATATTTTCTTGAATTAGAAAAAATATTTTTATTTTAGAATATTATTATTTTGTTTTTAATTTAAAGTTTCTTCTTAAGTACATCCGCCAGTACAAATAAATTTCTGCATTTCCACAGAACACATATCAACAGTAAGGATAAGCTAGTTTCTCTTAAATCTATCCTCAACCAAAACATCAAAAAGTAATAAGAGTGATTTAGAGTAATGAAATTTAAACTAATATGACTCATAAAAATGGAAGATCCCTAACACAGAAAGAAATAAATTATTTTTCTGAAAACATTCAGTTATGAAAGGTTGTTTATTGAATTCTTTACTAACAGAACTGCAATTTAAAAAAATAGGGTAAGACTGGCAGTAAAATTAATCAGCATCATTATTCAGCAGCATTATTGAAGTTGCATAAAAAGATGGTGCATGCTTGTACATTTTGCTATCCTGGCTTAGAGAATGGCACATAACAAACATCTTGAAATACCTGAAGGCCGTGAATTCCAAAATTCAAATAATTACTTAGTATTGCACAGACAGTATAATTTAAAATAGTAGGATAATTGTAGACAAAGTGGGAAAATATTTGTGACCATGAAATTTGTACAAAACTGAAATGGCTTTCTTAACAGGGAGATCTGTTGCTCAAGTTATTTGAGTTAGAATTCAGAGCACATGTGAAAAATCCCTATAGGGAATGCTCTGCATTGCTTTGGCAATAAACCTAGTATGTCTTTCAGCTATAATTTGTATGATTTCTTAGGTTTGCATATAAAACACATGGGAACACAAGTCAAGAGTTCATGTAACTATTGTTTTTGATTGAGTTGAGTACCATATGGTGCAATACAGGCAAGCTGATGAACTGACAAAAAGTTAATGTTAAGTTACGGAGACGCGTGCGTTCCTGTCAATATTTTGGCCAAAAAACACCACTTCAGTGTATAGAATAACTAGATAGAAAATAAATTTAGATAAAATACACTGTTAGCATCAAGGAGTCTTCAAACTCTCCTTCACATATTAATCATTCCAAACCCTTCTTCATGCTTCCATCACTGTAAGAACTAGCCTTCAGTCTATCTGCAAGGAGCTCTATGGAGGCATGCTAGAAAAAACTAAGTAAGGCTTCCTACCCAGAGGTTGCATCCATGTTCTTTGCATTAAAATACTGACTGTGCTGTGTTTTTAATCAAAATAAACCTTCTAGGTCTCTGTGGCATCTCCACAGACTCAGTTATGATGCTGACACTTGTGGACAACTTAATTCAGTATGTTTTGTAAAGTCAGCAGATAAAGTCAGACATTTTTAGTTCTATTATACCTTAGCCGTCCTTTTGCCTTTATTAATAAAAACAGGACACACAACTATAATAACCTGGCAATAACTGAGTGACCTAAATGAGTGACTTAAGGCAGGCCAAGTTGTCTTTCCTTTCTGATCCTCTCTTCCTCATCAATTATTTGTGAAAAAAATCAAAGGCATGTGAACAAAACAGACTTAGGTACATGTTCCTGAGTAAATATCATATAATATGGTATTAAACAGAGAAAAAAAGGTGTATGCAGATTTTTTTCAATCTTCATGCAATGTAGTGCCTAACACAAATAACCCCCCAAAATATCAACATGCACAAGTTTAACATTTTCTAGTGATCAGCAAAGATCCCCTCCTGAAAGAGAAAAATTTTTCTAATCACAAAATTTGGCAAAATATTCATCTTCTTGCTTAATTTTCATATATATGAAATTTTATTCCAGGATAAAGTAACACAATGAAAAAAAGTAAATAATTTTAAAAAGTAGTTAGTTAAATTATTTTTAAAGTTGTCCTTGACACTAAATAATAATATCTCTATTTTGAATATGTTAGTACTTGGTGCAAAACTCTGTTTGAAGAATTAAGCCCCCAAGCTTTTACAGTTTCATAAAGACATTCTACACATAGAAAATTAAACTGAAATTTATGTCACTTTGATAATGGCATCACTTAAAACTATAACAGTTAATTAACTAATTAACAACTTAATTAAGTCAGCAGTTAATTTACTTACTTGAGTTCATTTAAATTCCCCAGATGAGATTTAATGAACTTCTAGAATAATTTCTGACTAACCATGTGATGTATGTTTCTCTTATCTAGGAGATATTTCATGAAACTAAATGATTTAAGACAGAGCCCAGGAGCAAGTTTTTGCTTTACAGCATGCAACATTCCAAAGCTTTTCAGCATTTTACCTGCACGTAAACCTGCAGTAAACATACACAGGAAGAAAAAGCCTAACAGAAAGTTTCCTTTTTTGGGGAGTAACCACAGGAGTGTTCCAAGAATTATCCATCTTGAATTCTCTTTCAGTTTTAATAGTTTTTCAATCAGCACTCAAAACTGGGACACTCACTTGTGAGGGGTTTTTTGAGTCAGAGATTTTACTATGCTATCCCAGTCCAAAAGCATGAGTTTGCACAGTTACAGCAAAATCAACATGACGTACCTCAAGAGAGTCTATATGAGGCTGCCTAAGTTAGAGCGAGGAAAGTTTTTTGGAAGTTTTTGACCTAAAAGACATTGTTTTCCTACAACTTTTGTAAGTATCCTTGAGGAAGAAGAAGAAAAGAAAGATTAAAGGAAGCTTAAAAAGGCAGAATTTCTACTAGGTGAAGTCGTGCCATTACACCTC